>JAOWCC010001589.1:10830778-11430778 GCA_030867875.1 Actinernus sp. WN-2022
TATCCTCTTATATACCACATTTTGTGTTATCGTAATGTTTTTATAATAACAAACTAAAATAGTGAAGCGGGAGTGCCTTGAACCTCTTCCAAACTATTTCCCTGTTTTTCCAAACTATTTTATTTGACTCACATTTCACTCCTAAATTGCTATTCCTTAAATGAGTTAATACTCTTGTCTGCAAAATAGCCAAGAAAGCAAGCCTCACAGAAGACGCTTTTCCAGATTCGTAAAATTTAACACTTTTGTTAATGGTTCAAACTGACAATCGGGTGCAATCTCTTACAAATTGACCATTTTAAGCTATACCATTACGATACACTATATTTTTAACTTATGTAGATATTGATTGTGTTTATTTTATAGCTTGTAACACTAGTATAATTATTGTGAATTACGCAATTCAGCCGTGAGGCTGCAATGTGATTATTATTAAACTATCTATCTATCTATCTATCTATACCGTGGATCTCAAATCTCAAAAATTTTGAGATTCGGGTGACTCAATCTCTTACAAATTGACCATTACAAGCTATACCGTGGATCTCAAATCTCAACATTTTTGAGATTCGGGTGAGTCAATCCTTTTCAAATTGACCATTTTAAGCTATTCCGTGAACCATAAATCTCAAATGTTTTGAGATTCAGGTGAATCAATCTCTTAAAAATTGACCGATTTGGGTGACTCAATCTCTTACAAATTGACAATTTTAAGCTATAACCTGGATGTTGGAGATTCTCAAGTTGGTTTACCTACAAAAATTGACCACTTTGCGCCTGTTCTGTTCTTCGTAATACGGTGATTATGTTACCTGGACTGCAGCTGTAAACGCTTCTAAAACTTTGTGCATGTCAGCTTGCTTTTGCATTCTCTTCCTCCTCCTCCTCTGTTTTACAGGGACAATTCAAGCTTTCTGAAAAGATAATATTCACTTTTATGCACTTTATACATTAATAATAGGCATTTAGTTAAAAGAAAAACGACAGTAGTAGGAGAGGCATGGAATTAGCCGTTTTTTTGCGGCGTACCTGCGGCGTATGCATGAATTCGGATGACGTCACAATCCTATTGCGTACGCCGCATTTTTTAGGCTGGAATGCGCTGCAGCTCATTATTATTCCGCTGCAAGGGGGGGTGTGTCTTTTCATTTAATTAATTAAGGGATTAACGATCTATTGAAACCGCTTCGTGTGGGTGCTATCTTTATTTGATCATCTGTTCAGACTCCGTTCAGTGCATCTTTATTAGCTCGCGTATTTTTTTTCAACTCTGACATGGAAGGCGTTGAAGGAAAAACGATCACCGTGGATGAAGTAGAACACGCCGAAAGAAACAGAGCATTTCACAGCCATAACATCGTCTTTCTCTCTCGACATAGATTGGTTCTTCACAGAGTGCAGCATACACCAAATGTATAAGAACTTATGCAGATTGATTGACTTTGTAATTACTTTAGCGTTTAAATCAATAAAGTTCGCTTGTGTTGGTTGAACAGGTTTGGGCAAGTCTTTGTTATGAACAACAATACACTATTGTTTCGGTAATCTGCTCTATATTAACCCAACGATATTTTTGATACCTTCTCTATCACTCGTAACGTAATTCTGAGATCAGAATATTTGTAAACCTTTACAGTAAATCCACTATGACTCATAAGAGCAACTTTGCTATTGTCCTTAGGGACATCCTTAGGGCCATCAGTACAGTTTGATAGAAACAATTGTCCTATTGTTTTGAGTAAAACTCTTGAGATGCAAATTCTTCTCTAAAACTGAACTGTAATTACCATACGAATAAAAACAAATCCACCAGATAAATTAAACAAAGTTTATTCAATCTCAAAAACACCAATTTACAGTTCGTTTTCCTTATAGTCGCGGAGTTGATAACTTTCTTATTTCTCAGTTCTTGGGTTGATATAATGTACCGTGTTACAAGATTACACTGATTTATGTTTCATTGATTTTATCTTGTTAACAAATGCTACAGACAGTTGTGTTTTTACCGAGGAGAGGGAATGATTTTTTCTTGTTGACAAATGCTACAGACAGTTGTGTTTTTACCGAGGAGAGGGAATGATTTTTTTCTTGTTGACAAATGCTACAGACAGTTGTGTTTTTACCGAGGAGAGAAAAAAATAATGACCTAGGTAGTCTAGTCTAGTCTAAAAACTCTACTTTAGCTATCAGTTTCTAAAAATAGAACTGTCAAGACTAAGATTAGGCAAAAGCCTTATCAAAATATCTAGTCATAGTAGCCACAGGGCATGTGGACTTGCCAGAAGTAGCTAAAAGAATACAAGCTCCGTCTCTATATTGGTCTGTCGTAGATGACTTAATAAATATCTTCAAGTGATCATCTATATACAAATTTTAGATCTGACCTCACACGTTGTCTGAGCTAATTCGTCAAACCTAAGAAAAGCGGAAATAGCCACAGAGCGTCATATAACGAAGCTGAGGAACCAGCTTTGTTAAAAACGAGCTGGTCTAGTTGCGTACAACTGTAATAGCCTCCTTCTTAGACTTCTGGTGAGCCAGCAGACGCTTGGCACCAGCTATAGCATTTCTTTCACTAACGGGTGGTCTGTAGGCGACAATTCTCCTGCAATGAAATGCATCCAGGCGAGGCTGTGAACAACAGATTCGAGGGGGAAAACTGTTTTGGCATCAGACATCAAAATAACAGTACTTCTTGGAAGTGTTGGCTGCCCTGCCGTCCAGAACAACATCTGGAGAAGATAAGTACTCGTCACCCTGGGGTATGGCTTAACGTAGACCCTGCCACATATTCGAGTTGAAACCTGACATCTGAAAACATAACAATCAGATTAAAGGTTGCAACATCAGCTATATGTACGTACAATATATTTTCCAGGGATCTGGGTAGGATCTCGATAAACTCAATCTTACAAACATACTGATCGACAAAATGAGCTGTAGGTTGCTTGAGAATGCGAGACAGAGATAAAGACTCTGTGATTTTAAACCTATAAATACTGCTGCCCATTCCAAAGCACATTCCTTAATAACCGATGAGAGCATCATTTTCCTGCTAATTCCCAAGGTCAAACGCAGAAAAATACAGTTCACGCCTTCTCGGATAAGGACGTAAAACTCGTATGACTAAATCAACAGAGGGCCATGTAGAAGATTAGGGAAGAGGTCAAAACAATGGTACTCTGGTGGTCCCTGAGGGACAACTAGGTCAAGAATGCATGTTATTGAAGTTGATCAATATTCAATTTAGAGTCAGTTTGGTTTTATTTGAAATAGCGCTATTTCAAAATGGGGGGACGATTTCAGTTCTGTTCAGAACAAGATGTCGCCAAAGTAAGGGAGGAAAGGGTCCCCAAAAATACCCAGAAACATAAGTCGTGGAGTGCAAAATGTTTATAATTCCTGGAGAGTAGTACTTGGATGTGTGAGGTTAGGGTTGTGCTTATTGAAATAGGTGATCCCACATGGATTACGTTGAAGGTTATGATGAACACAGCGCAGTTTTGGATCAATAACTAGCTTATGGTTTTGAGAGTCTCACATGGAGGAAGATGCCTTAGAGACTAACGGTAGGGCTTTGTATGGGCCATAGTTACTGGAGCGCAGGGCTATTCAAGCGGGGCGGCCTTCACTTCCTCGGAACCTGGAATTGTACTTGCTATGCCTAACCCTGAAACAATCCTAACCCTAAAACAATGGAATTCTTTGTCAGTGCAGTCCAAATGGGGTCCAATAAAATGCAAGGTTTTGAGAGGTGAAGGCCTCCTGATTCAAGCAAGTAACATCTGGTACTTAGTCTCGCCCAGAGCTACAGAAGGGAACAAGGGTTGATGCCTTTGAACCTCTCATATGCAGCCTGCATTATCTAATTTTCCCTTATTACGATGCATGGGAAAATTAGAAACATGCATTGTTCTCTCAGGATTGTTGAAGACAATCCATATTTCAAATTTCCCTTGTATTTGTAATGAGCCGGGAAATTTAGTGGATACAATTTCCTCGGGAGAACAATGAAAACCAAGGCGATCATAGTTTTACAAAACAAAAATCAGCCTAGTGCCGGACCTGGATCTTTCGAAGCCGATATTCCCTGCTGGTTTTCAACCGGCTTCCAACTTTTAAAATCTATGCCTATCTAGCGATTTACTCACCATTAGTGGTCATTTCGTTCTAAACATTCGGAAAACCACGAGAAAAACGAGATTCCGATAAGTATTCCGCTTTTGTTTATCATCTACTGATGGTCATATATTGTTTCAGCAATTTGATTTGGCTCCTTTGACGTATAAGTGTATAGAATCGTCTAATATGCTTATTGGGGATTAAGACACCTCGAACTTTGAAACACAGCGTGGGTAATGTAAAGTGTGAATGGAATGCGGGAAAAGTATAATAGGCTTATTGGGGATTAAGACACCTCGAACTTTGAAACACAGCGTGGGTAATGTAAAGTATGAATGGAATGCGGGAAAAGTTTCAAAGGTTTTAGGGGACGTACGACGTACACACACACTTGCGTCCTCTCATGCAGTATGCTCAAATTGAGAAGGAGACTCTGTGTATGCTATGTGGGCTGACACGATTCCATGCGTACGTGTATGGTCAACAGGGCATCGATGAGACTGACCATAAGCCGCTAATAGAAATTGCTGAAAGAGACTTTGACGATATGACACCTAGGGTTCAGCGCATGATGATGAGTAGCAGAAACCAGGTGCGAAGTTATTTCTAGCAGACGTACTGTCAAGACTTTGCCTACCAACTGAAGGAAGAAGAAAGCTTGAGGCAGAGATAGAGGAACAGGTCAGTACAGTGATGGAGTCAAGGCTGTGTGAAACGAAAGTGAAAGAAATAGGAGAGACTACAGCCCAGGATGAAGCGCTAAAGGTAGTGATAAACGATGTATTAGAAGATAGGAGCACTAGAGTCAAGCCTTATCAGGACTTTAGGGAGCAGTTAACTGTGGTAAACGATGTGTTACTGATTTGTAGCCGTAGTGTAATTCCTGAAAATATGAGGTCAGAAGTACTAGATATCATACATGAAGAACATGAAGAAAAATACATGCGCAAGGACCAGAAGGGTTGTATGTTAGCCAAGCATGAATGAAGCTATTAGGCAGATAGTACTAGTGGACAAGTGCACTGGAGATAGCCCATTATGCCAACGAAAGATCCAGCAGGAGAAACGGCCCTGGGGAATGGTGGCAGTGGATCTAGCCTATAATGCGGCTCTGGAGTATCGGAGCGCAGCGAGCGGAGATTAGGGGGATTGGGGCGAGAGAAAAAAAGAGAGGGGAAGGGGGTGGTGAGGAAAGGAAGAGAGAGCCTGCCGGCAATCCATGGTTATTTTGATAACTCTCGGCCTCAGAAGGCCGCGTATTGCTATTGGCTAAAATGCGTGATTGACAGAAAACATAAAATTTTATTCATGCATGGCATGCGATAAGAGCAGAAACCAATTAATATGGTGACAAACATAACAAGAATTCCCTCAGCGATGAATTTAAAGAAAGAACAGGAACAAGGCTATTAGAGATCTTTTGTCTGAAAGCGATGTTCTAGCTGTAATCCCAACTGGGTTTGGAAAAAGTAGGATATTCCAAGCATTCACTAGCCCTAAAGACGTCGAAAATGATGGCCGGTTTGTCGTTTTGGTTATTGCTCTTTTGGCTAGTATTGTGAAACCAGTATTTAAGTTCCTTTGGTTATCCTGCTGCCGAAACCCGAGGAACTACAGAGGTGCAACTTCAAATTGCTGTTTAGTTCTGCAGAAGAAGTAATGAGAGCGAATTTCCCAATGAGCTGAAGAACCCTTCATCGGAACTACACAATCGTCTTGCTTGTATTAAATTCGCACACGGTTGAAACATGGACCTGTGTGTTCGAGAAACAGGATTGTGTTTCCGAAAATACGAGCTGCTTTGATGATTTCGTAACGCTGCGTGGATGGTTTTTAGCGCTGCTTTTGGCAGAACTTCGTTCCGGTGTTATTGTGGTCGGCAGTGTTCTTTTCTGATTTGATGTCGACTTTATATTCAGTGGCAACGAGTTCTCTGATATTTATCTTAGTTTATCTTTATCCTGCAAAATTTCTCGAACAAAGGTGTAGTTCTCTACTGCATTTCGAATCTTCCTTCCTCAGGAACGACAGACTCGCTCTGATAGAGCAGCAGATTTTGGAATATGAAGACCAATACGTTTGAAGACACCAGCTAGAATTAAGCCTCGGCTGTCTTTTCTTTCTGAAGGCTTGAACAGATTCTCGCCGTGGAAATATTTGAATTCCCAAACGCTACCTTAAAACATATATTACATATCCTGCAAAAGTCGTTGACATTTACAGGTTTGGGTTTAGGCCCTGTCTTCATGTTTATTCGGAGTTTCAGCTGACTTTCAGCTGACAAGTTCGTATATTTTTTGTTTTGAATTTTACGCTCGATTTGAGATTCCTTGAGATTCCACGCGTGTGTTTGACAGATATTAAACATGGTTTTCACTTCCGCCGCATGATGATTGGATGAATCGGTCGAATGACTTGCTAATTATATGCATTTTAATTAGTGGGTGGATACCAAAATAACCATGGCTTGCCGGCAGGCTCTCTCTTCCTCTCCTTCCCCTCCCCCTCCCCCATCTCTTTTTTCTCGCCCCAATCCCCTTAATCTCCGTTCGCTGCACTCCGATACTCCAGAGCCGCAACGCAGCCTACAGTTGATCTATTTACCCTAAAGGGCAGGCATTATCTTCTCATGATCGACTACTGCTTTTTCCAGAGACCTGCCTGCTGATATGTACAACGAGTGCTGCAGTTCTTTCACACATGAGCGAATACGGATTTGCACACCAAATGTCCGGTTCATACTATCCAAAGTCAAATTGAATGACAGAAAACGGAGTAAAAGCAGTAAAATATCTGGTAAAGAAGGTCTACTGAACTACAGAACAGCTCCGATGGAAAATGGCAATTCACCTGTTGATATATTGTTCAATGGACGGATGGTAACAACCAGACTCAGTGGCTTGACCACATAGTTGTGAGTAACCCACTTAGTAAGAATGAAGAGCGAGTAATATGACAGTGGTACTAGTCATATCCTGCTCTCTCAAAGGGAGAAATGGTCAGGATCAGAAAGGATGGACAGTGGCAAATTAAGGCAAGGGTTTTGAACACAGCAGCTCCTAGATCCTATACTGTAGAGACTGGACAGGATGTTACCTGTAGAAGGAACCAACGGCAGTTTCTAGCCACAGGGGAGACGTAGTGCCAAACGTTACTGTGCCACTGAAATGAAACTCGACTGACGTAACAAAGCCAACGACCAATCCGCAAGAGCAGGCACAGCTACGTAGAAATAGTCACAACAAAGCAGGTTACAAGTTACAAGTTGACAGGTTACAAGTTGATTGGACAATATGGCTGCTAGTCATCCCTATGAAAGTTCTTTAGAGAGAAATATATGTAGTGACTGCTAGTGGCTTATATGTTACGTAGCCGCAGTTGGGATACCTGTGTTATACATCCGGGACTTTGTGTTAGGGGCTTTCCCACCATCGTGAATCTAAAGCACTGATCTTTACGATGACTAGCTTTATCACTGCTGAAATTCCAAATCCTTCCACATCAAAGATTGTCTTACAGATTCATGACCATTGTTTGTATATAATTTTTGATTATAATTTTTAACCTATCGATTACGAAGCGTTACTTGAGGCTACTAGCAGTTGGTGTGTGAATATAGATAAAGGCCTTCTCAATGGTACGATTTTCATAGATCTTAAGAAAGCCTTTGACACGGATTGACCATAAAATTCTCTTGTTGAAGTTAGAGTACTATGGAGTTGATAATTCTACGTTAAACTGGTTCCAGTCATATTTATCTGATAGAATACAAAAATGTTCTGTTAATGTCAAATTATCTGGTGCAGAATTACTATCGTGTGATGTACTACAGGCTCTATACTAGGGCGATTACTTTTCCTTGTCTACATAAATGACTTGCCGAATTGTTTATCTTGTAGTACTGTCAGAATGTATGCCGGTGACACAAGTAACACCATTGCGCATGACAGTTTCGGCAACCTTCAGCAACTTCTTAACAATGAATTGTTAAGCATAAATAATTGACTTGTAGCAAATAAGTTAAGTCTCACGTCAGAAACTCTTAACGCAAGTTAATTATCCCCTTTGTCTTCGTATTGATAATAACGAGGTAAATAGAGTGTCTAAGTCAAAAGTCTTGGGAGTCACAATTGACGAGAACCTATCCTGGAATGAGCATATCAGTGGTATTGCAAAGAAAATTTCCTCAGGTATTGGGATACTTAAGCGCATTAGATACCTTTTAGATGACAATACGTGTATTAAATTTTATCAGGGACTAATTGCGCCACATTTTGACTACTGGTCTGTAGTATGGGACGGCTTAAGCCAACAACTTGCTGACCAGCTGCAAAAATTGCAAAATCGGGCTGCTAGATTAGTAAGAAAGTCCAGCTTTGTTACCAGTTCCCAGCTGCTACTTGGTCAACTTTCCTGGGATAGCTAGGGTGTCAATCCGTCGGAAAAAGCTTAAAGCCATAGCAATGTTTGAAATAGTCAATCGTACTGCACCAAATTATCTCCTGGATCTTTTTAAATTTAAACATACGAAATACGACTTGAGGGACTCAGACAAAAGCTGGACCTTCCAAAACCAAAAACAAACTACCTTAAGAAAAGCATTTGATTTTGTGGTGCGTCTCTTTGGAATAACTTACCAGCAAATGTTAGAAATGCTGAGTCTCCCAGGTTGTTCAAGAGAAACCTCGACCAAATTTGGAACTAATTGGGCTTCGCCGGGGACCATTAGTTTAGTAGTGTATTTTTAATGTATTGTTGCACGGCTACAAATAGTTTTCTAATTATTGATATTTGTATTATTGTATTGAGGATACTGATGATATGTCCGTGGGTAAATAAATGTATGTATGTATTTCATCCAAGGATTGAGAAACGGACTTTATTATGATAAACATGACTAACTTTTGTTTTATTGCAACAAGATTACGGGGCTTGCGTATCAAATTAATTGTACATAGATAGTGGTTGAGAGATCTTTTTTCATGAATGAGGGCTGGCGTGATATATTCCATTAAGTATTAAATATTATGTATCGCTTTGGGAAGTTTAATTTAACAACGGATCTGATGTAATCTTAGAGTCTCACATTGTTGTAGATCCGATAAGAAAGTAAATAGCCGAGGTCATTGTTTCCTTCACAAATGTTACTTGTTTTCTTTTTAATAGGTGTGTAAGAGGTGCGAGCTAGAAGGAGGGTAGCCAACATGTCGGTTAGTAATTGTTATGGACCTCGATGGTTAATAGTTATAGAGGATTGGCACAGATTAAACTTAGAACTCAACTTTATTCACCATCCGGCTCGTGGCCATTTTACCAATAATCAACAGGCGTTCCTCCGCTTGATCGCGTGAGGGACTGGGTCCTAAACCATACAGTGCGTACACTACATCCCTCCCCTTTTTGATAATGAACTGTAGTATTACAGTCAATAATAATGTGATAACAATAAAACATAACGAGTTAACCTATAAGTAGGTTCGCATTCAAAAGTGTCTCAAACAGTTCAAGTTATCTGTCATGTCCTTGAAAATTAAGTATAGTCCTTTAGGTAACTTGGTTTCAATCTCTGTCTCTCTGATCTTCTGATTGGAGTGTTGACTTCTGCTCCGTACACTTTTCCATGCCAGTTGGAATCCGTAGCAAGTTTTGCAGTGTTTCTCTGCATCGTTTTCCATTCCTGGCCACCACACTTTGCTGCGCAGCTTCTGCTTAGTTCCAACTATGCCCAGGTGGCCCTCATGGGCAAGGGATAGTATCCTGGGTCTTAAATGCCTCGGGATGACAATCCGTGTCCCCCTGAGTATCAACTGTCCAATGGTGTATAATTCACCACTGCATGGAAGGTACTGTTTGTAGACTAGTTGATCCCATGGTTTTCCGTCAATGCACTTCCTAACTTCCGCAAATTCCTCGTCATCAGCGGATGCTTCCTCGACCTCGCGTGTCGTCATAGCAGTAGGTGTTGCTGATACCGCCACAAAACGTACATATTCTTCTGCTTCTGGTACGTGTTTGCTCCTGGCGTCGTTGTCACTTACTAGTCTCGATAGGGAATCAGCAATGTTCTTCGGTCCTGGCGTGTACTTAACTTTGAATTTGTACGGCTGCATCCGCAGGACCCATCTATCGATGCGTGCGCATGGCTTGGATCTTGGTCCGTAGATAACCTCCAAGGGTTTATGATCAGTGACAAGTTCAAATGGAACTCCATAAACGTAAGGGTGGAACTTCTCGCAGGCCCATACGAGCCCTAGAGCTTCCTTCTCTGTCTGTGAATACCTTCTCTCCGTTTCTGTAAGGCTGCGGCTTGCGTAACTGATGATTCTTGGTCCATCTTTGTGTGTTTGCGTCAGGACAGCCCCTCCGACGTTACGAACTTTAAGCGCGCGCTCTGCCGTCTGAGATGTCAAGGCATAATCAACATTAGAAACAAAAAAAATACTACAAATAATATATACAGCTATTTCAAAAAAGGTTGCCCGGTGAAGCGACAAACGAGATTCCCAGCCCGAAATGAATTGTGGTTGTAGTCTGGTGAATCCGTTTGTCTTAACATTGATGGTTTCCTGCGAGTCGATTTTCGAATACACCGTAGTTTACTGGAGAGTTGGACAATCCATTTCGGTTTGAGAATGTCGCTTGTCGTTTGTCCTGAACATAGAGATTAAGTAATGGGAAGTGCTGGCGTATCGTATTTACGCACGAGTTTGTTTTCACAAAACGAACGAGCGAGGTACGAGCGAGTGAGTTTTGTGAAAACAAACAAGTGTGTAAATACCATACAAAAGCACTTTCCATCTTGTAATTTGTTTATTATATACATACTGATATTTTTCTCCAATATCAAATAGGTTTTATTTAGGTCTTGTCATTGAACACGTACATTTGTAGCTTTCAATTTTTTGTTTTGCATTTCGTATCCGACTCAACGTAGACTAAAATTTATGCTCGATACAATCAAAATGGAAAGAAAATCTTACTTTCTAAACTGACATCAGCCTTGAAATAGTTTTCAACATCAATATGAAACTGTCTTTGATTCAACAAATAAAGTTTACAAGTTTACATCGTCAATAGATTAGTATACCTGCTTTTGTCCAAGTGTTAATGTACTTGTACAAGCAAGCACCACCAAATTCTTACTTATTTTTTAACTTATTTAGTATGGTGTTAATGTACTTGTACAAGCAAGCACCATCAAATTCTTACTTATTTTTTAACTTATTTAGTATGGTGTTAATGTACTTGTACAAGCAAGCACCATCAAATTCTTACTTATTTTTTAACTTATTTAGTATGGTGTTAATGTACTTGTACAAGCAAGCACCATCAAATTCTTACTTATTTTTTAACTTATTTAGTATGGTGTTAATGTACTTGTACAAGCAAGCACCATCAAATTCTTACTTATTTTTTAACTTATTTAGTATCAGTGAAGTTGTTAAAAAGTATAGTTATTATTATGAATTATGAATGAAGGTGTTAACTAAGTCTAAGTTATATGAGTGAAGGTATTATACATGTAAGTAATTATAAGTGTATATGATATGTGGAGTGATGGTGTTAACTAGGTATACATTATATGAGTAAGTATTATGGGTATCTTATATGAAAGTTATTTAGTTTGAGAGTTATAAGAGAGGATGGTTAAATATTATTTATATGTTATGTGATGTTTCAATCGATATTGGTGGTGTGTAATGATTTTTAAGGGTTTATGTTGGCTTTGTAAAATTTAATGTTAGTAGTATTAGGATAGTTTTTTGGTTAGTTTTTATGTGTGATGTGTTAATGGTGTTTTGTTGGTGTTTATTGTTACTGGTGTAGTGTTATTGTTGTTTAAAAAATATAATTAATTAGAAAATTTTGACATCTCTAGGTTTGACGAAGATTTGATGAAGATGTCATATACAACCATTTGTGAGAGAAAAAACAGAACTAAGTTACAATGACCATGATAATACTATCACAATCTACGGTGTTCTCTTAAAAATGGGATAAATCTGCAAGTAGATGGAGCTTAGTTGTCACTGAAGATAAGTCTTTCCAGGAAAGTAAGGTTGGATATATTTTGTGGAGAACAACATAGAAGGAATGGAAATCAAACATAACTAGAGATTGATTGATTATAAATTATAGAAAACCATTCATGTCTATAACTTTTTGGTGTATTTGTGGGTATACGAGTGACTAAGGACAAGATTAGAAATGGAAGGCGAACACTCACAGAAAAAGGAGGCTGGTATTAACTTGGTACATAATTTTTATTCACTTGTTATAATGTATAATTTACAGAAATATTAAAAATGTTTTAGTGAAATAAAAGCCTTATTCTGAAAGTTTGTAGTAATGAAATATTTTTAGTCTTAATATTTAACATATCAATCTTGCTTTTAGAGGGGGCAATCTGTGCTATGGCTTTTTATTTTTTGTAAAATTGTGTTCCTTCGTTCCGTCATGCTATCTAGTTTTTGTCAACGTCTGTTTTTTGTTTTGTTTTTTTAATTCCACTTCATCAAGCCTTTTTTTAATGTCTGATCTTTGTCTTTTTAGGCTATTTATTTATTTCTCAATGTTCCCTTGAGCTAGTACTAAAGCCCCCATTCTCTTTATCCATGGTCTGCTGTTATTTAGGGTTTCATCCAAATATGAGATGTCTGTATCTGAGGCTACAGTAATTTCCTTCTCGAAACCAATTGTAAAATCCTCTTGAAACTCATTTACGAAATCCTCTGGAAATTCATCCATGACCTTTTTAAGGATTAAAGAGGTAAATTAAATATTTTTGATTAGTGTAATTACAATAAGTGGTCGGGGGAGGGGGTTGGTGGTTGGGTGTGGGGGGTGTTACTGGGGGGGAGAAGAAGGGGGTTGGGGTGGGGGTATGAGTGTGTGTGGTGGGGATGGGAGTGGTGGCGATGGGATGGGATGATGTTAGGTGTGGGTTTTTAATGGGTTGTGGGATTTGTTCTGGGTTTCCTCTTTGGGTTGTGTTCTCTTTACCATAATTTTATTATATCTAAAGTATTTTTAATTTATTTTTCTACAATATTAAAATAAGAAATATGTGAAAAATTATTTTAGATATATTTATATAAAATATATTTAATATAAGAAATATTTGAAAAAATATTTTACATTATGGGGCTGATTTAGAATTGAATTACCGAGCGTGTATTTCTGATGAACAGACCCCTTCTTCAGGGATTAGGAAGTCTGTTAGGACCTAAATCTCAGAGTTGCTCTGAGACGGTCGCGTGTTTCTGCTTTGGGCCCAGGCCTAACCTTTGTCCGGAACAACCTTTTTTGAAATAGGTGTAAATAGGCAAGCATACAGGCAGCTCTCTAACTATTTCTGATCGCAGTAGGATTTCTAGGAATTGTAGTTTATTGACTAGCTGGACCATATTTTGGTCAGAGGGGTTGAAGCAAGTTTTTGGAGGCTATGATTATTTTTAATTATTATTATTATTAAAACGATAATTTGGTAAGAAAGAAAAATACCAGAACGAGGAAAGAAGAACTAAAAAATTGTTGTCCACTTCAAAAAAAGACAGTAAAGTGTCCTCGGCGAAACTTGAACTCCCGGCGTTTTGAACCCCGGTCTGCCGCCTAGGTTATCAAGCTGTAATTAACTAATACACATATAGGCAAGCATTTTCGACCATTTGAATAAAAAGAAAAATGAAAAGAAAGTGGTTTCGGCGAGACTAGAACCCCAGACCTTCTAAAATACGAACTATGAAGGCATAATCAAATTGGAAATGGGAAAATTTGCTACAAAAAATATTAGAGGTGAGCGCGTGCGCCGCGGGGTGAGGGATTCGGAATTCGGACGGATGGATAGAATGCAAGCATCTTTTTTCGATCGCTCGCCATGTGCAGGTCTTCCGCTCACTCGAGCCTTCGGCCCGCATAGGAGCTCAGCCGTGATGAAAGTAAAACAATTGCTACGAACATTAGAGGTGGGGCGCGCGCGACGCGGGGTTAGGGATTCGGAATTTAGGATGCTGTTGGACGGACGCGCGTGCAGCAATTTTTTCGATCGCTCCCTATGTGTATGGTCCTGCGCTCGCTTGGGTCAGCGCAGAAGCTCCGCTATTAAAGTAATTTAGAGGTCGGCACCAATAGCACATACAGAGCAGCTTTGCACACACACGAAACGCTTTTCGTTTTCAAGCTCATACAGTCCCTGTATTTTCTGGCAACCATATTTCATGACAATTCCGTTGAAATTGATTACTCGATTTCCCAACATGTCGAAAATTTATGGTAATGTTTTGATTTTGCGTTCCCTTTGACGCACATTCAAGATGATATAGGGATTGGGAATGATGAGCAGAAGGGGGAGGGAGAGTGGGAGGGAGAGGGGGACGGGAGGAACTCATATATTTGGTGGCTTCCGTGTACCCTCTCCTTTCCACCACCACCCTCCCAACTCCCCTCCCCACCTCCCAAATCACCTTAACAGCGCACCACAGGAAACCCAAAATCAAATTAACCCAGTTTCAAGATCATGCGTAGTTGTACAAATCCTTTGTTGCAACTGGCGGGCAACCCATTGGTTAACATCTACCTGGCAACCTATTGGTTAACATCTACCTGGCAACCTATTGGTTAACATCTACCTGGCAACCTATTGGTTAACATCTACCTGGCAACCTATTGGTTAACATCTACCTGGCAACCTATTGGTTAACATCTACCTGGCAACCTATTGGTTAATATCTACCTGGCAACCTATTGGTTAACATCTATACCTGGCAACCTATTGGTTAACATCTACCTGCCTGCAAAATAAGCAAAGGATTTGTACAACTGCGAATGAACTTGAAACTGGGTTATTTCCAAAAAATAGAAGAGCCTCTGGAACGCGACATTTTTGATGTAAACTGTATTTTAACTTGTAGCACGAAGTGTATTAGCTAAAGTAAGAGCAAAAGCAGTTATCAAACTGATAGAAATGCTTTAAACGCGGCTTTTACTGTGGGCCTTTGTGAAACAAGTGCGAAGACAACTAGCTATGATCTAGGTATTAATGTGGTTCATAAATGGAGAAGGGTTGCTATTTTTCAAACAAAGTATTTGGCCAAAGAAATAGACTTCAATTTTCTGCAATTTTCTGTTTTTGTGTTAGTGCGGGTATTCGCACCCAGACATCAAATAGGGAGAGTGAGGGAATATGGATGAGAGAAAGGGGTAGAGGGGGTAAAAATTATCACAGTTGTACATGTAGTTTTGTTTTTGTGTCAGTGTGGGTATTCGCACAGGAAGGGTGGGGGTGAAGGAATAAGGATGAGAGAAGGGGGTAGAGAGGGTAAAATTGTGACAGTTGTTGTTTTTGTGTTCAAGTGCCGGTATTGATATCCGGACGTCAAGCAGGAAGGGTGAGAGAATGGAGATAAGAGAGGAGGGTGGAGGGTAATATTGTTGAAGAAACCATAGGTGGAAAACTATGTGGAAAATTGAGGCATAGTTTTTGTGTTAGTGCGGGTATTCGCACCCAGACATCAAAAAGGGAGGGTGAGGGAATAGGGATGAGAGAAGAGGGTAGAGGGGGTAACAATTATCACAGTTGTACATGTAGTTTTGTTTTTGTGTCAGTGTGGGTATTTGCACAGGAAGGGTGGGGGTGAAGGAATAGGGATGAGAGAAGGGAGTAGAGAGGGTAAAATTGTGACAGTTGTTGTTTTTGTGTTCAAGTGCCGGTATTGTTTTTTTTGTTTGTTTTTGTGTTAGTGCGGGTATTTGCACTCAGACATCAAACAGGGAGGGTGAGGGAATAGAGATGAGAGAAGGGGGTAGAGGGGGTAAAAATTATCACAGTTGTACATGTAGTTTTGTTTTGTGTCAGTGTGGGTATTCGCACAGGAAGGGTGGGGGTGAAGGAGTAGGGATGAGAGAAGGGGGTAGAGAGGGTAAAATTGTGACAGTTGTTGTTTTGTGTTCAAGTGCCGGTATTGATATCCGGACATCAAGCAGGAAGGGTGAGGGAATGGGGATAAGAGAGGAGGGTGGAGGGTAATATTGTTGAAGAAACCATAGGTGGAAAGCTATGTGGAAAATTGAGGCATGGTAGAAATTAAGGGATAAGTGGATTGAAAAAATGCAATAAATGATGGTGAAAGGAGTAAAATATGTTTTTGTATAAAGGAAGGAGGACTATCAAGAAGCGGAAGGACTGGATATCC
This sequence comes from Actinernus sp. WN-2022, assembly GCA_030867875.1. NCBI lineage: Eukaryota > Metazoa > Cnidaria > Anthozoa > Actiniaria > Actinernidae > Actinernus > Actinernus sp. WN-2022. Next base: position 10,847,092 of record JAOWCC010001589.1, read on the forward strand.
CAGGACAGGGTGAACACTGGGTACACTGTGTGAATTATGAATAAAATAATTGGTAGAGAAAACACACAGAGTGAGCCTGGACTAAAGGAAAAGCCATGAAAATGAGGAAATTGAAGGAGGAGAAGCATGGAAGCAGCGAGCTCGGAGGAAAATTAGATAACTAATTAAATGAAAGCAGTGTATCGTGGTGTTATTGAAAACAGGGTAATAAGTGGAAAAAATGATAAATTAAGATAAAATTTGTAGGTAACACAGAGGAAAAAATAATGAATAAAGTGACGTTTATGATCAAAGGTAAATGTGTAGTTGGAAATACAAGTGGAAATGTATCCGTAGTATAACAGAAGGGGAGAATAAACCAATGAGGGGTTGCCTAGGCCTGGGGAGAGGAGGAGCTTTGATTGTTGTGGAGGAATGTGGGAATTGAGAAATGCCAAATATAAGGGCGGGCCGGTTACGGGATTGCTTAATATGTAAAGTCGTACTTATGTGGGAGAATATAAGGGAATATATCGGAAGAAAACGGTCGTATAAAACGTAGATGAAAGCGGAATGAAGGGAGTGGGGAGGGCAAACTATGTGTAATTAGTTCGGGGTCGTAAAATGACGAAAAATGACGAAGGTGGCTAGCGGTAGATAACAATCCAAGACTGTGAACCGGGAAGGGGGCATGAATATAATATAATAAATAGATACATAAATAAATAGATAACGGAGATATTGATAGCTAAGGGGATGGGGACCCTAGTGAGCTCATAGGGGATAGAGCAAGGCCAATGTGAGTCCACCATATCCTGTATAGCAATCTCTCCAGGGGCGGGATGCTATACAGAAAACACTGCAGCTTGGAAGGGAAGCCGAGTAAACTGAGGGAATATGTATAATGAACCGAGGGGAGGAAGGGGAATGTGTAGAACGGAAAAAGTGCAGTGGAGAGGATTGCTGCAGGGTTTAACGTGTTTCGAAATGCTTATAGACCGGTCTTGAGCATTCTCGCCCGACACGTGATAGAATGGACATTGGACTGCTCGTTCTGACAACTAAGCGCGGGACCAACAAGAAGAAAAACAACAAATATGGTTACCTGGAGGCCGGTAAGGGGCGAAGAGTCCCAGGGATTTGGCCAGTGTTCTGGTTTTTTTTTTTGCCTTGGCGTTATACAGATTTGTGTCACTGTCGACGTTGAGCGGAGAAAGGGAAGGAATTTCGCGGTGAGGGCAAATAAAACTAGCACATATTGATGTGTAATTGGATGTTATATTGTGAGGGTGTGATGAATTTGACAGTTCTCACTGCGATAAAGACCAAATCGAGAGGGGACGGGGGCGGAGGCGGGGGCGGGGGCGGGGCACAAAGCGGCAATACGGTATGCTCCGCTGGCCAAAAGAACGAAGGCTCTGCTATGAAATACAAATTACAGAGGGCTATAACTTTTTAGTGAATAATTTAGGAAACTTAAAGAGAATTACAAATAAAGAAAACTAAAACCTGTTAGAGTCTGAGGCTTATCTTTTAAGTAGTAATCTTATTGTTTGACAAAACAGTTCACTTTAAGCAGAAATTTTAAAATCACGGTATGTGCCTGTTGTTTCATTTCAGTTTCGGCGGGAAACTGGGGGCGGCCGCACGCCGACAATAAATAGCAAATACGAATGCGCGTGACGTTTTGTTGCGGTGTGGGGGCGGGGAACGGTTGTCCGAGTGAACCGCTACACGGGTTGCCTGTGGTAGATCGTGGGGGCCTGGAACGGTCTCTAGAGCGACGGCCATCTTGTAAATTGAAAGGAACTAAGTAGGGGAGAAAGGCGAAGGGTTTATAGTGGAGAACCCGTTGGAGAGATGACGCCACAAAAAGTCGAGTATGGCTTAGTGGTAATGAGCCGGGAAACGCACTCCTATGGTATGTAGTGTGGTTTATTGTTGTATAGTACGTAGGTACATGTACTTGGGGTTTAGGTACTTGCCAAAGAAATATACTTCATTTATTCAATTTTCATAAATTACATCCTCCTAAGCCTAAGGAGATGAAAATGAAAACGGTGATTCCCCTTGTATGTTTTGAATCAGAAAAAAACATTATGCTCCCTCCAAAATTACCACCCATCCTGCGACGTTGTAAACAAACAAGTATGTATTTTTTATAACGTAATCGTAAATAAAAGGGAACAGTCTTCATACGATGCAAAAAAAACACAAGAACGCAATAAATTAGAGGCATTAGAGAAATAATGGTATGTCTATCAAGGAGGTAATAGAAATTGTTCTAATTTTCCAGTTTGTTCCTTTCTTTGAAAATGGAACAAAGAGAATGAAAAACAGGCCAAATCAGCAGGAAATGCATTAGATTTGGCCTGTTTTTCATTCTCTTTGTTCCATACAGTTTCGTACAGATACTAGTCCAGAACCTTCGTGCAGTATCAAAATTAACGACACTATCAAGTGATTTTTGAATACTTTATTGTTATCGAGGCAGCTTCACTGATGTCACACTTAGTATTACGATATGGAATTCCTTAGTTACCCCTTAGAAACCTTAACGAAGCAATCTTTTCATGTTACTTGCTGATCAAATTTAGAGTTCGTCTATAGCTTGGCCACGATTCGTACTCAGGGGCATACAATGTTACTCTGAACTCACTCTATAACAAAAATAGCACAACCAACACGAGCGGGGACTGCGCTTTTGCTTCTTCTTACCCACGCATGATTGCTGGCCCTTAAAATGGACCTCGAGCCCTGCTTTGCATTTCGTTCCTGCATTATCAAGTTTCCTCGTCTTCAGATCCTTGCTCAATCTTCGTCCTACATCGGCACCGAGGACACCTAAAGTTGTTAAAAATATCAGGAGTTAATGTGTCGTGTTGTACTATAAAATCGCGTTGATCCATATTTTGCATGCACAGTGTACACTTTATTTTGGAAATATTTCTCGTTGCACACTTCCACATGAATGAAGGCTTTGAAAATCTCCCAAAACCTCAAAAGTATTATAATTATGAACGCGAAGCATCTTTTTTTATCGGCGAGAATCGGGCGCCCTTGTTTTATTTACAACATTTGGGCGTAACGCCACAGGAAACAAACAATAGGACTCAAAGTCCCCTACGAGGCTTGTCTCTCTTAGAAATTCCCGACAAAATAATGTGTTGAAGAGTCAATAAGATGAAATGTTCTTGACGTATTTTACTCTGTCGCTTTTAATAATTAGTTCTGGAATTTGTTGCCCCTATAACTGATCTTGTGAGAAAACTCAATCAGATATAAAATCCCGTCTTGATTACTTGAGTTCCCAAAGCGATGAAGCTCTGATCTTCAAGATAGCAGCCGTTTTTGCTATTTCTTAAAACTAGTTTAGCATCATGGAAAAAGAAAACGTTCATTTTATACAAATAAGACCACTGACCTTGGAGGAGTGTGTCAATCTCCTGCTCCACTTCTCGCACCTTGTCACATGATACGATCTTGTAGAAGTAGTACGTCTTTTGGTAGCTTGGACTGTCATTGCCTGATACACTCACAAGCTTGGTAATAACCTCTTTAGTATAGCCATGGCTCTCAAGGTTTGCTTTCTTCAAGAGCTGCATAATCTCTGTGTCAGTCATGGAGAAATCTCTGTTGAACACGCGCAGGACGATTGAGTCCTTGGTTTTCCCTTCTGTAATTGTGAAAAGGTAAAGTCGCCTTACGTGATATATATATTAAAATTAAAATAAGTACATGTCGGGTTACTGTGGAACATCCACGATGTGCATCTTTGTGACATGGAAGGTACAACAGTTCATTCAATAGTAAATCAACAGACAAATCAGAATAGTTTTCTAACCTGTTCCATGAAAGAAGAAAAGCAGAGTGAAGATGGTAAGGTACTGGAGTGAAGTGACTTGCATGGCTTCGCTGGTATTGCTATTGAGTACTTGTGGGTATACTGTTCAATAAATATAAAAATATATATTCAGTTTGGAGGCTGTCGTAGCTATGAGAAATACTTTCAAATCTGCCGTGTATTTATAGCCGAGGTTGAAAGTAACTATGGCAATGGTCTCCGCTCAGTATTACTAATCGTACGACGTCTAATCTTGTTTTATTTACTATTATTCTATCTTCCGTCTTCTTAACAAGGAAGTAATAGAAAAGTAAATAAAACAATCGTTTTATACCCGTTTTATACACTATGACACAATATTATTGTACGACACATTTATTGTCCCTCATTTTGAATATTGCAGTCCGGTACTTATTGGTATAGGAAAGGTTCAATCTAAACGCCTAGAAGATGCTAGTATATTTTAAAGACGCTACAGGATATGCTAAATCTGTATCCTATGAAGATCTACTAAAGCTTACGAACGCGTCAACTTTAAGTTACCGAACGGGTGCTGTCAGTCCGTAGTTCTTCTCTACAGATGTCTCTACGAAGATGGGCCACACTGTATACTGTTGATTTTTTTTTAATTAGGAAATACACGCTATAATATAGACTTTGTCAAAGTCCTGCTTCGATTCTCGCGCTCGATTTTTGACCCAGTAATCGATTACCCAGTGACTCAGAGTGTTCGACTTCATCGAAATCGAAATCATCTTTTTCAATGATCTGCCCTGTGGGTATATTTTCATCATTCTAAACAACCTATCCCGTTTCATTATTAAGCCGTTCAATATTTGTTCTGGTTAAAAATAGAGTTTTATGAAACAAAATGGGGATGATTTTTGAGGAAATCAATTTTCTGTGGGCACATTTTTTACTCGGACTGCGTAAGCGGGTCCGAGTCTTAAAATGCTCACTGTCTTTTTTTCTTGAACCGTCGCCTGGAGCCCATAAATGTCACATACAGGTGTCATACAAGTTGGGCTATTTTTAGATTATTTCCCCCGCCAATAGCGGAGCGCGGTAATTACGTCACAAAATTAAGACCCCCTGCGTGGCTCAGACAAACAAACCCTTGACCTTACTTGACACAGCTATGTAATGGCAAATTTAAGTAGCGTTTCGGTAAAACAAGCGACTATTTTAACTGAAAACGATAATGTACCGGGTTCAAAGTTTGACTGCGAGCCAGAAGACTATACAGTTGAGCAGCTAAAGCGCTGGTTGAAATGTAGAGGCCTAAAGCAAAGTGGTAGACGAAGTGATCTGATCGCACGTGTAAAGGATTGCATCAACTCGGGAAATCACCATTTCCTTGATGTTAGTATAGACGAAGGCAAGTGGCTTAGCGCTAAGGTTTTAAAGGAGAATGCTGACTTACATAAAAACAATCCAAGTATTATAAATAAATTAGTTATTCCCGCAGTCCCAAAGTCTGGTTGGGGTCCGTTTCCCTCGCAGGATATCCCGAAGCTTTTCAACTACGGACACGTGTACCACTATGCTTTGGAATCTCTTCCAGTAGATTTGACTGATCCAGTGTGTAGCGATGAAGACGAAACTGACTCTGGACTCGGACATATGACTGATAAACCTTTTAGAAATGGACGAAAATACGTAGACTCTGGATTCGTTCATGACATGACGGACGCGAAGACCGAGAGCAATTACTATATTAGAGCTCACGTGTGGCCTTCGATGAGAAATAATCTCCCTCATAATGTTTTGGTAATATTATCTGCGAATAGCGGGGCCGTGATCCATGCTTCGTGTAATCCCTGCAAAGTCTCTGAACTTGGCCGTTGTAGTCATGTTGTTGCAGTGTTGTTGTCACTCGTGGACCATGTTAAAAAACATGGAGCAACAACGTCTACCCCATGTACTAGTAAAGAATGTTCTTGGGACAAGGGTAAAAAAAGGCAAAAAAATCCTAAAAGGCTGTCGAGTGCCCAGTACCCATCGAAGAGAAAGACAAGTAAGATCCCAGTTATTGATTTTGAACCTCGACCAAGCAAGTTTAAAGAAGTTACCACTGGGCACATTAATAATTTTGTGAAAGATCTTTATCTCATCTCCAAGCAAGAGCAAGATATTTCCATGTGGGAAGTGCAATTAAAGATCAGTTACCATCATTACCAGCTGGAAGAAATATGTATGTCGATCCTAAAAGAGAAAGTTCTAGGACTGATTAAAAATCTAACCCCACATAGTGTTGGTGAAATTGACAACACTACTGAGCAAAGCAAGAGTGGGATGTGGCACAGTGAGCGATGGATAAGACTGACCGCATCCAAGTGTCTTGAGGCTTATAGAGTTGGGAGGTTGGTCAATGAGGGGTCAACAAAATATGCAGCTGCCAGAGCCATGAAGTACATCTCTTCTAATTTTTGGAAGCTGGATGGGGAGCAGTATCAGTCTGTATGGATGCTGTATGGCCTACAGAGTGAGGCAAAGGCAATTAACAAGTATGAGAGTCAAACCCAGAAAAAGGTTGCTTTGTCTGGTTTATGGGTGAACCCCAAATTTCCTTTTCTTGCTTGTTCACCAGATGGGCTACTAATCCAAGATGGATTACTGGAGATTAAGTCTTTGAAGATCTTCAAGGAGCACAGCATAGATAGCATTATTACAGAGAGCAGCACACTGATTTCAAAGGAAATTCTGGCCAGGCAGTGCTTCTCTATTAAAGATGGAAGATGCATACTGAAGCAAAGCCACAGCTACTACTTTCAAATTCAAATGCAACTCCTTGTTACTGAAAGATTTTTTTGTGATTTTGTTTTGTTTGCACAGGATGGTCCAGTGTCTATAGAGAGTGTTTATAGAAATGAGCCACTGATCACAGAAATTCTAAAATTTCTTACTGCATTTTGGTCAAGAGTAATAGCACCAGAGTTTTTTGAAATGAGAGTGCCACGAGATCTACTGCCATTTATTTTGCCAGAGAACACTTTCAGTAACGAACAGTCCAGCTCTGCCATTGGTCCCCTAGAATTTGATGACTGTCCTCACCCTGATACCAGCCCCCCACAGTCTGGAGACTCTGCCCACCCTGGTACCAACCCCCTGCAGTCTGGAGACACTGCCCACCCTGGCACCAGCCCCCTGCAGTCTGGAGACCCTGCCCACCCTGGCACCAGCCCCCTGCAGTCTGGAGACCCTGCCCACCCTGGCACCAGCCCCCTGCAGTCTGGAGACCCTGCCCACCCTGGCACCAGCCCCCTGCAGTCTGGAGACCCTGCCCACCCTGGCACCAGCCCCCTGCAGTCTGGAGACCCTGCCCAGCCTGGTACTAGCCCCCCACAGTCTGGAGACCCTGCCCACCCTGGCACCAGCCCCCTGCAGTCTGGAGACCCTGCCCAGCCTGGTACCAGCCCCCCACAGTCTGGAGACCCTGCCCACCCTGGCACCAGCCCCCCACACTTCAATGAATCTCATCAGTCTTGTACAAATACCAGCTTGTCTTACACTAAAGATGAACTTGACATTGCTAGTTTTCTTATAAAGTCAAGAACACCTGCTCATGCTATACCTCAAAATGATTTAATTATAATCCCATGGGGTGGAATGACAAGTACAGGAATACAATTGGTTAATACTTGTCCACTGGATAACTGGCTGATGATAATGCAAGCTTTGGTGAAATCTGATAAATTGAAACTAGATGATTTAGAACAGGCAGGTACACTCATGAAAACAGCAATGCTGTTGATTTATCTCCACCAATATGCCAATGCCAAAGTTACACTACTTCCAAATGCACCACTGATAAACTCTGGTATTATCAACCTTTATGGTAATGAAGCTGATTACTTCATTAAACATGTTCAACCTTTCTTAGCCAGTGAATCTACCACTGCCTGTAATCTAAGTACTTGTCCTTCCCCAGTACACACCCATAGTACATCTAGCATTGTTCTTAGCTGTCCAGCTAGTAAAAGCAATGCTTTTCTAGATGCACTCGATCAGTGGTGCTACCCTGGTCTTACACAATGTGGAAGGAAATTCAGCAACAAGCCACCTGCTGGTACTCCATGTTTACAAGATGTGACACTCGATGACAATGGAAATCAGCATGTGTCGTGGCACTGCTCTGGCATGAGGAAAAGCTCACCTCGTTTGTTCTTAAACTTTAAGAACTTCTTTATTTTTTCTGTTGATCTACTCAGCAGAGCAGGGATGTTACAGTTAAGTGACATACCACCAGCTATCACTCTGCATGGACAGAAGCTTTCCTTCCATAGTGCAACATTATGGAATGGTAGTCATTACATTTGCATATTCAGTTATGGTAATGTCTGGTACTTATATGATGGCATGAAAGAGTACCTGAGAGCAAACTCTGGATGCAGCATTTTTTACAGTCAGCCTCAAGGTTATTTATTAAGCTATCTTATCTACTGCGCATAGATCTTGAAAATGTACATGTAAGACATTTCTCTTATTCTCCATCACCCATATTTTGTTGGTGCAATACAATACAATTATAGTGCAGTAACATTTGAAATATACTTTTGTTTTCATGTAAAATAAGGGAACGGTCATTATTTATAGGGTGGGTGATTTTCTAATTTTAAACTTCAAAATAAGATAACCCCTCCTATGAGCAGTTGTTGTTTCTCGTAATCCCTCCTTCAGGTGTTTCCCTCTCCTACTAGTAATATCTCCTTTGGTAGCCCTTGAAATTTCATAACCCCTCCTCACACTCACCCACCCCAACCTATAAATAATGACTGCTCCCTTCAAGCTCCCAGACCTAGTGTATTATAAGCTAGGGATGTTGTAAGACTGCACATTAGCTTTCTTCTCTACAGTACAATGCAGTGGTTGATTTAGGGGTAGCTAAATGACAGTTGCATATGTACATTGGGATAATAAATATCTTGAAGTTCTTAGACAGTTAAATGTGTTAATTGTGTCAGTTTAATGTTTTACCTCTCATTTGGTCATTTGTATTTGGTCTGGCCAAATAGGCTAGACAAAATATTGCAATCTCATAAAAATATCACACTCACACTAAACTGTCTAATAAGATATAATATATGTTGAATGAAACAAAGACTGCTTAACTCTTTCGGGTCCGATCGTGTGTGAGCTCAATTGGTGAAATCCTCGTCTTTCCGACATGTCCAGATGTGATGCACATTTTTTTTCTCATATAGGTCTCAGGGGACCTATATTTACAGGCTCGGACCCGAAAGAGTTGATATTTATTTACAGAGGACTTCCTGGAAATTAACCAGGCAACAAGCAACTACCACCATCTGAGTTGCAAGAGGTGAAATAGAAAGTGGGATTGTTCTTCCCACAAGTTTAAAAAGTTTTAGGCGTTGATTAAACCTCTCAATGTGAATTCTTGCCTTAGCAATCTTTCGTGTAGATAGTTCCTCTGCAACACTTAGGTGGTCTCTCCCTTTCAAAAAAGCTGGAATCTTGATGCATGCTTGGAGGGGATTCACTAGATCTTGTACAGTGAATCCTCTATCCACCAGGATCAAATCATTTGGATGGATATGTTTTAGTATACCACTATCTTTAAATATTTGTACATCATTTATATCTCCTTCAAACAAATCAGACACAAAGCATGCACCACCATTGGGGGTCACAGCAATCAGACACTTGAAGGTATTTGAATGCTTGTAAGATGAATACGTATTACCTTGTCTCGCAAAATTCCTTGAAGTTTCAACTCTGAACTCCGTACAGTCTACAATGCATCGCACATTCTTGATAGTTTTGAAGACCTTTGGAAGAAAACGCTGCAAATGTTCCTTAGCTGGAAACATGACCTCCTCCATCTGCCTAAAAACCTTGTACATTAGCTGGATAAATGTGGTAAATATACATCTGATAGTTGTTTCCTTGATTTGCCTTCCAGGGCAACTTAGAAGGACAGATAATGTCCTAATAGCAAAGCCAGTCTTAAGCCTGAGAAGGCAAATAAACAGTTTTTCTCTCGTAGACCAATGAGAAATTCGTCCAGCACTGCTAACTTTGGCAAAGTTTGATCTTGGTCCCACCCTACTGCCACAGCGGCTAGTCCAGTATATGATACTATTCAAAGGGCAAACATCATTCAAAAAGTTATGTAAAGCCTCAAACTGAGGGGATGTAAGGCCTACAAAATGCTTCATTAGACTTGAATCCTTGACAGTTACTTCGTACGACAGATTGCTTACGACTTTAATGCCTTCTTTTTTGTACTGAGAAGTAGTTAGTTCGTTTCTTAAAATCATTGTTTCAACCTTACTCGCCAGGTCGTGCTTTGAAATGTTTGTTTGTGTTCCCTTGTCGTTCGGACTATCTGACTTAAATTCCGACGATGGTGGAAAACAATCCTCTATCAAATCAGAAGAATCTTCTGATTCAAATAGGTTTTCGAGTTTCTTCACTCGCTTTACATTAACGAACTCATGTCTTACTGCAGGCGCCTTCCGCTTAGGACGAGTAGCTTTCTTGACCTCTCTGGAAGTAAAATTTGCTTTCAGCGGATCGGGATACTCTTGGCTTGGTCCTTTTTCTCCAGGCCAATGAAGACAGCAGATATATGTGTTTCTTGTGATATTATTCACTGTAAAATATTTACGAGAACAGGCTGCGATCCATCGTAAACATTTATCGATTCCCTGAGATGGCTTCGGAAATGGTATGAAGATTTCCTTCCCGGACTCTTGCATCTCTTTCAACGATTTCTGTAGTTTATCGGGATATCTGGAGTCAGTGTTGCACTTACCCCAACAGCAATGCTTAGTACTAACCATTTTCTCGAATTCCAGGACTTAAATCACTACGGTTTTGCCTAAATTATCGAATAGTTCTAAATTTCTGCTCGCGTTTACGAGTCAATTACAGTAAAATAACCCCGAGCGAACGCAATGTTTGTCTGAGCCACGTGGGGGGTCTAAAGGAATGCAATCTATTTTTAGAATTACCGCGCTCCGCTATTGGTAGGTTGCATCGTGGCGGAACAAAAGATGCCTCATTAGCTACTTTTGTTATACCAAAAACATGGCTGCTACACTTTTGTGATTTGATTCCCTTAGGAATAATTACAACTCAACAATAGCGGAAGCCGTTCTAAAAATAACCTAACTTGTGAGAACGGCTGTGACATAGGCCTAGTATGCGGGATGGACGCTCCTAGTTATGGGCTCCTGACGTCGCAAGTGGGAAATTGCAAAGTAGGTCCATTACTGTGTTATCGATGTAGGATAAATGAGTTTCTCAGATTACATCGCGCCGATACGTCAGACATGATAATTCTTACCATATGAACTTTTATTGAACCAAAAATGCATGAATCTTTTCATAATTTGCTGCAATTTTTGCTTTTCAAAAAAGAACGTTTTACATTCAAACAGCTAGTTCCACGGCATGTCTAAAAAACTTAGAGGAAATGCATTATGGGATTATTAGGAGGTGAGATGTTTTTTGAGGCGATAAGGCTTTCAGATGTCATGTTGAAAATACATTAGTATGAAGATAAACAGTGACTAAAAGGTTAACCATTTGCCCTGCTGAAGAGTCGGTATCACGTTCAGTTAATATATGCACATGGTAAATTACAGCTAACTACATAACTGACATATTAGCCAACTTGTGGAAGCGCTAGGGGCCCTTTTAATTTCTTTGACAAAAAATACAGATCAACTCTACGTTACTTGAGCTTATGCATAACAAAACTCGTGTACATGACTTTTATTTATTTTATGAACACATGAAACGATTGTCTAGGTCAACAAAATGATCAAGAACTTCGGAGATGTCGCACGGAACTCGCATGCATATAACCAGACAGATGAAACCGCTGGCATATTCATCAATGCAAATAACTTCAACAAAACAACATGTTTCAGTTTTGAACAAAAATGTTAAAGTTGTTTTAAGAAAACCGAACTTTTAAAAACTCGGTCGGTGTGACAGCTAGCAACGGGAACAGATTTTGAATTGGTCAAGGCTCATGAACTAGACCTCTTTTCCGATAATGCCATCATATAAAACAAATTTTGTTATTATGGATGCCCAGAGACAAAAACAATGTAAACTAATGATTCGTTGCAATAAAACATTGAACCTAGATGTTTTGCTTCCCGGGAACGCAATGGACCCTTTGCACGTGATGTCATAGCCGCCATGTTGGTTGGTTAACGATAGATTCTTCGTTAGCTTCTTTTGTTCTGTACACCAACATGGCCGCCATACCCTCTGTCATTTGAATCTTTGGGGATTGAGTGCAAACAATCTATAAAACTGTTTTTGTTTCAACATGGCCACGATATGGCAAAGAGGTCTATTGCAAAAAAAATAAACATATTCACGAATAGCACGTACATTCTTGCGATTTCTCCTACAAATATGGGCAATCGTAATGTTTTGAAATAAGAAGAAAAGAGAAGAAAAGCAGAGTGAAGATGACAAGGTACTGGAGTGAAGTGACTTGCATGGCTTCGCTGGTATTGCTATTGAGTACTTGTGGGTATACTGTATATTAAAATATATATATTCAGTTTGGAGACTGTCGCAGTTATGAGAAATACTGTCAAATCTGACGTGTATTTATAGCCGAGGTTGACAGTCAGTTATTGTCAAAGCAACTATGGCAATGGTCTCTTTCTCAGTTTTACTTATCGTACTACATTTAACCTTGTTTTATTTACTATTATCTCTTAACACAGGAAGTAACAGATAAGTTAAGAAAACTCCATTTGCAGTTCAAGAAGGACAAATAGGCAGTTATATTCAGTCATTTGAAGACCCTGAGTATTCATCCTGTTGGGGTTCGACCCTGGGCAGCCTAACTAAATATTAACACTCGCATTAGACATGATGGAGGAATGTATTTCGGGAAATCTACCGCAAATCCGAATATCTTCTGAATATTCAACCGTTAATTATGCCAAACAGTTTATGAAAAGAATAACAGAAGAGCAGTACTAAAGGGCTACATTTGTAGCTTCTCTTATTTGAAATATTTCAATTGAAGAATTTTTTATTATTTGTGGACGCGGAAGTGTAGGGTGTGCAATATTTACATTCAACAGACGATCACAACACGTTAATATACGATTCAAACAGAAAAGGAACAATAAGTGAAATGTGCTCTGTCACAGCTGACGGGCATCAGTGTCAGTGAAGGTGACAGATTATTTACTCAGAAAATTTCGAATCTAAAGCCGTTTAATTATGTAGCTTACATCCACGTCCTAGTTGCAGTTGCTTGGAGTGCTATTTAAGCTTTTTAACTAACAGATTAACGAGTTTAACTTGTTGTTGAATTAAGTCGGATAATTTGACTCCTCTCAGTAGACCACAGGAAATCGACCAACAGGATGCGTTTGTTCCGAAATTGAATACATTCAAAATAAGTCAGATAGGTCAATGCACATCTACTAGCCGGGACTCGCAGTGACCGCGTAGTAGAATATCGGAACAGGCGGCTGCATGTACCGGCCAACAATCCCCTTCTTTTTACGAATAGCACAACAGGTTCTGTAACATCCCATTTATAAAGAAAATGTGTGTATCCAAAGACGCGTCAGGGATTTGAACCCACGACGTGCGCCAATCAGCTCGTGATCAGTTTTCGCCGGGATCTGCAGTGATTCTACTATGGAATTCATCCAGGTGAGCTTGAGACTAGCTATAGGGTGCGAGTTTCTTTGGGAGATTTGAATCCCAAATCACAAGAATTTTTAAAGACCAAAAGAAACAAAGAATCTGAAAATTAATTATTTTGGCGTGCGAACTGCGATGTGCAAAAAATGTTTTTCGAGTAGATATTTTCTGGCAATTAACTCGGCAATATATTTCTCGAGTGTTCAAAGACAAACCAGCCACTTCTAGTTAATTCTGGTGGTTAAATGTACTATTCTCAAGACGAAGACCGGTTGCCGCATGAACGTTTTTCGAATTCGTTCCCAAAGTGATCATGAATCCTAAGAACCGGTTTTCGATTCTGAGTATGGATTTGACGGATTCAAAATCCGTTTTGAGATTCTAGTAGAGAAACGCAAAACCATTGTTGTATACAAAAATCCGGATTGGGATTCTCCCAAAGGAAAGTGCCCTCATTGGTCGGTGATGATGACCAAAAGTAAACACAGCGTACCCTACACACGCCCACATATTCAGTCCAGTGAAACAGATGAATATCTTAGTGGGACATTCTAATATTTAAATTCTTCTTTCCTTGGTAAAACACAATTTCAAGAATTGAAGAACTTTAGAAATAAAAGATGTGGATACAAGGACACGTAAATAAACCATTTGAAGAAGTGCAAAAATCATTTTGAGTTGAATAGTATATTCACCACTGAGTGGAAGAGGAAGCATTGAAAAGATGTAATCAGCTGATATGGTTCAGATATGGCGATCCTTTGACTTTAGAGACACCGATGTTTACGATACAATATGCTTGTATTTGGTGCAAGAATACACCAAGGAAAAAGTACGTTAGAATTCGCATTAGGAGATTGTTTGAGTTCACAATTAAGAAACGAAATAGTGGAATATGGTGTATTTAATTTTGGATGTGAAGCCTAGAAAATTAGCCGACCTCAAATTGCGACCATCTGTTAATATGAACTGCACAGTAGTTTGTAATGTTTGTAATGCGCATGTTAACCCGTTAGTTAAAAAGTTTAAATGGCACTCCAAGGAACTGCAACTAGGACGTGGATGTAAGATACATAATTAAACGTAAGCTACATAATTAAAATTTTCTCAGTAAAAAATATGGTGCCTTCACTGACACTGATGCCCATCAGCTGTGACAGAGCACATTTCACTTGTTCCTTTTCTGTTTGAATCGTATTTTTGAATGTAAATATTGCACACCCTACACTTCCGCGTCCACAAATAATAAAGAATTCTTCAATTGAAATATTTTAAATAATAGAAGCTACAAATGTAGGTATTTAGTGCTGCTCTTCTGTTATTCTTTTCATAAACTGTTTGGCATAATCAACGTTGAATATTCAGGAGGTATTCGGATTTGCGGTAGATTTCCCGAAATACATTCCTCCATCGTGTCTAATGCGAGTGTTAATATTTAGTTAGGCTGCCCAGGGTCGAACCACAGCAGGATGAACACTCAGGGTCTTCAAATGACTGAATATAACTGCCTTTTTGTCTCAAAGCCTTTACGTCTTCTCAGATAACGTTAAATCGCAGGCTCTCGTCGCAGGGGCGTGTGGAGGTCCTGAAAATTGGGGAAAACTTTGGGGGGGGGGGGGGGGGGGGCAAAATGATTAATTCTGGGACATTTTCATTGATTAAGCTACATATTTAAAAATTTCTCAGTAAATATTCGGTCGCCTTCACTGACACTGATACCCGTCGGCTGCAGAGCACATTTCACTTGTTCCTTTTCAGTTTGAATCGCATTTTTAACGTGTTGTGATCGTCTGTTGAATGTAAATATTTCACACCTTAGCTTACACTTCCGCGTGCACAAATATTAAAGAATTCTTCAATTTAAATAATTTAAATAATAAAAGCTGGCTCTTTAGTGCTGCTCTTCTGTTATTCTTTTCATAAACTGTTTTGTATATTAAACGTTTGAACATTCAGGAGACGTTCCGGTTTGCGGTAGATTTCCCGAAATACACTCCTCCATCGTGTCTAATGTAAGTGTCAATATTTAGTTAGGTTGCAGCAACTGTACATGTATTTGGAATTGTTTTCGGGGGAAATCCTCATACCTGTTAATCTATTTTCGACCAAATGTATCCTCTAGCAATTAAAAAACACTTTCCAACAACACCAGAAACAAAATCACACTTAGAAAACATCAACCTAAAACTTCATTAAGGCGAAAATATCCAAACTAGGTCACGTAACTTTTGGAACAATTAATCAGTATTTCTGTATCGTTACATGAACGTTATGTTTTCTACTTGTGGTCTAAAACATGCTGGAAGAGGAATGTTTCAGCGAGGGTTACTCTTTATTCAAATGTTTTACTCGCAACCGCGGAGGTCGAGCATTCGAACCCCGGCAGGATCATAACTCAGGGTCTTGAAATGACTGAATAGAACTGCGTTTTTGTCTCAAAACCTTTGTCTTCTCAGATAACGTTAAATAGCAGGCCCTCGTAGTTGGGGCGTGGGGCGGTCCTGAAAATTGGGGAAAACTTGGGGGGCAAAATGATGAATTCTGGGACATTTTCATTGATGACTGCTGTCAATCTCTCTGCGGGAACTGAGCAGAGGGGGCAGCTGAGACCCTTCCCCCCAACCCACCTCCCTACGCCACTGCCTCGGAGACCTCCATAGCTGGGCTCTAAACCTGTTGAGGTTCTCCGTTCAACTGCCAAATTTAGAGCGGAGACTGGATCCAAGCCGCCTGCTCTCTTTGCTAGTCCCCATTCTAAGTGGAGATGCCGTGTTTCTAGTTTACGTTAAACGATTATTGTTATTAAAATAACTTGATCTATCTTTAGCTAATATTCCATATATTCGCTGGAATCTTACTTCTTGCAGGGGTGTAGCTACGCATACGCCCGAAACACCCGAAATTGGGGTGTGTGTGTGGAGGGGGGGGGGGGGGGGGGGGGGGGGGGGGGGGTGGAGGGGTTGTAGAACGGGGGTATGGCCCCTTGAGTCGAAATTTCACAATTGTGCGTCACTCCGAAAAAAAACCTGATCAGGACAACGAAAGCTGAAGCGAGGTCGTTGTTAATATAGGATCATATATTAGTACCTAGAGAATACTTTACACAAATACTAGGAAAGTGACAACATCTAAACTTGTTTTATTTACTTTTTTATTACTTCCTGTGTTAAGAAGACGGAAGGTGGAATAATAGTAAATAAAACAAGATTAGACGTCGTACGATTAGTAATACTGAGCGAAATTTTGGAGCAATATAGTACTTCGTAACCGATCTGTCGGACAAATAATATTCGAACAATTTTGTGTAATTAGTATGCGGTGGCCAGTCGGCCGAAAACATACTCTACAAATAAAGCTGTTTTTCACATCAATATGATTAGCGTTCACTTCAAAACACTTTAGATATATCACTTTTAAAGGTTTATCAAGTCTAACATTTTAAATTGGCAGAATATATGGATTTTCATGACATTTAGGGAACACGCTGAGCTGGGCTGGCCCAAAATTCAAAATACTGTAACTCAAAGACGAATCACTGTATCGAAGTAACATTTTCAAAGAATACTAAGTATACCGATATCTAAATCATATTAAAAGAACAGCTTTATAGATCTTATAGTTTAGATTTTAGAATTTTCATACCTCGGCATTGACTCTTCAGCATATTATTTTGTCGGGAATTTCTAAGGGCGCCCGATTATCGCCGATTAAAAAACCTTCGCGTTCATAATTATAGTACTTTTGAGGTTTTGAAAGATTTTCAAAGCCTTCCTTCATGTGGAGTGTGCAACGACAAATATTTCCAAAATGACGAGTCCTACACTGTACATGCAAACTATTGATCAAAACGATTTTATAGTACAACACGACAAATTAACGCCTGATATATTTAACAATTTTAGGTGTCCTTGGTGCCGATGTAGGACGAAGATTGAGCAAGGATCTGAAGATGAGGAAACTTGATAATGCAGGAACGAAATGCAAAGCAGGTTTAGAGGTCCATTTTAAGGGCCAGCAGTCATGCGGTGGTAAGAAAAAGCAAAAACGCAGTCCTGGCTGGTGCTGGTTTTGCCCTTATTGTTTTCGTGTGAGTTCAGAGTAACACTGTAATGCCCTGAGTATGAATGCTGCCCAAGCTATAGACGAACTCTAAATTAGATCAGCATGACACGATTGCGGTGTTAAGGTTTCTAAGGGGTAAATAAGGAATTCCATATCATAATACTAAGTGTGACATCAGTGAAGCTGCCTCGATATGAACAATAAAGCATTCAAAAATCGCTTGATAGTGTCGTTTATATACTGCATGAAGGTTTTGAGCTAGTATCTGTATGAAACGGTAGTTTTCTCCATAGCATTCCCTACTGATCTCGCCTGTATAAATTTCCTTATTCAAAGAAAAGAACAAACTGGAAAATTATAACAATTTCTATTACCTCCTTGATAGACAAACTATTATTTCTGTGTTGCCTAAAGGATGTGGAAAAGTAGTATATAAACTGCCGGTTCTGGCGCAGCTTGAACGTTTTATTGTTGCAATCCTTGCTCGATAACTCCAGAACCGCAGCGAATTGTTCTACTTCAGCATTCGAACAATTCGCTGCGGTTCAGGAGTCATCGAACAAGGATTGCAATAATACAACGTTCAAGCTGCGCCAGAACCCGCCAGTTTATATACTACTATAAATTATACATTAAAGGAACGTAATCATAAGGTATTATATCAGGGCTAAGCATACATTAACATTATTCGAACATTTGGTTTATAACGAATTTATTACATTCTAACACCCTATTAGAGGAGTGTTGCTACTAGGTATTATAACATATACTATCATAATCATTATTTACTACTATAGTACATAGTCCACCTCAACGCACTTGAAGCTCTATTAGAGGAAGGATAATACAATATATAATGGCCGATCATACACTAACATTCGTCCAAGTGCCTGGCATTAAGGGCTATTTACGAGGATGGAAGATGGACATTCCAGATAGCAATCCTCTAGGAGCGGACCCAGCCGCTTTCCTATCCGGCGTGCGAAAGCAGACTATCGAAAAGACCGATGAAGAGCTACAAGACTTAAATAACATTAAGGTTCAGCTAGCTTTGAATATAACTCTCCGCCTCGATAAACCCGAGGGCCCGGTATATGAGATAGCCACATTTCGTAGTTCACAAAAAGTTCTGACCAACAGTTCCGATACCCGTGGAGTAATAGTAGAAGAACATGCTCAGATTTATAACTACATCGAGAAGTGGATCAGTAGAGGATCGAACTGGGTCATAGATAAAGTCAACATTCTATGGGTGAACATTGCTAAATATCAACCACTACGCGGAGGTTCATACTTACCACTACCTAAAGAAATCGCGAATAAGAAAGCCGTAATCAATGTGAAAAACTCCGACAACCGCTGTTTTCGTTGGACGATGCGTGCCGCGAAGTTTCCGGTTGCGAAAGATCCACAGAGGACATCGAAATACCCAGAAGACGATGGTTTTGGATTCGATGGGGTGGAAGAATCGTCAACGCCAATCTCACAAATACCACGCTTCGAGAAGCAGAACGAAATCTCTATCAATGTATATGGTTGGGATTTTAAGGATAAGTGTTTGATTGTGCACCACATCTCGAAGGAGACTTTCTCGGAGCGCGTTAACGCCTTGCTTATAGAGTGCCCAGAGAGCGGTATACAACATTATTGCTGGATCAAGAACTTCAACCGCCTTCTATTCGATCAGACAAAACATGACCACAGGCAGCACTTCTGCGAGAGATGCCTACATGGATATTCCAACGAAGCTCTCCTCGAAAAACACACCCCAGAATGTAACGGAACTAACGATCGAGCCATTCGAATCGAAATGCCCACCGATGAGAATAACAAAGTCTCATTTCAGAACGTTCACAAGCAGCTCAAAGTCCCCTACGTTATCTACGCAGATCTTGAGGCCTTAACTACTAAGATAGAAGGACAAGATCCCACGAAGAACACATTTAAAACAGAAGAACATATTCCATGTGGATTTTGTTACGTAGTCGTACGTTCTGATGGCCATAGCGAACCACATGTATTATATCGAGGTAAGGATACTATCGAGTGCTTTCTACGATGTATACAAGAAGAAGAAGCGAAGATAAAAGCTCAAGTTGCCAAACCACTATGTATGTCACCAAAAAGCATGAGAGATTATAATAGAGCAATTCTTTGTCATATCTGCCAGAAACCTCTTGGTAAAGATAGAGTACGCGACCATTGCCACATCACAGGAGAGTTTCGAGGTGCCGCACACAACGCATGTAATCTCAAATTACGTATTTTTCCTACTATCCCAGTTGTATTCCACAATTTGCGTGGCTACGATTCTCACCTGTTGATGCAATCCATATCCAAGACGTCAGGTAAGATCTCTTGTATTCCAAACAATATGGAGAAATACATTTCATTCTCACTTGGAAACCTACGGTTCATCGACAGTGCGCAATTTCTACTTTCATCCCTCGATAAATTGGTAGCGAGTTCGTCACAAGATACGTTCCTACAAACTATGAAATGTACATCGAACCAAGAGAAAACCAAGCTGCTGCTACGCAAAGGAGTTTATCCGTATGAGTACATGGATTCTTGGGATAGATTTACAGAGACTTCTCTTCCCACAAAAGACGCATTCTATAGTAAACTAACTCTAGAGGACATCTCCGACAAGGACTACGAACACGCACTAAAAGTTTGGGAGGTATTCAGTTGTAAAACGTTAGGAGACTACCACGACCTTTACCTACGAACCGATGTACTTCTTTTAGCAGACGTGTTCGAGAACTTCCGCGCGACATGTATGCAAAACTATGGATTGGATCCAGCTCATTATTATACGAGTCCAGGACTTTCGTGGGATGCGTTGTTAAAGAAGACCGGAGTAGAACTTGAATTATTAACCGACTATGACATGCATCTATTCGTCGAGAAAGGTCTACGTGGCGGAATATCTATGGTATCTCATCGTTATGCTAAAGCAAACAACCACAACATACCCGACTTCGATCCAGATAAGCCAAATAGCCATATAATATACCTCGACGCCAACAATCTATATGGTTGGGCCATGAGCCAATATCTACCAACGGGAGGATTTGAGTGGTGTACACCAACGGAAGAACGAATTACCCAACACGAAATCGATTCAGACGTGGGATACATTCTCGAAGTCGATCTTGAGTATCCTCGAAAGCTCCACGACTTACACAACGACTATCCACTAGCTCCCGAGAGAATGCAAGTAAATAAAGGTCAGTTATCAGATTATCAAATCGATCTATTTGAGAAACTATACGAAGGCAACGGATCTTTGAAAGTGGAAAAGCTCGTACCTAACCTATACGACAAAGAACGATATGTGCTCCACTACCGCAATCTACAACTGTATCTATCTCTCGGAATGCGTTTAACGAAGATTCACAGAGCACTACGATTCAACCAATCGCCATGGATGGAGCCATACATAAGAATGAATACAGAACTACGAAAACAAGCGAATAGCCCCTTCGAGCAGGATCTCTACAAACTAATGAACAATAGCGTATTTGGTAAGACGATGGAAAATCTACGAAAACGCGTAGATGTCAAACTAGTGCGATCTTCAGAAGGAATCAAACTACAACGTCTCTTGAATAAGCCTAGTTATGCCCGATCCACGATCTTTGATAACGATCTAGCTGCTGTACACAATTACAAAAGTAAGTTACTACTGAACCGTCCAGTATATGTCGGAATGTCGATTCTAGATCTCTCGAAACATCTGATGTACGACTTCTACTACAACGATCTCAAGCAGCAGTATGGGCAACGTTGTAATCTACTATATACTGACACTGATAGTCTATTACTTAACATTGAAACAGAAGACATCTATACAGACATTACCACCAATAAGCATCTATACGATACTAGCAACTACAGCAAGGATCATCCTCTGTATGACATATCCAACAAGAAAGTACTTGGTAAAATGAAAGATGAATGTGGAGGTATTCCCATTGCTGAATACGTTGGACTACGATCGAAGCTATACTCGATCTTGAAAGTAGGTGGTGACGAGATTAGGAAAGCTAAAGGTACCAAGAAGGCAGTCGTTAAACATCGTATTCGCCACGAACAATACAAAGAGTGTTTACAAGATAAGAAAGTATTTCGCCATGGAATGCATATGCTTCGAAGTGAAGGTCATAGGATGTATGGTATGCATATGAATAAGATCTCTCTCTCACCATTCGACTCTAAACGTTGGATTTCAGCAAACGGAATCAATACATTAGCCTATGGACACAAAAACTTAGACATGGACGACTTTATTCGTGACTTGCTTCTATCTTAGAATACCTTTTGGTGGTAGTTCAGTATTTTGTGGGACGACTTGTAGCTCTTCACGCACGAACCCTCGCTTTGGTGCATCTTTTTCCAAATAGTACAGAACCGGTTGGTTTGAAGATATCACACTACGCGAAATAACGTACGTTTGTAAACTCCACACAGGATCAGTTGCTCGTTTAGCTCCACCTTCCAATTCTCCAGGCGCATAGAGATATCGAACTAAAACGTCGAATGGTAGTCGCTTTTCACTCAATCCAACAGTTCGAGAATACGTAGGAGTTTTGATGTTTACTTGTTGTGCCTCTATAGAATTTGAAGGTTCCTTACCTGTTAGTCGAGTAACTTCATTGTTCATAGCCTTGATAACATCAGGAAGCCTCAATACCCATTCTCTACTACGCGCATCCGATCCTTCGGATGTAAGTACCATCTCTTGTGCATATTGATATCCAAACAATCTCTCAGCTAATGTTCTATTTGCTCGTTCAACAAAACTTTGTGCTCTATGATGACCGGCTTCACCTCGTTGAACTTTCGTACCATGTAGTTCTAATGTTTCAGACATACGCCCCATGAATTCTCTACCAGGATCAACTTGCAATGTTTTTGGCCATTCTAGTGGACTACGTTTGTAGATCCGATCAAATGCTGCAGACACTTCACCACTATCTTTCGATGCTAAAGGTTCAGCCTCTTTATATCTAGAAGCTACATCGATTACCACTAAAGCATACTTATATAGTTTCCTTCCACGACTAGGTCTATCATGAGGTAGAAATATCAAATCAGCTTGATGAACTTCATTAGGTTTCGATACAGTCCAATGTGGTCGTGGAATATAGCGTGGTGGTGATAGATATATTTGCCACATGGCTTGTTTCTCTAACCAACCCTTAGCTACATCTTCCGATACTTTTGCAGCCATTGATAACTTACTAATTGCAGCATAACCTTTCCAATAGCCCATAGGACCATAGAAGGTATTCGCAAGTTTAGCATCCATTATATGTCTATGTATTCTAACCTTCAACAAGTAGAAAAAAAAAGAATAAGAACTTATCTAACCAACTAGTTCTTATTCTTTTTTTTCTCGTCGATCGTAAAAATTCTCGTTTTTTAAAAGGAATATCGACTAATAGCGTATCCAGCGACTAGCATTCCACCACCAACATAGATCAACTCACTAGTTTTCTGTGCATTAGATGGTTGATAGTAGTCAGAGAAACGAGGTTCTTTCATTGCTTCGAGTCGTTTCAGTGCCTGACGTAACTTATCGGATTGTATGAAAGCTCGGTTACTATCAAGTTGATCATTACGAGCATCGCGTTCATCAACTTCCTGTTTATACGTCCAAGCGGACAATTTTTTGTGTTCTTCGATATAAGCCTCCCTATCTTTATCGATTTTTTCCATCGCCGTATCATGTCTCTTTCGTTCTATATTAGCAGTTTCATCTTTTCCACCAAACATCCTAGCAAGCACTCCACCACCAGTAAATGCCGTTGCATTCAAAACTGCTCCGAAAATAGACATTCCAATAGCTGCTACCGTCACCATTATGGTATGATCTTTTGTTTCTCGAGATATTGTTTTGCATATATGCTACCAGCTATTACAGCAGTCCACTTCACGTAATTTGTGATAGAAATAGAAGGATCACTAAGCATAGATTCCTTGACAACCTTTTTTACGATCCAACCAATACCAGTAGCTATTCCAGTTATCATAGCAGCATCGGTCGCTGTTTTCATCAATTCCTTATCCATCCTAATATATATAGTATATCTCTAGTCTTTAATTGTTACTCCATATCTGGTACCGTAGTCTTTACAGGACTCGCGGGTCGTATAGGACTAATGTTCTTAGAAGTGTCGTCTCTATATGTTCTGTATTGATAGTACACGCTAACTAATGCAGCACCCGCAACAATAACTGCGATAGTAGTATTGATAGACACATTTTTCATCCAACTTTCATCTACGTTGATTTCTTTAGATAATTCGCTTTCACGCGAAATCTCTCTCCTTTGAGCCTCCCTAGCAAGTTTATTACTTAGTGCTAATGCTTTCCCAGCAGCAACCCTCTTTGGATCTTTTACTCTAGTTGGTGTTGTCTTTGGTGGATTCGCAGTTATCTGATCCGTCTGTTCCTCCATCTTGATTCGATATAGTAGTTACTTGCGAATGTTCAATAGGTGCACCAGGAATGACTATGTGATCAGCTACATTGAACAAGACACTATCTAGAGCTACAAATAGAACTGCTTTAAGTGCTAGTAGACCAGCCGCAGTGTATATCTCATTGCGGACTAGTTGGTCTTCTTGTAGATCCTTAACCAGTGCTTGTTGGTCATCTAGTGGAACTACGTATGCTACTGCGCGAGTAGCTAGACGTAGTGCACCATTTACTAAGCAGCATCCTGTTATTCGATAGCATGCGCCAAACAATGCAGCGCCCAACCATTTACTAAGCGGCATCCTGTTATTTGATAGCATGTGCCAAACAATACAGCGCCCATACCAATAACTGCTATAGTCCAACTTTCCATCTACATTGATTTCTTTAGGTAATTCACTTTCACATGTAATCTCTCTCTTTTGAGTCTCCGCAGTTATATGATCCGTCTGTCCGTCCATCTTGCTTCGATATAGTAGGTATATGTGGAGGTTCAACAGGTGTGTGACACTAAAGATTCTTTAATGATGAATATGCCTCAAGTACTACGGTTCTTTCTGGGGTATCCACTTCATATTCGTCGACTTCGTCATCCTCCTCTTTCCCTGGCATGACTATGTGATCAGCTATATTGAACAAGACACTAGCTAGAGCTACAAAACGACCGTGTTTAAGCGCTAATCGACCAGCCACCATAGATATCTGATGGCGGGCTAATTGGTTTTCTTGTAGATCCTTAAACAGTGCTTGTTGGTTGTCTAGTGTAGCTACGCATGAGACTGCGCGAGTAACTTGACGTAGTACACCATCTACTAAGTGTACTGTTATTTGATTTGCTACTACGGCCTGGTATCTACTATGTAAACGTTTTACGTCCTTCTCAGATAGTTTAGTTATATCCGTTAGGGAGAAATTCTGTCCTAGACATTCTTTCGTTTTACCTAATACAGCTAAGGTCTTAAGTTCTTCCCGCCATTCTTCGATATCCTCCAATTCGGTTGAAAATTCCAATTTTGGTGGTGGACCTGTTAAATCCTCACCTTCCAGTTCTTTAATGTATTCATCCATGATAATATATTATAGGTGCGGGTATCTCTAACACTACTGCAAAAGGATGTCGCAAACAGAAACATATGCGAGCAAACTTATGAGATCGAAGTATCGTTCGTAATTCGTTACATTCTTGTGAGCCTCCGTAATCGTCAAATATCTTTTTACCATCTATAACCGATGCAGTATGAAATGCTACTACGATAGCTACGTTCTCACGAAATGGTTTACATATACTCGTTAATTGTTGGGATAGTACCCAAATAGATAGTCCTATATGTCGAGCAGAGAACGCTAAATCTACTAGTTTGTCAGTTCTTCGTTTTACATCTTTTGATGCGGCACAATCATCTAGAATCAATAATGTATTGGTACCTGACCAAAAGGTTGCACAAATATTTAATGTGGTATCGATAGCATCCTGAGATGGTGATATGACATAAAAATGTGTATCTCGATTAGCAAATCCATGATATGTCTTGTTGTGGGCATACGTAGGACAAATCAGTACTATGTAATCGAACTTACCACGAAATGGTCCACGAAGTTGTTCTATGAGAAATGCAGTCTTTCCACAATTCGTTGGACCTACTATAAGTGCGTTGAATGGAATGTGTTCTACGAGGGAATCCATCAGTATGTTATACTATATAAAGATCTGTTCAATATCTTGAGCTGAGCATCAGCAAGGACATAGATATGCATGTTTACGTTTCCACTTCCTTTTAAGGTTCTATGTATACGAATATCGATATCTTTTCCCCCACCAGTTTGTGCCAAGCCATCACCATGAACGGTGGAATCTTTCGCTGTACGACAATCGACTAGGATGGCAAATCTGTTATTGTAAAATTTGGTAGGAGTCATGGAAGTATTGGATGTACCAAACCATCCTTTCGTGGACTCCCAAAAATCTGGTGTTAACATACCTCCTGGAAAGAATCTATTTGGAACTCCATTTACGTCTATCTCTATCTTTGAAATATCAGGATTTACGAATGCTTCACTATCTCGTGAACCGGCGGTGTGAGGATCTACGAATAGAAGAAGTAATCCAGCAAATGATCGTCGTGGAACATTGACGTTCTGAGATATCAAAGTTTCTACTGCCTTGGCGATAGTTACCGTCTTAAAGTGAACTGCGTGATCGTATAGGAATGCAGTACCATTTTCATATGCGCGAAATGCTTTCCTAGCTAGCGTTTCATTCTTGATTGCTTCGTATTCTAACTGGATGTTGGTAAGCTTGTACGTACCTATCTTTGTCGAATCTGATCCAATGATTATATCGATAGAGTGGGCTAGAGTTAATTCGAATGAAATAGTATCTTCTAATGCATGTGGATATAGAACTCCATGTTGTGTAAGAATATCGACGTCTAACGGAATTCTATATTTTGAACCATATGCAGCTAACAATGCATTCTCACCAGCATCTGAAGTACCTGCATCACCAGCCTTAGATCGTAGCTTATTTGTGTTATCTGATTGGATACCTTGTTGTACTCTCGATTCTCTCTCTTGTGTAGATAGATAGATATCGGAATATGTTTGTAATAGATCCGATCGAGCAATGTCTTCTACTATTTCAGCTCCTATCTTACAAACTCGATGTATAACTAAGCAACGTCCAACATTTGCAACGACTCGATTATTAGCATGTCCGCCAGACAATACGATATCACCCAATAATGCTAAACTACCAGGTACTAATACGATATCTTCTCCTAGTGTTGGTATTTCCACATATAGAGTCTCACCTGGATTGGCAGATGATGGAGTGAAAGTTTTTCTATATAAGGTTCGTTGAGCTTTGAGTGCGAGTTGCGCTCTTAGTGCTTCCTTAGGAATTAACTTCGATGATATCATGTTGAATATACTATGATATATAGTTATGTTCAATATGGAAGCTAGGGGCGACGTTGATGTGAGACCTGAGGATAGTACCGACAGATACGAAGAACGAGAACCAGATGAAGAAAACCGAGGAGAACGAGATGAAGAAGACCGACAACGAGAAGCAAATGAAAGATACGTGGCTTACTTATTGAGTGACAATCAAGATGAAGCCGGAGGTAGTGAGACAATTACCATGGATAATTTGCATGACTACGCTATAGAAGGTGACCCACTTCGAGGATTCACATTCGAACAAACAATTCGAGATTCGGCAAAAGAAATGCTGGTTGACATAGTAAAGGGGCAATATCCGGATGCTGGTGTTCGGCATAATATAGAAATATCCTTAGTAGATGGAAACATTACCGTTCGCGAACTTGGAAGCAAAGAACCCTTTAAACGTCTATTCGTCGGTAATGATGATGATAGGAAATTACGCGTGAAGATGAGGAAAGCTCTCAAAGATGCTTTAGGTCCAAATAATGAAGAGGCTGCTACTGAAGTAATATTTGCAGAACGACAACTCGCTGATCTGGAAGCGAATAACGAATCTATTCTTGAAGACTCCGAATCGACCGACGCTCAGAAAGAAATAGCTAAGAAAGAGTTAATATCCATCCATAAGGCAAGAGAATTACTTGAACGTCAAGAAGAAGCCATACTAGAACGTATATCGCTACGTGAAAGGGTCAAATACATTTTCAGGAAGTATGGAATGACTGTTCTTGCGGTGGTAACTGCTATTGGTGCTATCGTTAGTGTAATAGTTTCCCAGCTATCGAAATCCGTACCGAAACCAGTAAAAGATGGTGTCGACAAAGTGGCAGATACAGTAAAGAAGGGATTAAAAACTACAGGTGATTTGTTAAAGGAAATTGGAAAGAAACTTGGGCAGATACTACCTGGAATGATTGGATCAATTGCGAATTTCATATTTACTATGGCCGGTAAAGCTCTAGGAGTATTAGCAGAGAACGTTTGGTTATTCATAGTAGCTATAGTGGTGATCGCAATAGAGCAATACAAACGACGTTAACGAAATAACACCCACGCAATTCCAGCTCCTGCAATAGATACTATCGCTAGATTGATCCCATGTCGTGGAGTAGGATTCTGTAAGATACTATGTGAAACTCGTTGTGGAACTTGATGTGGTAATTGTTGTGGAACTTGATGTGGTAATTGTTTCTTTTGTTTCTTCCCTTTCATATCTGGTGGGGGCTTGGTTTCGAGAACATCTGTATTAATATCGTTTTTCCCTAACACCATACCTTCTGTGGCGTTCGGGATTGGATTTTTATAACCATCCTTCTTGCTGAGGTAGTACTCAAGATTGCTTGGTAGTAATCGTACCCCTATGGCTATTGCTAGGTCTAATCTCTTATGTGTGTGTAGTATAGCTGTAAGATAGTTTTTATAGCTTACCACTAAACTGTTTTCGAGAATAGCGTCCTCGACTAATCTCTTAAATTTTTCTTTGACATTGAAACTATCTATGATGGATTGGTTAAGATCATTCTGAGCAGCTAGAACGCAATATCCAAAAGCTTCGACGGATCGATTCAATCTACCTAATCCAGCATTAGTTAACCCCTTTCCGATTGGTGGTGTAAACCAATTATATTGTTTTCCTTCATGTTCGTCGTTCCGAATGAATGACACAAGATCGCCCTGATCCTTCTTACCTCCTTGGTCTGCAAATAAATTATTGTGATTTGGCCAATTATCTGCTTCTTTATCGTAACCTCTGACTACGTGGACGTTTTCAAAAACGGAATAGGACAAAAGGAATACATCTCCTAATCCGTTATTCCTACCTCCGTGCCATCGGAAATCTGGTGTTCGAGATATACCAAATTCGATGCATAATTTCTCAAGAGCTGGTTTGCTATAGAGGTTATCCATTTGCTTGAAAGCAGAGTCACCAGGTATAGGAACTCCATGAGCGCCACCAAGTTCATGTAGAATTCTTCGTATCGTGAAATATACGTGAAATCGTAAAAACCCTTGAACAATAGGAGGATACGTTTTGAAAGTAGGATCAAACAATGACACTCCACATCCAGAAGTCGCACACCACGTTGCGAAATTCAATTGTTGAGGCCAATATTTGAAATCCGGACCATGTAACCAATGGTAGGACTCATTTGCTGTCATATGCTTTATAACGGTCTCCTTGAATATGTTCGGAACGCCTGCTTTGAACTTTTTCTTAGGTGTGACATATATCCATAGATTAGTTAAATCTATATCTTGTGCTTTTTCAGTAGGTGGGACCGCCGTAATAGGATATTTCACACTTTTATCTAGTGTTAACGTATGTGGAAAACCCTTATGCACATCCCACAATGCGTTATCGATGCGTTTTTGAATGGTGGTAGGTAGCTTATAGACATCGTCGCCATAAACCACATAACCATGATTCCCATCTCGAAACCAAATACTAGTTGAATATTTGCCAGGGCCGTCTATATCCGTTGATACATAGAACTGGTGAAAATCTGCATGTGGGTATCTTTTCTTGAACTTCGCTAATAGATCGGCATTCAATGATTCGACCTTCTTATCTTCCTCAGCTATTCTCTCTCTATCTCTACTAGCTATTCTCTCAGCCTTTGACCGTAAATTAGCATTCTGTGTTGGGGTCTCATCATCTCCACCCTCATAATGATAGCTGAAATTACCTCCGTGCCTCCTCATGTTAAAGCTAATTATGTATATAGTTCATACCTTTAACACATAATGGTTATATTAAATGTCACCGCCACATCGTCTGACCATACGGTCTACTTCGATAACCCTATTCTTATCAATAATATTTCGCTAGTTGAGGCCACTATTAGTCATAATTGGTGGAACCTAGCTGAGAAGGGGGGTTTTAAGTGGATTGCCCCAAATAGTTTGACATTTCCATACGAAATTAAGCCGGGACATTATAAGATAGAAACTTTGATAACCTACTTCGATCCCGCAGTTGAGGCTGGTTACTTGGAATTCAGAGACTACCCATTTAGGAAATATTGGCTTATGAAGGTCAAGAAACCAATCCAGTTCACTAAGAATGTCTGCGGTTTGTTTAGTATCAAAGTAAATGAAGATGTGACAGATTATGTGACTATCGATAAAGGAAAATACATCCTGGTGCCAAAAGATATTAATCATATATCTATCTACTGTGATGTGGTGGATTCAGATTTCTCACTTCTTGATGGGAAGCCATCTAAAATCCTATATACTTTAAAAACAACATCACACGTTTTTGGTGAAACAACTTACTTTCCACCAACCCTCATACCCATTCGAGCCCTAGGAACGATACGGAACTACATTCGCCTCACAGTTTGCGATGAGAAAGGCAATCTCATAGACTTCAACAAGCAGCCTATACGTTTCGTATTGAAGCTTGAGTAAATCATACGTATATACAATGGATGGCGATTCGATTCAACCGTTTCCAACAGCACCAGATATCTATCCATCGGGAGCTATAAAGGAACTTAGCGATATAAATGGATCGAGTTTTAGACTGCAAAAAGTCTGTGATACGCTCGCTGAGCTAGAACAACAAGCAAAGCACTACGAAGTTGTTCGCAAAAAATATGCTCGAGCGCGTGGTATCGTTCATGGGATTGCTGTGGCCACAGGTAGCCTGAGTGGCGTTTTATCAGCTTTTGCGTTAGGTTCATCACTTACGGGGGTTGGGATACCTGTGGGTATTTCATTAGGATCAGCGGGGTTCCTGTGTGCCGCCATATCGGCTTCGATGGCTGTTGTTAGTAAGAGACTTGGCGTTCACATCTCGAAGCATGAAAAGACTGTTATGTTAGCAAAAGCTAAGGCGAATTCCGTGGAAGTCAAAGTCTCAAAAGCTCTAGCTGATTGTAGCATTTCAGAAGCCGAGTTCGGAAGCGTTATTGATGAGAAAAAGAAATATGAGACGCTTAAACTAGAAATACGGCAAAAAAACAGGCAAGAAAGAGGATCGAAAAACGTAGAACAACTTCGATCCGAGATCCGAAAGGAGATGAGAGCAAAACTTGGCAGTCTAGTGGGATAAGAATCAATATAACCAGCGTGGACTTTATAATCTTAGTATAAATTAATTCTGATGTATGGTCCGTATGCAAATTTCTATCGATTCTGCCCAGCGTAGATTTTACAATCTTAGTATAAATTAATTCCGACATCCGGTTTGCACGCAAACTTCCGTTGGTGGCGCAATACTTATGATATCGATGGTGTAATATAAGCCACGAGGACGGCATGCAGGTGGTATCGATAGCGTCATATAGACCACGAGGTCGGCACGCAGGTTGTATCGGTGGCGCCACATAGACCACGAGGTCGGCATGAAGTATGACATCTATCACGTGGGTGTTATTGCTGGTATGATAGAGATCATGGCCCATCCCTTTCGTCATTATAGTTTACCTATGGAGCAAGGAAGGTTTCTCGCGCTCGTTAGAGACTTAAATGGCGTTCTTGATCAAGTTGGGGAGTTCATAGACACGGGAAAAGCTAAATATACCGGAGAATAATTCATTTTAAGTATTGCTGAGACTTACCTGTGACTAATCGGGCAAGAACTCACGATCGGTCGACCAACGAAGAGTAAAATGCCACTCGAAGAGATGTAGCAATGTAGGATGTACGGTGGAGTAGAATATCTTTGTTCACAGTCTGTGAATCATTTTAAGAATGTTTCTATAGTGTTCCTTGTCCTCTTTACGTTAGTAATAGCGTGCTTTGAAATTTTCTAGAGATGAATTTTGATGTTTTAATCGTGTCACAATGTAGGATGTACGGCGGAGTCGAATATCTTCTTTCGCAGTCGGCGAATCATTTAAAAAATGTTTCTATAGTGTTCCTTGTCCTCCCTATGTGAGTAATAGTGTTTTTGAAATTTCCTAGAGATGAATTTTGATGTTTAAATCGTAAACGGCTGATTCAAGGCTGTCGCAAATGTAGGATGTACGGCGGAGTCGAATATCTTCTTTCGCAGTCGGCGAATCATTTAAAAAATGTTTCTATAGTGTTCCTTGTCCTCCCTATGTGAGTAATAGTGTTATTGAAATTTCCTAGAGATGAATTTTGATGTTTAAATCGTAAACGGCTGATTCAAGGCACCCTGAAAGTAATTATGCAGGAATGCGGTCCGGCGAGGGCCGGTTTGGTAATTCAGTATAAATTATGCAGGAATGCGGTCCGGCGAGGACCGGTTTGGTAATTCTGTATAAATTATGCAGGAATGCGGTCCGGCGAGGACCGGTTTCGTAATTAACATACAATAAAAACTATTTGTGTACATAGCACGTTGAAGTTGTTTTTCCCCAGTTCTTCCTCTATCTGGATTTCTTCTTCTTGTGTATTTCACTATCGCTAGTTAGACCGTGTCTCGTATAGATGGGCTCAAAGTGGGAATTGTAAGCAATCAACTCATTGATAAAACGCACGACCGCACCCTTATGTATACCACACCGTTTAACAACGTTGATAAGAGATATACGGGATCCTGAACGGCGTAGTACCTCGTAACTCGCTCCAACGACTTTAGTTCTAAGTATGGAGCTGGTACCTATATTGTTTTCTATTGCCTTATGAACAATCTCATAGACTATTTGTTGGACGTTCTTAGGTGCTCCTTGGGGGTCGAGTTTATCAAAAGTCGTTGTAATGTGAGGAGCTATTCGATCGGTATTTAAATCTATATCGATATTATCGTCATCATGTAGAGAACGTATAAAGCCCTCTCCACGACATATGCTTTTATTGTTTAGTTGCATAAAACGAGCGACATCCCCTTTAGATCTAACGAACCCACATTGTATACACGCTTGATAAAGTATAGCGGCTAAAATAGTTCGTTTTGCATAGCTACGTTTGGTACGAACTTTCCGTACTTGAAGGAATACATCGGCTACGATTACTAATACATTTGTGGGAAACGAGAGGGCGTAATTTCGTTTATAAATAGTGTTGTATGCCCGTAGTTCTAGTATAATCGTTCGTAGTTGCAATTCTTTGTTATCGCTTTGCTTTGGGATTGTGCGGTCTAGATCGTGTTGACGCTGAAAGCTATCCGGCCCTACTATGTGTAACCTAGTAGTAAGATTGGTAGTTGTTTCTTCACATGATTCGACCTCGGAAACAAGACCACAAGTGGGACATATGAATTCCATTCCTTGTAGTTCCATCGGGCATAAACATTCGGAACATGATTCACCGATGCTAATATGCGACAATGGTTCAATATGCGACAATGGTTTGATATGTAGGCTTGCACAAATTTCTGGACCAAGTAATCTAATAATGTTATCCATACTAGTTGTATACCATATGCCTGTCAATTGTCTAATTGTTCGTTCGTTTTTTTTTTTAAAAAAAAGAGAAAAAAATGAAGAGAGGTCGAATAACAATTTTCTTCATTTTTTTCTTTTTTTTCTTTTCGTATCGTGATTTCTACTTATCCTCCGATCCTACCACATTTAGATCTTTCTCACTGATGGAGAGGTCATCCAATGCATTATCGAGATCGTGAATGTCCACCACGTTTCGATCTTTTTCCGATTCCACTACATTTAGATCTTTCTCCGATTCTACTACATTTGAACACGTGATATTCGCTGACTCGTTAGCTCGCTTCTTATCAAGGTTCTTCTTATTGCGAATGGTACGGCGTTGAGGTGCACCACATTTTGCACAAAGTTCGTAATTAGTACGACAGCCTCGACCGCACGTCAAACATGGAACGAATATAGCACATCCTCTTCCTATCTGGAAGTTATGTTGAGAGCAATACTCTGACACCTTCGAACACTTCCTTATACATTTCGTGGTCTTTCCTCGAATCAACCAATCACAAGTTCTCGTCTCAATCATCGTGCAATATACCTATATATGTTATATGTCTAATTGGTATCTTAGTTGTGAAGTCTACGTTGAGGTTCTTCAATTACGCGCGGTTGTCTAATCTGTGTGGTATTAATACGTACTAAGATAACAACATACGTTAATATCGTGAAGTAGAGAATGTATGTTAGTACCATGGGTGGATATACTGTAAACTAATCATTCCTTTAATAGGTGTTAAAATGTAAAAATACAATGAAAAAATAGCACAACAAAACTGCTCCAATCCGGAAAAGCGGTAGAAACCGGAGCTGTGCTCAAGTTTGGATCTTTAGGTGCAAGAATGCCTAGGGACGTTGCGAGAGATCCTATGTGGCAGCATAAGAATTTATGTAGTAGTCTAGTAGGGCGTTTTCGTCCTCTATGGTGAGCTGGGAGCGCTTAATGAGCCACTCGATGATACATTTAGCGGTATTAAGATGATCGTTGCTACGGGCGCATAGTAGAGCATGATGAACGTATTTATGCTCCATAGTTATCTGAAAGCGTTGAATGAGCCACTTAATGGTATTGAGATGGGCATTCCTACAGGCATCTAGTATAGCAAACCCGACGGCTTTATCCTCTTTGGTGAACTGGAAGTGTTTAGTGAGACACTTAATGATATCAAGACGGTCATCCTTACAGGCAGCGCATAGAACGTAATCGGTGTGTCCATCCATTTTATCGAACCATAAGTGCTTAATGAGCCACTTAATAACGTTAAGATTACCATATTCACTGGCGTAGACAAGAGGAAAGCTATCATAGATGTAGTTTGCGGAAATACCGAAAGTCCTAGCCAAATTGTCTCGATCGTTATCATTACGAGTAGACCTAAGACCGAAAGTGAGTACTCGTTTACGGAACTCTTGGTCTATGTTTTTGTAGCGTACGAGAGATGTGGCACCGTTTAGGTGTTTCGATGTCCTTGCGATGTTTGCGAATGATTCTGGGCCTGCATGCTCTACTATCTTGACTAAGATTTCTATGGGAAGGCACGATATGCTATCCATAGTGAAAGAGATCGATATACTGCATAGAGTAGTATACAAACTGGCGGGTTCTGGCGCAGCTTGAACGTTGTATTATTGCAATCCTTGTTCGATGACTCCTGAACCGCAGCGAATTGTTCGAATGCTGAAGTAGAACAATTCGCTGCGGTTCTGGAGTTATCGAGCAAGGATTGCAACAATAAAACGTTCAAGCTGCGCCAGAACCGGCAGTTTATATACTACTGGAAAACATAATTATTTAAAGCACTGCCTTGTTGGTTTTCCATCATATGAAGAAGACTGTTCCCTTTTTATGATTACGTTCTAAATTTAATAAACACACATGTTTGGGGACTTGTTCGTTTACAACGTCGCAGAAGGGGTGGTGGTTTTTGAGGGAGGATATTGTTTTGCTGATTCAGAAAACTGATGAAATTAGATTAAACGGTTTCATTTTCATCACTAAGGAGGATGGGCTTTTGATTTTGGGTTACCTGTGGTGCAGTGTCAAGGTGATTTGGGAGGTGGGGAAGGAAAGAAGAGGCTACGCCGAAGCCACTGAATATTTGAGTTCCCCCTCCCCCTCCCCCTTCTGCTCCTCATTCCAAATACCTATATCATCTTAAATGCGCGTCACAGGGAATGCTAAATCAAAATCAAACTTGCCCGAAAAGTACACACAGTAGAGCGTCTTGCAGGCTAAACAAAATTGAGATGTTTCTCGGATTTTCTCGAGATTTTAGCCGTTTAATTCTCATGTGAGTTTGATTTGCGCTATTATGATTTTTCATGAAGGTTATCCAAATCGTCTCTCCTCACATCACTCGCCTCATCGGTCTCTTTGGTAACAAGAATAGATCTCGCCGTAAATTTTTGCCTGGACTAAGCTCTTTCTAGCCAATAATTGCATAAAAATTGCAAATGTTTTGTTATCTTGGTTCAAAATTCCTATGTAATTACTGGCATTGTGATTGAAAATGTTAATGAAAAGAAATGCACGAGCGAGAAGCTACAGAACTTGGAAGCTCAGTCTAATCTCGCGCGGCTGCTAGAAGCGCGTAGACATCGAAAATACCCTTTTTGGATTCAGAAAACTGCATTGAAAGATCCCAAACAGCCATCGATCTCCACGTCAAAAATAAGGAATCTTGAAAAGCTCTAATCTGACATTCTCTGGCTTTCAAATAGTCAAGTATAACGTATGATGCCTGACGATGGGATATAAAGATGTGTAACAACACTGAAAGGAATTAGCGTGGGTGAGCACAAGCTAGACTCGGTTTCCAGCCGTGGGGGTTTCGATGAGCCCGCGATCCTCTCCCCACTCACGGCTGGGAGCGCGAGCTGAGACATTGTTGGTTTTAGCCAATCACAAACTTGCCACTAAATTCCTGTCGCTGAAACATTTGCATAATTTACATTGTAAACTTTTGAAAGCTTTCGATTGCTGTTCCGAAATGCGTTTAAATTTGCTCTGGAAAAGTTGGGTTTCGAAGAATTCAAGGATACACACAAGGATCGAATCAGTAAGAGAATTAGTTTTCGGGTGAAGACACTTTGTCGGTAAACGCACCGACTCTGGAAAGTCACTTGGTAGCCCGGCTATTCCTACTTCAAAGAAAATTAGTGCTGCCTTTATCGGAAAAGAAAAGACGGACGACTCCATATTAACAGAGTTTATAGAAGAGAGGAAATCACGTCTGACGCAGGCCATATTTACGCGTTTAACTCACTTGAAAATCGCTGAATCAAACGAGTTTTACAATTCTTCAAGTCCTAGCTATGTACTAAGTTTGTACAATTTTTTTATGTCTCCAAGACATACTCTACACAAGTACTGGGCGAGAATAGCGATGTTTCGTGTTGATAAACATTTCAATTGTTATGCTAATGTGCCAACCATGATTTGTAAAGCCCGCTTTGTGTTAGGAACCAATGGATCTCTGGTTGGCACATTAATGACAATAGATGACGACACACGAAACATCGCTATACTCGACTCTAGCTCCGAATAGTTCCGAGATAACATCTGAGCTTTATCCCCGTAAATTTCGGCTTTTGATTTCTGTCAGTGAGTGTCTTGATCGGCACTTAAATATTAAAGAGTAACACATAAATTAGCCTGGTTTCTCAATGATTTTAAATGGCGTTTGTTCTTGAGAATTAATTTCACACTTGGAGTTTTAGTTTAAAGAATTCCAATGTGTTTTGACAGTTTACGCGGAATCGAACCTACGCTCATGAAAGGGTAAACAGCTTGCTTGTCAAAACACGCAAATAAATGAATAATATTGAATTTTAATCAGATGACGGACACGGTGTGTTGACCGCGCGCCCAGCCGTTAGTGGGGGAGGCTTAGGAGATACGACACCCCAACGGCTGAAACCGAGCCTAAACATAAATCTGCTAATCGAAATTGTCAGTTCCAAGCGATCAACTTCAAGTACTGGTACCTCATGCAGTCCCAGAATCGAATATCATGGCCAGAACTGGAATACTTTTTCCAGGCTGTATTGCGCATGCTTTTCGGCTGTCCAGTTCGTGTTTGTCGATATTCATTCAGCAGCGTTGATTTAACATGCTTTCCATGTCGATTTTCGTAATTCAGGATGATTTTCGTTGCATGTCTAACCCGATATTGAGCAATACATTAAGCTTTTATTAGTATTTAGGATTTTTATCTATTAAAAAGTTAGTTTTTGGAGCATAAAATCACACCAGTACTTTCTCTCGCCTCGTGTTCCATGCCGTTGCACGCAGAGAAACTTGAGAATTTTCCCAAACGTCCCATCGTATTTGCATCAGGCTACGTAAACACGGTAAACGTTTTCTATTTCTTAAATAGCAAGCTGTTGACTAAGGTCTCCTTTACACGAGGCCGGATTGGGTTCCAGCCCGGGTCAGGTGAATGTCAAGGAGGGTAAATAAGGCAATAAGGGTTGACCCGACTCTCATGTAATTATGCTTGAAGAAGATTGACTGAGGAAGGGTCGACACTAGGGGCCCCTATACATGAGATCGTGTTTGCTGCTAGCCCGGGTCAGGTCACCGCATAGGGTCGACCCTTCTTCAGTCAATCTTCTTCAATGTTTACATGAGCGCCGGGTCCACCCTTATTGCCAGGTAATACAGTACTTCTCGTGACACGGGTTGACCCGCCTTGGAGGATTGTAAATTTGAACCTCTATTCATGTGAATGGCTGACAGGTCGCCAACCCGGGTTGAGATTTTTCGTCCCTAATTTGTACCCCTGTCCACAAATTAATCAACCGCTGTTCAGCGGTACCAATATGTATTTGGAAACGTATTTTTTTCGTCCGATATGTTGTTAGCAACTGGGTCAGCTACAAGTTGACCCGGGTCAGCTCCGAGTTGATCCGGGTCAGCTCCGAGTTGAAGATGCACGCCTTTCAAAAAGGCAACCGGCTTCATGTAAACTTCTTGACAGTCGCCTAACCCGGGCTAGAATCCAACCCGGGCACCTGTAAAGGAGGCCTAGGTGGTGACCTGACCTGGGCTAGCAGACCGCAGCTCTTTGGAGCTTGCCCAAAAGTAGGAGAACAAGAAAACTGTTACTTGCCCTTCACGCAACCTGTGAACAGGAAACACTATCCAGACAAGCTGTGTATTACAGCTGCCATAAATGGAAAGATGCAAGGGTTGTTAGCCATTACCAGAAATTATGGACATCAGCAGAAAGGTACTGCGGGCGCGCTTCTAGCCGATTCAAAATGGCGGCTTATACTGAGTGAGACTGTAGGTTTTTTTATAGACCTTCCAACGCAAAGAAAACCGAAACTTTCTTTGTTGAAATAAGAATAGAGAAGCGGAACGAGAGTTATAGTAACTTAGACGTAGCTCCTTTTGATTTAAAAGCCATTTTTGGGGGATTTGTCATCTCTCCCGCAGCTGGAACTTGGACAGACAGACGCCGGGCACAATTATTTAGAGGAGAAAGGCCTGAAACCCAGTTTATATCCCAGCAAACATTGCAGGATTTAGGTTACAAAACAAGATGGCGGTTGCGTGGAAGTTTGAGAGTTTATGGAGGTTTCTTTTGTCATCTCTGACTGAAACATCCCTTACTGATGTCTAGATAGGCACGAATTTTAGCCTACATTTGCTAGAAATTCGGCATGTCTAAAACAGCTCCTATTGCCAAA
This sequence comes from Actinernus sp. WN-2022, assembly GCA_030867875.1. NCBI lineage: Eukaryota > Metazoa > Cnidaria > Anthozoa > Actiniaria > Actinernidae > Actinernus > Actinernus sp. WN-2022. Next base: position 10,886,122 of record JAOWCC010001589.1, read on the forward strand.
ATAATGCCATATTCTGTGAGTTTAAATGTTGTTCTTTCGAACTGGCTATCGGGAAAGTGTGTACATGTACCAGTTCCAGCCAAGATGCTACAGGACATCGAACTTATAGAATTTATTGAAATCAGCGGACAATTACAGCAACAGACAGAGGTAAGAAGAGTTATTTTTGGCTAAACTACTGAATACAGGGCCACTTACCAAAGTCTACCCCAGGGCTCGGTGGCTCGGTAGTCATGATTATAATTGATATGCAAGTTACCTGTGCCACAGTTACCTGTGTATATTTCGTTTAAATGGTTTGAGATAAAAATAAGGAGCAACTACAGAATGCAGGGCCACTTTTGAAGCTCCATCTATTTTGTTCGGTGGCTCGGTAGTCTATATCATCGTCTTTAAAAGAACGAAGTATCATTAATGAATATTACCCTGGAGTGTATATTTTTAGTGGCTCGGTGGCTCGGTAGTCGTGCCGTTAAATGAATATTCAATGACCCTGGAGTGTATATTTTTAGTGGCACGGTGGCTCGGTAGTCGTGCCGTTAAATGAATATTCAATGACCCTGCGACTACCGAGCCACCGAGCCACTAACAATATATACCACAGGCTGGGTGGTCCTGTGGCACGCTGCGGGAGCCGCATATCTCCAATCAGATTCTCAGCCAGTTCTTCCCTGCTCACACTCAATTACAAAAGCATTATGTATATATGGCTACCTCTATCTCATGGTATATTATACGCCGATACCATTTGATGGTCTTCCTGATACAAGTGTAGTACCTTAGCATTTGATCTGATTGATCAACCCCACCCATGTAATTATTGTAATCTTTCAGGAGGGGTGGGCAAGGCACATCACCACTTCCTCCTCCATCCCCAGCCCCTCTTCTCTTTACAACCCTAGCTTCAGCCGTTGAACGCACTGGAAATTCTGGGGGGTGAATAGTTGACAGAAAGTAGACTGCTTTGTTGTCAACCCATGACACAGCAAGGAGAGGCCCACACATACGCCAATGACTTGTGCCTCTGATTAACCCCCTTCTGCCTTCAAATATAATTTCTTTAGGGAAATTCTTTCTGGAACCTCTGATTGTTCCACAGCCATACATTTTATGCTCATACAAATACTGATATAGGTCAACACTGGTGTAAAAGTTATCGGTATATAAATGGTGACCACACCCCTCCAGCCCCGAACACAAATCCTTGACAACCCTAGCTGCCAATCCCACCTCTGCCCTTTCTCCAGGATTTCTTCCTATGTAAAGCTGCTGCCCATAAATGTACTTGCTTTCTGAATCTGCAAGAACCCATACCTTGATACCAAACCGTGTAGGTTTGTTAGCAATAAACTGCCTAAAAGATAAACATCCTCTCCATGGGATCATGCACTCATCAATTGAGATGTTCTTATGGAGATTGTATGCCTTTTCAAAATTGGGGAAGAGCAGTTCCAGTAAAGGCTTGATCTTGTGGAGCTTGTTGTATCCTGGCTGTCCAGCAGGAACAATAACTGCATCATCAGAAACATGCAGATAACGCAATATTTGGAAAAAGTGGTTCCGAGGCATGACTTGAGCAAAGGACGGTACATTAGTCAGCCATTTATTTTGCCAATACATTCTTGCCTCAGGCATTTTAACAATACCCATTGTAATGTTCAGTCCAAAGAATGCCTTCATCTCTTGAACTGATACATCTTCCCATTTGCCACCCTCATTGCCACCAGTCCTCTATCTTTGAGCATTCAAATTAGTCATGGTGACAAGACAGTTCCATACATTTGCATCAAAGAACAGCTCAAAGTACTCTAAAGCCCTCTTTTGCCTTCTCTCACCTCTAGCTGCTGGCCCAACACTGTTAGTGAATTGTTTCAGAGTCCTTCTTGTTGCTTCCTCTGTCCAAACATATTGATGGCCGCCATCTTGGATTTCTAGAGCTTGACGAGCAACTCGAGCTCCACGAACTCTCCTTGCCCCTCTTCCCCTTCTACCACCTCTATTAGCACCACGAGTGTTAGCAATACGCTGTCGAAGCTGTCTTGACCTTTCTTGTCGCTGTTCTCTGATAATTTCTTGGAGATCAACCTCAGATTCGGTAGAAGAGTCGCTTTCTTCCCCTGTAGATTGGTAATTTTCATCTGAACTGTCATTTTCTTCTTCTAAAGTAGCAGGAAACACTGCTGAAACACCATCGTCTTCAAGATCAGACTCAGAGGAATCAAAATCCTGTGAATTTGGCGAGTCTTCATCCCCTACGAGCTCTAAAACCTCCTCTAGTGTGAAATGACTCTTCTCCCTAACAGTCGCCATTTTTAAATACCCTGATAGTAAACATTTGTGTTGAAAAAATCACAAAACAATGCTTCAAAGTTCGGAAATTGCACTCAAAGAAAGGAAACACAAACAAGATGGCTTCCTATGCTTTATTTAGTACCCAGGCCCCAAAACAAGTTCGGAATACGAAATAACGCAGGACTGATTTTTGTCACGTGCCACAGGTAGCCCTGTAGGGCTATTTGGGAAGGAAAGGGAGTCTTTGGAAATTTCCAATGCATTTTGAGCCTCGTTCAGTTCAGAGTTTCATGTAGCGGTCAGTTCACTTAACCAGATCAGTGTAAAAAGTCTTTGGAAATTTCCAATGCATTTTGAGCCTCGTTCAGTTCAGAGTTTCATGTAGCGGTCAGTTCACTTAACCAGATCAGTGTAAAAAGTATTTGGAAATTTCCAATGCATTTTGAGCCTCGTTCAGTTCAGAGTTTCATGTAGCGGTCAGTTCACTTAACCAGATCAGTGTAAAAAGTATTTGGAAATTTCCAATGCATTTTGAGCCTCGTTCAGTTCAGAGTTTCATGTAGCGGTCAGTTCACTTAACCAGATCAGTGTAAAAAGTCTTTGGAAATTTCCAATGCATTTTGAGCCTCGTTCAGTTCAGAGTTTCATGTAGCGGTTCGTTCACTTAACCAGATCAGTGTAAAAAGTCTTTGGAAATTTCCAATGCATTTTGAGCCTCGTTCAGTTCAGAGTTTCATGTAGCGGTCAGTTCACTTAACCAGATCAGTGTAAAAAGTCTTTGGAAATTTCCAATGCATTTGAGCCTCGTTCAGTTCAGAGTTTCATGTAGCGGTCAGTTCACTTAACCAGATCAGTGTAAAACGTCTTTGGAAATTTCCAATGCATTTTGAGCCTCGTTCAGTTCAGAGTTTCATGTAGCGGTCAGTTCACTTAACCAGATCAGTGTAAAACGTCTTTGGAAATTTCCAATGCATTTTGAGCCTCGTTCAGTTCAGAGTTTCATGTAGCGGTCAGTTCACTTAACTAGATCAGTGTAAAAAGTCTTTGGAAATTTCCAATGCATTTTGAGCCTCGTTCAGTTCAGAGTTTCATGTAGCGGTCAGTTCACTTAACCAGATCAGTGTAAAAAGTCTTTGGAAATTTCCAATGCATTTTGAGCCTCGTTCAGTTCAGAGTTTCATGTAGCGGTCAGTTCACTTAACTAGATCAGTGTAAAAAGTCTTTGGAAATTTCCAATGCATTTTGAGCCTCGTTCAGTTCAGAGTTTCATGTAGCGGTCAGTTCACTTAACCAGATCAGTGTAAAAAGTCTTTGGAAATTTCCAATGCATTTTGAGCCTCGTTCAGTTCAGAGTTTCATGTAGCGGTCAGTTCACTTAACCAGATCAGTGTAAAAAGTCTTTGGAAATTTCCAATGCATTTTGAGCCTCGTTCAGTTCAGAGTTTCATGTAGCTCTCACTTTTTAACCAGATCAGAAGAAAACGGTTAGTATACAAATTTATTTACCATGCTGTATATCTAACTTGACTGCGTTTGGAAATGAACCACATACCACAGATAGATAATCGTACGTAGAACCATTTTTTTTACTATTTTTTGAAATATGGCGAGATGAGTGACACTTCAAATGAAATTAAACTTTGTTATTTTAAATGGTGTTTGGTTGGATTTGGTACAGAACGTTATTGAACTGACCAGCCCTTTAAATATTGTGTAAAATGTTGATAACCATGTGGAATTCTTACCATTGACTTGGTAAAAATCAATTCAGTGAAGACGAATTTTACCAACAAATCTACTTCAGAATATCTGACTTTAAAAAATACGTGTTTAGCTTGTTTCTCCTATCTTTCTCTCTCTCTTTGAATTCACACAAATTCGATAAAGCAAGTGCAATTTCGTAAACCAGGTCGCATTTTTTGTTTCTGCAGGCACTTTCCCGCTGCATTCTGTACTTCGGTCAGCATGCCCTATGCGCGAACTTTACTTATTTACATGACAAGTAATAATTATCCAATCATGCGTTATCATTTCAGCCAATCAGCGACGACCAAAAAATGACTGTTATCACAGCTCTTTCTGTGGAGATGAGATCTGGGTACGAGACTGTACTTTCGATGTCTACGTGCTGCTAGCAGCAGCGCGCGAGAGGTAGTCTACAAACTAAGACCTGCTCGTTCACACTTTCATGAGTTGACCGTTGTATTAAACTCTGCCGTTTCTGTGTGAACAGGATTATATGACCAGACGAACTACAAAATGAACTTACTTGAGAAATAATTATCGGCCCGCATACGTATATACACGACGAAATTTCACACTTTGATGAGTTCTTTGTTTTATTTGCACATCAGTGGGGTAGCCTTAATGGTTTTATGCTCGTCGTTATCTTAACGAAGCATTTCCGAATCGATTCGGGAAAAAAAAATCGATTATGAGCTTTCGAATTTCGCAGATTTCTCCGTTAAGTTCACAACGTTTTTACGAATGATTCGATCAACTTCCAATTCGGTTAACAGTTGAGCGTGTACGTTCTTCGAACACACTAATCACTGCTATTGTTCTCAATATTGCAACCGAACAATAGGGCATTTCTTCCATTTGCACAACAATTTCTGTAGATGACTCACTATCTGTAGATGACTCACTATGACCAGGCTAGGTACTAGCGAGTTTTGGTTTTAAGATTGACAAGTGCACGGACCCGTGTAGTCCTGATCTGGCCTCTCTTTTCGACCGCCTCCTAGATCAGTTGGTAGTTCGCGGGAAAGAGAGTCCAGTAGATTTTGCATGCACATACTCCAAGCTGTCCAATCACAAATCAAACATACACGTTGCCGACTAATTTGACAAAACAAAATACTACTTTGCTGTTCCTGAAAGACAATGGCTCATTACGAAAATATCAAATCAAATCAATACAATGAAACCAAATGGAACACAAAGACTCCAGTGACTTACTTTGATCGCAGCTTTCCACTTTACCTTTTCTGACCGACAACGTTTATTGAAATAGGAAAGCACATCTATAGTGGAAACCAAGGCTTTCTTTTGACGCACCTCGTGATGAAATGATCAGCCAAACTTGTCCCGTTATTGCTGCAAACTGTAGGGACAAAGCAGCTCTAAAATATTGTTTTACCATTGCCTTTGCCGCCATTGTTCTTATTATTGTTGTTATTATGACCTCTGTAACCAGGCGACCTCTGCATTTTTACGGTGTGGCCTGGTTACATTTCTGAAATGCGCATTCAATATCTACTGGACTCTCTCTCCTGCGACCTTCCAGTCTACGGAGCGGCCGAAAGAGAATCCAGGACTGGAATAGGACCCGTGCAGACATGCTTCTGACTGGACAAGGGCTCTCTATAGAACTCTTTAGTTACGACCCAATGTTTTTATTTCATTTTAAGCCTTTGGCTGGGAATTGGTTCATTCAGCTCCTGTTGTTCAGACATCTTTTGAGGATTCAATTCTATTTCTGAATGGTAAATGAAGGTAAATAAAGCTTGAAGGATCAACTCCCCAAATGGAAAATAATTGTATGCATCACAGCTAAAGAAGTTTATTAAATTCGCAGCTTGACGTAGTCAACCAGATACAACAAGAAGTTACAACAGAACACGTTATTAAGCGTTTTGTCTGCAACGCAATTTATTGAATTCCATTTTTCTGCTTGATACACCATTGCTAACTTCTAGTAAAAGTCAATATTCTACAAAGATTTATTATGCTGACAATCCATAATATCTACCGATATAAATATATCTAAGATCTTGGAGTTATTTAGTTCGCCGATGCACGTCGCAGAATAACAACACTGCTCGAAGATTTTCAAGAATTCGACTAACATGCACTAACATGTGAGATTCATGTGATATCGACGGATTGATTACTTCTCGTTCCTCCCGATAGAAAGCATAGTCAACTTGATATCGTCCATCGGACAATTTCAAGTTTGGGTGGCTTAGTAACCACGCCTGTTATTCATGACCGTGCGCCTTTAAGTAAAATATCGATTCTTGAATTCGTGCATGGTTTTCTGATGATTTTCAGTATATTTTAAGCTATAACAGATGGCTTATAAAATCGTGGTATATAAATTCCTTTAGAATCAATATCGTTTAACCTTTTTGTGTCATAATAGCAAAAAATACACGGAAATAATCATGGAAGTATTGACGCCCCGGGTTAGATCAGTAGTAAATGTCGGTGTACTAGCGAACTTAGCTTGCACCCTTGCCTTTCTTTACCGAGTTTATAGAGAAGAGACCCGTATTGATTTACAAGTCCTTTAAGGTTATTTTGAGATTAAAATCAATAGAAGGTGAAAGAATGAAGACTTTATGTAAAAACTTTGTTATTGATTTTGTTTTCCGAAAGAGGACTAGTTCGTCTCTTGGTTTAGAAATCAAATTAGCGATGAAATATTTGTAGTTAATTTGTTCGGGTTCGTAATCATTGCAATCGCGCGCTGTGATTGGCTGGTAGCCGCTCCGGTTTTTTCTCTTACGTAGTAGACAATTCCAAAGTTTTCCCTGAGGGGGGACTATATCCGTTGCTAAACCAGACTTGTGTGCAGGAGGCCGTGGGTTTGACTCCCGGTCGTGCCCTTGAGCGGAGACGTTAACCCGTTGGCCTTGTCTCCTTTCTCTTCTAATCTATACGAGGCGGACGCATAAGAACTTGTTGTGATGTTCGTGAAAGAGTAGGGGATTATCTCCCGGCAAAATAGCCTGTATTCCGGAGATACATGTACTAACAAATACATGTAAACTGCATGGCAGCACATTGCGCCACAATAGCAGTCCATATCATCAAAATCTCTCAAATGTGAAGCGCAGCTTGCTATATATAATTTGCGCTATATAAATGAATTTATTTACCTTTTTACCTTTAACCATTTGATCTAAATCAATTATTGATACCAAAACTAATTACTTGGTAGGGTTTTAAAATATTTGATGTTAATGTGAAACAAGTATTATATTTAAAAAACTGTACGTTTAACATGTCAACCAATACATACAACACACTGATCTCGTCAACGTACTGTATCGGTTATCTAAAATTTGAATTGCTATTGAATCTAATGTCGCAAACCTAATACAAAAGAGCCTGGATTTCATACGAGAGGTCAATCTCCAGACATTCGTTCTGCTAAATGGCATATCCTATTGGTAACGTTTCTGCCGGGTATTTTAGCCAAGCTTCGCTGTGTGCTGCTACCCATCTGGAAAAAGAGCATATAAAATATTAAAAATAATTCCAACAATGCGCGCCAGTATACAGTTATGACCAGTTTAGCGTCATATACAGTCAATCCAAGAAAGATTGTCCACAAAAAAACTACTTTACTGTAAGTCCCCATAATTAAAAATAACGGAATGAGATGTTTACATTTTTTGTTTTTATTTCACTGCACCCATAATCATACGATTGACTGTCTGAATATAATAATTACTAATGTGTAGTTAAATGTTATATTAAGATACTCCTACACTGTAGTTTTCAATATTACGAGTGGTCATAGAATAAGACAAGTAATTTAATTGGGCGTTTTCTGTGTAAAGGATTTCAATCCAACTAAAATGTGACCATCAACACAAACCGTATTTTAAACGGACGTCGAATATTCGACCCACCACAAGGTTCTTAGCTATACTAGTGAGCTCGTAAACCATTCCATCACTAAACTGGTCAGGTGAAATCAGGCGAGAATCGACCAACCGTGCACGATTCATAAGATATTTTTCTGTTGATAACTATTTAAACGATATCAAGAAGAGGTTTCTTGAGGTTAATTAATGATTTGAGTGACAGCTATACTCTGCATGACTTTGAAACATTCACAAAGAAATAAGTGGAACCAGGCTTTCGTCCTAACTCGACCATTTCATACAAAGAAATACCACAGATCGATTTCCTTTTTCTCAACAACAAGCGCCCACGGAGGATATTGGGTAAAGCCTGATTTCGTAATTATAGCACATAGTGCGAATTTTTATATAATAAATCATTTTTTTAATACGAAAAAAGGACATTAAAGTGAGACAGAAATATCTTCGTTGGACGCTAAATTGAAAGTGCATAGATGTGGATGCTGACTTAAAGCGACGGCGGTTGATTTCCTACAAATTACCTTGTTTGGTGTTGTCTTTCATCATTGCTTTACACTCAGGGCAATTCATCATGCGGGCTAAACATTCTGTTGGGAGAAGTTAAGAGTATATGGTCTTAGCGAGAAGGTTATGTTAAAAGATTGTTCAAAATAGAGGGAGAGAGCTCACAACCTCTTACAGTACAACAAAACAGCATTCGAGAAAACGAGGTACATGTAACTCGGCGTTCGCGTAAAAGAAATCCACAATTAAATGAACTGTACTTTATTCTACAAGCCCGTTCTCGTATATACATTCAACATAACGTGGACCTGGGCATCTCTGTAAAAACTAGGTCACGGAAATGTGAAAATGAACAAAAACAATGACTAACAAACATGACTTTATCGGTACCATTTCTCGTAATAATAATAATAAATAATAATAAATAATAATAAATAATAATAAATAATAATAAATAATAATAAATAATAATAAATAATAATAAATAATAATAAATAATAATAAATAATAACAAATAATAATAATAAATAATAATAATAATAATAATAATAATAGCCCAGTTTCGGTATATGCTTCACTTGTCACGAACAAAGGTTTCAGTATGAGGCTGCGGGGTAAATTACATTTATTCAGCTATTCTCGGAGAATAAAGAATAAGTTTAATTTATGCCGGCATCTACCTAGAAATCTTTGTGCGTGAGAAGTGAAGCATATATCGAAAGTGGACTATTGTCTTTATGCTCATTTCCATTTGTCTAGGACTAATAAAAAAGGAAAACAAACACTAATTCCGCAAGGAATCATTACCTCTTTTAGTTAGAAAATTTGAGTACTAATTTTTCGTATTAATTATTCGGTATAATAGCAATTCCCTAAAAACGTGCGCCAAGAATCTGTTGTATACACCTTATTCACGTGTGCTGATTTTCGAGACCAGCAAACTGGGATCAGCTCTAGGAAGTTTGAAAATGAAATGATATTTCTCGGCATAGCTATAGACGTTTTTGAATTTGAAAAACAAAAACATTAAAACGAGGCTGTGCACGCATGGCTGCAAAATCTCATGCAAAAGTCTATATAATCCATCCTCAATATCTTTCGGGATTCCATACTACACTATTAAAAATTTCCAAAAATTTATAGGTACTCTTTGAGATGACAGTGGTGTTTACTTACACAAACATCCTCTTTTAGAGGAAATAGTTATTTCTACTTTGAACTTTGACATTATGCAAATTAGGTCTACGCAAGACTACAAAGTCCCATACACAAGTCTATAAATTCCATCCTAAATATCTTTTCGGAATTTATCCTATACTATTAACACTTTCCAAAATTGTTTGATTTATATGTGCTCTGTGAGTTGAGGGTGGAGTGTTAAAGTTTCCAGTTTACTGATCTAAAAATCAGCAAGTGCGAATAAGGTGTATTGGTATATTCCCATTGGGGTCATCATCACCTACCTTCACACATAGGCTTTAAACGACGTAGCTGAAATACCACGCGTGTATCGGGATCCACTAATGTCCGGCATGAGTCTTCAACCTTCTCTGACTCCTGTGTAGGAACCCGCACCGCCACGTCCTCGTCTGCATTATCAACCTTCGACTCCATCTCTTCGCCATTGTCTTGTTCATCTCTGACGATGAGCTGCACAGCTTTTATGGTGCTTTCTGATTCCTCTATGGCATTTTCCATACGATCTCGATCATGTTCCGACTCGTTTTGAGGGCTTTTCGTTTCATCCTGGATGTTTCCCAATTGTTTTCCGATTGTTTGGGTAGCCTTTTGCGTCAGACAGACATCAGAATGATCAACCTTCGACTCCAACTCTTCGCCATTGTCTTGTTCATCTCTGACGATGAGCTGCACAGCTTTTATGGTGCTTTCCGATTCCTCTATGGCATTTTCCATACGATCTCGATCATGTTCCGACTCGTTTTGAGGGCTTTTCGTTTCATCCTGGATGTTTCCCAATTGTTTTCCGATTGTTTGGGTAGCCTTTTGCGTCAGACAGACATCAGAATGATCAACCTTCGACTCCAACTCTTCGCCATTGTCTTGTTCATCTCTGACGATGAGCTGCACAGCTTTTAGGGTGCTTTCTGATTCCTCTATGGCATTTTCCATACGATCTAGATCATGTTCCGACTCGTTTAGAGGGCTTTCCGTTTCATCCTGGATGTTTCCCAATTGTTTTCCGATTGTTTGGGTAGCCCTTTGCGTCAGACAGACATCAGAATGATCAACCTTCGACTCCATCTCTTCTCTATTGTCTTGTTCATCTCTGACGATGAGCTGCACAGCTTTTAGGGTGCTTTCTGATTCCTCTATGGCATTTTCCATACGATCTCGATCATGTTCCGACTCGTTTTGAGGGCTTTTCGTTTCATCCTGGATGTTTCCCAATTGTTTTCCGATTGTTTGGGTAGCCCTTTGCGTCAGACAGACATCAGAATGACTTGATGGATCCTCTTTTTGAATAAGGTGCTCCGGGTCTTCAGCTAGTTTTAACTCCTGTCCTCTCATGACGATTTCAGCCTCTCCTTCCGTTGAATTTGATGGCTAAAAACGATCACGAACCAATGTAATTTTAATTTACTACTGTTTTTGGATTAAAAGTATCATCTGCAAAACTAAGAGCTAGCCGATCGCCGCAGACTCGTTTTGAGGGTTGACGTACATGTATATGTACGTCTATTTATAAAACAATTCATAATGTCTGGACATGTTTGGTTGATATATCACGTGGACGTGGTAGATCGAAGGTTGTTGCTTTTTTGCTTTTTAAAAGACAAACACCAAAATTACTTTAATAATAATAACTTTTATTTTAACACGATAAACATTTAAAGCACAAGTGCTTGTGGGGCCGTGTATAAGAGACTAATTTAAAAGAACTTAACTAGTACATGTTATACTAAGTCGTTACAAAATATAACCAATAAGTTAAAATCTATATTTAACAATAATATTTATGTATGAGGAATTCTACTAAATAGTTAAAGTGTATATTGACTATGAATAAATCTAAATCTGTATTTAACATTAATGAATAGTAACATTCCAGTAGTAGTGTAAACTAAATAGGAAGTAAATATCTAAGATATAAGAACATTATATAGAAGAAATCCTACGAGTAATAGCGCGATCAATAAAATATTTAAAAAAACATCATTACCCTTACACAAAATTTGTAAAGTTAATATCATGCAGTGCTTCAGCCTTTCTTGCCACGTTACAAAATGCCTTAATATTAGCTGAGGGGTCATATTTATCGGCCAAAGCGTTCCAGACGATTGCTCCTCTATGTAAAATTGAGTGTTTCATATGGTAGGTGTTAAACCTAGGAACAATAATTCTATATTTACCTCTTAATCCTCTTCTATTATTGCGTTTCGTTATTATAGTGGAAATTGTTCGCGAGATTCTATAGTCGAACCGTGGTTAACAAACAGCAGAAAGATAAAAAGATACGACAAAGTAGCAGCTACCGTTAAACTTACATACGAGAACAAGCATGAACAAAGTTAATCACGTTAATTTAATCACTTTGAATTATTTGTGTTTGTTCGTGTTTCTTGTTACTGTTGCAACAGTTAGCTTTAATATTTAATACTTTGATACTGATACGAATAACCGAAGGACCTAACTGATTGAATATCAACGAACCTAAACATCAAATTGCTGTATGTGAACAACAGAAGAACTCGTGAGGGTCATGCGTTTAAGTATTACGACAATTAGACTGCTCTCGCTCAGTTTTTATCGGCTGACGAGAAGCGCCACTCCGAGATAGCAGTAGTCAACTGTTGTCCTTAGCAACAAAGAGTGAGTAATCAAAATGTTTTAGTAATAACCAACCAGTTGTTCAAACTTAAACTAATAAATTTGTTTTTGTATTTTGACAAGTTGGTCACCTTTGTTTTGATTTTGAAACCCGGCTTTTTCGCTACCCACTTTCTATCACAGGTTAGATAAAGAGTAGCTTATCCAATCAGATTGCAGGATTCGTGTTAGAACACTAGCTGGTTTCTAGTAATAGAATATTTTTACAACAACCGCCAATTTTCTCGCATTCTGATTGGCTCTTGACCATGAACAATAAAATGGCAGACATATACGTCATGCAGTGTACGCCTTTCGAAGCGCTCTGTAAGTTTGTGAATTCAAACTATGTAACGTTTTGATCCAAAAACAAAAAAAATGAGGATTTCACAAGCATTTCCTCACTGGGAGAAATTAACCAATTTTCAGCGAATTGATTGACATATGTAACTCGATCGACGTCTTTCAGAACTCAAAAGTCTGAATTAAAAATAAATCTTCCAAGCCGATCAGTTTTATATTTTCTTGTTTCAGGCTATTTACATGATGTTATCAAGTAGAAACAAACAATTTAGAGTAGCTAAGCCAATTCCAGTTTTTAGTCAGTTGGGCAAGCAGTGTTTATGTTTTGGGACTTTTCGACTCGAACGTAGTTTATTTCGCACTCGTTTGAAGCCGTAAAAGTGTTTTGTTGTTGTAAAAAAAAGTAAGATACATTTCCCATCGTGTATATTGATCATAGAAATGATCATGACGTCATAAAACGTTTAAAACTCAACTGGAACGCAACGAGCGTAACGAGTGTTGGTGTTTTTGGTATAATAGTAATGCAGGCAGTTGTTGACGTTTCCTGTAATAGAAATGTATTACCATAGTTTATGAGAATTGGTATAAACAATTTCGCTCAATTATTGAAAAGTAAATTCCATATAAATATTTTACTATAAGACCGAAAGATAAACCGTGGATGAATAGTAAGATTCGTTTATTTATAAGACAGTGGGATCGTTATTTTCGTAATCACAATAGAAAACCATCACCTTCATCCTGGGAGCGTTATCGTAAGCAATGCAACCATACAACGACTTTAATTGGAATAGCAAAAAGTTCATTTTTTGACAAAGCGAAAATCGAATCATAAAAATGTGGTGGTATGTTGCTAAAAGTATATGCAGTAAAAGTATTGCGTCATCTATTCCAACTATTGTTCATGATGAAATTTATATTACAGAACCAAAAGAGAAGGCGTGCATTTTGAACGACTATTTTATTAGTCAAATAAAGTTAGATGACACTTATACCGCACTCCCTTTGTTGCAACCTTATCAGTCTTCTAGGATTCTTTCTAGCGTGGTTTCATCTATATCTCATATATTTCTGTTGGCCGAACTAACTAAGTATCTAGTATAGTTGCTATGCCCAGTCTCATTTTTCTCTCTTGCACAATAATCGATTATTAAAGCCGCCCCTTCCATATTGTCTTGCATACACAAAACAATTAACACATATTGTGGGAATTGTTGTACAATAAAACAAATACCTGTTTTCTTGAATCATTAGGAAGCATTGTTTTCTAGGTATTTTGTTGCATACAGTTATTGATCCCAATATTCCATTGTTATTTTCTCTTCCACGGTGTGTAGGAGAGAGGACTAGAAGCCGAGAGTGTAACGTCACGATGTTGATGGTTCGAGTCACGCTCGGTATGTATTTCCATCTTTCCTTAGCTTCTCTTAATGTAAAGCCAAATATAACTTTGATTTCCTGGGCACTTAGATAGAATTCTGTCACTAAGTTTTGTCTAGAATAATAATAAAATGGCAGTGTGCTGGTTATATCAGGCCTATTACTGATATAGTGCAGAGAGAGAACATTGGCAATGGGCATTGAGTAGTAACTATTAATTGATATTCGTTTAAATTTAGATCCGGTTTCAGACGGGGGATTCGACGGTGAACCAGCTAATATATTTTGTTCCTCCAATATACATAACACTTGATAATGGAAGCGAGATCAGATCTGTTTTTTTTTTTAGACATAAGTAAAGCTTCCTTTTGATCGGTTGTGGCATGCTGGTTTATTACTTAAACCTTATATAGGCATCAGAAATCCTCTTTTGCATTACTTCGAAAACTATCTTCATGATAGGAAGCAAAGACTTGTTATAGAAGGCCAGGCTTCGGAATAGAAACAGCTTTTGTTTTTAATTACAATTGGTCTTGAGTCCCATCCACTTATTTATGCTGACGATACTACCCTATTCGAGGTTGTTCAAAACCCTAATGACATGCACAGCTGATTGTCTTAATAATGATTTGAATAGAATAACAGTCTGGTTGAAAAAGTGGTTTGTTGCCATGAATACATCTAAATCGAGGAGTATAACAGTTTCTGCTAAACGTGTACAGCCAAATTATCCGACCTTGTTCAATATGGATGGAACTTATAATGGCAGAATTATAAAGGAGGTGGAATCCCATACTCATATTGGTCTTACATGGCAAAATAATATGTCCTGGAAAAATTACATTATTATGATTCATCAAAAAAGTTTAAACTTACTAAATTCAATTAAATACAAGATTGATAGATGAACTCTAAATTATTTATACAAACATTTAGTTAGACCGCTTATGGAGTTTGCAGATGTTATTTTGGATAACTGTACTGAAATGGAAGGGTAAGTTATTGGAAGTGTTCAACACGAATCTGCTAAAGTTGTTACTGGGGCAACTAAAGGAACGAGTGGAAGCAAATTACTTGATGAACTATCATGGGAAGACATGCGTATAAGAAGAACAATGCATAAGTTTCGTATTTTTATAAAATGTCTAATCGATTGGCACCCTCAGTCGTATTTATTTGAATTGTTACCAAAACCTTTTAATGAGTGAACACATATCTCCCTTAGGTATAACTAAACTTTGTGTACCACACCATCTAGAACTTGAAGATTCCAAAAGTCTTTTTTTTACTCCTCAGCGGTAATTTTTTTTGGAACTCACTAGATCTTGAAATACGAATTCGATATCATTACTTATTTTCAAAGTAAAAATACGAAAGCACTTTCATTGCACTGTTTGTAATAAGTTATTTGATGTTTCATTATATAGATGGGCATCAATTCTTCATACACGTCTCCAGCTTGGTTCTTGTGGTCTTAATGATTATTTGTTCAAAATTAACTGTTGCCTAACTTCTATATATGATTGTGGTACCGATAGGAAACTGCGAAACATTGTCTATATCTTGTTCCTGATACGCTGCTCAACGCACTACCTTCTTTACCTCTGCCGCACAACTCTATAGTGAAATATGGACAAAGCGATAACAAGAACCTAAATTTTATTTTTAATGGGATAAAAGAATGATATTAACTATAAAGTTAACTGTGAATTATTTAGATATGTCCAAAATTATATTTTAAGTACTAATCGCTTTTACTTGACTAATGTACATTTCTATTCCTATGCTTTGCTAATTAAGTATATGTAATGCTCTTATTTTGTTTAGTCAGCTATATGTGTGTCTGTAGCTGTTTTATTTTGGTATTATTATGGTGTGTGAGCTCCCTAGATACATTTTTGTAAGATTAAGCTTTTGGAGCAAACATTAAGTTCAAATATGTTTAAATAAATAAAAAATATGTATCCAAAAGATAATTATAGAAAGAATACTCTTAAAAGTACATGTTATGGTTGAAGAGAAATCGAGAAGAAAACACAAACTTTCTCCTTAGGCAGACATACAAATACATTTAAAAAACCATTAAGGTAAGATGATGAATCACATGTGTGCCGCGTCAGGCAAAAAGGGCCCGGACGACATAATATTTAAATGTATTTTGAAATTGCACTTTGTTTTTTATGCTTGTGGCGCGATTACAATATGCATCGCGAGCGCCACGTTGTGCTACTAACAAGTAGTGTTGATTTCATGAAATTGACCAGTGAAATCGAAGACGAAATTTACGATATTTTTACACGAAGGTGTGATCACAATTTTTAGCAGGCGCAAATTATTCCTTATCATCAGACGATTGTTTCAAGGTGTAACTTGTACTATTGCTAAAATCATATTATGAGCTACGGGGAGTAGAATGACTGCAGAAAAGAATATTTCTGTCCAAAAAGTGATCATCTTGTTCATCTTATTTATTTTTTACTCGTATAAATGAATGTCATACATCAAAATCATCCCCTTTGACAGGATTCCTAAGTTTTGTGGTCATATTTGTAATCGGGCCCTTGCATCAAAATCACGTAAATTTCACCCCTGATTTTTGTTGTCAATTTCTTGAAACTGACATTTATTGTTAGCCGGAATGAAATGTAGCGCTTCTCGTCAAGAATACAATACAATCTTCAACCTATTATTAGGAACACCGTTGTAGGAATTATTTAACTTGAATGTCGTCCGGGCCCTTTTTGCCTGACGCGGCCCATGTCATAATTATGTTATTGTGATATGTGACTATAATGCATGAAATGTCGTTAGTCCGTTTACCTTGGCGGATGTATCGCTCACAATGTTCACAAAGCTTTTGTCCATACTTTTCTGAGACCTAGAAAGACACCAATCAAAAATTTAGAATCACTCAGTTAAACTAAAACAATGGGCTCACTCCAAATTGGTTAGAAAGCGAATACGGTATTCAAGAACAATAGAGAAGTTATAGAATTACAGTATATTCTGTTTTGGCTCTTATTATGAAGAATTATGTTTTCCAGTTCTAGCATCATTATGAAATCTAAAAAAACACATTCAATTGAATGTAGACTCATATATAGTTAATCATCTAGTTGTTTTTTTTAATATTGATAGTTAAAATGTCGTGCCAGCATTTTTTTTCAAGTCCTGCAATGGTACGTTTCTTGGAAAAGCTGCTAAATACATAATTGAATTAAAATTATCTCAAAATACAAAGTCAAGTTTTCTTTACAGTCTTGCCTAAAAACCTGAAAAATCCTCATGACACAACATCCCATATCATACCATTATATTTTATCCCATCAAACACTTTAAGGAGACATGTACAGGATCCGAAATAAATGAATGAATACTAAAAAACCTAACCTGAATACTTTCCCCTTAATATTTCATTCGTATGTAGTTTTAGTCACTACCGGCTTTTACTACATATATTAGATGTATAGCGTTATTAAAATGCCAATGATATAGATTGCTAACACAGGAATGTTCAATTCCCCACCACATAAACTCACATATATCCTTCGCATATGCGAGAGTCAAACATAGCCCCTCAATGGAGAACTCGTAGATACAAGGTTAACTGTGTTTGTCAGTAATATGACTGCATAGCATTGTGTAATTTCAGAAAATATCCGAGTCAGTGAGTGAGAGATAATAGAGTGGCACAATTTCACCTATCCCACTAACTCGTATCTGCGCAGCACGAGTTAAAACAGAGGGAAGGTATTGCTGTTAAACTGAATCATGCAGGAATGAATAACGACTATGTACACATAAAAACGTTTTTTCTTGGAGGATAATTATACAGTACGTCAAGATTATGATACCTGAATTCTCTTGACCGTTTTTTGATTAAGGTCTCAACTTTTGAGCCCTCGCACATCTCAAGCGGTGATTGACCATTGTGGTTGAAGTGGTGAACTTTGGCTCCATGTAATAGCAGGTATTCTGATATGGCGACATACGACGAGCTGGTTTTATCATCCATTTTATGACCTATCTTGCCAAGTGAAGCTCTCATCTATGAAACACATACAATAGGCGATGTAAGACTGGTAATGACATTTGAGCTCTCGCTCATTTCCCCTTCATTGTTGTTTACGTGCATCAAATATAGCATTTAAAATATAAATTACGGGAGCACTTATATAGCATTTAACATAAAAATTACGGGAGCACTTATATAGCATTTAAAATATAAATTACGGGAGCACTTATATAGCATTTAAAATATAAATTACGGGAGCACTTATATAGCATTTAACATAAAAATTACGGGAGCACTTATATAGCATTTAAAATATAAATTACGGGAGCACTTATATAGCATTTATAATATAAATTACGGGAGCACTTATATAGTATTTAAAATATAAATTACGGGAGCACTTATATAGCATTTGTAATATAAATTACGGGAGCACTTATATAGCATTTATAATAAATTACGGGAGCACTAATATAGCATTTAAAATATAAATTACGGGAGCACTTATATAGCATTTAAAATATAAATTACGGGAGCACTTATATAGCATTTAAAATATAAATTACGGGAGCACTTATATAGCATTTATAATATAAATTACGGGATCACGCTAAAGCATATCTTTCCGCCTAGATCGAATATTATAAAACAAAGATGATTCTCCTAAATCCTATAACGCTTTCTAGCTCTTGAAAAAAACTACTAATTGTACTCGCGTTCCGTTCATGCATCCGCAGTTTTTCAAGACCACGAGCGTGCAATAGTTACTCGGACCGCGCAAGCGCGTTCGTGTCTTAACATGTGCGGTGTGTCTTTTTTTTTCGGCGTTGCAAGTGCGAAATTGCATACCAGATCAATTACCGTTCTATCGATGTGTGTCAGACGGCCACTGCGCCAACGCGTCAGACCTGGATATGCTATTTGCCGTTAAACTTCTTCCTACCCATATTATTCTTATAAAGCTTCGAACTTTTATTGCCCCATAAAATACATTAATATTTTCAGAATTTGCTTAAATTCTTGCTTTGTCAAGAGCAAAACGTGAACATTGAAGCAGTGACGACATCTGAACGAAGTTCTGTCCGAGCAGATCTAGATAGGTGTCAAAACAACTTCGCCGTGGATCGGATGTCGCCTTATTCAACTATTTAGTTGATTTAGAACCAATTTGGATGATAAAATATTTGGGCTCATATCCACTTTAAAAATAAATTCAAGAGTCACAAGGGTCGCATGGTTATAACTTTGATCTTTGGAAACAGCTTCAAATTAATAAACAGGGCCGGGTTGTTCAAAGCCCGATTAGTGTTAATCCTGGATTAACTCTGCACAGAACCTATTGGTTGTCATGGAAATTAACCCTGGATTAGCACTAATCGGGCTTTGAACAACCGGGCCCAGAACTACAGTGTGATTCTTAAAATGTACTGTGTATTTTTATTGTTATTAATTCTATTTTCGGCGTCTCAAGTGGAAATTAAAATTGCATAACAGATATATTACCGTGCTATCGATGTGGGATGTATTAGTTTCTCACACGACTAACCACACCGATACGTCACACTTGAGTACACTATTTACCTTGTAACTTGTTCCTAATCCTATTCTTCTTATAAAGGAGCTTTTATTGAGCAAAAGAAAACATGACTCTTCTCAGAATTTGTTGTTAATTTTGCTTTGTAAAGGGCAAACAGTGAAACGTTTCAAATAGTTACGACAACTGAACGAGTATCTTCATTAGCATTCTTACACAAATTTAATGTGCTCTTCCCACAAAACCATGCAAAGGTCTATTTCAACATGTTGTCGGTTGAACTTTCATACGGTCCGAGTACAAGCTGCGCGTAGTCTCTAGTTTGGTATACACGAGAACATTAAAGTGCCTATGAACAATATCTTTTTTATTTTAGATATCAATTCTAAATCAAGTGAATAGTAGAATGGTAAAACAATATTTTGCTTTGAATGCTGTGCCGCTGAGTTAAGGAGGTTTTAATATCCAAAATGCTAATTACATGACGTCAGAGGAGGTATCTGCAATCACTTCTTAGTGGTTGTGAATGGGCGTTTCTACTGATATAACAAAACAAATTTATAACATCATTTTATTTCAACCATGGGTATAACACTGATAATTTGAAGAAAATAATTAAATGTAACAAAACAAATTGTATAATAATTGATGTGATGTAAAGTGGTAAGCTGTAGTGCTAAGTGTGCACGCCCTACGAGGGAAAGAGAAAAAATGCTTACCACTTTACATCACATTATTTACACTTACTAGTGCTACGCGGCAAACATGATTTAATATCATAACTACATATATAATAATTGATGCCTCCCCTGACGTCATGTAATTAGCATTTTGGATATTAAAACCTCCTTAACTCAGCGGCACAGCATTCAAAGCAAGATGTATTGTACCATTCTAGTATTCACTTGGTGTAGAATTGATATCTAAAATAAAAAGGTTTATAGGCACTATAAGTACCATATATGGCAAGACAATATGGAGGCCAAATAGAGTTTTCTTATTGCCTGATATTTGGTTCGTATTTTGCAGTACCAATGGTACTGTGTCCGCATATTTTGCCATATAATAATCTACTTAACAATTAGACCTGCAGCCCGAATGGGCTACGGGTAAATAGCCCATGATGAGGCGCAGCCGAATGGGCTATTTAACTCGTAGCCCATGAGGGCGAGAGTTCTAATTGTTTTAGTATAACTACCTAGTCGGACAGTGGAAAATAATTTCGTGAAAATGCGTGCGGTTTTTCTCTACCATGGGCTATCACAAATAGACCTATAGTAGGGTAGCCAATCAGAATGCAGGATTCGTAATAGTCCACTAGTTGGTTTATACTAATTACTAATAGCCGCATTTAATGGAGGTTTTTTTAAGCAAGCTTGGGACCGTACTGGGGAATACCGCAAGGCCCGTGGGTCGATATTCCCCAGCACACTCTCACGCTCAGTTAGTAAGAAGTTACTCGTTTACTTTCGTTAATCCAGGAGAATAGAACTTCTCTCTCATAAGAGCCCAATGAAGCGGGGTATCTCCGTCATCATCTTCGGAGTTAACGTCCGCTCCGTTCTCCACAAGTAGCTGTATCATTGTCAGATAACCTTCATGAACGGTTACTTGAAGAGTAGTCTGGCCTTTTGTGTTACGAGCATCTATATGGCAGCCCCGCTGTCAAATATACAAATAAACAAATAAATAAATAAATGTATATGTATATATTTAATAAATAAAATATGATTATCCTTGTCTATAACAATCATCATAACGTTATCGATCACGACAATCATCCACTTAAAGGGATACCCGAGTGAAAAACACATTGGGGCTCAAAAGAATCTTCAACATGTTCTTTGTTCAGAAAATGTATTAAAATTTGATCAAACGTTTTTAGTATTAAGAACGAGCACCTCAAAGTTGGCCCCGCGAAGACATGGGCGCCGCCATCTTTGTTTACATTTACGGAAGTGACGTCACTTCGTCCCACCAGCGTATCGCGGCTACTTGTCTAGTAGTCTTTGTATGATTTTCACACGCTCGGAATTACAGAGTAACCATGAAAATATATCCTCTTTAATTCCCAGCGTGTGAAAATCATACAAAGACTACTAGACAAGTAGCCGCGATACGCTGGTGGGACGAAGTGACGTCACTTCCGTAAATGCAAACAAAGATGGCGGCGCCCATGTCTTCGCGGGGCCAACTTTGAGGTGCTCGTTCCTAATACTAAAAACGTTTGATCAAATTTTAATACATTTTCTGAACAAAGAACATGTTGAAGATTCTTTTGAGCCCCAATGTGTTTTTCACTCGGGTATCCCTTTAAGGAATTTAAGGAAGTGGATATTAGTATTGTGGGGTGAATAGACTTTATTTACAATGCTGTTCTTATTAGAAACATTTATTTACGCTAAGTTCATTTTCCGTTAAATGAACCAGGCCTTAACATGATTGAGTTTGTAATTTTAATATATTTTAACCATTTTGTTGCAGGGCCCTACTGAAAATCGCCTTGGCGAGTAGGACCCCTGGATAATTATTATCATATTATAATGCACGTTCGGCGAGGTCTTGAAAAACTGTGGATGCACGAGTGGAACGCGAGTGCATTTAGCAGCGTTTCAACACCTCGAACGTGCATTAGAGACACTGATGTGAGTGCTTTATAGGCAATTCTCAAACTCATTAATAATTCATGAGATAGTCATCCAATGGAGGAACTGTATTTGGTCACATGCATGGGTCTTGATACCGGGTGAAACCCTTGTGTTTGAGCATGTTTCCAACCCTAGTGATCAATATTTCTTAATCATCATATTCATGAACCACTAACTAATTACATACTGATAAACTACAAGTAAGGAGCGAAGAAGTAAAGAAATAAAGAATGACATAGAAAGAAAAAGTCTGCCTCCACTGGAGTTCGAACCACGACCCTTCCGACTGCTTGTACTAACTCTTGTCCACTACTCTACTAGTACGCTAGTTGAAATCACTGCCATCAAAAAAGAATCATAAGCCATCTATTGAATAATTAGATACAACAGTCAAATGGTAAACAATACTTGCTAATGAAGTTTGAAAAGAAACGTATGTAAATTGTCGGTTTTGCATTCGCATGAGAAGACATGTCAAACACTCATTGTTCGTCTTTCATCAGGGGATTCCAAATATTTCGAAAACAATAAAACCCTCGAGGCTACGCCTCTCGGGTTTCATTTGTTTTCTCAATATTTGGAACCCCTGATGAAAGACTCCAATTCGTGTTTGACATAGCTCTTATCAAACTCATTAATAATTCATGAAGCAAAAACAAAGGAAATCAATGAGCGTGGAGGGATCTGTAAATCTGATACAGATTTCGTCCTGATTTACATAAACTTTGGCTTCGATTTTCTTGGCCAAAATAAGTCGTATCCCAAAAATAACTGAAAACATGACTCTCTATATCTAGACGTTTGATAAGTAAGATAAAGAATTCGCATATAGGCACGCGCTGACTGTACGATGAACGAAAAATAATGAATACTGCATGAGGCCGAAGGGCGAAAATTTTGTTGAGTTCATCGTACAGTCAGCAAGTGACTATATTTGCCGATAAAGCACAAACATAAAGTCTCTAATCCGTTTAATATTCAAACTGAGTGTACTGTCAGCAGTTGGTTTCAATTGAAATCAGTTGTCAATAACAATTTCATACAGAAGTCACATATTCCGGATGAACAAAATCATTTTTCGGTTAATATCTCCACAAATAAATGTCATTTCAATAGACAATGAATGAAAACAGGGCTTTTAATATCCAACTAATTATAAGTAGAGAACTTTGCAAGAATAATTTATGTTGGCGTTCGGTCAGTTGACGGAATGAAAACAAAATCAAAGCGAAGCCGCCTTGCGAGCTCAATTGAATCAGTATGATTGTACATTTTAACTCGAAAACGTTTCTCCTGGAGCCACGTATTCAAATATCAAGTATTTAGTCGGCTTATCTCCTAGACAGCCTACTTTCTTTAATAGTTTCTTTCATTCGAAAATGACTAACCTACAGATACCAGTGAATTGAAATCTTGAAACCGATGCAAACATTTTTCCAAATCAAAATTCCTGGGTTTTCGAACCATCCACTGAATTCTCGCTTCATTTTCTCCTCTTATTGACAGAGTAAGGTCTCGAAAATGAAAACCAATTCTTCAATAAGACTACTATAGTGTTGCAGAAACTTTTGTTCACTACCACACATGTTGACTTGTTATTTGTTGTAGCACTTGCCATTTCCAACGAGCAATTACGCAAATGTTCGCCTCAAAATATATATCTTCTGTCACACAGGAGACAGAGTTCAATCCTGCCGATACCTTTCTAGTAATTGTCTGCCATTTTCACTGTTAAATATGCGAAACGAATGAGGTTTTCCAAATAATAATAATAGTAATAATATTCTTTATTTGCACCACTATTTAGAATTTTACAAAGTTAAAAGAAAAATTATCTTATAAATTACCATATACAACATTACAAAGGAAAGGCATTGAAAGAGAGTGCAGGGGAGCTGGAGTAACCTAGGTTTTCGAAGCCAACTTCCCATGAAATAAATTTCACATAAATAAGGTCAACGTGCAGTATTTCTGTGAAGGGGACATGACAATAAAATAAGTTACATATAGTATTTTAATTAATCATAATTAATTTATCTATAATCTAGAATACAATAATATAAAATAATTAATTACAATAAGTAAGCAAGTCTATGATATAATTAATGTCAATTATATCTAAGTAAACAAAGTTGTTTGATTTCTCTTTTAAACTGGTTTCTTGAAAGATTTCTAATTGAATCTGGGATTGAGTTTCAAGTTTGTATACCAGTGAATTTGAGTGAAAATTTCCATAGTTAGTAGAAATTGAAGGTAAATGATAGTTACGTGTGGAATAGCGTGTGAAGTGAGAATGAATATTAGAAGCTTGTTTGAAGTAGTTAGAGAAGGCAGGAGGTAAGTTATTATTAGTATAATCATACATGAAAAGGGAAATTTGGGTAAATGTAATGTCTATTAATTGGAGGATACATAGATCTTTGTATATTGGAGGTGCATGGGTTTGAAAGTGAGAAAATGTCATTATTCTTATGGCTTTATTGTTTAAGACATTTAGTTGATTTAAACAAGTTTTATATGTATTACCCCAAGTTATGTTACCATACTGGAGATATGGATAAATGAGCGAGTAGTACACTTGTTTGAGTGTATTTAAGTCAAGATAGTATCGTAGTTTAGATATAATTCCAATATTCTTAGATATTTTTTTACAGACGATATTAACATGATATTTCCATGTCAGATCTTGATCTATGTAGACGCCAAGATATTTGAATGAGTCAGTTTGTTGTAATGGATGGTCACCCAATGTTATGTTTGATGGGGTTTTTCGTGTTTTGGGTGAGGAAATTATCATGTACGTATTTATACTTTTTGACGTTAATTGAAAGTTTATTAGCTTCAAGCCAATCTACTAATTGAATAAGTTCTGTATTAACTTGTTTCTCAAGACTGTTTATATTATTATTAGAGTAGAAACAGTATCATCTGCAAACAATCTAATTGCTAATAGTTCACTACAGTTTGCAATGTCATTGATATATATAAGAAATAATAAGGTTCCTAAATTTGAGCCCCCAGGGATACCACAAATAATAACAGACGTTGTAGAGAGGATGCCATTCAAGTCAACAAATTGTTGTCAGTTAGTTAAGTACGTCTTAAACCATTCAAAAGTGGATCTCCTAATACCATAATGCTGTAATTTCGATGTGAGAATGTCATGATTGACAGTGTCGAATGCTTTTGAGAAATCTATAAAGATGGCACTGGTATAAAGGGATATATTGGTCCATTGCATTTAGGAGATTGTCAATAATTTCACATAATGCTAAGGCAGTTCAATGATTTTTCCTGAATCCAAACTGATATTCATAGAATAGATTATGTTTATCTATATATGAAGTTAAACGTTTGAACATTAATTTTTCCAGTATTTTGGAAAAAGGTGATAGAATGGAGATAGGCCTGTAATTCGATAATTCGTATATGGAGTCAGCCTTATATAATGGTATAATTCTTGAGAGTTTCAAACAGTCTGGAAACTCGCCTGTTAAGAAAGATATATTACATATAGCACTTAAGGGTTCACATATATACTCACTGGGTAACTTCACTAGGGTTATTGGAATACCATGAGGACCTGAAGCTTTTGATGAGTCCAGACTGGAGATTAATAATTCAATTTCATATGGATTAGTTGGGTCAATAAAGAAGCTATCAGGGAACTTAACAGGTGATAGGTAATCCTTAAAATCTTTAGTACTGGAGGTAATTTTTTCTGCTAGGTTAGGACCAATATTTCTAAAATGATTGTTAAATTGTTGGCAATCTCTTGGGAATTTGTTATTTCTTTACCATTCTTTGTTCACTTTTTGGGAACTGAGGAACCTTTCTTTTTTAGTTTAATGATTTGACCAATAATTTTCCATGTTTCTTTAGTGTTATTTTGGATCTTAGTTAGTTTGACTTTAAAATAATCTTGTTTGCTGAATTCTCTTATGTGCGCCAATTTATTAGCATATATTTTATAATAAGCTTTTTGGGCATCGGATCCTTCGATATAATGGGAGTAATACAGATTTTGTTTATGTTTTATGGATTTTAAGATAACAGTTGTGATCCAGGGTTTTTGAATTAATTTAGATTCTTGTTTAGAGATTGTTCTGTAAGGGACGTGCTAATTAACTATTGAATTAAAATTTGTACATGAGATGTTTACATCATCTTCATTAATTTTCCAATTGATATTTATTTAATCATTTGTGAACTTTTCTTTATTGAATGATTTGAAGTCTCTTGTCTTTTTGTTTCTTATGCTCTTTTTGGTCTTAACCTCCTCAATTAATAGGAATATTGGTAAGTGATCTGATATATCTACTACTCCTATCCCTGGAATAATGTACTTATCCAAAGTATTTGTGTAAATATGGTCAATATGCTAAGGGTTTGCGTATGGTTAGTAATTTTTGTGGGTTGAGTAATTACAGGGAAGCAAAAATTAGAGTAGAACATGTCTAGATAATCACTGGTTGGTTGATGTGAGTTGTATTTGATTAAGTCAATGTTTATATCTCCCATTATAACAATTTGTTTTTTCCTTTGAAATTGTACTTATTGTGTTTGATAGTAATTCACTGAAATTTGAAAAGTTAGTTAGAGTGAGGATGTGTATATATTAAACCAATAATTAAGTTCTTTCCTTTCTGAGATGTTAAGACTTCAATCCATACATTTTCACAGTCATCTAGTAATAAATTAAGGTCAGGTTTCAATTGATAATCAACATTATTATGAATATATAGTCCCACACCACCTGCTTGGGTTGGCGAGTCATGTCTTATAAATTCATAGTTGGGTAACTCGATATCAGCAAATGAGCGGTTATTCAGTTTTGTTTCACTTACACCTATTATGCTAAATTCTTTATCAAGAGTTAGGAGCAAGTCATGAAGTTAGTTAAATTGTCTATTTAAGCTTCTAGTATTGCAGTGAAACAATAAAAATGCCTTTGGAATATTTTGCAATATACTTTGCATTTCATCAGATTTGTAATAATTAGAAGAAAGTATTGGAATTATTTTGTCAGGATCTTGATTATCAATTGAGTCTGCATCACTAAAAGGACTTGAGGCAATATTAGGCAGGTCTTTATAATTCTGGTGCAATGCACCATTACCACATTGGTGAAATGGGAGATAACTTAAGAGATTTGCATCAGAGTTAATCGTATCATATCGATTGTGTAATTACATGTAGTAGTACTACTTACTAAATAGGTAACTTTAGACATGTGCTTGTGGCATTGAGACACTTTGCCTAGACTTAAATTATTCAAAATGAGATAAGATTGACAATGACAGAATGTCAGATGAGTCATCTCTCTTGAGATATATCTTGCCATATTTGGACCTGGAATATTTAAACTTCTTAACCTTCTGGAACTGCCTTACCTCATAGAATATCTGTTTTGCCTTGGCAGTTAGACTTTCATTGATAAATATACTGATGTTTTGTGAGAAACCCAAGTGTGTGGTATTGAATTCTCTTAGATTTCTTCTGGAGTTATATAGGGTGTCCCTCACACTTCGTCTATTGAATTTAACAATAATTGGCGGTATCTGACCTTCTTTTGCGGGTAGTCGATGGCTTATAGATATATCAGAGCTGTCAATTTCGAGATTTTGGAGATCGCCGATTTGCTGGACTTAATGTCGTCGGTTACTTCAGTACGAGTGGGTGGAATACCGCAGATCTCAATACATTCTCTCCTGGAATACTGCATCAGCTTTTCCAGTTCAGTGTCCATTAGATTAATCTTCTTCTCGTTGGCGGCCAATATTTTCCTTAATTCTGCATTCTCAAGCTTCACCTCCTCGTTTTCTTGTTTGATTTGTGTCATGAAGTTCAAGATTTCGTCAAATCTTTCACCGATAAATGTCTGACTTTTTTTATTTCCTGTAGTTCGTCTTGGGAGGACTTGTGGTATTGGAAGAGCTGTTCCTTTATTTCTTTAGACTGTTCTCTAAGGCGGGTATCTAGGATCGCTTCAAATTGTAGGTCGTGAGGGTTGTCGTTTTCTGCGGAAGACGCCATATTGGGTTTGCCAGCATCAGAGCTTTCTTCAGACTGGCTTTGCTTATCCTTTGGCTTCTTAGGTGGCATTACGAGCTGATCTTGCTTCTATGGTGTTGTTTGGCTATTTTAATGGCTGTTTTTTGGCTGTTCTACACGTTGTACACAATATATTTTCTGGACTCAGTCGGTGACTTGAAATTAACCGTCCACACCGTATCGCACCAAGCCGTCCAAACATGTTATATAGCGAAGCCGGGCTGGCTCACATGTATCAGGTCTCCCTTTCCGTAGGTAAGAGAGGATCTGGATCGAGTGCTTTGTTCACCAATAATGCACTCTCATTAGCCAATCACCTGATTGGATTTTGTACAATGCACGAAAT
The DNA here is from genome assembly GCA_030867875.1 of Actinernus sp. WN-2022. NCBI lineage: Eukaryota > Metazoa > Cnidaria > Anthozoa > Actiniaria > Actinernidae > Actinernus > Actinernus sp. WN-2022. Next base: position 10,914,650 of record JAOWCC010001589.1, read on the forward strand.
TTAAATAGAACAAGGAGAACCATCTTTTATTTGTTTTATAATACAAACTTCAATTTAGACGAAGGAAAGTAAGCTATTTAAGTACCGTCGTGAAAATCTAAAAGCAAACTGACGACAGCGAAAACCCCATTTTACTGTACTTGACTTGTTTACAACATTTTTCGTCGCTGATTGGGTGAATTGTAACATATTGGCATGGATAATCTGAAAGCTCGTTTCTTATTGGATGAAATAACCTGCTAAGAAGAGAACATGTCAATCGATAAAAGTGAAATACAGAAATTGCAAGAGCTGGCCATATCAAAGTCATTGCGTACAAAAGCCTACATATCGATATCCGGTGACTCACTTCAGGTATCGGCCCAGTCAAATCACTCGAAAATACATGGTTTTGGGAGTTCTTTTGCATTCTAAAACAAATAAAGTGATTTATGAAACATTTCTACCTTTAAATCAAAGTTAAGTAATATCTAATCTGTAACTTATAACTGTTTAGAGTGATTATATTAATATTTCGACTGAACAAATTTGAATTTGCTTTCGCAAGTGAAAGGAATTTTTACAAGGCCTTACTCGTTTATGGACGACCAAGCAGAAGAAACTTGGATTTAGCTTGAATACGCATGTCTGAACTGACAACTACCGCTGAATTCAGATAGGAGAATAAATTTACAGTGTTTTAGTGTATAGAACATCGAGGTTTCTCGAGTTTAGAGTGCAATAAATCGCTGTTAAAGTTCCATTTCGTGCTATTTTGTCTTGTGTGACCTTTGTAATGGCGGGAGCTGCAGTACGAGAGATTTTGGAGCGGTCAAAACGAAAGCCGTGAGAATTCTCCTTCGTATAGTTCGTGTAGCAACAGGTAAGCCATATTATAAACTTATTGTAATGCGACTGAAGTTGTTATCTCTCTCAAATAAAATCGCATTTACTTCAAAGCGATGACCAATACCAAATGTCCTCTTCTGTGTGCAATGTTTTTGATATGAATGCGAAATTGGCTGTAAAATTGATCAAAACTGTTGCAGGAAACAAAGTGCTTTCCTTTTACAATTTCTGGTCAGCACAAGAGAAGTTAATCTGCACATTGTGATAGTGTTGAAAATGCCTGATGAAAAAGCATTCATAGAGCGAGAAGGCCATGCTATGGCTTGCATGTGTTCTAAGCTTATGTAGTGGTTAGACTGCAAATCATATTATTTTAAAATTGTAATGACTACACAGTTACAGTTTCAAATAAAATGTTATCCAATTTATAAATGGGTTCCCTGAGGTTATTCAGATTCTCTTCCTATGGCATCATTGTTACAATGTACAGTCATTCATTGTTCATCCAATCGATAACGAGGTAAGTACTTTGACAAAATATACTGAGGGTGCAATGTATCACGGAGACCTTGGTGCTTTCGCCCCAAGTAAATCCCCCAAAACAGGAGGCAAAGATAAGGCTTCATAGGCATTCTGTCATGCAAAAACATATACTATTCAGCCACAAGTTGATTAAAAGTTGTCAGTCCCTATTTCCAGGTGATAGGTTCACTTATCCCAAGCATAAGAACGTTATCAGAAAAATAATTCTGATAATCATTAGTGCCATCTGTATTGGAAGAAATGGCTTCCATTTCAGCTTCTCTCAAGTCAGAAATGTCAAAAGCATGTTTGTGATCCTTTCCAGCAAGAAATAAAGTTTGTCTGGGAATATCATGTCCAGTGTGATGTTGTGACTTCCGGATGTAGTTAGTATTCCAGCTGTCCTTCACTTGATCTAGCTCTAGTATAGGAGTTCAATGTTGAGCGAGGCTATCTAAAAATTCGAAATTCGTGTGTTGTGCAAACAATTGACCGCGACGACTCATTGGCTCTTAGAAAAATCTTACCATTGTGAGTCAATATGATCTTGTACTTCTGATTGTGCCTAAACTTCTTCTCCGGCCAAACAAACCAGTCCTGTACAGCGTTAAGGATTCATTTAAGAAGATCTTGGTGTCCTTGTGTATACTCTTTCTGTCGGCTAAACCCATCAATACATCCGTGTATGAAGAATCCAAACGGCTTGAGTTTATCATATCCGTCTGAATGTCATTTCCTTCTCTTGGGGCGATGTCTTTGCCTTAGCTTGGATCTTTCTGGATCCAGATAACGCAGCCTTCATCATTTATATATTTACTATTTTTATATGACTTGTATATTCACTGTATGTGTTTATAAAATAACCCAAAGAAAACGCGCGCTCTGATTGGTTGCAAGTCGTGTTTGCATGAGGCTATGTAAACATGGAAATGACGTCATACATTGTAGTTTTTGCTTTTTTTCTGCAAAAAATGGCGAAAATAACTGACTAACTTAAAAACACATGTAACTAGTTTTCTAAAGGAAGGTTGTTCAGAAGAACCTACGGAGAAAAAAATCTAAATTGGACAGAATTTTCACAAGATTGAGTCAGTCGGAGCTCAACTGCCTCATTAGCAAACTCGATGAAATACGCAGAAAATACACTACTTCTGTTAACGTTTAAGTTTAAATATTTACTTCAGATACTATAGAAAAACAATTATAATAAAATACATGTACTAGAAACATTCAGAAAATGTACAAAGTGCTAATAATCAAGTACACAAAGTCAGAGTGGGAAGGTCAATTGTTGTTTATTCAAGTACGTTTTTTTCAAACGCCGGTGACAAAAACTACAGACACTGCAACTTTATAAGATATCATATATCACATTGAATCAGTAGAAATAAAAAAATATTAGCCGTTTTGGTTCGATTCAGTCTATGAAATCTTTTTTTCATTCAGAGTGGGATGCTGGCAAGAAAATGTGACTAAAAAGAAATACACAAGCGAGAAGCTACAGAACTCTGAAGCTCTAATCTCGCACGGCTGCTAGCTAGCATCCCGTAGACTCGAAAGTACTCTTTTTGGATTAAAAAAAATTGCATTGAAAGATACCCAAACAGCCATCTCCACATCAAAGTAATATAGATTATAACTGCTCTAATCGATATCCAACATTCTCTGGCTTTCAAATAGTCGAGTATGATGCCTGACGATGGGAAATAAAGATCTGAAACAATACAAAGGCACAAACCTGCTAATCGAAGTTGTCAGTTCGAGCCGAGCAATACCAAGCCATGAACTACAAGTACTGGCTCCAAATATCCAGCAAGAGATTCCTCAGTCCCAGAATATCATGGCCGAAACAGGAACACCTTTTCCAGGCAGGACAAATGATCTTTTCTGTAATGCTTAATGCTTTTCGGCTGTCCAGTTCGTCTTTGAATTCGCAGCAGTTTTGTTTAAAGTGGTTTTCGTGTCGATTTTCGTAATCCAGGACGATTTTCGTTGCATGTCTAGCCCGATATGGATCAATACTTTGAGGTTTTCCTATTATTTTGCATTTTTGTCTTTTAAAAAGCTAGTTTTGGGAGCATAAAATCACACTAGTACTTTCTCTCGCCTCTTGTTCCATGCCGATTCGTACGCAGAGCAAACACGGCCAACTTCACAAGCGAATATGATTGACATTTTACAATGCATGGAGAATTTCGCGTTTGACATTTACGAAAAAGTTTTTAAAAATCGTTTCGCGCTCGATCTTGCGTCAATTGTATAAAAGAAATAGAAAACGTTTACCGTGTTTACATAGCCTGATGCATGACCTTCGGTCTCGTGTTTACACAACAACTTGAGAATTATCCCAAACTTCCCCTCGTGTTTGCATCAGGCTATGTAAACACGGTAAACGTCATGTGTTAATATATCTATGTGTCTGTTCGTTCTGTTCGTTCTATTCGTTCTGTTCGTTCTGTTCGTTCTGTTCGTTCTGTTCGTTCTGTTCGTTCTGTTCGTTCTGTTCGTTCTGTTCGTTCTGTTCGTTCTGTTCGTTCTGTTCGTTCTGTTCGTTCTGTTCGTTCTGTTCGTTCTGTTCGTTCTGTTCGTTCTGTTCGTTCTGTTCGTTCTGTTCGTTCTGTTCGTTCTGTTCGTTCTGTTCGTTCTGTTCGTTCTGTTCGTTCTGTTCGTTCTGTTCGTTCTGTTCGTTCTGTTCGTTCTGTTCGTTCTGTTCGTTCTGTTCGTTCTGTTCGTTCTGTTCGTTCTGTTCGTTCTGTTCGTTCTGTTCGTTCTGTTCGTTCTGTTCGTTCTGTTCGTTCTGTTCGTTCTGTTCGTTCTGTTCGTTCTGTTCGTTCTGTTCGTTCTGTTCGTTCTGTTCGTTCTGTTCGTTCTGTTCGTTCTGTTCGTTCTGTTCGTTCTGTTCGTTCTGTTCGTTCTGTTCGTTCTGTTCGTTCTGTTCGTTCTGTTCGTTCTGTTCGTTCTGTTCGTTCTGTTCGTTCTGTTCGTTCTGTTCGTTCTGTTCGTTCTGTTCGTTCTGTTCGTTCTGTTCGTTCTGTTCGTTCTGTTCGTTCTGTTCGTTCTGTTCGTTCTGTTCGTTCTGTTCGTTCTGTTCGTTCTGTTCGTTCTGTTCGTTCTGTTCGTTCTGTTCGTTCTGTTCGTTCTGTTCGTTCTGTTCGTTCTGTTCGTTCTGTTCGTTCTGTTCGTTCTGTTCGTTCTGTTCGTTCTGTTCGTTCTGTTCGTTCTGTTCGTTCTGTTCGTTCTGTTCGTTCTGTTCGTTCTGTTCGTTCTGTTCGTTCTGTTCGTTCTGTTCGTTCTGTTCGTTCTGTTCGTTCTGTTCGTTCTGTTCGTTCTGTTCGTTCTGTTCGTTCTGTTCGTTCTGTTCGTTCTGTTCGTTCTGTTCGTTCTGTTCGTTCTGTTCGTTCTGTTCGTTCTGTTCGTTCTGTTCGTTCTGTTCGTTCTGTTCGTTCTGTTCGTTCTGTTCGTTCTGTTCGTTCTGTTCGTTCTGTTCGTTCTGTTCGTTCTGTTCGTTCTGTTCGTTCTGTTCGTTCTGTTCGTTCTGTTCGTTCTGTTCGTTCTGTTCGTTCTGTTCGTTCTGTTCGTTCTGTTCGTTCTGTTCGTTCTGTTCGTTCTGTTCGTTTTCTTGTATATTCACTTTGTAACTCATTTCATAGAAATCATGCTTTATTGTTCTTAAGTTCTATACATGTACATGTATGTAACCAAATCTACTTGCAATCCAACGATTCCAACGATTATTACATAATTAATTACAGATCATTATAGATAGATACATTTTATACCCTACATGGAAATGAAGACATGTCTCTGAGGAAAAACATCTGCAATGCATAACACCTCGGATTTTATATATACTAGCGGAGCTCCCGAGCGGAGCACCATACATATAGGTTGAGAGCAAAAATTGAACGGCTTCGGGTTTCCCTCGCTCACGATTCCCGACACGCGGAGCGCGGAACCCGGCGCGGACTGCGATGTGCATGAAAATGTGCTGTACATGCGCGCGCACTGCTAAAACCCGGCGGCCGGGATTGAAACCTTCGAAACTGTCACTTGACCAGACCATTCGCCTTCAAGAATTTGTTCAGCCGATCTTGCGTGACACGTCACGTTACCCTCTGAGAATGTCAAATACTACATGTATTATAACTGGTTATAAGGATGTTTAATCATAGCCTACTATCATCGAACTCATGCAATAGATCAGCTAATCGTAGATTTTTATTTTACTGTGAAGCGATACGGCAAGCACGAAGTGTGAAGATTGATGATGCAATTTTCTGGAAGCACCATATACTCTATGTTTAATTTGCTCACGCATTGCATGATTTATAAACTAAGACACTATCTATCCCTACAACAATTAAGACAACTATATTACAATATTAATTACCCATACATATCATATGTAATATTAGCATGGGGTAGTGCCTATAAATCGCATATTCAAAAAATCCAAACAAAGCAAAACCAAGTTATAAGAGCGATATTCTTTGCATGCTCATATGGGGAAAATACAGAAAGTGTTCTGCCCCTTATCAACCTGTTAGATATTCTTACAGTGAATAATGTCTATAAACTTCAAGCTCTCAAATTTACCCATCTATGGCATAGGAAGCAATTACCAAATGTATTTGATAACTATTTCCAATATGCCAGTGATGTACATTCCCATAACACTAGATATGCTGTAAAACAAAACTTATATAAAACTTGTGCTAGAACAAATATTGGTAAACAAACTATCTCTTCCATGGCAATTGAAAATTGGAAACAGATTCCCGATGGTTTAAAGAACCTTAAAGTATTCTCCTTCTCCAAAAAAGTTAAACATTATCTATTGGCAGAACAATATAAGTATTAATAAATTATAATGTATACCAATTATTTGCTTATCCATAATTCATTTCCTTCATTTCTCCTTTTTCACTATACTCTCGTTTGAAAGTTGAGCTAATTTCAAATACGAAATCTATCTCCTTCATATCTCCCTTTTCTCCATATTCTCGTTAGAGATTTGAGCTTATTTCAAAACTAAACTTAAAAATGCTAGCGGCTAACCAGAAAACCTTACAGTTTATTTAGCCACTAGGCATAACTACTTTTCAATCAATTATTAATTACGTATTTTTATTATAAAAAATACATATACCTCACTAATGCTTATAAAAAATGGATGAAATTATGCGAATAAAAAGTTGTTGTTGTTGTTGTTGTATTGTATGGAGGTATTTATATGATATAAAGACCTTTAATAGAGTTATATAAAGGCTCTTGAATACCTAATCATGATCAGGTGTTTATATTGAAATTCACTGGAATGTTAGTGGAATAAAGGTTATCGAAAAATAATGAAATAAGGTAGTTAAATACCTCGAACCTCGTTTTTTTTAATTCTTTCCTAGTGTGGCAATTAAATGTTCAAACAACTTTCTTCTACGTGAGTGTTTTCTTTTACACGGCTTTAATTTCCCATTATCGTACGTGCCATATTGTTGTTGTTACTTTTCAATTACTGGAGACCAAGGGAGCTTTTTAAAATTTTATTTATTTATTTAATTAACTTCAAAATATATATTATTATTATTATATAAATCATAGATAATGTACTTATATATTATTATTAATAAATAATAGATAATGTACTGTGTGACCACTTCAAAACAGATTTCAAGATTCCATAATATAAATAAACTGCCAATAAGATTAGACAAATATAAGTATAACTAGAGGTTTCTAACGAAAGTGAAGTGCTGCAAGCAGTATAGTATATGAAATTGTAGTTTAATAATCTGACTCCTAGCTAGAGCCGTGTGATATTAGTGCACAAGTAAATAAATTGCCTCAATCTGTCATCGACACTTCATGTAGGGGAGACAACCATTTCCGAGGTTATCTCAAAACCTTTAGTTGCTTAATTATTGATAATGTATTTGACTTCTTAAGTTATAATCCTCTGAACGTCCGTGGTGCATTGAATAATATATGTTTATACGAGATCGCAGCAGTACATTGAAATGTAGTGAGGATCGCTATCGTCGACAGCGCGCATTCAGTTTGTTTTTTCAGTGTTTCTCTCATTAAAAAAGCTTGGCAATTGTTATATAAAAGAAATAGATTATATTTTCCCGTTTGTTTGTTGTCATATATGTACAGAGGACGTCACAGCGTGTGAAGATCGACAGTCACAACTGTGCGACGACCGAGTTCATTTGTGATTGTTTCAGTTTGATCATTACATTAAATGCGTAAACACAATGGTTCAAGCAGCTGTTCTTCAGTTCGTTAAAGCAAGGAACATCCGTCAGACAAGGCTTTAATCCTTCTGGCCTTCCCACAGCACCGGGAAAATATCTGATCGTATCGTCTGTTTAATACTCTGGTGAGAAAAGAATCAAACACAGAAACTCTGCTCGGATACAAGCCGCATTCACCGAGGAAACAGGGTTTTCTTTCACAACCCAAAGCAGTAAACAGCATCCTAATGTTTTGATAGAATGTTTCAATAACTTTTTGTGCAATATCCTACTTACCTAAAGCAATAGAAGCGGGGATTATTGTGGGTATAGTTGAGGTCGCTATGGCCAATGACAAATTATGAACGGAAAGCGCGGTTGTAGTTACCAGTTCTCTGCTCCGATGAAATGATAACGAGGGACAATGTAGGTCGAGGAACCCAAAAGAATGCATATGAACTTCGGTATCGGCACATCAATTATAATAGTAAATAACCTAATAATCGTACTATACGAGTGGTGTATTTAATTACAATATTATAATGCAAAATATTTAGATAGTATCAACAAGTTAAGGAAGTATTATCACTACATTTATTATAGTAAAAAGTGTTTTAGTTACTACAAAAACACAAAGTGTTTCCAACTCTCTAATATTTAAGAGTAAATTAATATTCCACAAGCGGCCTCAGTTCTTCTAAAGGGAACTTCTTCACTACTACTACACGCGTTGATATAACTAGCCATGCGCGCTCGGAGGCATGCCTCACTAAGATGCTTGCATCATCAGCCTCGCGCTAACTTGTGTACCCTACCAGGTACGCACATTACACGAGGAATTGTGACGCATCTGCGCCCGCCTATATGCGTAATTGTGAAGAACTGATTTATTCGCTAATGAACCTGTTTAACCGCGAAACAACACCATTTCAGGGTAACATGATAAATACTCGTAAGAGGCCTACCACAAGTGCGAAAGGAAACATAGTTTAAAATATTAACATCATACATTTGTATATACTCTTAACACGTTTAAAAAGAAAAAAATAATCCTCTACGATAAGGGGCTCGTCGTTTATTATCTGTGAGGGAGGGGGCAGTTTTGGCTTGGTTACAAATGTTTTGGGTCTGACCCCCCATGCAAATCCCACGCCGATGTTCAAAGTATGAAAATGATCCCCACACCTCGTGACAGGTCTCTAAATGAAATTAGGGGTTTGAAACGAATACAGGAAATAAATGAAAAATGACTCCCAGTATAACTTCAATATTTTCAAAAAGACCCTCCCAAAAAAAGTAAAATAAGTGAATTTCAAAAATGACCAGATAATGGAGTAAATGTAATGTATTAAGGCGTTCATTCTCGTTACTCTCCCAGTAACGAGAATAGACCCTTTCAGCTTGCCTGTTTGTTGCCCCATTTCAGACCACGTGATAGTTCTCCAGAGGATTCAATGCTTTGTTTTCCAATTATAGAAATTGGTACATTTCCTCTTGCGATACAGAAAAACAAAAACGCACTACTCAAGGGAAAAGTCACGTGGTCTTAAATGGGGCAACAAACAGACAAGCTGAAAGGGTCTATTTATTACCGAATTGCTTTGACCTTGTATATAATCAATAGTGGCACAAAGCCTTATGCATTAAAAGGTTCATACCTGTTGCAGCAAGAGTTCTGCGACCTCGTAGTGATCGTTAACAGATGCCACATGTAGGGCTGTAAAACCATCGATCTTCGGTTTATTCAGTAGCTCAGGGGACTTCTGAAGAAGCATTTCAGAAGCGCTAAAAGAAATTAACGAATTCATTAACTTATATTGTAATTATAGTCAAAACCACAATAGCCAGATAAATTGGTAGAATAAACTCCAGTCGATGTTTCAGTATGGCATTCTACTTCGTAACTCGAGCTTTAATTAGCTAAACCAGTTGAAGTAATGTGACGTGTTGAACACGCCTCTAGGAAATTTAAGATCTTTTAAGGCTATTTCAGGGCAAAATACGAATCAGTATCCGGACCCTTTTCCCCTCGCAGTAATCCACGCGTAGCAATACACGGGTTATTGGGATGGGGGAAATAGTCACTCGCTCACTTACGAAGGTGTTAGCAAATCGATGTTGTAACGATCTAATTATCTTATTATGTTTGATTATTCTATCGACGTCCCGAACTCTTCCCCACGATTCCAGAATAAATAAATGCCACAGCGAGTGAAGTCAGATCGTCAGTGAACAGCGATCACAAAACAAATGAACCAAGTAAATCCACTTTATTCCAGTTAACTGAATTCTGTAGTTGTGGTCTTGCTAAGATATAGATTTGAATTTAATTCACTCAGGGTACAGTGTATGCAAAATCAATAACCCAGCCATACACCAATGCCTTGTAGACTTGCATCAGGCTAGCCAGTTTAGCAATTTAACTATCCATGGCCTAGCAATTCTCAGGGCCCCTAAGGCGTTTAGGGCTCCAGGCTTAAAAATGTAGGGCTTCGAACGCGAAAATAAGGGCTCCAGGCTCCAGAACAAAAGCCTTAAGCCTGCAAATTCCATAGTTTTGAGAAAACTTTAGAGCTTCAGGCCTGTCAAGACTTCGGGCTCCAGGCTCAAAGGCCCAAAATTCTAGAGCTCCACATACACAGTTGTTGTGGATCTGTCTTGTTCTCGTTGAGCACATGGTCCATACTCATAGAACATTGCTCTTGCGTAAAGTCCTGATCGTCTAGCAGCCTCGCTGAAGACTCTCGGAACTTCCTATGCTCCTTTGAAGTCTTGTCTGAAGACATTGGAAATGTCGAACCTCAATAGAAAGATTATACTTCGAAATTTATTTCCTCTGGACACGAAACGTTCGCTCTTGACGAACGCAAGCTATACACTGGGCACGCGCAGGCGCATTACAATCTCATGTGATCCGCTGAGCGAATGATGAGGGAGAATCGAATCGACCGTGCGAGAATGATCTTAAATATAAATATTGAAACAGTATAACTTTTTGACAATTCAGGAGGCGTTTTTAACAAAACGATAAAGTAATTGTATTAGGTGAGGTGTTGCTTGATAACTGTTTTCCCCTGTGGCAAACGCAGGATAGCAAGTGATAATAAAATGTGTACATTTCAAAGCAAATTATAATTGTATTTAGAGCTCGATCCCTGATATTCGTCGCCTAATAAACGGTCTTAAAATGTCTCAAAATGCGGGAAAAATCACCCAAACAACTGTATTAAGTATCAATCTTTTAGTTTTTAAGATATTTTCTGCCGGTAGGTATCGGAAAATGACCATTAACCGTGATAGGGAGATGATACAAGCTGTTCGCAAATGTGAAAAACAACTGGCGAGAATTTCACCTTTCCTTGAATCGCTCGCTCACAAACTCTTGATATATGATAGAATGGTAATTTATTAATGCCGACTGACTTTTACTTCTATTTCTCTTCTCTTCAAATGGCCCACAAATGTGATTTCAAAGTACGACGCCCCCCCCCCCCCCCCCCCCCCCCACCCACCCACCACCCGGAGGGGGTACTCCTGTTTATGATGTAATATATATGTGCGATGTGGGTGGGTCAGGGTTTGGTCCTAATTTGGGCAGTCATGGTCAGGATTTGATCGTAATTTGGGCAGTCAGGGTTCGTTTTTACAAAAAGTAGGTCAATCAGGGTTTTGGAGCTCCCTTTTGGGGTCACACAGGGTCAGGGTTTTACCCTCGTGGTCGCACATACTTATCCATTTACCACATAAGTAACCTCCGGGGGACATTTCTTCCTGTGATCTTTTGATCTACTGACACACATGAATTCTAAATCTGCGTTTAGAATTTCCCCTCGATATATTTAGACCTTTAGTCAAAGACCACAGGTAACCCAACAAACTCCGGGTCGGTGATGCGTGATTTTACCACGGGATATACTGTGGCGTCGTCAGCGGCTTTACGTCAGTATCGACGATGACTAAACACAACTTACATCTCCCACATAAGTTAGACGGCTGCTATCTCAGATGTAAATACACTAAATGTAACTGTACAGACAGTAACGAGGAGGTCATCGGCGATGAGGACTTGGAGGCGAATATTTTAGGCACGTTCATTCAAGCATCGTCTGATGAAGTTTAATCAATCAATCACTTTATTTCAGTGTCTAATCTTCTAGCTGACCACAAGTGGTTTACTAATCGGGGACACTAAATATCGATAATATCGATATGCAAATAATTAATAATCAATAATCAATATCAAGCTCCTTCTGGCAAAACGACCTGGCCTGCTAACGACATAGTAAGTGAATGAGTGATTGACATGATTTACCCAACCATCCAATAACTCGTTTTTGCGCCTCGTGCATCCACGAGTTAAACACAACCTTTTATCCACGAGTTCTACACTGGGAGGCTATATTTTTTAACCTGCTGATGAAAATCGGGTCTCAGTTTTAAGATCAAAAATGCCCTATTTCAGTGTAAAGTGCCAAATTTGGTACCTACTTTATACTCAAAAAAAGAAAACCATACTTCATATTTCCTATAAGCGGCTGTGCTGGATGTGTTTTTTTAGGCTGACTTTGAGTTTCCTGTGGCACGCGCACAATAGGTAACCAAGCATAAAAATCGTAATCTGCTATCAGGCAGGTATAACAATAGAGCTGGCATAGAGATTAATTGCCTGACTTCTTTCTGAAAACTCTGTAACGACACTGTGATGAGCATCTGTATGTCAAGATTTTACTCACTGTTTACTCCCCTTGAATGCAGCAAGATGGAGGTAGTTAAACCCTTGCTTGTTGATAACAGTCAGGTCAATGAAGGCAGAGCTTAGAATCACGTCCACCATCGTGTTATTTCCCGCCAAGATGGCGTCATGCAACGGTGTATTGCCAGCAACATCCTATAATTAACAAAGACAAAACTGTGCCGTGATATTGCACTTATGTACTTAAGATATGATAAGTAGACTATAGAACACTCACCCAGATATTTATAAATCAATTTCATTGACTGTGCTCCTGTTCGTCATGGAAAGGAAAACATTAAAAACAACTCTTTTAGAACATTTCTACCCTGACCGAAAAGGGCTATAGTTATCGTTCACCAAATATTTGAAACAACCAAAGTGTAACTAAATGCCACTGCTTCAATAATTCTGAATCCAAGAAACGCTTGACTACAATCCAAATGGCTCGCCGCTAGAGTTATTTTCTGTATGATTGAGGAGCCAGTATATTACATGTTCAGATACGGTATGGTCATCGCCAGAAAAACGCGACACGGCCGATTGTGCAATATCAATTTCGGCTCAGAGGTCAGCAAGCACAGTTCATATAAAATTACAAGCAAACTATGGGGGGAAAACGCTTAATCTCGATTTCTCACTTTCCTGAGTACGATTTAAAAAATGTCTAACCAGGATCTCAATCTACAATATGAATTAAATAGTTCTACCTACATTTCTATAATCAGCTCGTGAATTTTAGGTGTCGTTTTTTTTCAAACATAAACGAGTGTTTTGACTCAAATTATTACAGAGCTAGAGTGAGAATTGGCGAGAAAAGAGCTTACTTACTGTTTATAACTTGGATTCTGAGGTGGAATATACTGTATTTTGCAAAATGTCTATAGCAGGCCTTCTGAACGAAGGGTTCATCGTCGTCACTAAATGCCATTAGAGCAGCTGTGGATTCCTTTGCGGTTTCGTTTTTGCAGTTGAATATTTCGATCTTGGATAAACCGGCAGAATCCGCCATCTTTGTACGCTAAATCGTGTAAATTTGGCTGTCTTGAGACCATCATATCTCTGGCCACGAGCATCTAAAACACCACGAACACATACCAATGGACAACTTGTTCTCTCCTTATGAAACTGCAGTGTATTTGTAACTGACCAGCAGTTATTCAAATGAATTGTCCTTTTTTAAAAATAGGCCCTAGCCGGACCTATAGAGAAGAGTCTGCGATACTAATTGTGGTCAGCGATATCTCCCATTCGTGCCCGTTTTGAGGCTTGAGAGACAGTAAACAACAATATTTTAGTATGGAAGGCGGCTCTAATAGCTTAAAAATAGAGGAAAAGCTTAAATAAAACTGAGAAAGGAGAAAAAGAAGTAAAAAAAAAAATTTTCGTGTCCCGCGTAGGAGTCGAACTCCGGTCGCGGGATTTTAAGGCCGACGCTCTAATCACTCGACTATAGAGCCGACCTAGTTGTAACGCCGCTGACAATTGCTAAATGTCGCTTATTTCTGGCGATGTACAACTGCCTAACCCCCGTAACATTTAATAATAATAACGAGAATAGTAATAGTGAAAACTCTATTCAATAAAGTAAATATTACGATTGATCGAAGCAATTACAATCCGTTCTCCTGTAAGAACTTAAACACGATTTTAGTGATATGTATCATATATATCAGATGTATCATAAACCTGTATGTTCACGTCACAGTTTGCTTGCTGTACGAGATTTTTGACTCCATTCTCATTTCCTCGTTTTACAGCCAGGTGAAGTGGAGTACATTTCTGGGGATTGTTGTTGTTGTTAGTTGTAATTCCATGATTGGCAAGTATGATAATTGTCTCTCCACTCTTGTCCCTATAACAAAGATACAGGAGGCATGTTCAACATAGCGATAAAGTAATTGTATTAGGTAAGGCGTTGCTTGATAACTGTTTTCCCCTATGGCAAACGCAGGATTGCAAGTGATAATGAAATGTGTATATTTCAAAACAAATTATAATTGTATTTAGAGCTTGATCCCTGAAGTTCGTCGCCTAATAAACGGTCTTAAAAGGTCTCAAATTGGGGGGGGGGGGGGGGGAATCATTGACTGTTGTGTTGGCGACTCGCAAGGTGACACTGAATCCGTTTATCGTTGGTTTACGCTCAGATTGTGGCTTGACAGCTTGATAGCTCGGTGAGTTTCGTAGTACAGACATTATATTCTCATTGACTGTTGTATTGGCGACTCGCAACTGTGACATTGAATCCGTTTATCGTTGCTTTACGCGAACATTATGGTAGCAGAGCAAGGTTAGACTCGATAGACTGTTTACAGTTGTAACTTTGAAGTTAAATAGTATGCTAGTGTCGCCATAGAGTCACTGTATAACTGTATAATTTGATCGCAAAATTAAAGCAAACATAAGCACTGGCTTGACCGTCGGCAATTCCCATGAAAGTAATGGCGGGCGTCACGAAATTGAGACAGAGCGCCCTCGCAGGCAAATAAAACCCCTCAAAAGGTTTATCGATGAAAGTTGGAATGGTAATAAAGAAAAAGCAAAAAGCTTGCTCGCCAGACGAAAGGGAACACTCGTAAGGCAGTTAAATGTAGCGAACGGTTTACTTAAAGCGCGTGGAAGCCGCAGTAAACTCCGCGAGTCGGTTACAAAAAATTGAAATGTTGCCCTGAGGGACTTAGAGGAAGTGAGCAATAAGTATGAATGTTTCCTTGACGGTGAGGAATTGAACCAAAGCCTAAATTATATCGAATATATAAATAACGGAGTGAACACTTGTATCAAAAGCATGGAGGCTCAACTTATTGAAAGGGAGAATGAACCCGCGACGCCAGCGGGATCTGTGATCTCCTCCCACAGAACGGGTAGTGATTCGAGTAAAGAAAGCCCTCCTTGCTGAGTTGAGACTTGATCAAGCCAGAAAGAAGGCAGAAAAGAGACAAGAGGAAGAACGACAACAAACCCTGGAAGATTCTCGAAGGCGGGAGGAATAACGGCAGCTAAAAGAGAAACGCCGGATCAAATAGCTAGAGTATGAAGCAGAGCAGCTCTGATTAGAAGCTCGGCTGCAAATCGAGGAAGAACTGTGGGATCTAGAGAGTCTAGCCAATCGTTTACACGACTTCGAAGACGTAGAGACCAGAGATCCGGGCTTAACATTACGCCAACCCAGTCAACCCCCCTCAACAATCGTAACGTGACCTTTTTGTGTAACGGAACTCAGACAACTGGAAGTAAGGAATCGGAAGAGCGATTGGACGTATCGTAGGTGCGTAGGTTTTGTGATGGTTTGGAGAGCCCAACCTCAACCCCCGTAGATGGCGCTGTTGAGGTGAGATCGATATTCGCTAGATCGCTCTCCCAGCTGGAGTTACGCTTCGCCAGCGATCCGCTGGAGTGGCCTGCGTTTATTTCATTATTTAAATGCCTTGTACATGACCAACCACTTACAGATACGCAGCGAATGACCCACCTACAGCGAGATTTGGTTGGAAACGCTAAAAAGACCATTGGTGGCATGTTAAATCACGGAAACGAGGAGATCGTCGCAGGAGCTTACCTTAAAACGATTGTCGACGACCCTAGGGTCGCCGAGGATGATTTCGCACAGCTGCGGTCCTACATGTTGCTGTTACCACTCTTAAAAGTCTTAACTACGGCCACAATTTGGTCGCTACAGATAACCTTAGAGGAGCAGTGCGTAAATTACTGGATACACTAAAGGGACGCTGGGGAAAGAGAAATGTAGATATGCTACCAACGATGCCTACACTGACAGACTTTGACGAGTAACTGCGAGCACGAGTTCGTGCTTGAGTACTCATATCTGACCAGGTATGCGGTATGTCAGCGCAAAGACAAAGCAGCGGAAGACGTAGCTATAAACAGAGGGCCGCTACCGGCGCCCAAGCAGAAGTAGCGGCCTTTACTACTACTGCAAACACAAATAACGAGACCGCAGAACATTATGACACCTGTCCTGTTTGTAAACATACACACACAATCAAGAACTGTGAATCGTTTCGTGCTATGGATGTCGATCAGCGAGCGCAAACCGCTAGGGAAGGAAACCTATGTTTCTGCTGTTTAAGCTCAACCGAGCATCGCGCTAGAAGATGCGACCAGTGGAAACATTATGGAGTCGACAGCTGTAATAAACGCCATCATCCATTGATCCATGGAACAGCACCAGTCTTCGTAGGAGCAGCAACTCTAGACTGCGGCAGGTCAACCGGTCTGTTACAGCTAGTCCGACTTGCGATACAAACACCTCAAGATAATACTGTGAATACATATGCCCCCTTAGACTTACTCTGGAAGCCAAACCACACTCGTGTTTGATAGTTTTGCTGACAAGATAGGACTCGAGGGCCAAAGGGAGGCACTGAACATCGGTACAATCAGTTCTAAGAAAGACACTGAACAGTCCAAACGAGTTTCCTTTCTTGCAAGTGCGGTAAGCGAAGATGGTAATGGCCGGACCGCAATTCCTAGTACATGAGGCCTGGACTATCGCTCAACGAAACTTGCCAGAACAGAACGTCACTTATTCTACTATGCAGCCTGGCCTCATTTGACTGACTTGAAGATTTCCCAGGTTGATTTTAAGGACGTAACGATACTACTTGGTACTAACGTCATAGATGCTATTCTGCACCGCGAGGTACGTAGGGGTGCACCAGACCTGCCTGTTGTTGTACATACAGCTCTAGGATGGACGCTCTAGGTCGGTTAAGGGCTTTGTACCGTCAGAACGCCTTCACATTATGCACGTGTATAGGATTCCTACTACTGATGCTCTTCTACACCGACAAATGCAGAACTGGTGGCGAACAGATTCATTAGGCACCAAGTTCCAACAGGCGTCGCCTAGATCACTTGATGACGAGAAAGCACTCAAGATCATTGAAGGCACCGTTAGACACGTTAGCGTTCGATATACGAAGTCGGTATCCTGTGGAAAAGTCAAGACGTGCAGTTTTCTAACAACAGATAAATGGCTGAGAGGCGCTTGGGATCTACTGAGAGGGGTTACCCTCGCCAAGAAATATAAGGCCACAATTGAGGGCTACGTAGTTAAAGAACACGCGCGTAAGCTGTCGCCTGAAGAAGTCGCTGTCCGGCCAACAAGGCAGTGGTTCCTCCCTCATCATCCTGTCCTGAATCCTGGGAAAGTAAGGATAAGTAAGGATAGTGATGGATGCTAAAGCCAAACACAACGGTATCTCCCTTAACGATCAGCTACTCGTTGGAACCGATCTGCTGAACAATCTCAGTGGCGTGCTACTCCGGTTTCGAGAAGAACGAGTGGCTATAGTGGCGGACATTGAAGCAATGTTTCATCAGTGTCGCGTCATCGAAAGGGACCAACCAGTGCTGAGATTTCTCTGTCGTGACCTTGAATGTGATCGTCCCCCTGACGTGTACCAAATGGTTGTAATGATCTTCGGAGCAGCGTCGTCTCCATGCACAACCAATTACGTACTCAGGAAAACAGCCGATGATAACCGTGATGATCCGTCGTTTTCTCTCGATACCATTGAAATGGTTAAGAGCAACTTCTACATGGACGATCTAATAAGATATGTATGCGATGAGGCTACCGCCATTAGCTCCAGCGTGAACTGACTACCCTACTTGCCCCTGGCGGATTTAGGCTATCCAAATGGAGAAGTTCTTCGCGTGATGTTTTATCGAGAGCTCCGAAGCACGAGATGGCCTGCCCGTCAGTTGATCTCGATCTCGATGAACTACCTATTGAACGATCCACGTATTCGAAGACGCTACGGATAGAAGGTTTGGCGCTGTCTGCTATGCGCGCTACGCTTTACTTGTCGGAAGGGTCTACGTATCCTTCGTCATGGCAAAAACCCAAGTAGCTCCTCTACGACAACTAAGCATACCCCGCTTAGAGCTTCAAGCAGCACTACTTAACAATTAGACTATGAGCTCGAAGTTTCTATCGGAGTAATTTAAAAAGTGAAAGATAAAAGTGTTTAACAAAGCAAGGACGCTTGACAAACTGCAGTGACATAGCTATACAACCGTATGGAAATTAGACTTGACAGCGCCGTCAATACTTGTCTAATTGTCATGTTTCGACGCTAAGTTACTAGAGTCCACTGGGAAGAACTTTCATTGCTCGCAACAAGGCATAATAACCGTTTTTATTCAAACTAAGCACAGCTTAGTGAAAGCTAGGTAAGGTTATTCAGTACCTAGAGTAGGAGGGAAATCTATTTTTGAATCGAAAATGAGTGGTCGGTTTTTACTAGATGGTGTCGGTGTCGGTGTCGGTGTTCATTAAGGAGGCGTACTGATGCGAGAACACAACTTCCTGGGCAATGCCCAATCCCACGGGACAAGTCGTCTAACAGCACACTTTGTTAACTAATAGAATACCAAACTCGTGCGCTCATTGG
Source organism: Actinernus sp. WN-2022 (assembly GCA_030867875.1). Lineage (NCBI taxonomy): Eukaryota > Metazoa > Cnidaria > Anthozoa > Actiniaria > Actinernidae > Actinernus > Actinernus sp. WN-2022. Next base: position 10,933,390 of record JAOWCC010001589.1, read on the forward strand.
CTAACGAAGGGTTGAAAATTTTGTGGAATTCAAAAATTTGAAAAGCTTTATTCGACGATGTACCGGCAGGAAGCCCGCGCGTAAATATTTTGTTTACTTTTATTCTCGCGAAACAGAGACACAATCATGTTAAAATTCCAAACCAGGATATTCACGAAGTTAACAGTAGTCGGATAACGTGAAAATTATCATTCTTCGTTTTCTTTTTCACGAGAAATGATATGTTACGTTTTGGCGTTCGACTGTCTGAGGAATCAACAACAACAACTGCACTCTGCAGCAAAAATATGTGATTTTGAACGTGAAAGCTGGGTCTTTGTGGATTCAGTGCTGATTTAAGTCATGTAGTATTCACACAGAAGCTTAAATGTTTGCCTTCAAAAAGGAAAAGGCTTGTGAAAAAGGACGAACAGGACGGCTACAAGATACTACTAAAATCGTGGTACAACTACAAGTACAAGGACAATTTTGGAAATTAACATTCAACAGTATGAAAACACGCTTATTTATTGTGACTGAGAAATTCAGCATTAATATTTGGTAATTTGCTTATAAAGTAAGGAACGCTTAATAGAGGTTTTGCACCACCACGTGATGGCAGCCATGTTGGTGGCCAGGACAATGAGATTTGTTCAATCATGTGAAAAATTAAATCTCAAAGGAATAACATTCTATTGTTCTGGCCACCAACATGGCTGCCATAACGTGGTGGTGCAAAACCTCTATACTTAATACAAGTTTGTTCGTATACTTTGTCAGGCTTTACATTTTCACTTAGCAAGTGATTTAAACAGGCCGTCGGTTTTCTAACTCTTTTACAAACATTCACAATTTTATCTCAGTTAATGCACTTTCGTTCTTTTTGGTAAAGATGAGATCGATATTAAGTGTACCTAAATAAAATACTGGGATTTACATGTATAGAAATGCAGTTTTGATATCGGGAAACCAAATGTTGAGTTGAAGTTGAACCTCGTGTGAGTTTCAGTCTAATTTTAGCTTGATTCACATTCGCTCTTCAGTTTACCGCGCAATGGGTTCCTGGCGCCTGGCGGGAATTTCAGCAAGACTTTCAAACTGATTATAGTTTTACTATTTTCGTAAATGCTATGGGATTCAAAGAAAATTCATTGCCCGAATCGGGAATACCACGTTAAATTTCACATGAAAAACCGATTTCGTATACTCATCGCTTCGCGATTCGTGCGATATCGGTTTTTCGCCTGAAATTTATTGTGGAATTCCCTCATCAAGCAATGAATTTACCTATAGTATCTAAACATGGGCAAGTATTCGGTTCTTTTCTTGTCTCACAAACTAGTCTTGGTGAAGATTTAGTGGTTTATAATTACCCATATGCTGCGTGGTGGAATGGAGTGTAGCTTTGCTTATCCTGCAAAAAAAAAAAACTTTTTCATATCCATTTTCCGATTGAAAGTGCTCATAGTGTTACACAGTGATATTGTAAAACACTTATTTGGAAAACATTGTAGTTACGTTGTAACTGAAAACATATAAATACATGATTTATAAGAAAAGGACAACATTCTTCATTTGATTCGTGCAAGATTGAAATCTGATTTATGCTAGACGCTTGGGATAACATACCTATTTTCATATATTTTCACATCAGATCACCGCTCAAGTTTCTTTGTTCTTTGCGGGGAAAAATATATATCCCCCTTGCATTTTAATAATGATTTATTATATATTCCCCTCCCATTTGAATATATATTCCCCTGGACTTATTCCCTCGCACTTTTCCTAACTTGAAAGGCCAGAAAATAGACAAAAACGAGATGTGATATGACATGGAACTCGAAGCCTCAGTCGACACTCTCTTCGTAGATCGAGCAATCTGTTGGTTCGCATTCATGAAATCGAGGTGAATAGTGGCCGAATATTGACCGAGCTGCAAAGCGGCGAGTAAATATTCCAAAAGCCACTATTCACCAAGATTGAAGAGTCAGAATAATTATTTTAGTATATACCAACGAGGTAACCTCAAAATAGCCATCATAAAATACTATCACAAGATTCCCGCTTTATTCCGAAACGTGACAAAGTTCACACACGCGCCTGTTACGATTGCCTGCGAATACAGCCGTCTTGCATCGGGAACCAGCGTCTTGAGACGGAAAATTCCATACTGATGACGTTTTGCGGCCAGGGTCTGGTCGCGTTATTTGATTGGATAGTATGCCTAATTATCATATACGAGCCAATCAAATAACGCGACCAGATCCTGGCCGCATAACGTCATCAGTATGGGATTTTCCGTCTCAAGAAGCAGACGTCTCTCTCGGGGGCCACGTTTTGATTGTGGTTCCCGATGCGAGACGGCTGTATTCGCAGGCTACTGTTACGACAAACTCGACTCAGGCCATTCTGTTCAAGGAAAAGGCGAGGCAAACCACATGAGCTTGAAGTGCTTACAGTTCTAAAAGTGCCGTAAAACTTGTCAAAGTTATTTTAACAGTATCTAAGGCCAAAGACCAATCAATCAAATGTTTAACTGGTTACTGTAAAATCAAATGGTTACTCCCTAAATTGTAAACATGCCACCCGACTGGAAATCAAAGCACGCCATTTTCTGGAAGAATCGTGTCGAAAATTCCTCAATGAAAAGTTGTTGTGGATTGTTAGTCTAAGTCATTAAGTAGTATCTGGAATTAATAGCACTTGGAATACAGGACAGAAGAGCAATTCGGCGGCCAGGATTTACGAAATTGCTGTGATGTATTGCGAATGCCGAAGGCGAAGCACTCCATTGGCGGCATATCTATTTCACGTTAACGACGGAACCAACGGGACCGACTCTAAATTGTTCAAAATACATTATAATTACCTCCAATACCCCTCAGTGGGTTATTAGCACCACGTACCTTCCTTTTCTGCTGCATTTCGTTGAGATTTCTAGTTTCAAAAGTTTGTTCCAACATCGACTTCCGATAATGATTATTCCAGTACTGATCATTACCTCAAAATAAATTAAATTCGGATTTGTGATGCTTGAATGAATTTCCTTATTCCTATCCAAGGATAGTAAAAACATATTTTAAACGAACGCCTAATGAATCAACCCAATTGAAAACAGAGCTCAAATTTTGTCGCCATTTTGAAAACACAGCAGGCCCACTCGTAACACAGGAAGCCCAGCTACAGGAAGCACACTAAGGCAGCTACAGATAGAACGATCCTAGATTTCTTTGTGTTCTTTTTGGGTGCTTACTATCAAAAGTAATGAACATCAAACTCAGTTTGTCAGAATTTCAATATTGGGTGATGAGGTGGTGGTTTGAACAACAATTTGAGTCGTCACAATTATTTTACCCTGGCCTCCCGTGTTTAGAGTGGGCTTCCTGTGTTTTCAAAATGGCGGCAAAAGATCTCTGTTTGGAAATGGCTTTATAATTTCGGTTTCGTAACTGTTCTGTTTAGGTTATAGGTAAAGGAGAATAAGGAAATCCATTCAAGCATCACAAATCCGATTTCATTTACTTTGAAGTCACGATCAGTACTCGAATCATCCGCGATCGGCAGTCCATGTTGCCCGGAACAAATTGTTGAAATTGATAACTCACTGAAGGGCATTGGAGGTCATTTTAATTTATTTTGAACAATTTAGAGCCGGTTCCGTTGGTTCCGTCGGTTCTGTGAATATATACTCACAATATTACCTGACATCCGCCCTGTGGAAGTGTACCACGTGACCCATTTTGGACAATGAGAGCACGCGAAAATTTATCGATGGATTATAATTAACAATTATTCTCTAAAATCGAGATTAATAGTGGCAGAATAATTATCGAGCTACGAAGCAACGAGGTAAATATTCTAAAAGCCACTATTCACCGAGATTGAAGAGAGTAATTGTTTTTGTATATACCAACGAGGTAACCTCAAAGTAGCCATAAAAAATACTATTAAAAGATTGTTGAAAAATATTCCCGATTTATTCTGAAACCTAACAAGGTTCACGCACGCGCAAAAACGGCAAACTCGCCTCAGGAAATTCAGTTCACGGAAAAGGCGAGGCAAAGCACACGAGCTTGAAGCGCTTACGTATGCAGTTCTAAAACTGCAGTAAAATTTGTCAAAGCTGTTTTACCAGCATTCAAAGCGTATAATCAAGAGTACATCTCTTGGTTGGATTTAGTTTAGTAAAGTTATCGGTTAACTATTGCATTAAATCCTGCATCTAGTACTAACCAACAGTGATTCTCAGTTCAGAGGAAATATGGGGTAGGGGAGTAAAGAAACGTTCCTGTGACACCGAATTGGGATATAAAAAATTCTAATCGTCTTTATCCCAGTTACATAGATTGCATTTAAAGGGCTATGTCATGGTACTACGCATGTATGGAGTCAGTGTTCGATTAGTGGGTTAAAACAGTTAAACCGCCCTCCTTCAATGCTTGATTGAAAGTATTTTCATTATTTTACGTGAATACTGTATATTTGCACAGTGAATATTTGCTTTCCTCTTAACCATCCAACATGTGCGGCATTTCTCAGTGCTGGAAATAAAACGCAGTTTCAGATGAAATAAATTTGTTTGGATTTCTTAGTGCTAGCAGGCGTGATTTAAGTCCCAGCTTCTCCCATTTAACGTTCAATGTATTACCACTCATATCAGGAACTGAACACTAAAATTGTGTGTATTATATTCTTTAAATACGAGGACGTAACTGACATTCTAAATTTACTGTTTTGTTCATGTTTACTTAGCAGAAAAGCATTCCATGGTCGAGATGTCAGGCTGACCTTAAAGGAGCTATGTCACTGGTCTCACCGCTGGCCTAAAAACGTGCGGGCTCCCGGAACGAATTGACTTTTCCATGGGCCACGGAAATATTTTCCTTGAAGAATAGATCTACGCACAGTTTGTTAATCATTTTTGCACATTTACTTTGATTTCATCCATCCCACACGTGTTCTAGAATAGTCAGTTTATATGAAAACCCGCACTGAAAATCAGTTTTTTCCCGCCCGGAACACAAAGGCGTGTGCCTCACCGTAACACAGTTCCTTTAAATGAAATTGTGTTTTGAACTGGGTTAATTTCATAAAATAACTATATACAATACAATCAAAAAGTATGTGTTTCCAAAATTTGAAAATCGAATGTTGTGAGACTTTGATTCAGTATTTCTCAGTATGCTAATTAGCATATAATATGAACTTAATGCGCATGGGTACCAACTGACATAGCCCCTTTAATGTTTGATAGTATTTGTAAAATATAGAATGCCATCTATTTCTCAAGGCGAATGGGAGTAGGCCAATGCGCATAAGCAATGTTATCATAGGACCCGATGTACGACTCCACGCTTTCTCTCTTTGGTAAACCATTTACAAAAGTCACGTGATGGGGCCGTTCGCGTTTGACTTGAGCTAGCAGGAGAAAGACGTCCGGCCTGCTCGAAATTTTGTTACTTTGTTGTTTTGTTATTTGAAAGTGGTCATACGATAAAGAGATAAAGAACTTATCGACTGAGTTACGTTGGACCGAACGGGACAATATTTAGCTCTTGTTCATTTTGTATGCTGCTCGGTCCGAACGTCATGACCTCGAGCCAAATGTTTTCCCATCTGACCCTCCCACTCAGTCAATAAGAACCTATTAATTACAGTCATGCGCCACGTAGTGAGTTGTAGAAGACCGACATGATTTATTCCTCCTGCATAGTGGCCTATTCCATTTCGCCTGGACAACGTTGTTTAGAATGTTTGGCGTAAGCTATTTCCGTTAACCTGTACTATAATTTTAGTATCTTTATCTATTGTAATAATCTTATCCGTGCTGGTACAAATAAATATTGTTATTGTTGTTATTATTATTATTATTGTTGTTATTATTGCTATTATTATTGTTATTATTGTTGTTATTATAGAATGGCTGTATTCGTACGTACCAATAGATTCGCATCAGCACCCTTCTCGAGTAGTAGAGCAACGACATCACATCTCCCCTGATGACAGGACGTGTGCAAGGCGGTATCGCCGTCGCCGGAAAAGTGGTTTATCTAAGAAAAATATTTTACATGATCACCTTAGACCGCTCTCAGCTATACATGTAATAGACCTTGTTCTTGTACCCGTTCAGTGTATTATGAAAATTTCATTACGCTCTACATAAACTAAGGCAAATAACGAGACAGAGGTGTCATTTAAAGTGCCACTACGATCAAATTAAATTTTGACATATCAATAACTTTGATGTACACGCGCGCGGCATGGATTAAATAGGAGGATTGGAAAGCCTTTCCAAACTGTCACTTGACCAGATCATTCTGCATCAGCCTGATTTTAAGTTGAATGTCTTGGACATCGGACCTCGGCAGCACAATTTTTTTACAAAGTATCTCAAACCCAAAAGTTTTAGGCTTAGCTTCAGTGATCTCCCTGTATTACTGGCTAATATTTTGTAATGAAAGCCTTAGAAAAATTAGAAAATGCAGACCATTATCTGTGATTTGGGTGGAAAGTTTTCAATTTTAGTTTGCGCGCACTGCTGAAGCAATCTGAGCGCATTTGGAACAACGTCAGCGCGCGCTCTCAAAGTTTCGATTTTTTTTTTCCGTTTTCTTCTCTATTTTTTCTGAACCTTTTGCGCTGATTTTCCTTTATTCAAGCGGTTATGTTTTTTTGTTTTTTTCTATGTTGTTTTCTTTATATAATTTATCGTTATTTTCGGGTCATTACTTCAGTTCTGATAACTGGGCTCTGCTTTTAGACTTGCCTAAATATATATATTATTTGTCAAAATTTCCGTTAAAATGGTACTGATTTAAAATCACGTTTGCCACAACGACAGTGTACGTTGGCATGGTAATTAGTTCAAAGTGACGTTATTACCAAATCAGAGTTGGATTCCAGGATTTGCTTGACTTGCCGTAGATTTCCACGTGCCGCAGCATTCACCATCGCATCTACCTTTTGACGGTTTTCACTGTTTTCTCCATCGGTACCAGCAATGGAACTGGTTTGTTCTATTCCCAGTTGTTGCTTTGCCATTTCCACGGCAGCCTCGAAACAGACCTCTAAGAAGAGATAATAACCTCTTAGAATATGCACTGACGTAGAAGAAATCGCATAAACTGATCGTGCTATACGTGATTCATGGGCACTGAGTGATATGTTGAATGTTCTGATAACTGCACGAGCTTTTGGGAAAAGTATAGCATGAGCAGTTGATGCATTTTTTTTATATTAATGTAGTGAGCAAACATTTGCTGAGAGCATGCGACTGTGCACTCTATAACCTTTTTATGCACTCATTATTGACCAATCAGAATCCAGATATTTTATTGAGTATATTATAAGGCATCATAGCGTCTTATCTTTCTCTTGGCAATACACAATTAATCTACCATAACCCTGTATGCACTTTCTGGTCTCTTGTTGCACAGCTCGAAAATCCAAAAAACATATTTTCCAAAGATCCAGTTAACGACGTTCAATTAGTATAGGTAATCATATGGATTCGAGAACAATTTGGGATTAATTTGAACGAGTGAGATTTTCAAAGAGTATCAAAATTCCCGGGGTCAAAATTGCACTCGCCCGTAGACATCCGCCTACCCATTTACACAACTACTCACTTATTCATCTAATTAAGTTATTAGTCAATTAGTTAGTCACTCAACTAGTTAGTCAGTTAGTACCATTTCAATATATTATAATGCAATAGTCTATTGTTTACATACTCACCTATTCATCTAAGTTATTAGTCAATTAGTTAGTCACTCAACTAGTTAGTCAGTTAGTACCATTTCAATATCTTATAATGCAATAGTCTCTCTTTCCATCAACATCTTGTAATTTACATAATCAATAAGGTTAGCTAGATCTTTTTATCGTTCCTTTTGTATTACCACGGCCACATCAGCTCTGAGTGCTGGAATATCGCCAATACCGTGTTCAAATAAATGTTATTATTACTATTATTATGATTAGCTCTTTGAAAAATCTCACGAGTTCAAACTAATCCAGAATTGCACGAGAAAGCCAAATGATTACTTGTTAATAATGTTCACACGCGTATTTGTGCTTTTTATCGTGATGTTACTAAGGATTTTGCTGCAGTTTTCCAACTTCTCCTGGCTGTAAATGTGCAGATCTCTCTTTGTTATTGTTCTACATTGTTACAAAAGTTTGGAAATACCGCCGCCTCTCAGTCAATCCAATTTACGAGTTCTGGTTGGATATAGTTTGTTCACATTTGAGATATTACATTATTTGACACTCAGGTATTACATGATTCGGCACTGGTAGACACGATTTTGGTTTATCGACATGACATAAAATAAAACGAGCTTAAGCAGCCCTTGACTATTAAAATTATGCAATACCAATGGAGGTAATAATCAGAAACCAAAACGCATAAAAATACTCATAACGTTCATGCAGACGACACAAAGGAGTAGTCAGTTATTTCCTCCCCGGCTGCTTTGTAATTATAATTATTCTATTTAAACTGGCTTCCTGGCATTTTTAGCCCCTTAAGGTTATTTCTGGAAGCCAGTACCCTAATTATATTTATTTTAAACTTTTAAACACATATAACTGTTGTATTTTCAAAGGGTACAATAAATTGTTGTTGTTGTTGTTGTTGTTGTTGTTTGAGGAGTTTAAGTTCATATAAAACCCTTCGTTATATTTTATTAACAATCCAACTTGAAATCTTGTGATGGTATCCCGTATCTAATTGAACGTTGATGACATGAGATAAAATATTTTCCATAATTTGTATTAAACAACTAGACACATCCAACACAGGGTATAATTTATATAAAAGAAACAAATATACGCTTGCGAGATTAAGATGTAGTAAACATTTTAATCTTTAAGATAATAGTCAACCGCCAAAAACACGTAAATACCCATGTATGATAATGGTTCGTACTTTGAAGGTCAAATTCAGAGTTATCGCCATCATCGCTACCATCACTATCACTGCTGTCTTCTTTGCGAAGTGTGAGAATAGCCGGATTGACATTCCACACTTCACCATTAAAAAACAACTCCAGTAGATTATTATCTTCACAGGAGACTACTTTACCAGTCTTCCCAAGCATCTGAAAGAAGATAAAACGAATTAAAAAACAATTTCTGCAACTGTAAATATAATCTTCCCTTACTGCTTGAGGAAAAGAATTAAATCAGATCCGTGTAGGGAAAGCATAATTACGCTGCAATCATGTCATGCTGCTACGCTGATATGGCACGTTTGTTTGGCGATGCTGCATGTCGCACCATGACTTCTCGCGTTAGGTTTTGTCATGTAATGAATATGCGCCAGAAAACACTATCTACTATCATTCGTCGAAATAGAAACATTCGATGCATGACTTATTTTTAAATTATAGATGTGCAAAGCACAGGAACGACTGGAGTTATTGTGAAGGGATATTGTGTTACTCACTCACTAACACACTCGATCAGTTAGACCTTAGCACGTCCAAAGAACCAGGGAATGAAATTGTTGATAGCAATCGATATCCGATGTCCGATGTTTACTCGCGTTTAGCACGTGGATGAAAACATGTTTCAGATATTTAACGCAATCTGTTTTCCTTGTAATCCAATTCACTTATTTTCTTATTCTGCTTATTTTAAAGTACCACTAGGACGGAATTTGACCATTTGTTTTGAAACAATAATTTGTCCGAAGAATACTGCAATGCTGATCCAAGCAACGGGCAAGAGCTTTATACGATATTTCTGCTGGCCAAGTACCAGAGCAGTACGGGGAAAGGGATGTCTGGCCCTGTTCGCACTAGGTTGACAAATTGTGTCTTGCTCTGACAAATTTCCAAACGATTTATGTTTCTACCAAATCGGCTGTTTGGTAATCGTGTTCGCACTTGAAATTCTAACAAATATTTGTAAACCACAAACGTCCATCAAAATAAAATAACCTATTCTTGGCGCGAAAAGGTTTAATGTTTACATTAGTTTACCAACTAGCTATGTTCAAGCTATGCTTGCTAGAAATTTCATTGCTTTTATCGTCACCTTCTCAGCTTTGCAAAATATATTTTTCGCACAGCAATTACTCCAACTTTTACTCTTGTGTTACTGGAGATTGCAGCTCCTTAAAATATACTGGAATTAGATCAGCGTGCACGTCAGCGAGTACACCGCCGAAATCAAACCTCGACCCGCTGAATCAAATGGTTCAAGATATATTTTCACAGCCGAATTACCCCTGTGGGTTATTTTTACCGCCAGTTGAGAATGGGACGCACTTCATTCGATCTCCTATTAGCAATTAAAACTTTGCCCGTTTTTACAGAGGGAAAACACAAGGTTTAGAAATTGTGTTCCCTCAGAAAAAGGTTTGGCGATTGGACTCTATCGATTAGCACACGGTGGTTCCTATGAAAATACGGGTGTTGCAATCAAATATGTGGAAATAACAAGTACCGCTTTCGAAGCATTTTGCGATGTTGTACATGCGTTGTTTGATCTCAGGAACGAAGACATTAAATTCCCAGGGACTGTGGCAGAAATAGAGATCTACCAAATATCGCTGGAGCAATTGACGGCACACATATCGGACATATTAGAAACTATTAGAGATCCCAAGGAGAGTTCAGTTGGCTACTTTAGCCGCTATCAACAGCACGATGTCGTAGTACAGGTGATTGCAGAAAACATTCCAATATATCCTCCAAATGGGGGTGCATTTTGTAGTTGCCCTTGTGAGAGCTCAGAATCTTCCAAAGATTGATCAACAAAGCGCGCTCTCTCTCTCTCCATGCATGATGGCGGCAAAGAAAAATTTAAAGAATGAACAACTTAAGAATAGATGGCATTCCGGAAGATGAAAACGAGCTCTTGTGATTCAAAGGGATCATCAGAGATTTTATGTCCTGAGAGGAACATAGAGTGCATTGGTCCGGGAAGGTTCCTTCGTTATTTCGGGAATTGAATTATTCCTGGAGGTGAGTAAAACGATTATGAAAAAGCACTATAGAAAATTCAAAATACGTTGCAAACCCGGGGGGAGGGGGGGGGGGGGGGGGGGGGGACTCCCCATAAAAATAGACGGGGGTGCTCGACCTATCTTTTAGGGGTTAAAATCGTTAGCAGTGCTATCTCTTAGGGGTCTTCCAAAGGTCTGCTATCTTTTAGGGGTCTCCGCGACCCAATTTTTTTGTGGCCGAGAAAAAATAGCGCTGGATCCTCGAGCATGAGACCCCACAAGTTGAATCGGTATTTACGGCTTCGATATAGAGTTTGATCCATCCAAATATTAAAGACGAGGTTATGGGGCAGAGCTTTGTCTCTTATTTCCTTTAGTTTACACAAATTTGTCTTTTGGAGTGCTATCTTTTAGGGGTATTTTTTTTGTGAGCCACGCCCATATTGCTATCTTTTAGGGGTGAATTTCATTTCTCACGTCGAGCACCCTCGTCTATTTTTATGGGGAGTTCCCCCCCCCCCACCCCCCCCCCCCCCCCCCCCCCCCGGGGTTGCAAACCCGGTGATATCGATATTTGAGTCTCCTTGGAAATATTCAACTTATAATATCTCTGGTAATCCCCAAATTAGTACATTTATTAACCGCTCTACATTGCCTACTGGGTACTTTGTTAAAAGACTAGAAACTACCTTTTATCGGTTTATTTGGAATGAAAGTGTGATAGAGTATCTAGAAATGTTCTGGTTAATACTGTTGAAAATGAAGGCTTGAAGATGATTGATATTGCGTCTTTTGTCAAAGCATTGAAAGCCACTTGGGTTAAAAAGTTAATGGAGGAATCTTATACTAGTGACTGGAAATTCTTAACGAAACATATAATTAGGACTAAAGGTGGAATACATATTTTCTCTCTTTCCAAGGCTTCTCTAAATGTGGTATCCCCTAGTCTAGAAAATGTTTTTTGGAAGGATGTAGTGGGTGCCTGGGCGGATCTAATGGAAGGACCTCAAGCTCCAGAGGAAATACTGAGGAAATTCTGAGGCAGACACTATGGGGTAATATTCATATACATATTGATAAAACCACCATTGAACATAATTTTAAAAAATGATCGAAAAAGTAATTAGACATGTCAACGACCTTGTTAATGAATCGGGCCAATTTTATTATGTATCCCAATAAATATAACGATTTAGCCTGTATGAGACATTTTTTTTCAAAGAATGTTGTTTACTAAGCGCTATCCCAAAAGAGTGGAAATATAAGATAAACAATTACGGAAAGAGACTGTATGATATTACTCCAACCCTTATTCGTAATATACTTATCTTAAAAGGGCAGCCAAATATATTTTAATACAACATATTACTTGAAAATAAGGCCAAAGTCCCAAATGTGGTATGATGTAATCCCAGGGCTGAAGGATAAAGTAGAACAATGATGGTCAATCTTTTATAAAATTCCTTTTCGGTGTAAAATTGAAACAAAACTTCATAGCATTCAGTTCAATCATATTAATAGAACGTTAGGTACAAATACATTGTCATATAAATGTAAGATTTCATCGGGCGACTTGTGAAGCTTTTGTTAAAAGGAAGGGAAACGATTGATATTTGTTTTGGCATTGCAACTGGGTAAAACACTCTTGGGATTAAACATGAAACTAAATGTCTGTCATGTTATTTTTGGTGAAATCAGCCTTTCTCAACCGAGTAACCTAGTAAACCTTATTACTTTAACTACGAAACATTATATATATATCAATGTAAACTAAATCAGAGCATTCCTACCATTAATTATTTGAAACAACTCATCATCTCAAAATATTCATAGAAAAGTACGCTTGTGCTTTGCCAGTAAATGGAAGCCATTGACACGCATTATCATCAGTGTAGAATCAACATTACCTACACTTTACATGACTAGTATTACTTGTTGTTGTTGTTTTTTAGTTTTAGTTTTTTTTGGAATGTAACCTTGTACGATGTCGATAAACACTAAAAAAATTTTTTTTTATCAAAAATCAGAAATATAGATGGAATAAAACCTTCCCAATAAAACGTTTCCAAGTTTTGTTTGGGTTTGTAACTTTAATACAATAAATGTGGTGTTCTGAAACTCGTCAGGCAAATTCTCTAAATACTAACGTCTCCCACATGAGTTAGACAAAGCGACATCTAACATTTATATAACCGGAGCAATGTGTTTTAATCGAAGAGGAAACCGGGGATGAAGATTGGGTAGCATATTCTTTTTAATAAATCACTGACATACCTGCAAATATTAATATATAGAAATCAATTGCTATCATCAAGTTCCTTCCCAGGCTCTTTGACGTGCTAACACCACAGTGAGTGAGTGATATGATTTCACCCATCTCAATAATTCATTTCTACGCTTGCACGCTCCACGAGTTAAAACGTAGGTTGAGTCATGTCTGTAGTTAGAGGGGTCCCTTGGGGTTCAATCCCTGGCTCCTGATTGGCCGAGACAGGGGGCGGAGCCTAAAACGACGCCATTACGCACGTGGCGTCCCAAAATGACGTCACTGGTCTGTTTGGCGGCCAAAGCCAGGCGTGGGATTGGTCGGAAGTTTAGAATGACGTCACAGCACGGGGCGCCGCCAAACAGCGGGGGTCCCCAAGGGAGGTTGGACCGGAAGTGGCGCCTGGGGCGAAGGGGTATTTGGAGGCCCAAGCCAGGCCTGGGAGTGGTCGGACCGTGTCGGGCGTTCGGGAGGGGTTCGGCGGGCCGTCGGGAGACCCAACCCAGGGCGGGGATTGGTCGGTGGAGTAGCCCGGGGCGTATAAGAAAGTGAACCCTCCTCTGTAAATTTAGTGTGAACCCCTACGTGCTTTTGTAGGTGTTACGCCAAAGCCGTCCAAGGATTAGTTGAGACGATACTTTCCAATGGAAGAACAAGCACTGAGATGGGCAGTGGATATCCGCTTTGACAACTGCCTGAAAAATGCCGAGTACTTCATGGATATGGATAAGTTGACCGCAAAGCTGGAGAAGGAAAGAAGCCCAACTACAGAAAAGTACTATGAATTGCTATGTAAAATGGATTTCAAGGCTATGCAGGAAGGTTTGAACCACAAGCAATACCTGCAAAAGTACGAGAAACAAGCCTACGCTGGAATATATCTAGGGTCCCCCCGCCCACCCCCCTGGGGACAGCCCGGAATCAGTCCCACGCGGAACCAAGAAGACCTAGATTTTGGGGACAAACCGGACCCCCGGGATTTTTTACCCTGGGGATCGGAAGTAACCCCTATGTAATTCTAGGTGTCCTTTCAACCAAAAACAGAAAAAAGAAAACTATATACCTGTTTACAAGGCCAACCGTAGGCCTTCAGAATGAGAAAGAATAGCCGAAGCTAGAAAAAACAATAAAACTTTCAAGAGGAACAACGTGGGGTGTCTGTTGTCTCTTTCCTAGGGGGAAAAAGTATAAGGGAGGTGCCGCGCGCTAGGCTCGGGGAGAGTACAGAATGCCTTGCGGCGGAGGAGGAGGTCCGTCCCTCAAGTGCCATGGTATTTTGAAACGTGTCCGTTGTCTCTTGGCGTGTTGCGGAGGAAAAGTGATTATCCAGGGCTCTCATTTTGAGGATTATGGGGCGCAAGAAGGAGAAGAAAAAGAATCCTTCCGCGCTGCTCGAGGCGTTGTATTACGACCCCAGCAGCCCTGCTGCCTTTGGGGGTGCTGCCCGTCTGGTGAAAGCGGCTAGCGAAGTGGGGGTGACGCGCACCACCACTTTAGCCTGGCTGAAAAAACAATTGACCTTTACGTTGCACCGACCCTTTCGAAAAAAATTTCTGCGAGGGCGCGTGCGCGTGCTGGCCCTCGACGAGCAGTGGCAGGCGGATCTGGTGGACATGCAAGCCACGAGTGCCTTCAACAAGGGATACAAACACATTTTGACCATCATCGATGTGTTGTCCAAGTACGCGTGGGCGGTTCCCCTGAAGAACAAGACGGGGGAGGAATTGGTGCGCGCCTTTACCCAAGTGTTTCGCGAACGGAAACCGTTGCGGTTGCAGACCGATGCCGGGACAGAATTTACCAACCGCAAGTTCCAGGCCTTTTTAAAAAAGAATGACGTGGCCTTTTTCGTCACGTACAACGAGACCAAAGCCCAGATTGCCGAGCGGTTCAACCGGACGCTCAAGGGACGCATGTACAAATATTTCACGGCCACCGGGAAGAAAGAGTATTTGAAAGTCCTCCCTCAATTGGTGCTCGGGTACAACCGAGCCGTCCACAGCAGCATTCGACGCGCCCCCATCACCGTCACGCCCTTCAACGACCACGAGGTGCGGGCCGTCTTGTACCGGGAAAAGCAGCCGACGACGAGGAAACCGAAGAAACCACTGTACCGTCCCGGCGACACGGTACGGATTAGCAAGACCAAAGGCCATTTTGAGAAAAGCTATCTGGCCAACTGGTCGGAGGAAGTGTTCACGGTGATAAAACGGCTGGACTACCGCACCCCTCCCGTCTACCGGTTGGAGGACTTGAGCGGGGAGGGGTTGCGGGGAACGTTTTACGAAAGTGAGATGACGCCGGTGGCCGTGGAAAAAGAAAGTCTCTTTATCATCGAAAAGGTGTTGCAACGCCGACCCGGCAAGAAGAAGAACCAGGAAGAAGTCTTGGTGAAATGGGAAGGGTACCCCGCTAAATTTAACAGTTGGGTCCCGGTCACTCAGCTCCAGACCCAAACGTATGGGTGAAAGAAAAAGAAATAAAAGAGTTGGTTGTTCCGACGGACGGAGTCATTGTGGAGAAAGAGAGGATGGAGGAGGAGGAATTTTACATTACCTTAACCCACGGGGTGAAGTCTTACGTCTCCACCTACGTCAATGAACCGTCCCGGTTCCGTATCCACCTCTATAAAATGTACACGTTGTCTCGAGACTGGGAAATGGCGGTCACGACTCTGGTCTTCCCCAGTCCCCAGAAGAAGACGACCTTGTACATGTACTGTGATTTGGTGGAACCCAGTATTGTGGGGGATACGAAAGTCCCCTTGTTGAGAGTCCTTTTTTCAGGACCCGGGGACGGTAAGGTCTACGAACGTAACTTTGCCCCCCTGTACTACAGACGATTGGCCAAGACGGTGTTTGAGGATTTCGAAATCCTTATAACCGACGAGCAAGGGAAACTGGTTTCATTTCCACAAACCTCCAAGGTGGAAGTGACCCTCCATTTCCGGAAAGCATGAACCCCGACCGCATCTGGATGACGCTGCCTAGCGTGGCCAGCCGGGCTACCTTTCCCGACAACACGGGCTCCCATTTTCGTATCCAGCTCCCGGAGATGTTGGTCTTGGACCGGCAGTGGGAGATGGCCCTCTGCCACCTGCAATTTCCACGCGCCTGGGATGAATTGTTCCCCCAAGAGCAAGACTGCCAATTCTCCATGGTCGACGTAAAACTTGATCCAGAAGTAGAAATCTCCTACGACCTCCTCCCGAACATCACCTTTACTCCACAGTCTTTCGAAACGGTCACAGAACTGGTCACAGCCATGCAGTGGGCGATGTTGCAAGGGGGCTACTATGGGATCATGAAAACATTTAGCGTCCGAGTGGAATCTTCCAATAATGCCATGGGTAAAACCGTCCTGGAATTGGCTCAAAACGCGACGGGCGGCTACATGTTAGTCCTCCCCCCTAAACTGGCCTACATGGTCGGCTTGGAGGACGATCCCAAAAAGGCCACCGCACATCCTGCACACCTGTTGAAAAAACCGGGCCCTCGCACACCGTTGTTGTCCAGTTTCGTGAAGACGACTGTAGGGGAGTCGCAGGGGATCAGACCCGTCCTGATCCTCGCCTCGGTTTTGGAGAGAGAACGGACTGTGTACTACATCACTAACGCGAGTACGGGCAAAGGCGCTAACTTGTTTACCGGCCATCGCAAGATCGCAAAATCCTTTGTGGTACCGACCGGGAACTACGCGAACCTCATGGCAGTCCAAGCTACCATTCCGAATCCCTCTGGTGTGTTATGGTATTGGTACCAGACTAATGGAACCGCCACGTTGACCCTTAAACTCCTCAAGGAGGAGACCCAAATTGCCATGAGCCCCTGGCTGGCCAACCTGTTTGGGTTTGGGCAAGGAAAGCCCGAACACTATCCGGCGGACGACAACACACCCCTGGTGGGGTACCAGCCCGAGTGTTGGTCCACCTACTATTCCGGTCTAAAATTCCGGACGCCCACCCCCTACCTGCTCACCCGCGATTTTAAACACCAACCCGTACGCAGTTTGTACGTGTACTGCGATCTGATCGAGCCGCATATCGTGGGGGATGTGAAAGCACCCTTGCTACGTGTCGTGTCGGCCCAGGTCGCGTACAACAAGGTGGTGGAACGAGACTTTCCGGTCATGCGCTACTTCCCGCTCGCCAAAACGGTGTTTGACACGCTGGAAATCCTTATAACCGACGAGTCCGGCCAACGCCTCTCATTCGCCTCAACAGCTACCGTGGTGGCGACGTTGGAATTTGTGAAGCGCGCTCTGAAAAGATAAGGATGAATGGAGCGTCTGCGGAATCTATGGCACTGGAGTCATCTATGGGGGACATGGCTGGCGGAGGGTCTTCGATCCCTGTGTTCCGTGCAAAACCCGCACCCCCCACCACTCGACGCATGCCCTCCTCCATTCCTGTCTTCCAGGGGGGTCGCGGACAGCAAGGCGGTGGCGGACTCCTCCCTATCCGTTGGAATGAACTCGGCCGTTACGAGCCGGTCACCAATCAAAAGGGTGGACTGTTACCCTTGGCTCTAGCCCCCTTGGCCGTCATGGCGGGCAAAGCGTTGGCCGGGACCGTCGCGGGGGCGGTGGCTAAAAAAGGAGGACAAAAGATACTCGCTAAACTGAAATCGAAATTTGGCAAGAGGGTGGTGAAACAAATCGTGAAGGACACGAAAAAAGGGACAGCCCGCGTGCTCGGCAAGAAAACCAGCAAAACGTTGATCCAAGGTCTGGAAAAGATAGCGGGGATAGCGCCGAAAAGGAAAAAGACGAAGAAGCCTGCCACGGTCAACAAGAATAAAAGAAAGCAAAAACAGTCTCCCTCTCTCATTCCTTCAACGACCGTCAAGCGTGCACGTGTGGAGAGAGATATCTTTGACGACGATTATTGATGGCGACGGTCGCTGGCATGGGCAAGCCGCCTCTGCCCAACATGATGGGCGGCTACAGCACTCATTTGGATTTTTTCGGCAAGGAATTGGCCCAAGCGGTCGAAGAACGAGGCTATTGGTCGGAGCACGCTCCCAAATCGGCCCTTTTGCCCGGGTCGCCCGTGGAATTTTACCTCCCAGCCAGTCCCTATTACACAGTGCTGCCTAGAAGTTACTTCAAGGTGACGGCCAACCTCGTGAAAGCCAACGGCGAGGCTTTGACCGCCGGTTTGGATTTGGGCCCCGTCAACAATTGGTTTCATTCCCTTTGGTCCCAAGTAGACATGGCCTTGAACGGGGAATGGATGACCATGAGCACCAAAACCTACCCCTACAAAGCCTACCTCAGCACCCTCCTCAACTATACTCCAGCCGCCAAGAAATCCTACCTGACCTCGGGGCTGTACTACAAAGACATGGCTGGGTCCATGGATGTGTTCGCCATCGCCGGGGCCAACACAGGGTTGACGACGCGGGCGAAATACACAGCGGAAAGCAAAGTGGTGGAACTGACCGGGATGTTTTGCATTGACGCGGCCTTCTCCAACAAACTGCTCCTCAATGGGGTGCCCCTGGAATTCCGACTCACCCCCGCCAGCAACGCCTTCGCCCTCATGGGGGACAGTGGGGCGGCGGAAGCAGCCGGGGCTAAAATCGTGCTGAAGCGGGTCACTTTCTTCCGCCGTGTCAGTGTTTGCAACAAGGACTTCATGAAGAGCATCGAAGTGAAACTTGTGTCCCAGCCCGTCCTCTACCCTTACAACAGCGAGGAAGAACGGATGTTCACCATTTCCCAGGGCGACACCACCTTTGAGAAAACGGATTTCCTAGGCGGTCGCATCCCCCGACGCATGCGCATTGCCTTGGTGGAGAGTGGGAGCAGTTTGGGAGCGCTGAAAAAGAACCCTTTCCATTTCCAAAGGTTTGGGATGACTCGCGCGACGGTCACGGTCGACGGCACGCCCACCCCCTTCTCCCGCGTCGAATTTGCCACCGGGCAAACCCTGGACGGCTACAATACCCTGTTCCTGGCCCAAGGCGCCATGAACGCCAACCATGGGATTGACATTACCCGGACCGATTGGGACAAGGGCTACGCCATCTTGTGTTTTGACTTCACTCCAGACGGCAGTGGCAACGCGGCGCACATGAACATACAACAGTACGGGACGGTGGGCATCCGCCTTCAGTTTGCAGCAGGGGTCGCCCAGACCTTATCGGTGTACGTGAACTGCGAGTTTGACGCCGCGTACGAAATCAGCAGCAGCCGAGAAGTGAAAAAGTTGTAAGCCGAGATGACCACCTACACGTCGCAATTGACGGTCTTGGCCCGCCACGATTGGTGGCTCCGCGCCTCGTTTCGGGGCGTGTTTCCCATGGACCTACGGCCCCGCCGCGTGACCCGCCCCGCCTCGTTCATTCTCAATACCGACAACGCCGACGGACCAGGCACCCATTGGTTGGCCTTTTATTTTCCGCGCCAAGGCCTGAATGAATTCTTCGACAGTTATGGCTTTCCCGCCTCTTATTACGGGTTGCAAGAGTACGTGAGGCAGGGGAACCCCCAGCACGTGGAAAACAGTGTGATGTTGCAAGGGAACAAGTCCAACGTGTGCGGCAGTTATTGCCTGTACTACCTCCTGCGTCGAGCCCACGGTCGATCCCTGGCGGAGGTCCTGCAGAACCTCCAGCAGTGGAAGACCAAGTCCACCAGGGACCGGGCCCTCCAAGCCTGGCAGCGCCAGTACCAGCGCCGGAGTGTGGCGCGGTGGCAGCGGCAAGACAGTTCCCTTCACGATCAATGTGTTATCAGTTTGAGACAAAGTGAAAAAATAAAATAAAACCAGGAAACCCACCTCCATGTCTTGTTATTCTTGGGAAGGGGTGAGGCGTGATGGATGTCCGTTTCCAAACGCCCTGCAATATCTTGATCACGGGTCAGAGTCAATCGGGCAAAACGGTGTTCACCGAAAGACTTCTGCACCACGCGAAATCCCTTTTCACCCAGCAGCCCCTCACGATCGTGTACTGCTATGGCAGCGCCTGGCAACCCCGGTTCACCACCCTGCAGAAACAATTGGGGGTGACATTTGTGGAGGGGCTTCCCGACGACCCGTACGCCCCCTTTCGCGGCAAACCGGGCCTCTTGATCCTGGACGATTTGATGAAAGAAGGCTCCAAGGACGAGCGGGTGGTGGACCTGTTCACCAAAGGCTCGCACCACCGCAACATTACGGTGCTGTACCTGACCCAGAACATTTTCCCTCCAGGCAAGTACGCGCGCACCATTTCCATCAACGCGCACTACCTGGTGGCTTTTAAAAACGCTCGGGATTCGTTGCAAGTCCGGAAATTGGCCGAGCAGGCCTTTCCGGGGCAAGTGCCGGCAGTGATGAGGGCCTACCAGGACGCGACCCAACGCCCCTTTGGCTACCTCCTCTTCGACCTGCACCCCCGGACCCCACCCCAAATCCGGTTGCGCACCAACATTTTCTCCGAGGAGGGACAACAGCATCGCGCCTACGTGCTGGAGGAGGATCAAAAGGGGGTGGGCAATGCGTTGGACCTGTTGAAACTCCTCTCCCAAACACCCAAGGTGGTGATTCCTGGTTTGTCCTACCCCAAGCTCTACACCAAACTACAAAAGCATCTCGTAGGAAAGCAGCTGCCACTAAGAGAACAACGAGGGGGTATTAAGAAAAAGAAGACGGTAAAAAGAGTCCAAGAGCTTCAGGGGGCCGTGTGGAAGAGACCCAACAAATCCCCCTTCCATCCTCCTTTTCTAGGCCAGAGACAACGTGCTTTACGATCCCAGAAGTCCCTGGAGAAATCGAATTGGGTTAGCTTTATAGCCTAAGTCCCGCAGGGAAACCGTTCAGTTGTGGTGATGGCCTCCCCCTTGCTTCAACGTCATGCGCTGTTCATCCGACAATTTGCCAAAGCGGATCTCGGTCAGAAAAAGAAACTCATCCGGGCCGCGAGTCACCCTCAAATCAACGCCGTCAGTGAAGTGGTGCACAACGCCTTGCGTGGAACTTTTCCCATCGGCAACCGTGCGAAGAAAATTTTTGCCCCCATCAAGGTGAAACTTCGAAAAATAGCCAACAAAGCCCTGCCGCCGGCCGTGAGGAAAAGGATTCTGCTCTCCTCCTCGACAGCGGTGCAGAAAGCCAAGCTTAAAAAGGCCGTGGGCCAGCGAGGAGGCTTCATTTTCACGACCGCCGCCCTCATTGCCGCCGCCGTTTTTGCTGCCAAAGCGGCCGCCGCCGGAGCTATCAGTGGAGGTGTGGCTTACGGAGCCAAGAAAGCTCTGGAGCAATCCGGAGGTTATATTAACCCAAACTACTCTAACCCCTACCCTTCCCCGCAAGAGTACGCCCGAGAACTGAGTCAGGCTCATATCTGGTCCTGAATGGTCCAACCCATCCGCAACTGGCCGGCGCCCGAGGGTACAGACCCGGCCCGGTGGCAGTTGTTTTTAGCCCGCCTGCGAAAAAGGGAACACCAAACCGTCCCGGGAAAAAAAGTCAGCAGGACCGTGAGGGCAGCGAAGAAAATCCAAAGAAAGTATAAGACGCGGCCGCCCAAGAAGAAATCCCAGACAGGGAAAAAGAAGCGGGCCCCACACCATCCTCCAGCAGCCCCCGTGGGAATTTCCGTGACGCGATGGACCGTGAAGCGACACAAACGAAAAAAGCCATGAAAGAGGCCGAGGGGAAGAACCCTATGCGCATGGTCTTGGTGCCGGAAGAGTCTATGCGGTGGTTGGAACAACAGCTTCGTGTGGACACGACCAAAGGGGTTAAAGTGCTCAGCCAGTACCAAACAGCCATGGCGCAGGTCCTAGAAAACCCAGAGAAACCGGCCAGCGCCGACCAATTTCAAGATTTACTCCAAAAATACGTCCGACGTCGTGAAACCCTTGAGCCTAGTCCCTTCACGGCCGTGGCGGCCAAAGTGTTAACCCAGAGTCAAAGGGGCGCTTTGCGAAAAGTTCCCCCTTCCAGCAAACCTTTAGCGTCGGTGCTGGTCAATCTGTTGAAGTTGAAAGGGGGACAGAAAATTACCTGGAATGCGCAAGGGGAAGTGAAACTCTATGGGCAAACCCTGCCGGGCAGTCAAATTGCCGATCTGATTAAAGAAGCGGTGCATCCTTCTTCCACCCGCACGTCGCCCGGCTACCGTGATTTCATGCAATTTCTAGCGGAAGAAAAAATTCCTAAAGATCTCGTCCGCCACCCCCGGGATCTCATCTCCAAGAAGAAAGAGTACACGCCCCGGCCTAAACGGCCTCCCCCCACCGCCTACCAAGAGGATCTCCCGCCCCAGCCCTACAAAGATCTCCCGCCACCCCGCCGAGAGGAAACACCGTTCTCCAGGACCCCCTACAAAGCCTTTTCCCGCGGGGGTCCCCGTGGGGGTCCCCGTGGGGGTAGCCGCCGCCTCTCTTTTGGCAGAGGACCCCCTGAAAAACCGCCTTTAAATTGGAGTCCTTTCTAAATCCCCCTTCATTAACGCCATGGCACGAACCCTAATGAGACCCGCGGGGATGGGACAAGCCCCCTGGCAACGCCGTGTCGCCACCGCAGGGAAGACGATGGCCCGGAAGAGGTTGCCCCGCCATACCGTGGTGGGTAAAAAACCCAGCAGGACCGCCCGAGCGGTAACGCAAATACAGAAAAAGTATAAGGCGCAAAAGAAAAAGAAAGCCCAGACAGGGGGGACGCAAACCGTGCGCAAGATCACGAGCCGCAAATCGAAAGACGGTCGTACCGAAACAACGATCCGAACGACAACCACTTCGGGCAAGCGCAAAGGCAAGAGTATCAGCCGGTGGACCGTCAAACACCTGAAGAAAAATACTTAAAGAAAAAAAGACTTTGACAATTCTCACTCATTACGCGTTACTCTTCAAGCTGTGAACGTCATGGGTCTAGATATTACTTTCTATGGAGCTGAGGAAGGCGACGATGTCATTGTGGGCGAGTGCCACATGTGCTATTCTACGTTTGGGAACTGGATGGAAGAATACCTGAGCGAAGGCGAAAGGAAGCAGTATGTGGTGAGCGACTGCGAAGGAACCTATTATGGATTCTATGTGATGTTGGTCTATCATATTTGTATTTGGGAAGGATTTCTGCGCAAGCATCCAAGACTCCAGCCTTACAAGATGGAGTTCCTCTAAATAAAAGACTGAGACTTTAGTATCACAGCTCAAAGGAACTGAATTATTTATTACAATAAAACTTTGTTTCTTCTAGAGTCTCTTTGTTTTCTTTAGTAGCCGTAAGGGTAGCTCTGGTAGCCGTGGAGTACCCTCTTGTCGTAGGTCACCTTGAAGGTCTTGGTCTCTGGGCGGGTGTGCAACGTCCGGTCTTGGGTGTTGCGGTGGATGGCGTGCGGCGTCACCACCGTCCGTGTGGGTTCCCCTTGACCTTGCACCATGGCTACCATGGTCTCGAGGTTTACGATCGCCCGATTTCTCACGTTGAGGCGTAGTCCTTTCACTTTGCAGACGGTACGGCCTTGACTCGTTTCATACCCGTAACTCTTGGGCCCGGTACAGGCAAAACGGACAATCTGTTCGCCTTCTTTCAATTCGTTCGTCATGTCGCCTAGAAATCGACCGACCGGGGGCGCCACTTGGCCTACTTTCTGTGTGAAGTAGATACTGTCCGTATCGTGGTAGACGATGCGGTCCTTCAAGAGGTGGAGGTAAGAATACAATTTCAGGCGTGCGTGGGCTGTGGTGTAGGCGGCAAACACGACGTTGGTGTGGGGATTGGAGTCCACGTAATGGGGGGTGGCGTGGTAGTGGACCTGCACCATGTCTTCGTGCACAAACAGTATGTCCTGCACTTCAAACTCGTCGCTCATCATGAGCTCGAAGTAGCGGTCCAGTTCGGTGACGTATTCCGACCGGCGAGGGTTCTGCTTCTGGCCGAACTTGCCCCACAAAGTGTTGAGCATCCATTTCGCCAGGGCCCGCATCCCCGCGTTGAACGCGATCTTGTCCCACTCCAGTAAAATCCCCGTGGCCACCCGATAACTCTCTATAAAAGAGGCTTTCTCAGCGTCGGTGTGACACCCGGGCGGCCACCCGCTCGCTTCCTGTTTCATCTTGAGGAAAGTGTTCACGTAGCCCGTGAACAACCCCTGGGTCCCGGTGGCGGGATCGTATTGCTCCGACTCGGGATAATGCCATACCCGGTACACTTCCAGGACCCGGTACCCTTGGCGCAGGGCTTCATGGAGTTCGTGGCTCACCCAAGTGCCTGTCAAAGCCCGGGCCTCGTCGTCGTGTGCGCAGGGGGACTGGTTCTTGTCTTCGGCGCAGGTCCGGCAGAGGGTAAACAACAGTTTGTCGCCCCCATGGGTCGGGAGGACTGGGAAAAACAGCTGGCGTGGCGGTAGAATCTTCAGATGGATTAACCCCTCGTACGGGAGGGTAGGGTCTAGATTTTCGGTAAGGATTTTTGGATGGCCCAGCGGAAACCGTTGTGTTTTTTGCACCCAGGGGTATAGGGAGCACACATCCAGCGCCTCCATCCATTCTCTCCCCCATTCTCCCTCGCTCGCTTCCCAGTACGTCTTGATCCCGTTGGTTCGCCCTCCAAAGAACGCTTTCTTGGGGTCGAGGGGAAGCTGGGTTTGAGGGATGGGCGCTAGGGCGACGATGGTCGGATCCAAGGCCATGGCCGCACGAATTTCACACTCCCTAATCTGGACCACGCGGTACCCTTGCTGACTCAGGTACAACATTTTGTCCCGGGTCCGGTCGGTCAACGTTCTCATGGTGCAGTGCAGTAAGGGATGAACTCTGTCTTGGTTGTTGTTGCAACGATCACAGCCGTGCCAGAAACAGCCATTTATTTCGTAGGCCGTGTGGGTGGCGGCGTGGTACCCGTCCAGTTTGTAGGGGCCCACGTGCTTCTCTCCGAGATTGCCCGCGTGCTGGATCTGAATCCCATCTCGCCGCTCCACGTGGGCCAACCATTGGAGCGCCAACGCCGACTGGACGTCCTTGGGGCGGTAACCGAGCCGTGGCAAGACTGCAATGGTGTTTGGTCTGAGGAATTTCTTGCGGAATACTAGGTTGCACATGGAGGCGAGGGTCACGCATGCCAGGCCACCAGTTCTTCTTTGCCTTGCGGGCTCAGCGAATCCGGTTCGTAATAATGCAGGTCTGGTAGTGGGCCCACGTACTGCTGATGTTCTGGTTTGGTGAAAAAGATGGGAAAATCCAGCTTGTTGAGGTTTTCGGTTTGGAACCCAAACGTAACGGGAAATTGTTTGAGGGCCAGCGGGATGAAGAGCAACGAGTCTTTGATAACCAACTTGTAGTCGGGGATGGTCACCACCATAGCCTTGCCGCCGCGAAAGATCACTTCAGGTTTTATGGCATTCTTGAAGAGGTATTCCAGGATGGGGTACGAGTCGTACCCCATGGCGTTGTGGGCCAGGCACACGTAGTTTTTGTGATCCCCCGAGAAGAGCCAGTCGCAGAATTGGGTGAGGGCCGTGAGGCCTCGGAACTCTACTTTCCGTGGACCGCATTGAGGGCAGGTGGGTAAGTCTGACGTCACACAGAGATCACACACTTTCAAGACCCCCGCAAAGTTGACCACGTGTTGCGCTTCCAGGGGCATGGCTTCAAAATCAAAGAACAGGTACCGGAACTTGTCTCCCTCGTCTTCCGCGGCGGCTCTCTCTGTCTCCTCTTCTTCCGCCAGGAGGGACGCGTAGGCATCTTCTTCTTCTTCTTCTTCTTCTCCTCCCCCACCTCCTCCTCCTTCTGGGGCTAGGCGCGAGAGTTTCTGGTCCGCCACTTGCATGGTGCACAAGTGGTCCGGGGGGACAATAGCTTGGCAACTCCGGCAACGGTATTCTCCGCACACGTGGACTCCGGCCAGGCCCCGCGCCAGATGGTCCACCATCACTCCACATTGGGCACAACGCGTGTACCGTTCGCACTGACTCCATGTTCTGGTGGTGAGGCTCCCATGCCCCGTCCGGTGGGGGAGGTGACGGCGGTGGTTCTCGAAGCAGGCCCCACTCTTGAACCACCGACGGCAGGGGTCACATTTTCTCCAAGAAAATTTCTCCCCAGGGGCGAGGGGAGAGCAGTCTTTGACCCCACAACAGCCACAGGTCGTGTCACAAACGTGTTGTCTAGGGTTGTTGTAGGTCTTCTGGCAGAGGGGACAGAAGTATTTGGCATTCAGGAGACCCCTCATGTTGTTGATGACGTCATAGTGGTTGTTCTCAGTTTGGTAGAGGTACACGCGGTAGCGGGCCTCAGGGAGGTGACCCGAGTAGATAATACTATTCATGTGCTCTCGGGAGACCAGATTCACTTCTACCCCTTGGTCTGCCAAATAGGTTTGGAATCGTTTGAGCTCCGGGATCCCACAGCGTTGAAGAGGAACGCCTGCCTGGCGGTGGAGCGCCAAGGCTAGAGCCCGTTGTCGGGGTCTCCCTCTCCTTATTTCGGGGTAAAGAGGATCGTTCTGCTCCCGGGCCAGGGCCGTGACCAATCCTCTGGCCATGCATAGTTCATCTCCATTTCGTATCCTCACAATGCTTCGTTTTAATTTTCTGAATTTTTCCAAGTCGGTCGTACAGCAACGGCCCCGACGCCCTCCTCCCGCTCTGGGTATTTTCACGTGAAACACATGGATGTGGAAACGGCCCCGCAGTAGGAATTCTTCATTCGATTGGGTGATCTCCCCAATTCTATCCATGACCAGGGCGGGAGTGAGGGTGGACCTCATCAGGTAGGGAAAAGACAACGGGTACTCCAGATGGGGAGCGTCTAGGGTCAGGCGTACTCTGTCTTGCGGCTCGGCCTCCCCTAGGGTGGTCTCCAGGACCCTCTCTAACACGTTCGTGAGGTCTTGAAGGGCCTGTCCATCAAAAAATAATACATAAAATAAATAAAATAAAATAAAATAAATAATACATAAATAAATTTAAAAATTAAAAATTAAAAAAATTAAAATATTTTTTTATTAAAAATTACAAAAAATTAAATTTAAAAAAATTAAAATAAAAATAAAAAAGTGTAGTCCTGCTAGAGAAGATCAAGAAGAAAAAGAAAAAAAGAAAAAAGAAAAAAATTGGATTTCCTCACGGGGACTCGAACCCGTGCGCTTGGCGCTTGAACCCCTGCCTCTTGCCACAGGAGATTTAACGCTACGCGCCACCTCGCCGCGCGCTGTGACGTCATGCCAAAATAGTGTAGTCAATCCTTACCTCGGGCAGAGTCGCGCGGGATCGCGTCCTTATGTTTAGTTCGTAGTCCTTGCAGGTCGTCTTGAACTTTTTACACGCTCTGGATCGGGTTTGTAGGAGTTCAAAGATTTCTTCCTCCTCTTCTTCCTCCTCCTCTTCTTCCTCCTCCTCCACGGCAGCGGCGGCGCTATTTTTTTTCTTTTTTCCTCCTCCCTGTTGTTCCCTCACTCGTTTGCCGTCGGGAAATCGGGCGTGGAGACAATTCTCCGGCTCGAAATCGTCCTCGTGGTCCTCCTCGTAGTTCTCCTCGTGGTCCTCCTCGTTGTCCTCCTCGTGATTCTCCTCGTGGTCCATCCTCTTGGGGGACTTGGGACCGAATTTTCCCCACGAAAGGTTGAGGGACCGTTTTTGCCAATAGTCTGAGCGAAATGAACTTTCCAGGTCTTGTGCCGTCACTTCCGGAAGCACGGTGGGGAGGTTCAGCGCCTCGACGGCTTTTTCTATTTGCTCCTCGGTGGTGGCGGTCTCTAGAGCGTCCATCTCGGGAAATGTAAACGGTTCTTGCGAGGAGGAGGCCACCCCCGGGGGGAAATCCACATCCTCCAGGAAGGCAAACAAATCCTCGGCGTTGTACCACGGATTAATTTCTTCTAACGGGAGCTCGTCCTCTGGGTCTCCCCCCGGGTCTCCCACAGGGTCTCCCCCCGGGGAGGGATGAGTCGGCGCCTGACGGGTTATGGCATAGGGATTGTCCTCTTTTTCATCTTCGAGGGTGAGGGGTACTGGGTTGCCTTCTTCATCTAGGTAATTCCAAGAGTCCATCGTGCTCACACTAACCCAAATCAAAATTCATCGCTCGCTTTTATGTTTTTTGCCCTGTTCTCTGATTGGTGCCTTTTTCTCGGTCGGTAATTGGTTCCTCTAGAAGGAACACGGTTCGTGATTGGTGGAATTCGATCCGCTTTTGGTTCGACTGGATCCCCTGGGGTCTAAGAAGCCTCTGAAAAACATCTCCCCCTACCCCTTGTTCTTCAAAAATTGTCTCACCCCCACCCCCGGGAGCCCTTCTTCCTTCCTTCGTTGAACCGTAATCACTTTGCATTTTCTAAACATCTTTTCTGAGCTCCTTTGATCCTCTAAGCTAGAACCCCTCAACAAACGCGCCCAGCGAGGTAAACAAAAACTAGTCCAACCGGTTTATCCCAGTTTAGGAGCCTCTCGTGAATGAGATTTTGTAAGGCAAAGACGCGCGGCTCCTGATTGGTGGAAAACTAGTCTAACCGGTTTATCCCAGTTTAGATTCTCGTGAATGAAAGTGCCGTGTGCAAAGGCGCGCGCCTCTCGGTTCCTGATTCAGCGTGTACGAGGTTTCGGCATTAAAAGGAACCCTTTCCCGGGCCGCCGAAGACGAAAAAAATAGTGGAAAAATTAGAAACCCTGGAGGGCTAATTCCAGCAAAAATTTCAGACCCTTTCAGGACTGTTTTGGGGGTGAATTTTGAGAGTCAAAAACCAAAAATCCACTGAAAACGAATTCGAGCCCAAACCGGATTGAACTACCCGCCAATCACAGCGCTCGCTTCGCTTAGCGAACCAATCGTAGGCCGAGCTTAAGGCACCAATCACAGCCCAGTCTTTGCCTCCATAAATACTAGCCCCAAAACTAACTTCGGCACAGTTGAATCAGCCACTCAACCGGTAAGTGTACACAAAATTTTCTCTTGGAATTCACCCTGAGCCTTGACTAATCTTTTCTTCTTTGGTTTTTCCCTTTTTATTTCCTCAGTCAAACAACAAACAACCACAGCGACAAGAACAACAGGTGAGTTTTACACAAATTCTCTCTGGAAATTCAACCTAGGGATTTACTAATCTTTTCTTCTTTGGTTTTTCCTTTTTATTTCACCAGACAAAACAACAACAGAACTATGGCTGCCCGAAGACCCGTCCGGGAGAGAGAGGTACTATCCTGCGACTTTTCTTTTTGTCAAGGATCACCCCCGCTAATTTTTCTTTTGTTTTTCTAGAATATCCGAGGCGTACCCACAATCAACCTGGCTCAAGTAAGTTGTGGATGTTCTCCCACCTCCCTAAAACAGTGTTAACGTTCGGTCCCTGCTTCACAGGGCCGTCCATTTTATTGGCAAACATTTCCCCATTGAGTAAAGTTTAATTGGGTTAATTTTTATAAGATTTTTTCGAGTCCCCACCGGGGGGATCTCCGCTCTCGTCAGAGCGCCTCTAGCGAACTAATGTCTCTAAAACAGTATTCGGTTTTTATTTATTTTAAATTGTTTTAAATTTTTCTTTTCCGAACAGACTTATTTACCTGCCGCCACAAATTTGCAAGACAGACACTTTATATCCCATGCTATTGTATTAAGATCAACGGGGTTACCCTTGGATATCCTTGCGAGGATAGGGGCCTACGTCTGTGGACAGCAGCGGGCCGAGAAGCGAAAGGCGAAACACTACCAGCTATTTTTTCCGACCTTACTCATGATCACCTGCCTCGAGGCGTGGGATTTCGAATCGAGCTATTATTGGGATGGCAGTTTTTACGAATTGCCCCACAACAAACGCTTTCGGGGAATAGCCCCCATTGAGGCCGCCCATCTTATTGAGCCTCTGACCGAATATAATTTCCATTGGTGTAACCTATGTCATTGCAATAGACTCATTTGCATACGCCATTGCAGCATAGGGATTCTGTATCAACGGTGTCCCCACCATCCTATTTTTTCTACTGTGTGGGACGAGGGGTGGGGACGTTTTCCGTGGCGTAAGCTTTTCTTTCATATTGAGTGTGGTGATTACACTAATCCCACATAGAGAATAGTTCAATTTTTTCTAAAGATATCTCTTGACCTGTGGTATTAATGTTCTCAAATTAAAATGCATGAAATCTTTTATTTTATTTTTATAGTGTTTGAAATGCAACTTTCTCCCAGAGAACCAGCTACCCCCTCTCCCTTGTTGCGGAGAAACCATGTGCTCTTCGTGTTTCGTAACCGAGATGTACAAGATATTAACGAAAGGGGATCCCCCCCATTGCTTTTATTGTGATTCGAAAATTCACCATCAATTTTATCTTACCTCTGGTAGCGTTGTCGTCTTTAGACATGGCACCACATTTGCAAGTGCCGCTTTACCTATTGATTATTATTACAAACGCCATTATGAGATGGTTTACCCTCATCTTTGAAGGAAAAGTTTACGCCATAGATTTACTGGATAGATCCCGTGGCGTACGTTTTTAGTAGCCCTAAATTTTTTTTCTTTTTTAGTGTTTGAGATGCAATGCCTTACCAGATCACCAATTGCCTCCTCTACCCTGTTGTGGGGGTACCCTGTGTGCCTCCTGTTTTATAGCCAGACTCTCGAAATTTTTAAAAAGACACACCACCCCTCGGTGTTATTATTGCCATTCAAAATTTTACCACCAATTTTATGTAAAATCGGGAAGTATAATTATTTTACATCATGGCCTTAATTTTAGCATTATTTGTTTACCAATAAATGTGTTGCACAGCAAAAATTACAATATCGTGTATTAAAAGTTTACGCCACGGGAATGATCTTTTTCAATTTTTAACAATTATTAGAGCGTTTTGCTCAATTTTTAAAAATCATTTTCATAAAATAATAGAGCGATTGGCTCACGTTTCTAAATTTACATAGAGTAGAGCGATTGGCTCACCTTTTTATCAACCATTTTTCATAAAAATAATAGAGCGACTGGCTCACTTTTTTTTTAAACTATTTTCAAACATATGTTTATTTAAATACTAGAGCGACTGCTCACAAAGTTTCGACTATTTTCTCTCTCTTGGACGGGCCCTCGGTGGCCTGTATATATGTATATAGTTTTTTATATTTTTATATTTTTATATTTTGGTTGAAAAGATACCTTTGATTATTATTATTATTATTATTTCACGTTTCTAAATTTTCATAGAGTAGAGCGATTGGCTCACCTTTTTATCAACCATTTTTCATAAAACAATAGAGCGACTGGCTCACTTTTTTTTTAAACTATTTTTCAAACATATGTTTATTTAAATACTAGAGCGAAGGCTCACAAAGTTTCGACTATTTTCTCTCTCTTGGACGGGCCCTCGGTGGCCTGTATATATGTATATAGTTTTTATATTTTTATATTTTTATATTTTGGTTGAAAAGATACCTTTGATTATTATTATAATTTCTTATTACTTGTATTAATGTCTGTTCGTTTGGTGAGGGTGAAATGCCCCACCGCCATTGTAATTTAATTTTAATTTACCGGAAACAAAGTTGTTATAACCAAACACAAGTCTCTTTTATTGACTCCTTATGACATAAGGCCACAAAGTAGCTTAGGACATAGTGGTTGAATCCCATAAGGCCACAAGGTAGCTTATAGGACATAGTGGTTGAATCCCATAAGGCCACAAGGTATAGGGGGTGCTTCCGACCCCCAGGGTAAAATCCCGGGGGGCCGACTTGTCCCCAAAATCTAGGTCTTCTTGGTTCAATAGCTCACGTGGGACCGGAACTTGGCTCGGTCGGAATGTCTATAGGAGGGTGGGGGATCCTCGACCGTTGACCCAATAGGGGGTCTGGAGGACGTCTCTACTGGACTCCACACATTCCCCGCAGGGGGACCCCCCTGGGGACCTCCCGCCGATCAATCCCCGCCCTGGTCCTCCCCCGACGGCCCGCCGAACCCCTCCCGAACGCCCGACACGGTCCGACCACTCCCAGGCCTGGCTTGGGCCTCCAAATACCCCTTCGCCCCAGGCGCCACTTCCGGTCCAACCTCCCTTGGGGACCCCCGCTGTTTGGCGGCGCCCCGTGCTGTGACGTCATTCTAAACTTCCGACCAATCCCACGCCTGGCTTTGGCCGCCAAACAGACCAGTGACGTCATTTTGGGACGCCACGTGCGTAATGGCGTCGTTTTAGGCTCCGCCCCCTGTCTCGGCCAATCAGGAGCCAGGGATTGAACCCCAAGGGACCCCTCTAACTACTCATGTCATAGCTACAGTCACATCACTAATATATATGAGGATATCAAAATGGTCGATTGTTTGTGCAGATTCAACATCAAACCTTCAAGACTGACGTTCAAAGGAAATCAGACAGGTGAAAGAAAAATTCTGCATGCCCGTCAGTCAGATCATGCTAGCCCGATTTATAACCTACGTTATATATACAGCAACAAGAACAATGATGTCAATAAAGGTAATATAGGACTTCAACACAAAGTTCTATTTCCAATTAATTATATCTATTTTGAAATCTAAACTCAAAAGAATATTTCGTATTTTGTACTCAAACTTCAGGGGAAAAGGTTACAGCAAAGGAATTGCCACCAAATATTTTTTTGTTTTGAAATTGCTTCTCAAATCCTTTGATTTTATTGGCTGATTCGTGAGGTATTCATGAGGTATTCATTTGGATTGTTCAGCAAAATGCTACGATTACAGTCAAAAAAGGATGCAATTTGGTCTGTAATCGCAATATCGTAAACCAATCTGATTGCAGTCACCCTCAGTGAATTCAAAATGGGGTTAATCAACTATAAAATAAAACTGAACGATTAAGGCATCGCACCGTTGTCATTTCGGTGTTCCATCCTCCGTGATTCTCCTGCAGTCGCTTAACTAGTTGCACGTCATGTTTTAGTAAAACCTCGTCTCCAGCTTTGAATCTCGGCACCTACAACATAAAATGCATTGTTTTCTAAACATTGCAGTCTGTCATACAAACTTAAGCCATGATTGACAGACAGATCATGAATGTTTGGTTGACATATCACATAACAATCAAGTCAACGCTGATAATCTTACAAAAATAGAGACGTGATTGGATTAAGCCCGCGGGTATTGTGACAGCCGAATTGGCATCATAATGACCAGGTATTTCCTGATATTGATGAATAGTAAACAAAAACAGAATTCCAAGATATATAATACTTTCGGATATATTAGTGTAAAATACGAAAATCTTGAAAATCTTTGAAAATGCTGTTATTGATTAACAAACTCATGAGCTTTAACGAGTTTCAATAAAATCGATGAAATGGAAACTTATATCACTAGATGAAGAAGGAATTTATCTCAATATAAAACAATCAAAACGAAAATGTTGGCGTCGTTCGCGAGTATGTTGTAGGACAATATATTTTGTGATACCAATGTGTAATTTCATTTCCTTTCACGAATACTTTTTGCGTACTGAGGTCGGGAATGTAGGTGTAGCCTGTTCTCCTCCGAGCTTTCTAACTGTGCGTACAATCATACATTTCATAAGCTTGTTTTCCAATTCCTCACGTGTATTATATTCAGTTACCCCTTCAATAGCACTGAATATATTTTTCATTTGAGTTATAGCCACCATGAAGGAAAAACATTTAAAGTGCCTATCACCCTTTTGCAATTTTGATAGGTTATGAACCTCCGAAAAGTTTTGAGTACTTCTGTGAAGAAAGTTTTGAGTACTTCTGTGAAGAAAGTTTTGGTTGAAAGTGAATACTTTATGTTATACGTTTGTTTGAAATCGTGTAAATGTGACCTTTCCTGGCCCATGACTGCGTAAGTAAAAGCCTGGGTCGAAACCTGGGTAGACGTCATCTCATTAATGCATTATTCTCCATGGCGCCTTTTTATCACAACAACATCGATGCATAGAAAATATACACAGTTTTTGAGTTGTTAGTAAAGAAAAAGTCATTTTAGTCATTTTTGATTGCAAAGCCGAATTAATTATATCAATTGACTCAGGCTTTTACTTACACGGTCATGGGTCAGGAAAGGTCAAATTTACAAGATAGAACATAAAGTATTCACTTTAAACCAAAACTTTCTTCACAAAAGTGAAGCGGTTCATAAGCTATCAAAATTGCAAATGGGTGATAGGCACTTTAAAATGTCAGTTAAGAACGAAAACAAATTGAACTGTTTTGTTTTGTTTTAAGCTTTTTTATTTACTTTTAAATTTTAAATGCCCCAATTATATATAGCTAATTTTCCTCGGTGCATTTCATTTAGTTTTCATCATGAATGGGTGACGACTCTGTTTGATCAATGGCAAGGGTCTTGTGTGTCGTATTTTCCATGACCTCACTAATGAAAATATCGATGACGTCACGTTTGCCGCCTATGGCGGGCAGATTTGTAAAAATCACATCTCCCCCTCCCCTCGCTCCTTAGCCGTCAAACCGAGGCTTGGTAAAAAGAAACAAGGTCTACAGACGAGCCCCCGTCCCCCCCTTTCATGAAAGTCTGGATCGACCACTGAGTTCCACATATTAATAAAGATTACAGTAACATATAAGTAACTGACGGTAGAGATAATATCATGCAGAATACCTTAGTAAGTGCTCCAGAATTGAACTGCAAGATTGCCTCCCCGTACTTGACAAAAACATCTCCAATAATTGAAACCTTGTCCACCACACCAACTGCCGACATAAACTAGAAATGAAAAAATATATTATAGATAAACTATAGGAAAATGAAAGCGTATAAATCAGTTAGCTAAAAGATAAAGATACAAAAGCTTCGTTGACAGCAGGCGTTACATTTTTGGCCGCATGCTATGACTATTCGATTACCTTTCAGTTATCAATTGTCCAACTCTACAACACTACGTAAAACGGTGGTGTTTTTTAAAACATTGCTATAAATTTTTTTTACAGTTAGTTGACTTTCGGACAAGCAGCCCATGGCGGGCCAAGATGGTGGGCCTTTTCTATAGCTCCCAGATAAACCTGCCACACTCTATCCAAATGTAGGAGAATTGATCCTAAAACATACTACAAGTTGTCAGAAGTTCAATACCTAACTGCTACAGCTTTAGGAGAAATTTGGAAGAAAGAGTTTGTGCCGGAAATTTGATCTGAGATTGAGTCATCGAATGCAACCCACAGCCTTCGCGCCGCCATTCAGGCACTAAGTAAACGTCTCGATTCGATTGAAGAATCACAATCATTTCTCTCTGGTAAATACGACTCACTGATAGAAATCACTCAGAACACACAAAAGCAAATCAAGGAAATGGATAACAAAATAAAAGATCAAGACAAAGTGATATCCAGCCTGCAAGATTACGTACACAACAATACCACTTAAAATGGACCGGGTAAAAACTGGTTTTAACCTCTTCGATATGTGATTTAAAAGTTCAGCGGGGCATTTTGATTTAAAGATGTAGGTGTTTCGCGATCAATTTGATTTAGCTACACTAAATAATATACCGCAACTGATACTTTGTCACACAATGCTTCTTAGTAGACCATTGGAAGGTTCAGAACTACTTAGACTGCATGCACTATCATAGTGAGTCAACACAATAAGGTGAAGGTTCTAGAAATACTACGTAATCAAGCTATGAATAGGTCGTTTATTCCACACGCAATAGTAAAGTACAATAGTACATACATAAAATTAAAATAAAATAGAGGATGCAAGAGATACCATCCAGAAGGATAAATTAAAACTCTTGCACCCTATGTGCTATTTACAAAATTCGCGGCCGTGTTGTTCAGTAGATACAGACCCGAGCCGGATATCTCCGATACAACACGACCGCGAATTTTGTAAATTACTTCTAAGCTCAAACATAACTATTGAAACGCAATATAACCAAAATAAGTCAAAATTTACTTTAAAAAGAGCAACATTTCTATAAATTTATCAAGGCTTCTTGTGTTCCAGATGAGTGCAGTATTTATTTCACTGAATAATAATCCGGAACAATTTATTTGTACTTGTAAAAAAACAATGTTTTTACCTATGATTCAGTTCTAGCTCAAAGCAAATTTGCCTTTCAAAGTTCACTAGTTCAGTCACTGGATGAGGTTATCTTCTAGGCAATTTTTTTTTTCACATTTTATTATTGTTCATTCGGAAAATATGTACATAATAGACTGCGATTGCGAACAACTCAAGGGAATGACATGAAGAAATTATCATACTATGTTGTTTGAAGCGGCGTTTCGCAATGCTGAAAGCATTGTGTGGCAGAGAACAAGCTAGGGCAAGAAGAACCTGCACTTGAAGGATTTGGTGTCGTGGTTGACATCGATAACTTGGAAAGCGATGTGACTGATATAAAATTTCATGTTCATTAGTATTCTTTATATAAAACGTTCATCCTAATTACCAATTCAATCCTAATTACCAGAACATAGTCGGGAACCTCAAAACTAACGTAACTCTGTCTCAGATGCCGCTTTCTCTATTAAGGTGTTTCCATCAGGCATTTTCAAAACTATCACAATGTGGAAAATAACTTCTCCTCCCTTCTAAACTAGTCATGCACGAAGTATACATGTTTCATGCATGCCACATGCATGCAGAGATGTGCATACATCCCTGCATGCATGCATGCATATGTATACATGCATGCACATCGATCTGCATGCATGCCTACATGCATGCACCATGACACTGCATACATGTACTATCAATGTGCATGCATACACTATCACTGTGCATGCATGCACTATCACTGTGCATGCATGCACCATATAATAGTAATTTTTTTTATAGACAGGTCTGTGAGTGTCAATATTTAAACACAGTTTTTGATGGATCATTGTATTTATGTTCTGTGCTTATTTTCTGGCTTCAAAACCTGGCCTGATTATTGAAAACAATGTAATTAATCATCTTTGGAAAATATTATGGCCCAGTTTAGAATAAGTTAATTTTTTTTTCTAGTGAGTGACAATTAATATACGTTTGTCAGGTCGAGAAAAATCCACCGACAGGTTTGAAGAACGTAACATAACTTGAGTTTTTCAGTCCATTAAGAGTGTTGACTATTTTTTTGGAAGAAAATTGGTTACTCGACTAAGCTTGGCACACAAATTTTGTCACAACAGCTGAAGTTTAATAATTATTAAAGGAAGAAGAGTCTCGAGGAGTCTTTTTCGTTTCTATATAGTTAATCTAATAAAACTTGATATTTACTTGAACTGCCCGAAAATTACCGTAGTTAACCACTTACTTTCTATCCTTAAAATATTACTTGATAAATATATTTTTTATTCCCATTAACCACAATTCCTGTGAGCACAAGATCAGAAAATGCCACATTTTCTTCACGCAACTGAATGTATTATAACAGTCACACGGGCTCCACGGGCTGTGATCCGCCATCTTGGATTTTCACATGGGGTCTGGGGCGAGTGTTTATTTCAGTCTCACCCAGTCTCACTCTCAGTCTCACCAGTGCGTTCATTTGTGAAGAATGTTTGCGTGAAAACAGCTGTGTTTTGATTATCGGTGTGTTGAATAACAAAATATTTATTCAATCCATCGATAAGAAAACAAACTTTTTTAGTCAAACACTGAAAAAGGCTGCATCTATTTCATCAAGCGATTTTTGCTTACGCGCTCGTTTGTGCAAAACTTTGGCGCCTTTGGGCAAGTTGAATAAGTATAAAATAATACGAAGTTTGTGGAATGGGAGAAGGTTTTGGTTAAACACCATTTCAAAAAGCCCTCAAATGCTCTTTTATTTGGATCCAAAGTTATTTTATTACTAGTTAAAGTAGTCAGTTATTTGAAACGTAAAAAATACGTGGCTGTTTCTCATTCGCTGGTACTTGTGTCTGAGGTGGTTGTAGTTCAGTAAAATCTACATTTGAAGCTGTACAAAGTTAAGTCTTTGTTTCTTAGTTTGGCTTTGACAAACTATGAAGGAATGTTAGACATTTGCTGGGAGTGTATTCAAGTGATTCCCATTAATGGTCAGTCAATATCTCAGGACCGAATTTCTTCAATTTACGAATTCGCTTAAGTTTTGGTAGAAAACAAATCGACTTCGTACGCGTATTTCAGATGAAGAAAGTAGAGCTTCTTTGCACTCTCGAATGGACATTTCAAAGATCCTTAGCACTCCATAATACGGGTAAGTTCATTAGAAACAAGGTAATTAATGTGCTAGATGTTTTCTTCATGTGATTAATCATTATGACATTTAAATTACAATGTATTCGAGAAGTTAATTAATTTACCAAATGTTATAAAGTTTCGTAATGTGATCAGGCCCGATTGGAAATCATCAATGTTTTATTTGCCTTCTTTGTGCGTGCTTCATGCATGAAAAATAACTATATTTTCATAATTTAGCCATAAATACCACATATTAAACTTCATGTTTTATACGTTTTTGAAACACTGACATTTCGTTAAAGACAACTAAATCCTTAACTTTGGTTGGATGACATATTGTATGTTTTAATCAGCACATGTTTAGACTTGTGGAATTATATTATTGAATGTGACATCAATTTAATGAGCATATAATCTGTTATGTGATGAGTGGTATCCATGCAAAACTGCTGAGAAACAGAGTGTTCATGATTAATAATCTGCATGCATGCAATATCTGCTTTATTCCTTAAAAATGCATGCATGTTGCATGCTTGCACTGTTGTATGCATATAAATTTGATTTTCTGACATTACTTGACTTAATAAGGAGCTGTATCACGGTGAGGGACACGCCTTTATGTTCCGGGCCGGAACACAATTATTTTCAGTAGTTTCCATATAAACTGACTATCCTAGGCTTAGCACACGTGTGGGATGGATGCAATCAAAGTAAATGTGCAAAAGTTATTAACAAACTGTGCGTAGATCTAGTCTTAAAGACCCTGTGTCCGAGCCCATGGTGCTTTGCGCGCACAAATAATTTTCGAAGGCTACGAAAATCAGAAAGATCAGTGTTGTTATTGTATCAGTTTCGAATCTTTCGAAATCCATCCCTAGTTTGGGCCATCGTGTAATTATTCATAGGTATATATGCTTAACTGACTTTCTTTTATCTTAACTTTTGTATATATACTTTTTAAAATGAAATTTAGTTCGAATATTTCTTCGGATCCCGGTCTAGAGTGGCGAGTAGAGGAATGCCGGAGAAAGGACCGAGACAGCGAGGCGAAGCGACTCGACAAATAATCCTTCAGCAGTCCACATTTTACTTTCTCTAGGTCTACAAGAGAACACTTGTGGTTCAAAAGGACTACTACGTGAGTTTCCCGGGGATTTGCTGCACTAAGGGATCGGCGGGCTTCGTTGGAAATACAAAGCACAAAACAACCACTTCTGGCATCAAGATCATTCGTAATTATAATTTCGCACGGCTGAGCTCCACTGAGGTATTACGACTTATCTGTAACTGTATATGTTTTGCATTTTTATTAGCAGAGAAAGCAATGTCCTTTACCTTTTTTTCATCCTACAGTACGTCCAGAAAGTCTTGCTACCAAAACTACGATCGCGGGTCAAACTCCAATCTGCCGAGTTCAGCTGTTACTTCGCTGTGAGTTTGACTCGAGTGCGAGTACGACATTTCATTTTGCACTCAAAATATATCATTCGCAAGGAAAGTAGAGATCTTCAAATACAGCTAAGCAATACTGGAGACATGAAAACAAGGTAGCAAGAGTATGTGTTTGCTTGTACAGTTGTGAAAAGTCGCACTCGTAAACCGAATTAGAATCTAAAGACAGAACAATACTGGCTTCCTGCCAAGTACTGTTAAAATCATATTCGAAGCATCCGGGGAAAATTCGTGGGCTCGATTGGGTTTTTAATCCGGTAGAAATTATGAAATTCGTTATTCAAAGTGTATGTGTACTTCTTTTATGAAACTTATAAACAATCGAGAGCATTTTAGTTTGCCTAAAAGCTGGCCTTTCATATATGCGGCCGTTGATAAACAAACTAATCATAACATTGGCGCAAATCACCATGGGCTCGGACACAGGGTCTTTAAAGTAAAATATTGCATATCCTCTATATCAAGTATTAAGGGAGGGGGTTTTAACTGTTTGAAGCCAATTAACAGCCACCAATCGAACATTGAGTCCAGACATGCGCAAAACCATGACACAGCACCTTTAAACGCTGTAGTCGCATGTGGCACTGGACGCATGCATTTGTAACAATTGTACATGTGCATGTATGCATGCATTTGTGCCAATTTTGAATGCATGCTGCATGCATTATGTGCATGCATGCTACATGCATGCTCAGTTTAGAAGGAGTGTGCTGACCATACATTGTAAAAAAGAAATCACTTTGTTGTGTTTCCTGCAACAGTTTTGATCATTTGACAACTTTATACAGCCCGTTTGCGGCCAGCAGTCTTGCAATTTCTGTCTTAAACTTTTATCGATCGACATGTTCTTTTTATAGCAGGTTATTTCATCCAATAAGAAACGAGCTTTCAGATCGTCAATGTTAAAGGCCCACTGTCACGCATAGCGCATGCGCGATTCTGAGTTCATCGTTTGAAAACGTACACCCTACGTTTTCAAAGATGGATAGAAAAGTGAACCCCGTTGTTTTATCTGTGAAAATCTTTGCAATCTTTAGATTCTCTCAAAAGATTACTAGCTCAGGTCGTAAACAAATTATATTTTCGTGTACCTGTAGGGTTATTTTTACAAAATGAAGCATTTTCCCGAGTATTTTTCTGTAAACTGAAAACGATGGCCAAGGCTTTCAAGTTCGATTCGATTCAACTGATGAACCGCTTCTAGAAGGCGGTACTGAAACCTAGAGATGTTCATATGCTGATTCCAACCATTAGTTATGCTCCGACCACATTTTTAAACCAGTAGTTTATCATCCTAAGTTGTTTCTCGTAGGTTTTTGGCTGTAATTTTCGCATCAGGACTTGTAGCGAGCTAGATATTTATCGTAACCTTCGGCATCAACTGATCAAGGCAGCTCAAGTTACGCCAACAACTGTGACCAGTCGATAGAAGGGAAAATACGCTTGAAAAAAGGCCTTCAGGAGTCCAGGAGAACTCTGGAAGAAGTGGAATCACGACCAGTTCGAGGTTAAATTTTGCACTGGTTATATACTAAATGCAAGTCGCCGGGGACAGCGATCGGATACATAAATTTATGCTGCCCGCCTCAAGAAACCTAAACAGACTGAAACATAGACAAGTACTTGAAACTGCTTTCACTACCTTGAGCAGTATCTTTCAATTAATGATATAGCTTTGGAAACGTAAAATATACCGATTCTACCCACAGATCCGAAGTTCTAAGTACATTTTGTGCAACAACCGCGAACGAGTGACTACACGGCCCGGCTGAAGTTTAGAGCAGCCGTTGCTTCAGTTCCAGAACGCCTGATAGACCACTCAATAAAGCAATACCTGGTCATAAGATTATCCTGAAATGAGGTAGTATATTTCGGTCCCTTTATAGTTCCAGAAAACGCGTATTAGTCGAAAGTCATCCGCTGAAATCGAACGAAGAAGTCGGAATGAACACTGCACACACAAACAAACACGCTCACCGAAAGGCGAAAGTTTATTTTACAGCATGACCGGGTATTGACAATAAATAACCGAAAATTTACTAAGAGCCAGTGTGATTGGGGCAATAAACCGAGACAAACGCATTTAGACTGAGTAGTTTAATCTTGAATGAGTAAGATGAGTTTTGACTTTCTTTCACCGAAAAAGGACTCTGCTCTGTTTAAATGAATT
The DNA here is from genome assembly GCA_030867875.1 of Actinernus sp. WN-2022. Lineage (NCBI taxonomy): Eukaryota > Metazoa > Cnidaria > Anthozoa > Actiniaria > Actinernidae > Actinernus > Actinernus sp. WN-2022. The sequence goes on from JAOWCC010001589.1 coordinate 10,975,263, forward strand.
TTCTCGCGTTTTGTCAAATAAGCGAGAAAATATGCTCTCGTTGATATGTGACTACCAAGGGAATTGGTAGGGTATTTAAGGGCTGATTGTATGTTGGTTCATTCTCTTGGTGTTCATTTCTGGAGGCGAACCTTAACTTAACTTACATTGTTATTTTATTTTATTAGGATACTCAAGAGTTACAAGCCTTTTCACATTCATGGGTGACCCTGAAGTTGGAGCCATTGGTATTTCTCCGGAGATTCGAGCTCTTCTGGACAATCAAAGAGATTCAATATTGGCTGCCGTCAACCTTCAAATTCAGGGTCTTCAAAGTAATCTTTTACAAGCTCAATCAGAATTGGCTTCTCAGATAGTCTTAGAAGTTCAGTCGGAGAGCTATTTGTTCGAGAAGAAAGGAAACGAACAACAATTTCAGTTTAATCGCAAGGTTTCCAACAAGAGTGCCGTAGCCTTAAAAGCCTTGGACCATGGAAATATCGACAAAGCGAAGGAAGAGCTAAAATAAGGTATTGTTTTGATTAACAATAGGCAAAAGGTAATAAAATTAGCGGAGTTTGGCTGGGCTACAGTGCAGGAATATGTTCGGGATGAATTGGCTGACAACGATGCCGATGCCAAGCAAATCAAAAAAGCAGAAAAGAGAGCTGCCGATAAGATTAGGGTCCTTCAAGAGAAAAAGAGGAAGACTAGACAAACACCCTCTACACTCCCTTCAGCGTCCAGCTCTTTCGGAACTGATAGTAGGCTTCGCTCTTTCGGCCCTTATCAGCTCAGTAATTATCAGTTTCGTTCCCAGGGTCGTCGGTTTCCCGGTAATTTCAACAGAGAATTTGATATGTGCTTTAGATGCGGGAGAAGAGATCACTGGGCCATTTCCTGCCCTTCCAGAGACAAGTCAAGTTCTTCTGGACCAAAATCTTAATCAGGTCGTAGATCCTTTTGAATTTGAACAAGGTTCTGACATTTCGAGTTTTGTTCAAGGTAATTTACGTGCGAACATTTCATTCTGGCGTGATGTAGTGCAAGCTTCTCATTTTGTTATTGATATCATAGAAAACGGCTATAAGTTAATTTTTCTAGAATCGCCGTCTCCTTATTCCATTGAAAATAGGTCTTCTGCGCTTCGTCAAGAGACTTTTGTTCAGGGAGCTATCCTGGAATTACTTGATCGTGGTTGTATCAGAGAAGTGAATACATGCATCAAGAGTTTCCCGCTTCCGGTGCTCGCGCTATGCATCATGGGGCGTTAAGTGAGCACCAAGTCTCGAATGACAGCCATATTGGATTTCTCTCACTTTTGACCTCGCATTGTTTACTTCAGTTGTAGTGTGCCTTTTCCTTCTGGAATACATCATTTGTAGATTATCAAACCGGATAGCAGGCTTCTAGACATGCAAGTAATGTATTTTTCTGATTTAAGGTTACCAGATTATGTTTTAGGCTAATATTTTGTTTGTTTTCTTTTCCTATAAACTTAGATCATTTTCACGATGAGCTCGGAAGAGCTTACTTACGAAGAGGTGCAGACTTGGCGTACTGACGCGCTAAAGATATACTGTCGTAAGCGGAACCTCAAAGTTACTGGAAACAAGAATGAATTAGTAGCCCGTGTATTTGCAGCATCGGAGATGGGAATTCCCATCCAACCGACTGCCGAAGAAAGAATGGCGACAACTAAGAACGAGAAGACCAGATTGCTGAAGATGCTAAGTGGTGTTTCTTTACCAGATCCATTGACACTGAAAGAGAACTGGCTTCCGGAACGCGATAATATGACTTCCTGGCGACCAATATTCCTCAGTGATATCACTGTATTCCTTATGGCGGATCATCCAGGGAAGCACGGTGTACACATTCAATGAAAATTACAGACACCCCACACACAGCTTGGATAGCTGCTGGAAAAAAATCAGGGAAGATTGTCAGTGCTTATTGCACTTGTGCTGCTGGGTAAGTTTTCAATTGAGTCATGATCAAATGACATGGAATGGGGTGGTAATTGTTCTAAGTAGAAGGTTTTGTGTGTCCAACAAATCCAGTGCTATAATTTGTTCAGTTTTTATTTGATTTTGTTGTTATGTTTTATTAAAGGACATTCAGGAATATTTCTGGGAGGGAATTACTACCCCCCTCCATACTCCCTTAACCAATGCCAAGCTAGTGTAATAGTCAATATTACATTCTAAAATGTAAATTACATTCTAAAATGGTCCTTTGTTCTAATTTGAATATGTTAGCAACTGAAAATTGATTCACAGGTTAAGTAAAATACCTCTATGGCCATTTCAGGCATTCTCTTCAGTAGAAACTATATACAACCCTTATTGTTATCATTTTATGCTAGGATGAGCAGTTCATGCATCCATGTGACGGCATTACTTTTCCGGATAGAAGCTGCAAACCGAAATGGGGTCACCAACCCAGCATGTACGTCAAAGTTGTGTGTCTGGAAAATCCCTCCTGATAAGACAGTGGTGAAGCCAAAACGAATTTGTGACATGGACTGGAAAGCATCAAAATTAAATAAAGGTATAAACCATTGTAAATGCACCAAGGCTCTAGCCTGGTCTGCAGCCAGAACTAAACCCAGGTTAAGTCAAGAACTAAAGTCTGGACTTAACCGGGGTTTCATTCCAGCTGCAACACAGGCTACAAGGCTAAAACCAATAATTATATCTACAAGTACAATGTAGGTCTGTTTCAAAGTTGAGAAATAATCAAAACAGGTGCCCAATTAATTTTATACATGTAATCTCCAAACTAAAATGTGCCACCTGTCCTACTTTTCATATCTTGCAAACAATATAGATTTAATTGCTGTGTCATAATATTACTCATTGCTCTTTGCTTCTTTTAGAGCCCAGCAGACCTGCTGTTGACATAAGACGCTCTCTTTTTAAGCCTATCAAGAAAAAACTTGTGGACAGTGAAAGAGAGCAGTGGGAAATGCTCTACAAAGGCCTTAAAGAAATTGTCCCCGACTCATGTTTTGTTCTGATGAATAATGCAGAACACCAGGAAGATGAGTACCAGCCACTATCAGAACCTAGTGATGTCACAGAACTTACTGGAGAGCACATAAGAGAAATTGAGTTGGCTACAGTAGGACAGAAAGACAATCCAGCATGGTATGTACAGCGCAAGGGGAGAATAACTGCCTCCAATTTTTACAGAGTCAAAACCAAAGTAAAAACTTTGAAAACACCTGGAAATGATGCTGATGCAAGAAAACTTGTGGACAGTTTGTTAGGACACTGTGCACCACCTGAGAACATCCCAGCATTGAAGTATGGCAGGGAAATGGAAAGCGTTGCAAAGGAGGCATACATTAAAAACTTTGAAAAAAAACTCATAGCAATGCAAGGCATCGTGAATGTGGACTCTTTATTGATGACAACAGGCAATATTTAGGAGCATCACCAGATTTAATAATAGACTGTTCTTGTTGTGGAAAAGGTGTCCTTGAAATTAAATGTCCTTTTTCTATTAGTAATGAAATCCCCACACCAAATAATTTATCTTATCTTATGAGTGTTACTGATAGAATAATGTTGAAGAAGAACCATCATTATTATGCACAAATTCAAGGGCAAATGGCTATTGCTAAGAGAGACTGGTGCCACTTCCTGGTTTATACCCAAAAGGTATATCATCAAGAAACAATACAGTTTGATGCAGACTACTGGATCAGTTTGCCAGACAGTTTAACATGGTTCTATGTCAATTATCTGGCACCTGCCAGAGAGTCTGTCAAAAACGTTTAGGAGTTATGTCAAAATCTGATTTAGAGTGATTTTACTTAACCTGTGATACAAATTTTAGGAGTAAACATGCCATTCAAATAGAAACAAAAGAAGACAATGGAGAAAATATAATAGAAACAAGGCCCTGTTACACACTGCATTTTTTTACACTAACTTTTGTTTTACAGGTATAGTAAAATATCTCTAATTGACAGTCTCTAATTTTGTGTTCTCACTCGTGCATTTGTTTGCAGAAATTTGAACAGAAAGTAAGTTATTCCTAATTATTCAGTCAGTGTGATGGTGTTTATAATTGGACCAAGTAGCTGCTTTCAAAGATGGATCACTTGGGGTTTCTATAAAGATTTCATGCAGTGCAGTCAATTATATGCCTCACTTTTGTATAACCAGGCTTGTTGAATTTCTTAGGCAATGTTTTCTTCACCACATCCAATGATGGATTGTAAACCATGCAGCCCAGTTCACTTCGTAATAGTTTAATCCAGGTAGTGAAGATGTTTGTAACAGTTGTACCAGATATGCCAAACCTCTGGGCCAAGTCAGCATTGGTTGAGCCCAGACGAAGTTTCATCATTGTCATGAGGAACTCATCTTTTTCGGAGAGCAGCCTCTTTGGGCGAAACTTCTTTGGACTTTTTTTTAAATTCCTTCCTTTCCGTGTTGACTTTGTTGGCCCAGCCCAGTACGTAACCTTTCTAGCATTCGCCTTTATCATATCAAACAAAGCATCAAATGCTGCCCTTGTTGGAATTCCGGTTAAAAGATTCACAACTTTATCAGTTTTTAAGTGTGAATAGCTAAGTCCTTTTCTTTTTATTTCTTTTTTAAGCTTCTTGTTGTATAATTTCTTGTTGAGTTCAGCCAACTGTTCTGGTAGTTCATTTATTTGTTCATTCCTCTTTGATAAACAATCATCTTCATCCTGTTTATCTCCTGTAGTTTAACTTGGGTTATGTTTATCCTCTGGCACACAGTCTGTGATATCCAAACTCGGTGGGTGATAGGACTTATGGCCAACTAGTGTTTCCTTATGCTCTCTTGAATTAGCAACAACAGATCCCCTACTTCTTTTCCTTGATTTCTTTGGACGGGTTGCTGATCGGTCCGCAGGCAATTTTCGCTTTGACCCAGTTGCTTGTTTTTCAAGTTTTTTGTGGCCTAAATTCAGAATGGGATCAGGGCTGTCTTCTGTGGGTTTTCCAAATTTAAAATGCTTACTACAAATCCGGGACGATGTCTTGGGTACCCAGAGCAGTCTTTTTTTTGTTTGTCTATTTACATTATCTGTCCATCGTTTCCTCCCTGCACTGTCCTTGAGTTGCGTTGGGAAGGGGAACAACTTGAATGGAGGCTCGCAGTCGCACGTCTCTGTCCCGTTCAAACAGTCATGAACTTTGCACTTTTGTGATGCCCATTTATTGAGCCTTTTGCCACTGCTAGCTGGGCAGCCTACAACAACGCAGTTGCGATGCCCGAATCCCATGCCTGCATAAAACGATAACAAAGACTCTTTAGAGTTGAAATAGGACGGTGTAGAAACTCAGAATACCGAACTCCGAAGAAAACTTGTAACAAAACGCAACATTCGATGTCTTAACAATCTTCAAAAATTATTTATATAATCTGAAACATGAAAATAAGAGATTTTCTTACCAATCTAGAAGCCTGCTATCTACAAATGATGTATTCCAGAAGGAAAAGGCACACTACAACTGAAGTAAACAAAGCGAGGTCAAAAGTGAGAGAAATCCAATATGGCTGTCATTCGAGACTTGGTGCTCACTTAACGCCCCATGATGCATAGCGCGAGCACCGGAAGCGGGAAACTCTTGATGCATGTATTCTTATCCCGAATTTTGCAACCCGTTACACGTTGTAAAACAGTCTTCAGAAAAATTGCGACTCATCTTGGATTTATCGTATCTTAACAATTTGATTGCAAAGAAGTCCGTAAAGTATGAAGACTTAAGAACAGTTTTACAGACATTTTTTCCGGGGACGTTTGCTTTCTCTTTCGATCTAAAGTCTGCCTACCACCATATTGACATCTGCGAAGATCATAGGAAGTTTTTGTCTTTTAAGTGGCTCTTCACAGACGGAGTAATGAAATATTATGAGTTTAAAGTTTTGCCTTTTGGGCTTACTTCGTCACCATATGTGTTTTCTAAAGTTATGCGTCAGCTGGTCAAGTTTTGGAGAGGAAATGGTCATTTGATTTTGCTTTATTTAGACGACGGTATTGCAGGAGCTCCATCGTTGGACCGCGCCGTAACTCTCAGCTTGGTTATCCGTCAAGATATTGCTTCTTCGGGATTTACAGCTAATGAACAGAAATCAGTTTGGGTGCCTAATCAGAAAATATTTTTCTTAGGTACATTTCTAAATTTTGAATCGGGAATGATCCATATTCCTAATAGACGTATTCTAAAGTTAAAATCGTCCCTCAAGCTATGTGTTCAAATGAGCAAGGTTAAGGCAAGAGAGCTAGCCTCTATCACAGGTCAGATTATTTCTATGTCTTGTGCTGTAGGCAATATTACGAGGTTATTGACACGAAGTTGTTATTCGGCCATTGAACAAAGGTCCTCCTGGGAACAATACTTATGTATTTCTCCTGAGATTCGCCACGAACTCTCATTTTGGTTAAACAATATAATATTGATTCGATTAATGGCAAGACTATGTCCCCTAAGTCCAGTGCTGTTGGCGTTGTTTACTCAGATGCAAGCGATACGGGGTTCGGTGGTTATTTTGTTCAGTGCGGTCAAGAATTAGTTTCTGGTAGTTGGTCTGACAAGGAAGTTGCTACGAGTTCTACTTTCAGAGAGATTCTGGCGGTAAAATTTGTCATTTTATCTTTGATAAATCGATTATCATGTTTAACCATTAAGTGGTATACGGATAATCAGAACGTTCCGAGAATTATGGCATGTGGCAGTAGTAAGTGTTATCTACAGTCGGAAGCTTTGTCCATTTTCAACATTTGTTGTCATCATGGTATTTCAATTGAGATGGAATGGATACCGCGGTCGGAAAATGACAAAGCGGATTTTCTTAGTCGGATTTATGATCCTGACGATTGGGGTCTTTCGTATTCTACTTTTCGAAGAATCGATCTCAACTGGGGACCGCATTCTATTGATCGATTTGCCAATCATTTGAACTATAAAACTGCTAGGTTTAATTCCAGATATTGGAATCCTGGATCAGAAGGTGTGGATTCATTTGCTATGAATTGGGCCGAGTAGAACAATTACATTTGTCCGCCTATTTGTCTCATTCCACGGGTTTTGCTCCATATGCGTAATTGCAAAGCTTTAGGAACTCTTATTGTTCCATTTTGGCCTTCCGCCCCATTCTGGCCGATGATTTGTCATAACAGAGATCATTTTCACGACTTTGTATTGGATTGGATGGAGTTACCTTCAGTTAAAGAGGCTTTTATTCCTGGTAACTGCCGTAGTGTGTTTGGTCGTGAGGACTTGACATTCAGAACGCTTGCGCTGAGAATACACTTTAACGGTTAGGTAATTGTTTTGAATACTATTAAATTCTTGAAATTCTTAGTATCAGTTACGTAATCGAATACTTCTTTCTTTGAACTCTTGGGTTGTGCGGCCTCCAGTGAGCACGCAAAAAAAACCAAGTTCGTTTATGTTTTCATTGTTTGGCGCACAGGTAGTTTTGTAGGAACTAGTAACGAGAGATGAATTTTCTCGCGTTTTGTCAAATAAGCGAGAAAATATGCTCTCGTTGATATGTGACTACCAAGGGAATTGGTAGGGTATTTAAGGGCTGATTGTATGTTGGTTCATTCTCTTGGTGTTCATTTCTGGAGGCGAACCTTAACTTAACTTACATTGTTATTTTATTTTATTTATTTTATTATTGATGCATTCCTTTCTTCATTTATTAATCTATTTTAGGAGTACGTTGGTAATATTTCTTCGCTGGAACAGTCAACCTTTAAACATTTGGTGAAGGGCAAAGTTTTGCATTACTGTTGAAGACTTACTTTTTCATATGTATTTTGCATTTATTATATTTTATATGTTCCGGCACGCAGAGCAGGAATTTCTGTCTGATTAGTAGGGGACGATCTGTTCCCGTGCGTTTTAGGGACGATCTGTGCCCGTGCGATTAAGGGACCATCTGTGCCCGTGCGATTAAGGGACCATCTGTGCCCGTGCGATTAAGGGACCATCTGTGCCCGTGCGATTAAGGGACCATTTAGGGACTATTTGTGCCCGTGCGTTTAAGGGACCATCTGTGCCCGTGTTTTGAAGAGATAATTGTATTTTTTCGTGCCGTTCAGGTTTGATTAAAGAACATTCAGGTTTATTTGGCTCTTAGCTGCGTTTGTTTTTTCAGATGTTTTTCAGTCGCAGATGTGGTCCGAGTTTTCTGCCGCTGTACCTGAGCATTTGCAGTCCATAGGTCACCGAGTTAAGGAGACAGTTCTTGCATCTAACGCAGATGGTAGCGGAGATGTTAAAGAATCTCGTTTCTTCCAAGACAAAAGAATCGTCTAAGGCAGACCAACTTCGTGAAGGAGCTTGGATATCCATTGCAAGATCAGGTCAATACACCTGCCCAGTAAGGGCGCTAGAGCAGTACATCGTCGCCGCGGGAATTGATATGGAGGAGAACTTACCTCTATTCCGAGCTCTTGCACCTCCAAATTCAACGTCTAAAGTTCGACGTCAGGGTATCAGTTACACTAGAACCAGAGAACTCATAAAGGATGCGTTTAAAGAAATTACAGACGTCTCTAAAATCAGTCTCCATAGCCTGAGATCAGGTGGGGCGTCTGCTGCTGCTAATGCGGGAATCGCAGATAGACTCTTCAAAAGACATGGTCGTTGGTCAAGCGAGAATGCTAAAGACGGATATATTAAGGACTATCTAGATTCTATGCTTTCTGTTACAAGAGCATTAGGAATGTAATAGACCGAGTCCAGCAGGTCAGGGGGTACAATCCATAGGGCTGGGATTTTTCCCCTTTTACAGTCACAATGAGCGTGATGGGGTTTTTTCATTCTATGGATGCTCGTTTCGTATACCCTTATGATCAATGTATTAGGTTTAGCTTAGGTTTCTTTTAATGAGTTCACTTATAATGTAATAAAAATGTACTGTATTTAATCTTCTTCTGATTAAATAGGTAGTGCGGCCTCCAGTGAGCACGCAACAAACACCAAGTTCGTTTATGTTTTCATTGTTTGGCGCACAGGTAGTTTTGTAGGAACTAGTAACGAGAGATCAGTTTTGCATCTCATTAACTATGAAAATTTGACGCATACACTTGCGAGTCCTCACAGTGACGTCATTGTAATGGAGGACTCGGTTCCAGGTCCCCGACAGATTTTAGCATACAGCAGTCAATTTGAATGGCAAAAAAACACCATTGCAAAGACAGAACTGAAAAATAAATATACCTTTGATAATCAGAAAAGAATGAACTTTATTGTTCTGCAATAAAATATATATGCAAAATTTGGTTTCATTAACACTTGATGTAGATATTAAACGTTGATGTAGATATTAAACGATCAAGCTCTATTAATTTATTTTATAAAAAGGATATAAAGCCGTTCTTCTCGAACAACAAAAATAAGTGACTATACCTTTTTCAAATATTTATCAGCTTAATCATTAACTTTAGTCTATACAAACGTTGCAGTGATCAACTCGAAAGCTTTTGCTCCTTTGGTCACTGCGCACTACCAACTATTTGAAATATAATCTGTATTTACTTTTTCACTTTTGTTCTTCTTCAAAATGTACTGTTGTGTTTATTTATGTAAATAGTGCGAAATAAAACTTGAAACTTGAAACTTGACGTATTGAAATTGTATTAATGTTACTCACCTTCTCCATGTCATCGTTCCATTCACCGTGCCCCACAGCCAATACCTTCAGCTCATCAGTATTAACATGAACGAACACTCTATCACCAGCAGAAAAGCAAGCGTCGTTGAGATTTGGTAGATGGTCCCTGTAGTAAAATCCTCCTGTCGCCGGTTTGGTGAAACTCAGATGAAGCTAAAATAGAATATACGTTTTATTAGACAAGTTGGTAACCATGTTGTCTCCTAATACTATATATTATAAAGACATACATTAAGACAAAACGATCTAAAATACGCTAATCTCATCATACTACAAGGAAACATAGGCACCAATCATGGTCTACTCGTGGATGGATTACTGTAGGCCCTGGGCACTATCCATCATAGTGGCAAATAAAACTATAATTATTTTTCACTTTCGATTTTCTTTGTTCATTCCTAGTAGTAATAATAGTAATAACAGTAATAACAGTAATAATAGTAATAACAGTAATAACAGTAATAACAGTAATAACAGTAATAACAAAAATAACAGTAATAACAGTAATTATAACATGACCTAAGAAATTGCTGCAATCTGATTGGTTAAAGGGAGTGGTATTTCAACGTAATAGTGAAATTACAAACTCCAATGAGTGGTATTTCAAACTCCGGGGGGGGGGGGGGGGGGGGGCACTCACGTACATGACATAAGTGAGATGTGCGGCGGTACCGTGTCTAGGTTTGAGCCCAATTTCGCAAACTAAGTCTTGTTTTGGAACAAATCATCTATCAATTTGGATTGATTTTCATAAATTTCATGGAAATTCTGGTTAATAGGAATTAAGTAATGGTCCGGTTAAGAACGATAGCACTGAACGGCAAGGAATGTAAAAGGTGTTAATTTTCTATTCTTCTCTCTCGTAATTTCATTGGTTGATACTCATAAATTGAATAGAAAACCATCGAAATAATGCATTTTTATATGATATTTTTTGAAGTTTCAATTTAATTTTGATCAAAATGACTATGGTTTAATTTCGAAGAATATCGACCGAGGGGAAAGTTATCAAATTTGCGATCGAAAGATCTTTTGTTTTCTCCCTTTCCCATTGGCTGAATGGTGGTTTCTTTGAGATTTCACAGTAAAAATAGCCCATAGCATACAAACTACTTTATTTTCTGGGTGTAGTTTGGACTGTAGACATCTCATACAGCACTTAAGTCATATTCACGCAAAATCGACCGTGAGGATGTGCTCATTGCCGCGGCTCTATTGTTTTTACTACAGTTCTTACGCGGACCATTACTTAATACCTCATTTTTTTATTTTTTTTTGCAAACCTGGTCGGGCTCTGAATACAACATCTCACATACCTACCTTTATTATGCAAGCGGTGCCCCCCCTCCCCCCCGGTTTTAAGCTCAGTTTTTACAGGTCGCCAAGCGGGTGCAACAAACTACAAAAGTACGGACTTACAGTGGCAAATGCCTGGCTTTTGATGGTAAAATTTAAGAGTTTGGAATAGAAATGAAACGAAATGTATAGACTGATGCTTACTGTACTTTGCGAAACGAAACGAAACTGTACTTTGCGAAACCGTACTTTGCGAAATTGTACTTTGCAAAACTGTACTTTGCAAATCTGTACTTTACGAAACTGTACTTTGTGAAACTGTACTTTGCGAAACGCGTATTTAGGCACTTAACTGGGAACAGCTAAAACAATAATCTTAGTTTATACTTACTTTCATATATACATGTATAGCGCCTGGTAGACTTAATACTTGCTTCTTTTTACAAACAAAACTCCTTTTACAGTTCCGGCGATCCCGTCGGTCATATTGCAATAGTAACCACGCTAACCGCGCAGACACGGCAACGAGGCTGCATTGACCCGACCTCTAGTATTTGTAACAATTTTTCCCATACGATAAGTTGATTATGTTTGATAGCTCAGGCAGCAGAGCGGTCATTTTCGCGTACTTGGGATCGGGAGTTCGAATCCGGCGACGCTAACATTTTCCCCCCTTCTATTTTTTTACTGGACCACATTTTTAGCTCTCCTTTCCTCGTTCTGGTATTTTTCTTCATAACCAAATAAATAATAACTAAACAAATCATAGCCTTTCAAAGCGATCGATCGAAAAGTTTCAAATTTCAGGTTGCTTCATGCACGATCAACTTTTCTCTCAGCTAAGAGATTCAAACAGCTGTTTTAGTAGTGTTTAGCAGTTTCTTTCGATTTTGTTGAGAAGTGGACGAGCCCGTAAACAGCAGGAAATCACTGTGCCGCTTTCGGTTGTTCGAGCAGCTTTTACAATGCATGAAAACGGGTATTCCCTAACCATTTAAGAGTGACTTTCCGTAAGAATCGACCAAACCCTGGCACAAGTCAAAAAATTGTTTTCGTTCATAGTCTCTCTATAAGTAGGCCCTAGAGAGAAACCAAACGAGCTGTTGTTAGTTTGGTAAAATTTTGCTTCGTTTGGCGAGAAAATGGAAAATTCGAGTTGGCCTGAAATTACTGAGAAATCGAGTTTAAAAAGATGAAATTTTCCGAAAATAAACCCAGCTCGCGTCGCAAAACTATGACTCTGGTGGTTTTTACGATTGATTCTGTTTGATCTTTAGGCATCCCTCGTTCTGATGATTACAGAATGTTTTGGTTTCTGTATTCTTTTAGAGCGATAATTGTATTTTAATGAAGACCACAATTTGCTAGCTTCTATTCAACAAATTATATCACGGGTAAACGGCTGGCGTTAAGTATGTGCCCTGTCTCCAAATTCTTTAAAAGTTATATAGGAAGCTGTGTTAGATAGTATTATATCAGAATATCGAGAGAAATCTCTGGGCAAACGATTTTAACCACTTAGCTCAGCGCGATTTTGATACTCTATTTATAGCCATTTCGGCGAAAATGTACGCTTGGGTAAACATTATGGCGTGACACCAGAAGTTATCACAAATTCAGCGAAATTCTTTAAGATATCCTCAAATTAGTAAAACATTTTCTTATGTTTTTCTGCTTGAAAGTAAGTGATATAATTTATTGAAAATACCTACAAGGTAAGTATGTAAATGTTACAGGTCTGACTGACTCACTAATGTTGGCGTGACAGCCAATAGGTCATCTTGCAATACTTTGCATCATTTGACCAAAATTCAGCAAGAAATATGTTTTAAACATTACACTTTGGTTTTAAGGACGTAAATGTACTCCATTTTTTATATATGAATTGCTTTATATCAGTTTACATGAGACGTACGACACTAAAACTTAAAATTTGATAACTTAATTAATGCACAAATAGCCGTGGGAATGCCATGTCTATCCTATTGTTTTCTATCTCGAATTGAAAATAAAATGGAAGCGTGTTGCTCATTCAAGCTACTTGTTGGAGGTTCTTGTACCTTTGATCGCAGAGATAGATAGGAAGCAGTCGACAGAGATAGTGCCTTTATTATCATGTACTAAGGACATTTCCAACCACAAGTCACTCTGCGGTTTTCAAGACTGGAACTTGTTCTTGCCCGGGCGGCCGTGTTTGATCCTCCCCAAAACCTTGCGTCTTTAACCATTTGTCCATCGCATCGTATGGCTCTTGGAATTGGATGGAAGAGAAAAAGCAACCGTTGTAGTATTCCCCAAGAGATATCTGGTCACGGAAAAGACGAAAAAGAGAAATTGCCGAAGGCGGATAGAGGTGTCTCGAAAATCCTCTCCCAAAGGATCAAGAAGTGCATAGGCATTTTTATCCCAGTAGGTTCAGGTAAATAACAGCAAATAGGCCGTTTGCAGGACCTGGTCAAGTTATCTTTTTAGCCTGTCCATAAAACAAATTGGCGCTAGAACAACATGGATGCCAGAAATGGAAAGAGCAAGCCAAAATTAGTAAAAAGCCCAAGTTTTAAGTTCATATCTTTAAAGCTCAGTAGTCTCACAAACTATGTTAAATTCAAAAAATTGCCCAGTTTTCAAACATTTGCCACTTCTTCAGTTTTAAAGATATGAACCTAAAACTTGGGCTTGTTACTAATTTTGGCTTGCTCATCCATGTTGTTCTAGCGCCATTTTTTTGATTGACAGGCTAAAAAGGTCACATGACCAGGTCCTGCAAAGGGCCTATTGGTATCTTGCTTCTTTTATCCAATTAAACATACATTTTCAGTAACACCGCGCGTGGTTTCTCTCATGTTCAAGGTTTGTGCCGGTCATGCAGGGAGATTCTGAAGTCTTTTAAAGAAAACGTTGAAATGGACATTGCAGGTTCACTTGCTGTTAGTTCGTCGGAAATGGACATAACTATTGGTGAAATGGATGCTTTAACTTTGGTAAGTGGTAATGTAGATTTCACAACTCGGCGAATTATACACGCTCGCAGCTCTAAAACGCCGTTTTTAATACATCTTTTTCTTCTAAGAAGCCAGTAAGACATGTTTCACTTCAATTTTATATATGCACAACATACGGCAGGCGTTTCGTTGGGTTTTTCGTAGGATTCGGAGCAACGGAAAATGGGGCGAAACAAAAAGCGCGTTACGTCTCGTACGATTTCCCCGCATCGCATCCTTAGAAAATCCACTGCGACGCCTGCTACACAGAAGTTCAAGACCAGGTCAGGTTGATTACATGTATTACAGAAGGCCATACCGATATGTTTCACATTGCTTGGCATCACGCTGCGTCTTTGCACTGTTTCTCTGAGTGAGAAAAAAGTAATAAAATTATGCCTTCATTTTTTTTGTCCAGAATGACAACGAACTACTAAGCACTAGCACACCATCTGCTGCACATTCTTCGCAACCACGTACACCTTGTCTGTCACAGGCCGACGAAACGCCACACAGAAGTTTGTTCCTGCCAGACGTTTCAGATGACTCTATCATGAACGAGCAATGTACCAGCTCAAAATCTCAACTTGATAGGTTTCTGGCAACAAGAGACATAAGCCCTATTCGATCTTCCCTGTCAATAATAATAATTAATAATAATTATAGGTTTTTATGGCGCATTTAAAAATCTCAATGCGCTTACATGGAGTATGAGAAGACTATATTAAAAAATAGAAAATAGTAAAAATAACTAACTATAGTAAAGAATAACTATACCTATGTTGTAAAAATTTAAAAAGATATATTAATATAAGAAGTAATGTAAAATATATATACATAAACACAGACTGATATACAACAGAAAATATAAACATATAACATAATATAAATACTTCTCTACTGTCACTGCGTCATATAGACTCTATTGAAAAGAAAGGTTTTAAGAGCAGATTTAAAGGCTGATATAGTAGTGGAGGACTTAATGTCATCTGGTAGTGAGTTCCATAGTTTCGGTGCAGAGTAGGAGAAGGCACGTTCGCCATAAGTTACAGTTCTGACAGGTGGAAATGGAGGACGAAGGAGTGAACGACTTGAAGAACGAAGAGAGCGGGAAGGACGATTTTCTTCAACCAGAGTAGATAGATAACTTGGAGACAGACCGTGTAGTGTTTTATATGTTAAAAGTAGAATCTTGAACTCTATGCGTGCTTCAACTGGTAACCAATGAAGATCCATAAGTGCAGGTGTAATATGCTCAGACCGTTTTGTCAACCCCTTGGAATGAATCTGGAGACAGAACCAAGCGCTATTATATAAGGAAATCAAGCCAGGCAGTAGCAGCAGCATAGCCCCTAATGAACCCGATCAGTTATGGCATTCCCTTGTTGGGTCTCAAGCCATTCAAAAGCACTTTGCCTCTTGTTCAGATAATGCCACTAAAGTTGACGAAGCATTACTTGAAAGTCTGGCTGAGTGTTATAACGAGGCTGATCAGTGGGACACTCGCCGTCAAATTTTATCGATTATGGCCGAGAAGGTGAGCTTCAAAATCCTTTGTAGATGGATCCCTGATCTCACCCATTATCGCTATAAAATCGCCAAGCGACACTCATTACTTCATGGCAAAGGAGTACCTGTACCAAGGCCGAGTAACACAAGAATGCCTGTTCCGCAAGAGAAGGTAGAACACTTTATCTGCTTCATAGCAAGTCCATATATAATTCAGGATTTGCCATTTGGAGAGAAAAAACTCGTCCTTTCTTCAAAAGAGGTAATTACAGTACCCAATGTGATCAGGATGTTGGTGCCAGAACGCATTGTAAAGCAGTATCAGCAGTACTGCTGGGAAACTGAGTTCAGCCCATTAAGTCGGAGCTCTCTCCTGCGAATTTTACAGGTTTGCTCAGCATCTGTTCAAAAATCCCTACAGGGCCTCGATTATATCACAGCTTCTGGTACTAAAGGATTTGAAAAGCTAGAAGAAGTCGTCGACAAGCTAGGAGACCTAGGTATGGGTATGTCTTGGGCGAAGCAAAAGAAACAGCAGTTAAGGATTGCCAAGCGCTATCTGAAGTGTGACTATAAGGTAAGTGTAGACAAAAATACTAAAAATTAAATCCAGTCATAGTCTTGAAGGCAGAAATCTCCGTAATGGCTAAGAGGGGAGCCTCCAAACGCTAACAAAAAAAAGAAAAAGAAATTTAGTTCATTCTTTATTGGGGCTAATATTTCCCCCTAATATTTTCCTCTGAAGGTCCACATTTCAAGTTCTTCCAAAGTTCCCGACCATTGTCGGACGTATGCACTAAGTGATCCCACGGAGCCACACTTCCAAGCGATCTGCGACCACATTCATGACGGTCTGTGCGAACGTTGTAACCTATTGTCTTCAGGAATTGATGAGATAGAGAAAGCACTTCACAAGATAACAGGGACAGCTGAGGAAACAGATGAGCTAACATTTACCATTGAACAGGCAAAGCACAATATCGGTGCTTGGAAGGCCCATCTACTCCGTTCCGTTAACCAAGATGAAGCTAGGCTGGATTTGATCGATGGATTAAATGAGAAATCAGTTCTCCTAGTACAAGACTGGGCAATGAAATATTTGCCCAGGAAGTATCGCGAAAGTCAGACCGACTGGTTTGCCAAACGTGGCATACCCTGGCACATCACTGTAGCATTCAGACGGGGCGAATCCCAAGAGCTTGAGATGGCGTCGTTTGTTCACATATTCCAGTCTTGCAGCCAAGACAGTGGAACAGTTTTGAGTATCATGACAGATGTAATCAGGCAACTCAAATGCATCATGCCAGACCTGGAATCAGTGCTGTTTAGGCAAGATAACGCAGGATGCTATCATTCTGCGTTGACCATTGCTGCAGCAAAAGTTGTTGGAGAAGCGACAGGGGTAACAGTCCGACGAATGGATTTCTCTGACCCTCAAGGCGGAAAAGGAGCATGTGATAGGAAAGCAGCGACAATAAAGTCTCACATGCGGTTATTCCTTAACGCAGGCCACGACATCGAGACCGCTATCCAAATGAAGACGGCAATGGAATCGTCAGGTGGAGTCCCCAATGTTAGCGTCACCCTCTCGGCCACGCCTGAGACGTCAACGAATAAAGCTGTCAAGTGGGAGGGCGTGAGCTTGGTGAATAACATTGAGTATTGCAAGGATGGCTTGCGCGTTTGGAGGGCGTACAGCATAGGCTTTGGTAAGTTACTCCCATGGAACAAATTTAGTAGTTGTTGCAAAGAGGACATACCAGCACTTACAATCCTCGAAAAAAGTAGGCAGAGGTGCAGTTTGCAACTCCGAAGTCACGCCGAACAGACACATTGCCTGACAAAGAGGACGACATCAACGCTAATGTAGAAGAAGTAATTGATGCGGCAACACCGAGCAATGAACTGTTTTCTTGCCCAGCAGAAGGGTGCGTAAAATCGTTCCAGAGGCACTCCAGCTTACAACATCATCTTGAGTGTGGAAGGCATAAGCGGGTTTTGGAACAAGAAACTCTTCAAGACAAGGCAATGATTAATTATGCAGAAAGGCTCGAGGTTGGAAGTACAAAGTTACAGGGAGTTGCGGAAGGTTCTCTTACTGGGCCAAATTATCACCTCATCTCTGATCTGCCGTCTCTGCCTATAGGATGGGCACTGAAATCTTCGCATAATCGAAGAGTAAAGTTCACAACATCTCAAAAGGAGTACCTCTGCAAGAAATTTGAAATTGGTAAAACGACGGGAAGAAAGGTTGACCCATCTACAGTTGCAAAGGATATGAGATGTGCTAAAGATGGTACCGGGACTCGATTGTTTTCTACGTCCGACTTTTTAACAAGTCAACAAATTACGAGTTTCTTTTCTAGGCTGGCATCAAAAAGCAGTGTTGACGTTGAAGCTCAGGAGAAAGAAGCGGAAGAATGTAGCGCTAGACAGGAGGAAGCCTTAGAGGTCATGCGGAGACGGGTAACAAGGGACGTGGAACTCCTTCATCCTTTAGTGTATGACACATATAACGTTTGCGAACTTGTCTCTCAAGGCAAGCTGAGTGGTACATTCAGCGTGTCTGCGTTGCGAGATATCTGTATTTATTTTAACCTTGACGTTTTCGATATCACGACAAGACGTAAGAAGCCCTACACAGATAAGCTGTTTCAACTAGTGAAGTCTTGTACTTGTTTTCAAGCTAAAGGTTAACACGGTCAGGGAAACACAGGAAGTGAGAACTGTAATTCTGTAAAGAGTTACAAGTAATTTCTTTATAATCATACATATTCCTTCATGGGCGGATCCAGAAGTACTCGAGAAGAAGGTGTCCCTTTTGTACACTTTATTGCCGTAGTACGTAATAAGAAAGAAAGAAATGGAAGAAAGGAAATTTAATAGCAAGAATATGAAAAACTTTTTTAGTATCAATCTCGTGACAGGGCATTGTGATTATTAGTCACGTATTGCATAACAGGGAGGCTAAAAATCTATTAGGGAAGGTACGTTTTTTTTCTGGGGGGGGGGGGGGGGGGGGGGCTGTAGTATTTTTGGGAAGAGTCATCGAAAAAAAATGTAACGTTTGTGAAGGGTCATCCTTTTATTGTTTTCCTAGTAGGGAAGGGTCATCCTTTTCCCCCATAGTATTGGCAGATAAACGGCTTCGAAAATTCCTAGGCGGTTTTAGTACTTACTTGATATAAACATCTGTAAGAAATAACGTCAAAGCTACTGGGGGAGGGTCATCCATTTTTCCGCGACTTCAAATGAGGGGCCATGGATTTCCTTAAAAAGGAACGGGGAGGGCCACGTTTTTCTCCTTGTTTGAAAAGAAAAAACTCCAGCCCCCCCTCCCCAATCATTAGAAACGTAGCTTCCTCCCTAGTCGGGGAAAGTTAGTTTGAATATTGAGTTAGACGATAATATGGCCATAATCCAGTTTAAATCCCGGGGTTTAATCCATAGTAAATCCCTTTAGAACGTTATTAAAACGTTACTGCAAACATGGTTTTGCATTATGAAGAATCTGACATGTCGGATTAAATTAATGACCAAAACGTATGACCGAAACTCAATCAACTTTAGCGGCTTTAAATAAGAGGACTTTGAACTAATACTAAATATTCTCGCTATCGAGTCAGAAGTGAGGTTTCGTTTGAGCATAGTTAATAGAGTGGAATGGTTATGAAACCCAGCGACCTTCTTTGTTATATGTCTTTGTTAGCTTTTTTCAACCGTGACCCTGCACAAAACACAATAGAAATTCCAATGTGTTAATCAATCAGCCAATAGAAACGTGTGAGTTCAGTCGTTCAGGGGACGCTAATGAACTATGACCCTGCACAATCTTTTGTCTTGCCCCCCTCCAACATAAATCGCAGCGCCTTTGTTAGCCCCTTTGAAGTTTGCCGGGTTTCATAACCATTCCACTCTATTAACTATGGTTTGAGCTATTGCTGCCCAGTGCAAGTAAATGAATACAATTGTTTGCTTGTTTGTAACTTGATCGTAATTTATGCAAATATGAGGGGGAATATTGAAAGCTAATTTGAAAGAGAGGCCGAAGTACCGAAACCGAAATAAAAATATTTAAAGGACAAAAGTTATTATTGTTAAGTTATTTAGTTGCTTTTAAGGATTCTTTGGCGAATTTTTATGACCTTGTGGCTCATAAGCTCATGTCACGCCATTGTTTACCCAAGCGTAAATTTTCGCCGAAATGGCTATAAATAGAATATCAAAATCGCGCTGAGCTAAGTGGTTAAAATCGTTTGCCCAGAGATTTCTCTCGATATTCTGATAGAATGCTATCTAACACAGCTTCCTATAGAGTGTAGGTTTTTGTAGAGGGTCGAGTGTAAAAAGTCGAGGGTCGAGTGTAAAAAGTCGAGGGTCGAGGGTAAAAAGACGAGGGTCCAAAAAATTTGCTTAAATCTATGAATGAAAAGTCCGAAGACTACAGCAAAGCTGATATACAACGTAAAATTCCAACACAAAGCACTACGGTTAGCTAGGCCTGACATGAAAAGCGCTCGGACTAGATTGCAGCCATAGACAGCTGTTTCGTTCTTATTAGAACTCGTCAGTATGGCATAGCAAACAGAACACAGGTTTCGGTGCCACTGCACTACCGACCCGGGACTGAGCTAAGGAGCATCTAGTTTCGAGCACACAGAAATGTTTGGTTATCGGGTCACACGTCATTACGTGTGGCGAAAAGCCAAAAACCAAACAAATCTGAACCTAACATGTCAGTGCCTTGTGAGAAATAGTTATGCTGGCCAGACCAGCTTTATAAATGATGACAATAACAGGAATATTCGGATCCATATAAGACCTACGGTACAAAAATCCATAATAGAAAACACATAAGCAAATACCGTGAACGAACATCCTGTAAAAATACGTTGGATCCGAAGTGAGGACCTATGCAGCCAAAAATATGAAAAATAACGAATGAAAAGTCCGAAGACTACAGCAAAGCTGATATACAACGTAAAATTCCAACACAAAGCACTACGGTTAGCTAGGCCTGACATGAAAAGCGCTCGGACTAGATTGCAGCCATAGACAGCTGTTTCGTTCTTATTAGAACTCGTCAGTATGGCATAGCAAACAGAACACAGGTTTCGGTGCCACTGCACTACCGACCCGGGACTGAGCTAAGGAGCATCTAGTTTCGAGCACACAGAAATGTTTGGTTATCGGGTCACACGTCATTACCAAATAACCAAACATTTCTCTGTGCTCGAAACTAGATGCTCCTTAGCTCAGTCCCGGGTCGGTAGTGCAGTGGCACCGAAACCTGTGTTCTGTTTGCTATGCCATACTGACGAGTTCTAATAAGAACGAAACAGCTGTCTATGGCTGCAATCTAGTCCGAGCGCTTTTCATGTCAGGCCTAGCTAACCGTAGTGCTTTGTGTTGGAATTTTACGTTGTATATCAGCTTTGCTGTAGTCTTCGGACTTTTCATTCGTTATTTTTCATATTTTTGGCTGCATAGGTCCTCACTTCGGATCCAACGTATTTTTACAGGATGTTCGTTCACGGTATTTGCTTATGTGTTTTCTATTATGGATTTTTGTACCGTAGGTCTTATATGGATCCGAATATTCCTGTTATTGTCATCATTTATAAAGCTGGTCTGGCCAGCATAACTATTTCTCACAAGGCACTGACATGTTAGGTTCAGATTTGTTTGGTTTTTGGCTTTTCGCCACACGTAATGACGTGTGACCCGATAACCAAACATTTCTGTGTGCTCGAAACTAGATGCTCCTTAGCTCAGTCCCGGGTCGGTAGTGCAGTACGTGGCACCGAAACCTGTGTTCTGTTTGCTATGCCATACTGACGAGTTCTAATAAGAACGAAACAGCTGTCTATGGCTGCAATCTAGTCCGAGCGCTTTTCATGTCAGGCCTAGCTAACCGTAGTGCTTTGTGTTGGAATTTTACGTTGTATATCAGCTTTGCTGTAGTCTTCGGACTTTTCATTCGTTATTTTTCATATTTTTGGCTGCATAGGTCCTCACTTCGGATCCAACGTATTTTTACAGGATGTTCGTTCACGGTATTTGCTTATGTGTTTTCTTAAATCTATCTATACTATTATAATTTATGTCCCTACGACGTTGGTAATGGCTGAACGGATATTCGCCAAAATTGGACACAATGACCTTCTAGACCGGACAAACCATCCCAGGGGGTCCATCAATGATGACGTCATCAGTCACGTGACATTTCTGCTCTCATCGCAAGTTCTTCCATGGTAACAATTGCTCAAACCACAGAGAAAGTTGAGAAACTATCCTGGTTAACTAATCCAAGTCATCCAAACAGCCAGAAAGGAGCTTGCCGATGTCAATCAAAGTCCATGGAGTGAAATTTTAGAACGTCTTCCCGACGGGACCCCTGTACTATCTCCCGCCTGAAGATCACATGACTGAATAGCCGAGCCTCCGTTCGAGATACATGTGCTTCGTCGTCTCGAGCGGATGGCTTGGTGAGTTCTTTGTTACTGGCTGTGAGGTGACACGGGAAGGTTAAGTAAAATTTAGCGACCTAAATCACTATTTAAAAAAGTGTAAAAACTAATCACGATTTACGAAACTCGAGAGGTATGTTAATTAAAACGAAAAGTACATGTAGCTTTCATTATACAGACAAGGCGGCCATGCTTGTCTGCAGTTTAATTTACCGAGTGCTTCGTGATGCCGGTCTTGTTGCAGGATTTTCTATTTTTCTGCTGAGACGATACATAAGTAAATCCCACTCAAGTCGCATGAAAAGGATGAAGATACTCCTACTGCAAAGAAGGCGGAGAAACCGCTTAGCTGCTGTTGTTTCAAATGCCGCCAGAGGCCGGGCACTGACATGTCACACGGTGAAGCAGCGACGGGCGGGCATTGATGACGAATAAATCGCAAAATTATTTACCGGTAAACTTATTTTTCAGAAAAATGTACGCAAATTTTTGGACCCTCGACATTTTACCCTCGACCCTCGACTTTTTACACTCGACCCTCGACTTTTTACACTCGACCCTCGACTTTTTACCCTCGACCCTCGACCCTCGACAAAAACCTACACTCCTTCCTATATAACTTTTAAAGAATTTGGAGACAGGGCACATACTTAACGCCAGCCGTTTTCCCGTGATATAATTTGTTGAATAGAAGCTAGCAAATTATGGTCTTCGTTAAAATAAAATTATCGCTCTAAACGAATACAGAAACCAAAACATTATGTAATCGTCAGAACGAGGGATGCCTAAAGATCAAACAGAATCCATCGTAGAAACCACCAGAGTCATAGTTTTGCGACGCGAGCCGGGTTAATTTTCGGAAATTTTCATCTCTTTAAACCCAATTTCTCAGCGATTTCAGGCCAACTCGAATTTTCCATTTTCTCGCCAAACGAAGCAATATTTTACCAAACTAACTACAGCTCGTTTGGTTTCTCTCTAGGGCCTACTTATGGACAGATTATGAGAGAAAACTATTTTTCGACTTGTGTCACGAAAAGTCAATTTTGGTCGATTCTTACAGACAGTCGCTCTTAACATTCCAGATATGACTAGTCTTTTTTGTAGTGTCTTCCCTTCGATCAGAAGATAACCCCATGTTTTTTTCAAGTTTACCAACTCTAGCAAAAGAAAGTTAGTGTACCGGTTAGCCTACAAAAGTACCATGGGTGCTAGAGGTCCTTCTTGCAAAGTTTACCGCATTTTGTTGCATACGCCGAAGGCGCGATCAGTGAGTGCCGGAGACACACGAAGACTCTGGAAAGGAGCTAGTCAAATAAATACACAAAAACAAAAATGAAAGAACGTTTGGAACACTGGGACAATTGCCAAAAAGGCTATTGATCTATTGCATAAATTTGATAGACTCGGCTACAATTTGACGATTCGTAAGAGCTCCAATTTTTTTTAAAGCCTTTCTCAAAGTTCTCAGCGCTGCAGAAGTTTCTTTCCCCCGGAACTTTTCTCAGCTTTATTTATTTCTCCAGGGCTCTTCCCTGTCTAACTTTCGTTTAATACAGTCTTGCATTTGTTTGAATGAAATTTGATATTTTAGCATTTTCTCGCCGTACTCCCGCATTCGTGTATTAAATGAAATCGACACTATCACATGGTCACGATAGATTGATTTACAACATCGACAATAATGGTTTTGTTTATTTAACAAGCCCCCTTTGTATGTGATTAGATAATTATCAATTTCTGGGAAACTCGAAATCCTAACTCGAATCCTGACTCGAATCCTGACTCGAAATCCTGACTAGAAACTTAGCTTATCTCTGATATTGGTCGATAAAAATAAAGTAAAAAAAGAAATCCCGGCCGTCCCACCTTTTGAACTGGCGAGCACGCGCTGTCGACTGAGTGGTAACATTTTTGGCGTGAAAAATTATTTACCTCGGCGGACATGTTAAAATGTAGTGTGATTCGTTCACTGTACTTAGCCTTTCAATTATGGCTGTTAAGCTTCCTATATAAATATATAACACTACTAAAACAGCTGTTTGAATCTTTTAGCTGAGAGAAGAGTTGAAGCAAAATGAAAATAATTCTATCGATCGCTTTGAAAGGCTATGATTTGTTTAGTTATTATTTATTTGGTTATGAAGAAAAATACCAGAACGAGGAAAGGAGAGCTAAAAATGTTGTCCAGTTAAAAAAAGAAAAAAGTTTAGCGTCGCCGGATCCCACGTACGCAAAGATGACCGCTTTACTGTCTGAGCTATCAAACATAATCAACTTCTCGTATGGGAAAAATTGTTACAAATACTAGAGATCGGGTCAATGCAGCCTCGTTGTCGTGTCTGCGCGGTTAGCGTGGTTACTATTGCAATATGGCCGACGGGATCGCCGGAACTGTAAAAGGAGTTTTGTTTGTAAAAAGAAGCAAGTATTAAGAAGTCTACCAGGCGCTGTATATGTGAAAGTAAGTATAAACTAAGATTATTGTTTTTAGCTGTTCCCGCAGTAGTGCCTAAATACGCGTTTCGCAAAGTACAGTTTCGTTTCGTTTCGTTTCGCAAAGTACAGTAAGCCTCGAGTGACCAGTTGACAGACGAAGAAAGTTTGATTCCGTGAATGAAAACGGAACCGAAAATTGACGTTCATTTCGCTCAAACAACTGCCCAGGAACAGCTGACATTATACAAGGACAAAATACCAACAAAGTAAGCCAAGTTTACTTTTAGATTTTCTTTTAATTGTTTTGTTTTAATCTATTGACAAGAAATCCTTGGATGTTCCTCGGTTGCATGTTACCCGTTGCCGTGAGATAGTTGATTCAAATCGTGTTCAAGTTACCTAAAGAGATAACCTTGCTTGTACTAAATTTTCATTTCCAGCTGCGATAGTTTAGATCAGTATTCTGGTTTTCGATTATAAAGTTTATTCTTGGATATGAATTAACAGTTACTGTCTTTTTAAATAAAACAGCAAGGTGACAACTGTTTTATTGTTTGACTTCAGTTGTGCTCGATGAACTGCCTGAAATCAAACTTCGCTTTTTGCTATTGTCAGTTTACCAGAAATTGACTTTTTTTCACAGGTTTATAGCCATTTTCTCTCAGCTCCAGTCGATTATTAAGCCTTTCTTTGATATTTGGCTGTTCAATTTAATAAGCTAAATTATCTGCCAAACGCACACTTCAGTACAGGATTTTCACTTGAGCTCAAACTCAAAGAAGTAAACAAACTCGGTGTACTGAGAGAACATGTAGATCTGATTGTCTTTCTCAGTAAATTTCTTAGGTCATACTATAAACAAATAATAGCATGATTTGTACGTGATATTTGACATAAATACCGCTCATGATATTTCAAAATCGTTCGTAATGAACAATTTTGAAATATCGCTCACGGTATTTATGCCAAATATCACTGCAAACCATGCTATTACCTATACGTCTAACAGTAATAACAATAATAACAGTAATAACAATAATAACAACAATAACAACAATAACAGCAATAACAGCAATAACGGCAATAACGGCAATTATAACAGCAATAACAGCAATAACAGTAAAAACAATAAAAACAATAATAACAGTAATAACAGTAAAAACAATAATAACAGTAGTAATAATAGTAATATTTCTTTCTTTCTTTATATTTACTCAATTCAATTACACAATATTTACAAAAGATATCTGCGTAATTAGGAAGGTTTATACAGAACATGAAAATGTTGCTTATAAAAATAAACCGCCTGTACGTGTATTAACATTATTATATAACGATGCAGACACTCTGAACGTGGTTCCACGGAAACAAAAACATCACCAAGTACAATACTCCCATTTCCTCAGAGCGTTCACTACAATATGAATAAAACTATGATAACTACATACATAGGAACTAGACTAAGTATTAAGTAATGGTCCGCGCAAGAACTATAGTAAAAACAATAGAGCCGCGGCAATGAACATATCCTCACGGTCGATTTTGCGTGAATATGACTTAACTGTTGTATGAGATGTCTACAGTCCAAACTACACCTAGAAATTAAAGTAGTTTTTATGCTATGGACTATTTTTACTGTGAAAACTCAAAGAAGCCACCATCCAGCCAATTGGAAAGGGAGAAAACAAAAGATCTTTCAATCGAAAATTTGATAACTTTTCCCACGGTTGATATTCTTCGAAATTAAACCATAGTTATTTTGATCAAAAATAAATTAAAACTTCAAAAAAATATCATATAAAAATGTATTATTTCGATGGTTTTCTATTGAATTTATGAGTATCAACCAATTAAATTACGAGAGAGAAGAATAGAAAATTAACACGTTTTTACATTCCTTGCCGTTCAGTGCTATCGTTCTTAGCCGGACCACTACTTAAACACTACGAAAACGCCTCCTTGTGAGTACTGAATTTGTTAGAATATAACTTATTTACATTTCTTTTAAAGGAGCTAAAATGTTCAATAGTTCTAATAGCCAATGGCAAGCCGTTCCATAGATCAACAATGCGGTTAAAAAATGAATACTTTAAAACGTTAGTTCTAAAACGCCCCTTGGAGAGAACAGCCTCAGAATTACGCATGAAATAGGAATATGATTTAAACCTAGTGTAAGAATGTACGTTAAAATGATAATGACATTTGAGGCATTTGAAGAAAAAGAATATATCTAGAATTATATCTCTCCTGTACTCAAGGGGCATAAGTCCTAACTTTATAAGACGTTCTGGATAGGCCAGGTAGGTTTAGTTGCTCGTCTTAATTTGCACTTGTTCGATGGATTTCATTTGGCCTTTCGCATGGGGTGACCATACTTGCGTTGCGTATTTAAGTTGCGGATGAACAAGGGATGTAGAGAGAGTTAGGAGAGTGCTTTGATCACGATCATTGGCACAAGTTCTGTAAACCAGGCCTAGCATCTTATTCGCTTTACTTACAATTGAGTTTACATGATCGTTCCAGGCCATATTGGGAGAAAAGGGAACTCCTTAGTCCTTTTCTAAGGAAACCTCATTGATCTTAGAACCATTAATGGTATATGCCGTTTGCAACTTGTTCCTTCGTTTCGTTACAGTAAGGAGCTTACACTTCTTGGTATTAACATCAGTTCATGCAGTGTTCAGAACCCCAACGTTGTAAGTCCGTAAGTCAATAATAGTAGTAGTAATAGTTATAATAGTAATAACAGTAATAATAATAGTAATAGTAGTAATAGTCGTAATAATTGCAAACTGACCAATCATGGCTCACGAAGTTTAACTAGCCATATAATAATTACCAATATGCCCTCTGACTTTGGTGAAATATTGCGCGAAGCGTGTAATTACCTCTCCTTCGTGACCAAGCCTGTAAACTTTTTCCTTGCCGGTACCGTCCCATTGAACAGTTATGCCGTACTTGGTGCTCTGAGTTTTCCAATCATTGACCTTGGTCACGGTTCCCTCTCCTAAAAGGCTGCCACTTTGTTCGTCCATTTTCAAGTTCTTTCCGCATACCACACGTGCACCAGGGAATATGCCTCTTGCTTGGATTTTAGTAGCACCTTCTCGTTTTTCAACTGAAACACTATAAACAAATAAAACGATAAATACTGAGCTGCTCCATCTGATTCCTTATACAATGATGAGAATTATATTTGGAAATGTTCACACATGGCTTACAAGCCAGTTTTACGTCATACCCCACGTCTCCATCTGAGTCCATCCTCAGGAATTTGTGAGTCAAGTCATGTGCGTCAGCCATATAACACGTGGTACAGAGATCGTAGTTACTACAGTTTTGACACTTCCAGCGCATGCCAAGTAGAGGGCGTTGATCACAGGCGTCGCAAGCGACTCTGTTGTGATATTTACCT
This sequence comes from Actinernus sp. WN-2022, assembly GCA_030867875.1. Taxonomy (NCBI): domain Eukaryota; kingdom Metazoa; phylum Cnidaria; class Anthozoa; order Actiniaria; family Actinernidae; genus Actinernus; species Actinernus sp. WN-2022. Next base: position 11,003,032 of record JAOWCC010001589.1, read on the forward strand.
AAGAGAAATATATTTGTTAGAATACAAAAGTGAAGATGCAATTGTATTAAAATAAAATGCTTCTGATCACTCCTGTTAATTTTTGCTCAGATATTTATTTGTTGGTTTATTAATTGGGCCTTTTGTTTGGTTCCGAAACAGAAGCATCTAGGGTTTATTAAAACATATAGTTTTCACCAACCTGTGCCACTGCTGTCGAAGACTCGTAAATCCTTGTCGACACCGGCTCTGTAGTTTTCTGTTGTACCAGAATCCCAGCGTACCCAGACTATACCACGTATAATCGGTTGGTCGTCATTAGTAACAGTAGTACCAAGAAAACCCTCACCATCATCCTGATCAGGCCACTGCCAGTCAGGACCACGAACTACTCGATAACCCACCATGTCACGTGTACCGGGACGGCTTGCTGCTTTTCTCTGATTTGAGTAATTGATAACCAATAAAGATATAGATATAGATATAATAATAATTCAAAACGATAATCATAGAAATAATACAATCATTAAATAATTAATGTTCGGTATCTAGCGCATAGTTAATGGCATAAAAACCAGCCTATCTTATGTAATTTCGCTCAACTAGATGAAATTTGTGCGTACTAATTCGCGCAAATGAAATTCAGGGGGGGGGGGGGGGGGTTAAGGCGTTTTTTTCTCGCTTTTTGCTTGGCCGAGCGGGGCCTGGGCAACTGGTTAACGTCAATTCTGTGTTTCGGTGCTGAACCTGAAAACTTAAAAACCGATCAGTTTTGTCATGAATGGCATTCCGGAGACATTTTGCTAAGACAAATGGGTATACCATTTCCAGGGGGAGTGGGGTAGGGAATAATTGTAATTTATAGCTTGGAGGTGTTAATGTTAGATACGTTGCGCTATGTTAATGTGAATTAAAACAAGCCTATCATATGTAATTTCATCCAACTAGATATAATTTTTGATGTAATATTCGCGCAAATGAAGTTCAGGGGGGGTTAAGCCGTTTTGAAATTTTGTTTTGCCTGTCATTTCCCTCCCTGAACTTTAATGCCAACCAAATGAAGAAGACCCCCTGCAGTTTTCTATGGGTAACATTTTGGTGAAAACCCCATGTCTCTACGATGTTCTTTTCTACCCGTAAAAATCCATCGCCCTTTCCGTTGTGGCCGCAAAGCATGCTGGGACAGTTTCATTTGCTATTTCCGAGTTCAGAACTGGATGAAATAACGTTGCAGCGTTAAAATCATAGTGTTCGTACTAAGCACGACAAACACAATGTGTTGCTTGAAAATTAGGAGTAACATATACGAACATTTCAAAACTGAGGGGGGAGGGGTGGAAAATCCCATGCATTTCCTGTAAGTGATGGAACCCTCCCCCATTAGAAGTGGCTAGAATAAAGTTGCAGCTTAAAAATCATAGTTTTGGTAGTAAACACGACGAACACAACATAGTGGTTGCAAATTTGGGGTAACAAATGCGAACCTTGCAAAACTGAGGGGGTAGAGGTGGAAAATCCCATGCATTTCCTGTTAGTAATGGCACCCTCCCCCATTAGAAGTGGCTAGAATAAAGTTGCAGCTTAAAAATCATAGTTTTGCTACTAAATACGACGAACACAACATATTGGTTGCAAATGTGGGGTAAGAAATGCGAACCCTGCAAAACTGAGGGGGGAGGGGTGGAAAATCCTATGCGTTTCCTGTTAATAATGGAACCCTCCCCCGTTTAGAAGTGGCTAGAATGATGTTGCAGCTTAAAATCACAATGGATGAAGTGATGTGGCAGAGTTAAAACCATGGTTTCTGTACTCGACACGACAACTGCCACGCGGCATGAACTGCGGATGGCTGTCGGTTCGCGAACTTGTGATGACATTCCATGCACTTGGATGGAAAATAACAATCGTTTCAAGGGGAAACTTTTTTGGCGGATGTTTAGGCCACTTATTTCCACGAGAAGTGCTCCAAAATTCCAGTTGAGCCTTTGTAGGTGGGAAAACACCATACACCCAGGATCACTACCATGCAGTGTCCATCTATAATTAATTACATTAAAACCTTTATTTCTTACATATCCCATCTATTAATATCTCCCACATGGAAGATTGAAGCCTCCAATTTTAGCTATAAAAAGCGCCGCTGAACGTGATATAATATGAGAACCTCATACGGGTGGACCGGTATGGGTGAGACTTTGCAGACACTCTGCTCCCAAATCCTACAGCGCCCGTGATGGGGTAGGAGGAGCAGAGATGGGATCTCATGTTGCTTATGGACACTTCACTAATAATTTTCGTTTTATCCTGTTTAACTAGATTGATCAGAACACGTTTTAACTACTGTTGATGGCTTAAAAATCAAGTAGACATTGTATTTTGCGCGTTTGATTATCGTTAGCGGTTTCAACTTGTAATAATAATAATAATAATAATAATAACGGCCATATTTATATAGTGCCATATCACCACAGTCTCATGGCGCTTTACATATTACTGACATATCCCGTCAGTGAATTATTTCGGACTGCTTTACGGCGCCAATGGCTGCCACGCAGTTTACAATGTTGAGTGTTTGGTTAGTGCAATGGCCAGGCTGCTGTACCGGGTGGAAATCCCCTGCTCTTTTTTGACTAGTACAGCAGGTTCTTTCACGTCCCCTTCAAATACTAATTAGGAGTAGAAGGAGACAAGGCCAACGGCTTATAAACGTCACTGCCCAAGGACGCGGCCGGATTCGAACCCCCGACCTCCCGCACTCTATGGCCGTGCTCTACCAACTGAGCTAACCAGTGAGGCGGGAAAATAAGAAGAAGAGCGAGGGAATAGACTAATCAACAATCATTCCACAATCTTGAATCGCACGTGGCCTCACAACCAATGAGGTTCACTAAAGTGCAGTGCTGAGAAGAGTATAATATGTAATCAAAATATATGCTGTTTACAGAATATGAGCTATTGAAAAAGATAATCGTCCATTATTAGCTCACTAAATTGTTTAACCATGGCCAAACGTCCTATATTTTTCATACTAATATAGGCTGATAGCCAAGTAATACGACATCAATCAGATAACTCAATAACCATACCAGTGGGTGCGTTTATATATATAATTATCGATATAATATACCTTATTAATATTCCAACTTCGCGCTCAGTAAACTGATTCCAAGCTGGTAATTGGCTAATCGCAATCACGTGACATCACCGTATTTGAGACCAAAGAACGATTTTGAATGATTATAGAAAACAACTGAAAAGTGAGTTCCAGCTCCTGGTTTTCCCCTAACTTTTTATTCATATACATGCCTTTTTTCCTTTGCTTGATTTTTGTTTGCTGCTGCGAGGGTCATCAGTCGCTCTGCCTGGAAGACTTAACTCTATAAGAGTAAACAACGATAGCAAATAATGAAGAGAGAAATCAGAAAAAGTTTTTAATAGGCAATTAAGACCTATTTTAAAAATAACTTTATTGACGTGTCTAGCAGACCCTAGAAAGGGTCTACTAATGGATGATAATTCCTCGATCGAATTGGAATTTGGGTTGGTTTTTGACGAGAGAGGAAAACCAGAAAACTCGGAGAAAACCTCTTAGAGCAAGGGCGCCGCGTTGCAGGGATCGTTAACCACAGCGCCAGGCAATTTTACTGGTAATGCTTTCAAGTCCACAATTTGCCAACATAATTCTTTATTACCCAGCAAAGGGTTACTTTACGAATGGAATATATTGTTTAATCTTTTGTGTCTAATTAACACATTCAAATAGCTAACCTTTTATTTCCTTAATTATCTCTTCTTTTGACCGATCCATTATTGTCGTCATGGCAAAAAAATATTCTTCTCCTTTTTTGTCTGTAAAAAGAAAAGAGTCAAAATTGGACCATGGAGTTAAAATATCTTCCGCCTAACAGCAAGGACCTATCTAAGAATAGGTCCTTGCTGTTAGGCGGAAGATAATGAATTGAATGATAATAATGAATTTAATAAAAATTAACGTGTTATATCCCCATTTTGCTTGTAGGGGCCTATAAGTAGAACATGCTATGTAGTTTAAGAGATATGTAACATAGGGGAAAATAAAAAGGACCATTCTCTTATACTTATGTTTATGATTTTGATCCTTATGCCGCTATAGAGTGAACCAAAACTAAGAAAATGGTACAACATTGCTTTTGTTTATAGCGCCGACATAAGGTTCTTATGTTCGTACTTAGGACTATGATTATTATCCCTCCGTCACTAACGGGTCTTTTCAACGGGTATTTTCTTTTAAAGAAAACAAGCAATGCAATTTAACTTATCATTTCTAATTTTACTTAATCATACTTACAAAATACTGAGTTTACAAATCGAGAGTGTGCCTTTCACGAAACAATGCAGTCGTTTGACAAGTGCAGGGGCGGATTTGGCGGGTTGGGGGGGGGGGGGGAGGGGGGCAGGGGGGGGACCGAGGGAGCCGCGGTCCCCCTTTTGTTGGCTGGGCCCCGCGCCCCCTAGCTAATCGGCCTATACGGCGCGAGGTTCTGCTTACACCGCACTTTTACGGCCACCTCTTTCTGCATTTCCTGGATCCGCCCCTGAAGTGTTTCATTAAAGTGTTGGGGCTAGCGTAGATGGGACTTCGAGTCCGTCCGCTAGTCCCTCATCAATTTTGTACTTTATTTTATATTTAAACTTATGTATTTTCCTACTTTACAACTGATGGAAGCCTCTAAATAAATAAATTAAATTTAGTCAGGAATACAGCAATAAACATATAAGCGCCGCATTTTGCTATAACATATTATTGTCAACTTCCGTTACCTGTATTAGTGAGTGCAATGCTTATGTCATCTACTTTCTGAATGACCAGGCCGATTTTGCTGTCCACTGTTGATAACAAATCTCCATGTTAGTTAAATTGTCTATTTATAGGCAAGTACCTAACAAAGACATTTGTATAATATTGCTTTGCCAAAACAATCAAAAAACATTTATTTAATGATGATCTCAGGTGATTCACGCACTCTCCTGATACAAAATATTTCACACATTTGCTGCGCTCACTTATTCAATGTTTTAACTCTTTAGAATAAACTTTAAATATTTTCGCAACAGCGTGTGATATGTTGTTGAGCCATACCAGGAGCGTCCATCTCCCATACTAGGTCTGTGAGTCAGCGTATGACCGGATTGAGCTATATTTAGAACAGATCTCACAGGAATTCTCGTGTCCACACTTTGGGAATCCATTCAAACCATAGTCAGGACAATGCAGCTTTAGTAAAATCACCTCAAAGAACAATAAATCATTCTTAATCTCGATAAATACGGCAAGCATATGCACGATCGCAGCAGAGTCAGAAGGCAGTTACCCGGGAAACATGTTCTAAAAATAGCTCAAACCGGTCATACGCTGACTCACGGGTATAGTATATATGGACGCTCCTGGTAATGGGCTCCTGCCCATACTCCTTTCAAAAACATTGTGGAGTACTGGCTCCTGGCATTCAATATAGCGATGTTCACTGCACGTCATCCATTGTCATTAATGTGCCAACCAGAGATCTATATGGTTCCTGACACAAAGCGGTCTTTTGAAATAATTGTTGGTACATTAGCATAACAATTGTAATGTTTATCAACAGGAAACATCGCTATACTAGGGATGTTCTGCTGAGACAGGTCTAAAACCCATTCCCTCTCCTAGACTAGAACGTAACCACTTGTTTCAGGCTAATTTTAAAGCTTGTCAGAGATAAATTTACTATGCAGAAACGCTTAAAATACGTATGAGCAAGTTGGATTCTTCGATAATAGTTAGTTTATTTCATTATATCGTGCATTATTTGTTATTAAAATAATGGGCAAACTGTAATCAGTCACTCCACCTCGATCACTTTATCGGTAAAAGTAACTGAGCACTGAATTCCTAAAAAAATACCTCAGCTCAGACACGTACTCACATAGCTCAAGTATGGGAGTAACCCCGGAATATTTTCTTAGTAATTACTTACTCAATTTAACTGCGTTCATCATCTCTTCATCATTTTGGACACACTTTTGCATCAGCTTGCATAGATCATCCCATGGTTGGACAATATCTTAAGTGAAGAAAAACAAAAACATGGTTCCAGATGGCTAACGATAGTTATACATGGTTTGACAGGGTACACGTAATTGGCTGGGTCTATGTCCCGCCATATCTAACCATCGTTAGCCATCTAGAACCATATTTAGCCATCATAAAACAATACGGAATAGAAGGGACTTGCTAAAGGAAGATCTATAAACTAACGCGTTAGAGCATTTCTAATCCAAATCATCTAATTCCACTCTAGAAATTCGATTATTATTTTTCGAAAAAAGAGCACCCTTAAAAATACACTTTCACTCACAAGTACAAGAATGAAACTTCCTACACTTTTTATCCAATTTAGCAATACCGTACACGTTCTACCGCAAATCGGCTTATTTAAAAAGTTGCATGGCCTCATAGCGGCCCATAGTGTTATCACTTTGTCGACTCAACTTTGGCAACTCAACTTTGTCAATTGCATTGCTCAAGGAAATTTAGAAATAATCGAAGTACGTCAAAACATGTCGAATCACGTGTGTGGGGAATTAACGGTTTAAAACTCAGAAATCTGAATTCTTAACGACGTCTGAAGGTGACTATAGAGTCTGATCAAAGTCAGGAACCGGCTAATTGACAACTCGAATTAGAATTGGTTAGTTGCCAGTGTGGCGTCTGCAAAGGCAGTTGTTTTGAGAAACATGGCAACAATCGTGATCAAGCGCCTCATAATTTGACTACTTTGAGAAAGAAAATGGCGACACATTCAAAACTCTTAAGCAAATCTTTATGGTATTTCATGAAGTTTTACAAATCATTATCCAAACAACAATATTTCAACTAAACGTAAACAAATCATAATTATACAAACCATTTTCGATAGCATCAAACTCTTCCTGTTTTGCACCAAAGAACGTCAGGGCACCACAAGCCTCTTGCCACTTCAGAGTAAATTCTCCAGTTTCCCATTTGGCATCAAGTGAATGACATAACTCATTTCGCATGTTCCTCAGGCTTTCTAGCTCTTTACGTTCTTTACTTCCTTTTTGTGCAAAACCAAGGCTCGAAAATAGCAGAATTTGTGTGAGGATAGTCAAGTCCCATTTCTCAGTGTCTCCTGATTGAACCTTTTTCTCCGTATTAGAGGACAGACCTCCATACCATAAAAGGTCATGTCCGTCACCTGAGGTATTTAACCATGGTTTTCCTGTAAGCTTCGTATGTTTTTGACATGCTATAGGCCACTGCTTCTTGAAATATTCGCGTAACGTCTTGCTACCAACTTCGAAAAGGAGAAGCGTCAGACGGCAATGATTGAGTCTAAAAAGCATAGTGATATCAGAAAAATTTCCAAGGACCATGTCTAGCTTTGTATTTAATGAAAGCGATTTCCCAAGTTTTAGGGTCACCCTGACACCTTTTAGGCTCACCCTCACCAAGTTCATGTTAACAGCCTTTATCGGCCTTATGAAGCACATATTGACTCGCAATCATTAAATGGGTTAAATCCATCACATTAAATTTAATATTGTGGGTTGAACCCTGACCAAATTATAATCTAAGCAATCTCACAAAAATGTGCTCGCATTACAGTAAGAACACGTTGTTTACCTGTGAACCCTATAGCTCTAGGTGGTTGAGAACTCGTCGTTTACCTGGAGTGTTTACTGACGGTTAGGGTTAGGTTTATGGTACGGGTTAGGATTATTATTTTTAAAAGTGAGAGTCGTTCCATCGCAGGTTTCTGTGGCTCATTGGTAAACTTCTGGTCTTGCACACCGAAGGTCTTGGGAGTCAAACCTCGCGGCGGGGAATCGAAAGGTAAAATATATAAGTAAGATACATGTATATTAATTAGACAAATTGAACTTAGAGAGGGATAATGGTGAAAGGGTTTAGGATCCTGGGAAGGGATAAGGTGATCGTGAAATAAATTAAATTATTTTTTATAACTATCTTCATACGTGAGATTGCTTAGATTATCATTTAGTGTGGGTTCAACCTACAACATTAAATTTAATGTGACTGGGTTCAACCATTATAACACTACCCGCCTCGATTAGCTAAGCTAATTGCGGGTGTGTTAAGTAAAATATATTTATAGATACTTGTTAATAAACTTGAAACTTAAACTTGAAACATTTCAAGTGCCCATGAACCATATATTTTTATTTTATATGTCAATTCTAAATCAAGTGAATAGTAGAATGGTAAAATTTGTGTTGCTTTGAATGCTGTGCCGAGTTAAGGAGGTTTTAATATCCAAAATGCTAATTGCATGACGTCAGGGGAGGTATTTGCAATCATTTCTTAGTGGTTGTGAATGGACGTTTCTGCTGATATAGGAAAACAAATTTCTAACATCATTTTATTTCAACAATTTAAAAAAAATTGTTTAGTTGTAACAACATGTTTTGAATAATAATTGTTGTAATTAGCATTTAGGAAATTAAAACCTTTATAATTCATTAACACAGCATTCAAACTAGTATATATTGTACTATTCTACTATTCACTTGATTTAGAATTGATATCTAAAATAAAAAAGTTTGCGAGTCGGCTGTTTGAAGAAGGTATTTATTTGATCTAAAAAAATCATGAACCAGCTATACCTTCTAATACTTTTTCCTCTTTTTTTTTCGGAAAAGCGTATGGATTTTGAATTGCGATTACACGAGATCTAAAGAACTAGGAGTAAGTCGTATTATATGTGGTAACGGATCCCCTTTGGTGAGGGTGAGGGAGGGTGAGGAGGTTCATTACCTTTTCAAAATTGCGGCTGAATATTAATTAGGGGGTGGATCATATTATAAGGGCGCGCAGAGGCTACGCAGAGGGTGCACAATCAATAATGAATGAGTAATAATAGGGCGCAATGGATAATTAATTAGGGTGCGCAGAGGGTGCACAATCAATAATGAATGAGTAATAATAGGGCGCAATGGATAATTAATTAGGGTGCGCAGAGGGTGCACAATCAATAATGAATGAGTAATAATAGGGCGCAATGGATAATTAATTAGGGTGCGCAGAGGGTGCACAATCAATAATGAATGAGTAATAATAGGGCGCAATGGATAATTAATTAGGGTGCGCAGAGGGTGCACAATCAATAATGAATGAGTAATAATAGGGCGCAATGGATAATTAATTAGGCTACGCAGAGGGTGCACAATCAATAATGAATGAGTAATAATAGGGCGCAATGGATAATTAATTAGGCTACGCAGAGGGTGCACAATCAATAATGAATGAGTAATAATAGGGCGCAATGGATAATTAATTAGGCTACGCAGAGGGTGCACAATCAATAATGAATGAGTAATAATAGGGCGCAATGGATAATTAATTAGGCTACGCAGAGGGTGCACAATCAATAATGAATGAGTAATAATAGGGCGCAATGGATAATTAATTAGGCTACGCAGAGGGTGCACAATCAATAATGATTGAGTAATAATAGGGCGCAATGGATAATAAATTAGGCTACGCAGAGGGTGCACAATCAATAATGAATGAGTAATAATAGGGCGCAATGGATAATTAATTAGGGTACGCAGAGGGTGCACAATCAATAATGAATGAGTAATAATAGGGCGCAATGGATAATTAATTAGGCTACGCAGAGGGTGCACAATCAATAATGAATGAGTATTAATAGGGCGCAATGGATAATTAATTAGGCTACGCAGAGGGTGCACAATCAATAATGAATGAGTAATAATAGGGCGCAATGGATAATTAATTAGGCTACGCAGAGGGTGCACAATCAATAATGATTGAGTAATAATAGGGCGCAATGGATAATTAATTAGGCTACGCAGAGGGTGCACAATCAATAATGAATGAGTAATAATAGGGCGCAATGGATAATTAATTAGGCTACGCAGAGGGTGCACAATCAATAATGAATGAGTAATAATAGGGCGCAATGGATAATTAATTAGGGTACGCAGAGGGTGCACAATCAATAATGAATGAGTAATAATAGGGCGCAATGGATAATTAATTAGGCTACGCAGAGGGTGCACAATCAATAATGAATGAGTAATAATTGGGCGCAATGGATAATTAATTAGGGTACGCAGAGGGTGCACAATCAATAATGAATGAGTAATAATAGGGCGCAATGGATAATTAATTAGGCTACGCAGAGGGTGCACAATCAATAATGAATGAGTAATAATAGGGCGCAATGGATAATTAATTAGGCTACGCAGAGGGTGCACAATCAATAATGAATGAGTAATAATAGGGCGCAATGGATAATTAATTAGGGTACGCAGAGGGTGCACAATCAATAATGAATGAGTAATAATAGGGCGCAATGGATAATTAATTAGGGTACGCAGAGGGTGCACAATCAATAATGAATGAGTAATAATAGGGCGCAATGGATAATTAATTAGGCTACGCAGAGGGTGCACAATCAATAATGAATGAGTAATAATAGGGCGCAATGGATAATTAATTAGGCTACGCAGAGGGTGCACAATCAATAATGAATGAGTAATAATAGGGCGCAATGGATAATTAATTAGGGTACGCAGAGGGTGCACAATCAATAATGAATGAGTAATAATAGGGCGCAATGGATAATTAATTAGGCTACGCAGAGGGTGCACAATCAATAATGAATGAGTAATAATAGGGCGCAATGGATAATTAATTAGGGTACGCAGAGGGTGCACAATCAATAATGAATGAGTAATAATAGGGCGCAATGGATAATTAATTAGGGTACGCAGAGGGTGCACAATCAATAATGAATGAGTAATAATAGGGCGCAATGGATAATTAATTAGGGTACGCAGAGGGTGCACAATCAATAATGAATGAGTAATAATAGGGCGCAATGGATAATTAATTAGGGTACGCAGAAGGTGCACAATCAATAATGAATGAGTAATAATAGGGCGCAATGGATAATTAATTAGGGTACGCAGAGGGTGCACAATCAATAATGAATGAGTAATAATAGGGCGCAATGGATAATTAATTAGGGTACGCAGAGGGTGCACAATCAATAATGAATGAGTAATAATAGGGCGCAATGGATAATTAATTAGGGTACGCAGAGGGTGCACAATCAATAATGAATGAGTAATAATAGGGCGCAATGGATAATTAATTAGGGTACGCAGAGGGTGCACAATCAATAATGAATGAGTAATAATAGGGCGCAATGGATAATTAATTAGGGTACGCAGAGGGTGCACAATCAATAATGAATGAGTAATAATAGGGCGCAATGGATAATTAATTAGGGTACGCAGAGGGTGCACAATCAATAATGAATGAGTAATAATAGGGCGCAATGGATAATTAATTAGGGTACGCAGAAGGTGCACAATCAATAATGAATGAGTAATAATAGGGCGCAATGGATAATTAATTAGGGTACGCAGAGGGTGCACAATCAATAATGAATGAGTAATAATAGGGCGCAATGGATAATTAATTAGGGTACGCAGAAGGTGCACAATCAATAATGAATGAGTAATAATAGGGCGCAATGGATAATTAATTAGGGTACGCAGAGGGTGCACAATCAATAATGAATGAGTAATAATAGGGCGCAATGGATAATTAATTAGGGTACGCAGAAGGTGCACAATCAATAATGAATGAGTAATAATAGGGCGCAATGTATAATTAATTAGGGTACGCAGAGGGTGCACAATCAATAATGAATGAGTAATAATAGGGCGCAATGGATAATTAATTAGGGTACGCAGAGGGTGCACAATCAATAATGAATGAGTAATAATAGGGCGCAATGGATAATTAATTAAGGTACGCAGAAGGTGCACAATCAATAATGAATGAGTAATAATAGGGCGCAATGGATAATTAATTAGGGTGCGCAATAAATAATAACGAATGATCATTCTCGACCTCAGACCCTTCTCTTATTTCTTACTGCGCATGCTCGACGAAATCGTAAGACTCGGGGAAACTCCAAAATTTAGAGTGTCCTGATTGGTGTTTAATAACACAATACAGATGACGTTCGCGCGTAATTTGCATTTGAACACAAAATGACGGGCGAACACGAGTATTTCGTCAAGTGGCCGGAAAATTTCAATTAACCATTAAAAACAACAACTATGTAGTAAGTATTCCTTTCTCCTACATTAAATAAAATTGAACTTGTATTTTCAGCTTAGAATAACAAATTAAAGTAAGTGTGATTACCGGCCATTCGCCCTTGTTCAGTTGTCACTGTCAGTCTTCGTACTTGGATTTTGAAGTAATCTTCTGGGAATCGACAGCTTTTCCCTCGATATATCTATTGATCTTGAGCTTCCAGGAGTTATGGAAAACATATAAACTAGTGTGTTTTTATGGAGACGTAATCCAAACTCGTGAGTGTGTCAGATCAGGGTCAGGGATGGACGTGGCCTTTCTACTTCTAGTTGTATATCAACATGAACTTTTGGTACTGGAAGATTTAGATTTTGTCTGACCTCTGTTTTATATAGAGTTCTAATCTAAATGTAAATATCCTGGTGGGAAAAGCAAATCCTGAGAGGCTGCCCTGCAGCAGTCAATCAAATTGTCTTAATATATTAATCTAATGGGCCTTTTGCAGGATAAAATTATGTGGTTGTACTCGAGGGCAAAACATATCTGAATGTATGACATCAGTTAAGTGTTATTGGGAAAACCTGCTTGTAAATCAGTCCCCACCTACAATCAATAATTTTTTGAACTTTCTAAAACAGTTATCAAAGGGATATACATATATACATACTTATATATACATACTTATACATACATACTCATATATACATACTTATATATACAAGCAAGTGACTATTTCCTGCAAATATATTTTTTAATTGAGGAGGAGAATAAAATAAATTAAAAAAAATTAAATCGAGGACGAGAAGGAGGAGAAAGAGGAAATGAGGAGGAGACAATACAATTTATTTATTTCGTTTTTCTTTCTTTTTTATTGTCATTGCGTGCGGGCGGCGGGCGTTGAGGAGGCGGGGTTCACAGGTGGTTCACAGGTGGTTCACAGGAGGTTCAGGCGGGTATCAGAGGTGGTTGACATGGGGTCCAGAGGACGACGTTCACAGCGTGGGGTACCAAAGGGTAGCGTAAGGGTAGCCATGGGATAGCAAAATGTTAGACTTTATAGACTAGACTTATGAGTGATAGCGGAGTTAATAATTGTAAGGAAATAATAAAGACGTTTTAGAGCTGTAGGGGTTCTGTAAAGGTTCTATAGGGGTTCTGTAGGGATCCTGTAGGAGCTCTGTAAGAGTTCTGCTGTTAAGCTGAAAAGGGTTGCCGCTATAATTATTTGGAATGAAGAACTGATAGAGAATAGATTTCTGATGAATCCACCTCCTAATTAATATTCAACCTCCATCACCCTCATTCTCGTTAATTATTCATTGCGGCCTATTATTACTCATTCATTATTCATTGCGCACCATCTGCGCACCCTTATTAATTATTCATTGCGCCCTATTATTACTTATTCATTAGTCATTGCGCATCCTATACGCACCCTCTGCGCAACCCCTACGCACCCTCACCAAATGATCCACCTAATTAATATTCAACCACCATTTTGAATAGATAATGAATCCTCTTCACCCTCACCATCATCCTCCTCCTCACCAAAGAGGGTCCGTTACCGCATATACTACTACTGGAGTAGCTGAAGAAATTTCAACACGTTATACATTTGAAAACTGCCTTGCGTATAAGAGAGATTATTGATTTAACACTGATGTCCTCACCTTTCCTCGGCGGTAATCCCACAAGGCGCACACGCAGAAGCCATCTCAAATAATTACAGCTTAATTGGTATTGAAGTCAGTTGTTATTGAAATGTAACGTAGAAAGCCTTATCAAGATAAATTTGGTTTTATCAACGGCAATGTCGACTTCACCTGTGAAACAAGAAAAACGTTTACTTCACAGCAAAATATTTTTATTAAAATAATTTTAATGGTTCAATACGGGAATTTATTATACGACTGTGACGTTAATTTACCATGTTATAAGGTCAAATATCGAGCCTTAATACCCACTAGACTTTCCATATTGCCGTGTAGAATATCTGTTTGACGGGTTTATGATGTTGTTTTGTGCACTTCATTGACAAAATGCACTTTATTTGACGATAACGAACTAACTTTTGACGAACTTTTTGGAGGGGAACTTTAATATTGGCTACTGGTAAACGCTGTAGACTCTATGTCTGAAGCTGCCGGAAAAGAACCACGAAAATAACAAAAGACCAGACGAAACATCACACAAAAATGATGAACTTGACGATGGATACATTTCTAAATTTATAGATCAGAACAGAAACGAAAACACGGTATTAAAAAAGACGAGAACTGACTTGAACATTTTTATAGGTGGACTAACACTATCAACGAGACAAGAACTATTGACAATATTCCACTGACCGATCTCAACAACCTACTTGCACACTTTGTTTTGAAAATACGTAAACAAAACGGCGACGAATTCGAACCAGACACACTTACCGGTTGTTTCCACAGTTTTGACCGCTTTCTACGAGAACAGAGTAAACAGTACAGTATACTGACTGACAAGCAGTTCATAAAGGCCAGGGAAGCTTTGGTCAGCAAGCGAACACTTGGAAGCGAAGCCTTCGCGCTGGCCGAAGGCAATGTTTTTGCAGCAAACCCGAAGAAGTACTTCAAGCGAGTTCTCCCTTTTGAAAGCAGTAACGAAGAGCTCTAGCTAGACGTGTTTTGAAGTCCATCTCTCAGGTGTGCTTATTTTTTGTCTTCTTTCATCATTGGAACTTGCAGAAAATTATTTTCTTTGATTTTTATGAGAAAACTTGCAGAGCGTTGGTTTAGAGACAAAAGACTCGCGAATAAGCAAAAACCGTGGACGAATATCCTGCTTGTTGAACGTTGGATCTGTATGAAGATCTAAACAGCCAAATAATAATAAATAGAAGCGAGAAGTCCAAGGACTATAGTAAAGCTGAAACAACGTGTATAGTTTTAAACGTACTATATTTCGTTTAGAGACACATGCCATACACCCTCTGCATAAAGGACATTTGATTACAACTGAATTTCTCCTGTCAGCAATGATTTTTTGTTTTGTGAAAACCAACATTGTCACGTAAAAGGACATGCAAAAATAAGTAATCCTGTGAAATTTGAGTGTCATAAGTTACGTTGCTACAGAGTAATAAACTTTTGAAATAAGAGAGATTTGTATGAAAATAGTCAGCCATGGCCCTTATTTACCAGCCTCGCTTTCATGTTTTTCCTGAGCCTTAAATGGTAATAACTTTGGCATGGAGAAATGTGTGATAAAACTATTAAATTGCATATGATGAATAAATTGTACTTACTCTTTCAGGTTACAGTGTCAATTTTTCTAAAAATGTTAAAATTCTGAATTTATGTAAAATAGGTTTCAGCTTTAATGCATATCTGACACTAGAAACTGGTTTATCAAGTTCCCTTCAATTGTCACACTTCTTTCATTTATCCAATCACATTAAAGCATGTAATTGGCTTCCGCGCGTGATTCGTCATTATTGATTTCCTTTCAGATTCTTATTGCGGGCATTCTCGTTCCCAGTGCCTCCTCAACTAACTGAAAAATCGGAGGCTCTGGTAAGACACGAAACAAGCTCTAATTTGATTGGCTAGCCAAATCGGCTGCGCGATGAAGAAAAAAATGAACAGGTGCTGCGCACAGCGCTTTCTTCCGGTTCACTTAGTGGATAAATCACTTCCGTTGTAAACATAACAAGTCAAGTAAGGCATTTTTTGAGGTGTTCTTTCAATAAAAGTAAAATAATGAAAAGAATAAACATTCATATGTGAAAAAAATAAAGAATGATTACAAGTGATGTGCCTTTTAAAAGAACATGATTAAACAGATTAATTAATTATTAATAAACATTCATATATGTAATGTATGGTGACAAAAGCCGAAAGGTAATTAAAATCTCCCTTCGATCGACTAACCCAATAATGGCAGATATTACGCCAAAAAAGGCAGCAGAAAAGCTTTTCGATCGAAATACATGCATTTGGTGAAACGCCGTAATATCGGATAAGAATCACCCAGTGATTTTAAACAGCGACCTAAGGAAAAGTTTGGGTTCTTATCTAAGCCACCGTTCATTGTCTAGAAAGAATCCTACCATACAAAAATATGCTGTCCGTGCAAACGCTGTCTTGAAACTGCCGAAAAATACCTTGAGATGGTTCAGCAATCGCATGAACATCAAACCGCGGCGATCCAAAATTCCAGGCTAAAACGAGGTCGAAAGCAAAATTATAGCTCTCCTAGTAATCCACCATCAAAACGACCAAGAGAAACACATTCCGCGCCGAGTGCAAGCGCTATAGCCCTTGCTAACCTACAACAGGTACATAGGCCTATTCTTCCTCGACCATCAGCCCTGCAGTCTAATCCAGCAGCTGAAAATCAGCATGTTCTGTGCACTCCTCGATAATTGCGTCGAGAGGAGATATGACGACCACGATTTAGTTGGATGATCCTTGAAGAGCATTAAACTCAAACGGTAAACTTTGGTAAATTAACGATTGACCATAACCGGTCGGAAGGACACAGAAACAGTCCTTTTTATCGATACTAATTACCCGAATAGCTTCCAATTGTTTAGTTTTTAAAGAAAACTGTATTTTAAGCTTTGCAAGGGCGAACTGGATAGCTTCCATGAAGTCCGCCATTGCTTTAGTTAGCAAATCGGAAATGAGTTCTAAGAGCATGCGCAGTTTCAATGTCCTAGAATCTAGGACATCCGGTTTCGTGTCTTACCAGAGCCTCTGATTTTTCAGTTAGTTGAGGAGGCACTGGGAACGAGAATGAATTACGGGCTGATAGTCTCGCAGTTTTCAATCCAACGCATGCGCCGTTGATATGTTTTACAATGATTCTGCTATAAATGATTTCACAGTGGGTTCCTCTTCATCCAGTAAAATCGATTCAGTCGACCCACCGTTTCCGGTGGAATCAGACATTCCTGGTACATAGAGATTACGAGAAGTCTTATATATTTCTACTATGGCAAAGCCGTTTCTGGGGGTATCTGGCTTATTGTCCACCAAGAGATAACCGTACGGTTTTTCTGTCTCGTTGTAGTAGGAGGTCATAAATCGATCTCGGTTTTTATCAAACATGCATTGGATGTTACACAGTACGGCTGTCAATTCAATGTCTAGCTGGACACCGTAACATGTGCAGTACCGTGACACAGCACCTTTAAGTCATGGGATAACGGCTAACTAAATTTGACATATGTACCGACCAAATTGTTAGCCATTAAAGTGCTACTGAAGCGAAATTTCATCATTAAAATTAAGATCTCAATTGAAAGTCCTTTCGAAATGAGGAAGAATAGCATTTTCTGTTTGTCAATATCTCATCTCGTTCCAGAGATATAAATGTTTTTGGAATATGCAAATTAGATGGTCTGTGACGTCATAAGGTTGACACAGCCATTAAGACAATCACAAAATGAAGAATATATCTGCAAATAGTGGGTAAAAACAATTGAAACTTTGACCATGTGTGGTACTAAGGAAAATACACATCACTGTGAAAATCATGATGTTGCCATGGAAACACTCTTGGCCCCAGGCTCCTTTTACCTTGAACATAAAATTGTAGCTGTTATCTCTGTTACAGAAAATAATTTACTTTAAGCCACTCACATACAATGCTTACACTGTTCCAAACCTTCTGATATGCCAACAGTAGGAACAAATTTTGGGCAAAGGAGAAATTAGGAATTTTTTTTTCTTCATTGAAGGAGCCTGGGGCCTAGAGTGTTACGATGGTAACATCTTAATTTGCATAATAACATGTATTTTCCTTCGTGCCATACGTGTGAAAAGTTCCAATTGTTTTTACCCACTATTTGAAGAGATATTATTCATTTTGTGATTTGTCTTCATGGCTGTGTCAACCTTATGACGTCACACTCCATCTAATTTGCATATTCCAAAAACCTTAATATCTCTGGAACGAGATGAGATATTGACAAAGAGAAAATGCTATTCTTCTTCATTTCGAAAGGACTTTCAAGTGAAGTCTTAACTTTGATGATGAAATTTCGCTTCAGTAGCACTTTAAGTCATGGGACAACGGCTAACTGGATCCTCTGTAATATAGTATACGAAAGTTTAGTACATTACCGACGGCATTATTGCCTATCGGCTAATAAAAGTATTCGTATATATAAACCAAGAAAATAACCAAAAAACCCATTATATATACCCCCATCCCTAAGGCTAACTTCAGTTATCTTAATTCAGTAATAGGCTACACATGAACTTGATTTTAGTTATCATAAAGGCACTGTTAAAGATACTGACGGAACACATTCAAATGCAAGCTACCGTAGGCGTCAGAGCATACTATCTAACAGACATTATGAAACGTCGCCGATCAAACATACATAAGCCAGACAAATACCCGTATTCTCTATAATAATGGTCAGATTCTACCCTTAAAATCAGTAGTAAAATGTAAAAATTAAACGAGACTTACCTGTAAGGCGACGTTTGATTGTGTTTGCGACTAGGGCATCGACTTTACAGTCGTCAAAATTCATTGCTACCATGAATAATAAATGCCTGTTTATCCCGAAAGAACAAGCGAGTGGCAGTCCAATGATATTCTTGTTAAACTGGTTAAACTCATTTGTAGACGATGAATCGAAATGACTGTGAATAAATCGTGGATGTGATAATTATGTATTGCACTAGTAAATTATATTTTTGTGGTTAGTTTGGCATTTACCAAACGCCATGGTGTTCACAAGCCAGCCGGCAATGGCCAAACATCAGGTCACCCAATTCCTAGAAATGTCAACGGTCACGCAATTCCTAGAAAGCATGATTAGGCGCCAGGTTATTTTTATAAGGTCCTGTTCCCCTTCAATCAATGAAGTTTCTCTTTCTTGTCCTATTTGTTGTATTAGTCAGTTCCAGCTTAATAATAATAAAAAAAAAAACGATTTGGGGATTATATCCTTGATATATCCTTGATTTCTTGATAATCTTCAATATGCTTCCGAGAAAGTGAAGCAATTGCTAACTTTTAAAATTACCAAAACGTTATAAAGTAGTCAGTTCACTATTGTGTAGAACCTTTGAAAGATCTGTTTTCAGATAGAATGCTCTTCCAATAATTATACCAGTGGTTTCATGGAAATATAAGGCCAGATAAGGTCTAAATTCGATCGAAGACTTCGTAACGAGAGAAATATTGTTACTGAAACTAAATGTATAATACAGTGGTACCAAGTTTTGGCCATCTGGGTTCTGGTATTTCTTTTGCTTCTCAGATCCTCGCATTATTTATATGTCATTGACGGCATGTCCGGCGATATCAATGATTCCGGCTGATAATGAAAACGGAATCAACAAGCCCTAACTGTAAAGCAAAATCATAGAAGCCATTAATTATAATCTTAATATGAATCACCATTTTCAAATCGACTGGTAAATATTAAAGTTGAGAGCTCTGCAGCCTTTTAAATAAACATGAAAATATTATGGTATCACTTGTGCAGACTTAATAATACGATTTTTGTTTACGTATATATGTGAAAGTTATTTTTACTCGAACTGTACAACTTTGACAAGTAGTTCATCTTCAAACATACCGCTTAGTTTTTTTTAGCCAACGGGATTTAGCTGAGACATCGCGACTAAAATGACTAACCTTACCCGATCGGGCTTAACATTTGTTGGGTGATCTTAACTCTGCTCGACAAGTTTTTGCCCGTTGATATATGGTGAGAGATACAGAGCACTCAGAATTTATAATGATATTTCGACTTATGATTTCGTTCACGCTATATATGATTAAGATTACGCTCAGAGATATCAGCCCGAGTTTGATTGGTATCGCCAATCGCTTGTTTGAACAAGAAATGTCAGGCTCCTTCCCTCCTGCTAGTATCGTTGAATTAAGATGTGTAATAGTTAAAGAACTACCTACTTTTAGCTTCATTTTGAAGAATATTACCAATCAAGGTTTCCAATAGTACGTGATATGTCTGTCGTTAACTTTGGCATTTACACCGAAGGTGGTGTTTACTACCCTGGATTAACCAGATGCTCGAAATCGTCGGGGCGAGCGAAGCGAGACCAGCTGAATTTTCGTTTCTTCCGGTACAGAATCTGTACCTCGTCCCCGATTGGTTGATTGAGTTGTGGCCATGGAAACTGAGGCATTCGGATCAAAGGAACAGTTTGATTGGCTTTCATCTTGAGATCGTGTTACAAACCGCTTCACGAGTCTTGACAGATTATACACAAACGTTAATGTTTCACAATGCTGTACAATTTAGCCTCGAAATAAACGAGTTGAAGTTGAAGCGGCGTGATGTCTTCTCAGTACGACCTAATGGCTAAGGAAAATCGCTGATTGGAGCAACTACAGAATTGATTTTCCAACTCATACCTGCATGGTATTTGCTTCTTCCTTCACGTTCGCTGATTATCCAAAACGAGCAATTGTACTGGTGGTTTGCCCTCTATATGCCGTGATTTACTCCCACATAACAGAACTAGAACAACGAGGAATCAAAGCATGGTCATTGGGAGATCCAAACCTCAAATCCGACGAAGTAAATCGAGGAAAATTTTCCTTTATCTTCGCAAATCCAGACGACTGCACCACGTGAAAGTGACATGCAAATTACCGCCGAGTCGAAACCAGTTTATGGGCACGAGATTGAGGCTGGCTATTCGAGCGGCCAGAGGGGCTCAACGGTCGTCACGCAAAACAAAACTCCTTCGGGGATATCAAAACTCTTTCGATCGCGGCACATTACAGTATATTCGTACCTGAGCCCCTCTGGAACCAGGGTAGGTGTTTACAAGCCAGTAACCAAACCAGCAGGGCACGCAATTCCTAGAAACGTCTCGGGTGCTAGGTTATTAATATTCATATCTGACAACCTGCTCAACCAATCAATAAAGTGCCGCAATAGTTTACTCCACTAGTAAAAAACTGTTCGCTTTTTGTTTCGGCTATATTTAGCTTTCGTTGTAAGCGTCTGTCACTGGAAAGAACATTTTAAATGTTGTGCCGCATAATTCCTATTTTCAGTTAACTGAGTCGGGACATTCTGAATAGTATTATTTGCGGTCAATTGACTATAACCAGTACCAATCGCACAGCTAGTTGAGGGAGGGTTACGGAGGGTGAAGAGTAGGTACTTACTGACTGAGTGGGAGGGCCGGACGGGAGAATATTTGGCTCGAGGTCATGACGTACGGACCTCGTGCAACAAAATGACCGAGAGACAAATATCTCCTCCGGTCCGACCTAACTCAGTCAATAGGTTTTTTATCATATAACCATATTTTTTTGTAGATGAAACCGCAAAACAGCAAGAAAATGTTGTGCAGGGCTGGACGGCTTTTTCCGGGGCCCTCACGCCATACACGTCCGGTCCTCGTCACGTGACTTTTGTACATGAAAGGAAAGCGCACGCGGGGCCGTACGAGTCATATGATAAAAGTCATTACCTATTCAAAATGGCGGCTGAATAATAATTAAGGGTGGTGATGTGGAAGGGGGTTATGGTGAATATGAATTAGGGGGTGGATCATTACCTATTCAAAATGGCGGTGGAAGGGATAATGATTATTATTGTCTATACTCCGTGCCAACAATAACTCATTTATGCTCTAAACCTTTATCTCCGTATAAAACACAGAACACCTGTATGTTAACCATAATACTTTATTATTATTGGTAGGATAGGATATGTGCAGTGCTAGGATGCGAAACTGAAAAAGCATCAGTTACAATTACTTTGAGAATACTTTACAGTCCAATATTCTTAGGCACTATTAGCCGTGCCTCGATTTTGTCACACACGTAGCCGTCCTTGGCAGACTCAGATATCCACCTACCGTGGATTTTAAATAATCTGTCTGGTATATTTAGATTCGCTGCTGCGGTAGCCCCTCCAGACCTAAACTGACTGTGGTTACTAAAACCAGAAGAATTTACTCCGACAGATACCAGATTTGCTTTAAGTATCTCTCTAGATCTGTTGGCGCTAAGAACTTTTGTAGAAAGAACGTTTCTTTTGGCTTGTTTGTCATATCTTACTGATCTAAATATGAAACCTTGTGAATTGTTAGGTATCTCTGCAGCACTCAAGTATTTAAGGAGAAAGGTATATGGGCATGTATCATTGCCCGTTTTGGCAATATAAACCCAAGAGCCTTCTCTGTATTTGTCTGTTTTGCTAACTTCTACGAGGATCTTGTGATACTCGTCTTGGGTTACAATATTATTCCTCCTAATATTCAATAATTCAGAAATGCGGAAAAACCCCGCGTAAGAAAGTAAACACATACATATGAATCTAATGTCAACTAAGTTACTACTATCCCCATAACGCTTACAAAGTATCCTTAGAACCTCAGGGGTTATTGGTTCAGCTTTCCTAACAGCTTTACAATTAATACGGTTTGAAGCCTCTACAACTGATTTTACAAGAAACTTATTACAAGGATTTCTATCCTCGAATCCTGCCAACTTATGTATCCAATTTATTGCATAATACATGTTGTGTATGGTTGCCTTAGCCTTATTTTCTTCAAACATTGATTTAAGATACATAGCAACTGTAGTAGGTGTAGCGGGAAGGAAAGAATTTCTCATATTACTGAGTTTACACCAATATTTGAATTTACAAAAGTTTCTACAGTAAGACAAAACAGTATTATCTGCTCTAGAATTTAAGGCAAGGAACCACAACTTCTGATCCGTCTGACCGTTTCCTTCCTGGTATACAGCTGAAGTAATATCTGATCAAAATATAATAATAAGAATATATTAATCATAAATATACCTTTAACCATACCTAAAGGGATATATAAACGAAAACAATGTAATTGTATAGAGATTATATCGGTTGTCGATGTACTCTATCTTTCGTTTCGAACAAAAGGCGGCCCAAACAGGTGTCGCCAATAGCAACCTAGATAACAGATGTAAATCTGAGAACCCAAGTGGGATTTTTGTTGTTGTTGTGTTTGTTTTTGTTGTTGTTATTGAACTTCAATCTTGATTACAACCCAAGTGGGACTTTACAGATAAAACAATAATGACCAGGTGGTCCCAGTAAATGCATACAAATAATATAATTAATTAATTACGGAAACTAAGTAGTTTCTTCGACTTACTCAACAAACTAGGATCCAGGTGAATCCGATATGACTTGTGTCAACTAACACCAAGTGGTTAACATGCCAGGTAGCTCAGGTTCAAAATATCAAATGATCTCGCTAAGTCGTACATGTATAAGTACCAAAGTAGTAATATTTACATATTTCAGTCAGGTTCCAAGTGGACCCTAGTTATTGCGTATCAATATAACGTAGATAACGTCCAGGTGGGCGCTTGATCTGAAACATCCAACTAAATACCGCAAACCATGATCATGCAACTTTATGCAAGATAATTGTCCTCCGATGCTCGTCAATCAGTTCTGCTATGAAACCTTAGGAAAAGGACACCGGAGCGAAATTCAGGTGAACCAAACAAAGATTTCTTGTTATGGCCAAATTCAAACACCTCTGTACCACACGGGATTTCACATATATCAGTAAATATGCACGATAACCCTCTATCTGTGTACACCATAGGCCAGAATACGGCAGAAGGCCATTTTGGTACCATAAGGGTACCTCTACACCCTGTGGCAACGATGTAATTAATAACTCTAGGGATGAGGAAAATAGGCGGGACTACCCAATTATTTTCATTCGCCCAAGAAACCGAAAACGAGTCTACTACTTCAGTGCCCGGGCACCAAAACCTGCTGTTAAAACGAGGTAATTGTGTATTTTCATGATTAGCGAATCTATCGACAGAATGTGGACCCCACCTGTCCTCAATCACACAGAAGTATCTCGATCTAACTCGCCAATCGTCGTAGTCTACGATTTTGCTCAAAAAATCTGCTCTTTCATTAAGTGATCTAGGGATCCATTCCACCTGGAGTCGGATATTATGTTGTACACATATCTTGAAAATACGAAGAGCGATGCATTGCAAGTCTTCCTTCATGCTACCTACTTCGACTATTCTCGAAACGCTTTGATTGTCGGTATACCATATAATCGTTTGACCTTTCAACATATTAATGAAGGACTCCATACCGAGGGAGATGGCATAAAGTTCTCTGTAAGAAGAGCTACGTTGAGCTTCCATGACGCTCCACATCTTATGAGCAATTGCGTTATGAAATTCTAAGATGTAGCTTGCACAACCGGTAGAGCTCGCGTCAGAATAACATATTCTAGAATAAACAAATTGCTGCTTAAGCATGCGTTTACTGTTCAACAACAATAGATTGTTTTTCCAGAAAGTTAACTCTATTAGAGTAGAGCTCGATAATTCAATCCTCGTATCCCCGAAAATCTTCTCAAAATATCGAAATGAGAATATCTGGTCATAATACGAGTAATATTACCAAGTACAAAACCCATGGAAATAACTTTTCCTACGAATTGTGCCACTTTTCTGGCTGTACTGAAAGAATGCAAAAGAATATTATCAATAATCTGCTGAGTACTGTTAATTCTATCTGTGGGAATAGCAATAACGTGAGTAGACAAATCTATCATGTATCCCAACCACTCTAATTTGGTTGTAGGCTGCCAGACCGACTTCTTATCATTAGGCAGAAAACCCGACAACTTCAGAACCTTCTCTACAAAATTAGACGACCTCTCGCAACTTGCCCAATCTCTAGCTGAACCGAGACCATCATCGAGATACACTGTAATTCTGACAAAATGCTTTCTCCAATATTTAACTAATTCACGGACCACTTTCGTGAAAATAAATGGAGCAGACGAAAGACCAAATGGAAGAACCGTAAAAACAAAGAATTTACATAATCCATTGAAACACCAAGAAAATCCAAGAAAAGATTGATGTTCTACCATTATATCGATATGATGGTAGCCGGACTTAAGATCAAATTTAAACATGAAATTATCATACGGAAGATAATTATTGGCTATTCTGATATCTTCAAACTTGTTTCCATATGTGGAAGTTAACATGTGTTAGGAAGGTTTTCCTAAGCTGTGGGGGTCTTCGCTGAGCTTGTGGACGACAACAACCAAGGTTGGATCTTACGTACTTTATTACTGGTCTCAATGACTGGCCATGACTAAGCCATTGATGCTGATCATGAAGAATCATGAACGCAACATGACGTCTGTTTCTTCTCTATATTCTCTCTTCTCTATTCTCTTCTCTTCTCTATTCTCTCTCCCTTCTGTTACAAGATATTCGTTCTGTATTTATGTAATTTACAAACAATAGTTATTGGGAACCAAACAGGTGTTTACATGGACCCTTATTGTAAGTAAGGTCGTTGTTCAAACAAAGGAAAACTGACCTTGAAAGAAAAGTACTTCAACCGATCGACAACATAAATAAGATATGTCAAAGGTGAAACTAGAAATCAAATATCATAGCTTGAGCGTAAAACATTATACGAGTCTTTAGATATGTTCCATAGAAATCCAACTTGAAGTTGGTAACTAATCTGCATTGACGGAAAGTTCAATGGATTTGGTACCTGACAAGTACGGAACTGTAATTAGGAATACTCAATTCTTATTGGCTTGTTGTCGGGATCGCTTGGTACCGATAGCTTAAGATATAATCAATACTTAATTAGTTTCCTGTAACAACACAGGTTGTTGGTAAATGAGTTCTATTCAATATTGTCAATGGATTGAAAACTACCTTAGTAAATACAGGCTCGTGACCAAGCCGAAATTAACAAAAGAACGTTTTAATTAAAGTAACTCAACTTTGGGGCTAAACTAGAATTTGTTAATATGTTTCTCCTAGAGTAGGATTTTGTCTAAAATCGTAAGATCCTTTATCTTAACATACGTCCCTTCTCAAATTCGAGCTCCTGAGAGAAAGAAAGTAGGAACTATATTTTTAGATATATATAACATGTAAACCATAATAGGATAAATCTATTTAGCTTTTGCGAAATAGTAAAATGTTGTACAATAACGTTTTTTTTTTTGTTTTTTTTTTTGTTGTTTAGAGATTTTAAAAAATACTTATCATAATGTGAATAATGTAATAGCTAAAATTGAAATTTTGGATAACACAAGCAAGGGTAAGGTTAAAATAGTAAAAGTATAAATAAATACCTTTTTACGTTCTTGCGTGATCCTAAATTCCATGGTTGAATAATAATATATAGTTGAATAAATGGTTAATAGTAAATACTGTTAAATATTGAAATAGTAATACTGAATAATACTTATAGATAATGTTTGTTTGAAAACATCAGTTCATGGAGGATTGAAAACCTCAGTCCTTGTAAATCGTAATCTTCGTTATTAATAACTGAATGTTCAGTGTTCACTCAAACGTTTGTAAGTGCATCATCGTCCAAAGGTGCGTTGCAATCAATACAGAGTTCGTGCAATGATTGGATATTTTCTGGTTCAATTGTAGAACGTTTCTCTAACACCAATCGTCAGGCAGCTTTGTGTCAGTAGCGGCTTTGTGTCAGTAGCTTGTGTCATGCGGACGAAATCAATATAATGGTGTTGATCATCATGTAGTTATCACTGTGGTTTGGTTTCAATGTCACGTCATCTGTGGTTGATAGCCATGGTACATCACGCTTGGCTGAGTGGCGTGTAAATATTGGCATGTTGACGGTAAGGTAATTGGGACATTGCCCAAGTCCTATTTATATCGTTGCCGTAGTCAGGTTGCATGGTATATTATATATAGTCAGTGGTGTCAGAGACAATGTTCCGTTTTGTAATTGGAGCGTTTGACTTTTGGTTGACAGTAATAGCGGTTACCATGATGAAGTATTTGTTCGAGGTGTGCACATGTAGTTGGCTTGTGGTTGCGTGAGAAATCAATCTTGGATCCAGGGGACCAAGGTAAACCAAACCACTCAATATTTTTGACTAGTTGTAGTACATTAGTTGTACAGACAAGTGTGCCATGTTGAGAATAACACCTAGTTAGAGCGTCAGCTTTAACAATAGTTTAAGTACTCTATTGTGCAAATTGAATTCCTATTCAAATGTTTCAGTAGCATAACTAAAATATTCAAATTTATTTGTTTACCAGTTCGATGTTCATACTCTGTCACTGGATTTATAAGTAACGGGTACACGTTTGTATTGTTTTTATTTGGAGGATAATGCGGAGAGTAAAAATCTAGATAAATCATTGTAACCTATTAATTCCTTATCTTGAAACGAGAAACTTGATGAACGGTATCTTGGATTTCAAAAAGACGTAAGATTGACGAAAACATTTTGTTTTGAATCAAAAGAGACTTTAGAAAACATTTCTAAAGTTGAATTGTAATGACATTGTTCATCTTTTGGAAAAACGATTATTTATTTATAATGTGGTACTTAAAATTCTCGTGTTATCAGTAAGCTTATTAACATAAGTGGTTATTTAACACTATATTGATGAGTTTGGTATCTTCACAAAAATATTAGCGGTCTAGGATTGCGAGCTAGCACTAATATGGATGGATAATTAACAATCGGGTTGCCTGTGCTAATGTAAATTATCATTAGTATAAATGCAAGTGAGGCGTGAAAGGATTAATTAATGTAAGTGGCAAGAGCATTGTTATTACAGGATTACCTGTAAAGAAAAGAAATGGCTAAGTTGTTTAATTAAGTAATCTCTGTATCAGCAGAGTTAAATTGGTGCTCTATGAAGAAAATCGACTCTGGGCGAGGTGGCAAAATTAAAGTTTCCGACGCGTGGTCAGTACATTGTTTAACCTGGCTAGGATTAATTGCATTGTACACCTTAGCGGGTGGCATATGAAGAGTACGGTTCTTTAAATCAATTATTGCCTGATAATGTTCTAAAAAATCTTTTCCGAGAATGACATCGTATAAAACGTTGTCAGCTATATAGACTAAGAAAGGATATACTCTGTTATCAATAGTGAATGGAATTAAGATTTGTCCTAAAACAGGAATATCTTGTCCACTGACCGACCGGAGCATATTTAAAGTTGAAAGTTCCGGCGGGTGTTTACTTAGTTCGGGAATTCTTTGCCATGTGTCTTTACCAATAACTGTAACAGCTGCGCCTGTATCTACCAAGAAAGTTAATTGAAAATTACCTATTGAACCTGATATTGTAAGATTGCTTGTTGTATTCTGAAAACCTATTGTATTGATATGTCCCTTCGTATCTGTAATCTGGGGCTCTTGATCACCCGTATTATTTGTAAATTCATGTCCCTGAATAATATCATCATCATGCGTAATGTTACTTAACTCTGAAGTTTCACTAATGTAATTGGCCTTAAAATCTATCACTTCTTGTGGACTATCTATAATCATAAAATCCATATATTCATATTCAATGTAATTGGCCTCAAAATCTTTATCTTCTGGTAACTTATTCGTATTTTGTTGGTTCGGGACTTCTACGGTTTCTGATTCCGTAACTATTGCTGGATCGTTATCATCTACGACAGCTAAACATGGTTTCTGGATATTCGCTTCTTGAGCGCACTTATTTGTCATCGTATTTCTATTGGGGGTCATATCTATATCACTTTCACGGCTACTTGCGTGAGGTTGGTTTGAATTTTCAACAATCTTTGTGTTTCGTGAACAAAAGGCGTCGAACATCGTAACTGCAAATCGTTTTAATCTATTTGGCCATGACATTCTTTCTACTTTGGCTGGCGATATATTCTGATTGTCCTTTTTGTTTTCAGTGTGCAAATGCTGGTTTGTAAAGTTCATTGTCTTCGAATGTGTGGCACGAACGACAGGTGTTTCTGATTCTGTACTTAAAATATTGATTGCGGGAACTGTGTGGTCGCTGATGTTCACTTTTACGTGGCTAAAACTATCTGGTATCGACAAAACTTTATGTTCTATGGTTGTCGTATTGTGACAGGCGAATGGTTCTATTGTGGAATGAATTTGAATTTCATTTGTGGCTGCAATTTCCTTCTCAGATATGCTATGAGTGAGTGTAGGATCATGCTGGGCTGGTGAAAAGGTTTCACTGAATTCGCTCTGGTCATGGTGGCTTTGTGAACTTACTTCAGTTGACTCGTGTTGGTTACTGCTTTGTGGTAAAATTACTTGTTCTAGCTGAACTACAGAGTGGTCATTAGTGGAAATTGGTTGTTCGTCTTGTGAATGGTTCTCTTGGTGATAATTTAATGATATTTCATTCAAACTATGAATTGGTTCTTCTTCATGTTGGGTTGAATTTATGGGTTGAAAATGTTCTAGATCGTAATGATCCGGATCACTGTTCGGGAAAACAGTGTCACTGAGCGAAAAATATATTTGGTCTGAAGTAAGGTCTTTGTTTAAGAAACGAGCCGGAATATTTAATTCAGTACTTTCCGCGGCAAACCGGAGCACTTCTTTGTAAAGTGTTAATCCCATTTGAGTGATTGTCATCGATAATCTCTTCATTAGTATTCACAGCTGGTTTCCTATTCATTTGAATTTCGTGTCCTTTGGTAAAATGTTTCGTTGTTTGATTTTGGTTCTCTCTTTGTTCCAAGTTTCTTGGTGTATTTTTGTTAAAACTATTTGGGGCTCTCGTAACTTCCCGACGCACGAAAACCCGTTCTAGTTTAAAGGTTGATTTTGTCGTTGTGAGGAACGGACTGGAAAACCACGGTTTTGATTACCGTTTGGTTGGTTTTGAGGAATGCGTGGATCATTAAAACGGCGAGGGGACCTACAATTGCGATAGTGGTGTCCAACTTTCTTACAATTGAAACAAATATTCTGCCCATCGGTTGAACGTGTAGTTCGACCGAAGTCTCCCCTATCGTTAAAATAAGGCCTGTCCCTAGGACGAAGGTTGTAATCGTGTTCGCGATTACTGGAAATTTGCCTAAGTTCCTCGCGGATGATTTGGCGTAAGTTAGAAGTGTCGCGAGAGTTATCTTGTTGAGAATTACGAAAGTTAGGAGTAAAGGTTGAAGTAGGGGCTTCATAAGCTGCTATTGAACCTACAGAATGGGGAAGTAATTGTTCGGTGTTTAGCCTTTGGATAAAACCCTCTTGTAAAGCCAGAATATCAGCCTTAGTTACTGCTGGCGTGGTTTGGGCAACTATGGTGGCTTTAAGTTTAGCGGCGTTCTCTGCTTCTTCTAAAGTATTAGGTTGTTGTAGAATTACATAATGTTTTATCTCAGGCTGTAGCCCTTGAATGAAATAATGAATTCGTTCGCTCACGGGGATTCCTAAACGTTGGCATCGCTTCTTAATATCTGATGTGTAATCATTTAGAGATTCGAGTTTGCTTTGTTTGCGATCTCCAAGTTCTTGTCTTAGAACCCAATTTGTTGCGGGTGAAGTAAATTGCTTGAGGAAGATTGCTCTAAGTTCTTCAAAGGAAGTAATTTTGTCTTTTTCTAAAGAACTGAACCAGATTTGCGCGTTTCCAACTAAGGACAAAGGAAATCCCTTAAATACTTTATCTGGCTTCCAGCGACAGAAATCGGTATACAGACTGAACTGTTCTAAGAAAGTTAGGGGGTCTTGTCCATCTCCTTTAAAAATCGGAGCCTTAGTGAGGCCTGCATTCCCATTTGAAGATGTGTGGTTTTCTAACAAAGAATCCTGCATTGCAGCAATTTGGGCGTTTTGGCTTAGTGTTTCTTTAGATAAGCTATCCGCCATACCAGCAAGAGATTTATCAATCAGTTCGCTCAATTGATTACTAAAGGTTTTGAAATCTTCTGTTGAAGCCATGGCATTAATATGTTCGCTAGATTGTTTACAGTGTTGTGGGGAGGTTATGGTTATAGGTGAAGATGAAGTTAAATTTGGGCTTAAATCTACCGCTTGGTGTAATGGTTTTGATTTTGGTGTGGTCGTTGCTGAACAATGAGTACACGTTTTGTGAGATTTGCTGCTAGGAATACTAGCGGTTTTCGTTTTACCACTACGTAAAAACAGTTTGAAATTCAAGATAACCGTTTAGAGAAAATGTAAAATACGCTTATGAAAATGACAGACTATAAGAACAACAAAAATAGCATTTAACAGCAAAAAGTACGAGCACGAAATCTAGGCTAAATAACCAACTATGGTAGCGACGTTAAGTTATTGGGAAATAATAAATCTTAGCTAAGCTGACGGCCAGTAGTCAGAAATCTAAGGCACACATAAAAAGAAAATAGAGAGCGTTTGGCTACCTGGATGTTGAAGAGTAGAGTTGTTGAGCAGTTCGTCAGGCTTGCGTTGGGATCGAAACTCGGATTCTTTCACCAGTTGTTAGAGAATATTCCTAAGCTGTGGGGGTCTTCGCTGAGCTTGTGGACGACAACAACCAAGGTTGGATCTTACGTACTTTATTACTGGTCTCAATGACTGGCCATGACTAAGCCATTGATGCTGATCATGAAGAATCATGAACGCAACATGACGTCTGTTTCTTCTCTATATTCTCTCTTCTCTATTCTCTTCTCTTCTCTATTCTCTCTCCCTTCTGTTACAAGATATTCGTTCTGTATTTATGTAATTTACAAACAATAGTTATTGGGAACCAAACAGGTGTTTACATGGACCCTTATTGTAAGTAAGGTCGTTGTTCAAACAAAGGAAAACTGACCTTGAAAGAAAAGTACTTCAACCGATCGACAACATAAATAAGATATGTCAAAGGTGAAACTAGAAATCAAATATCATAGCTTGAGCGTAAAACATTATACGAGTCTTTAGATATGTTCCATAGAAATCCAACTTGAAGTTGGTAACTAATCTGCATTGACGGAAAGTTCAATGGATTTGGTACCTGACAAGTACGGAACTGTAATTAGGAATACTCAATTCTTATTGGCTTGTTGTCGGGATCGCTTGGTACCGATAGCTTAAGATATAATCAATACTTAATTAGTTTCCTGTAACAACACAGGTTGTTGGTAAATGAGTTCTATTCAATATTGTCAATGGATTGAAAACTACCTTAGTAAATACAGGCTCGTGACCAAGCCGAAATTAACAAAAGAACGTTTTAATTAAAGTAACTCAACTTTGGGGCTAAACTAGAATTTGTTAATATGTTTCTCCTAGAGTAGGATTTTGTCTAAAATCGTAAGATCCTTTATCTTAACACATGTCTTAGATCGAGGATCAACCTTTTCTTGCCCGACGTTTGTACCGATACAGATAATGGGTTTATCACGATCGGAGGGATTACGACTTCTATAACACAGTCTGATTGAACAAGTTCTATTATAGATTCAGTTACAAATTCAGAATGCTTGTTTGCCGAATTATTGTTCTTAAATCTAGCAGGTTGTGGCGTGTTAATGAACGGAATAACATAACCTTTATCAATAGTATTGATAATGAAGTTACTAGCTGTAAGCGTATCCTTCCAAAACTTGATATGTTTTCTGAGCCTGCCTTTAACTGTTAAGGCAGTAAGGCCTGTAGGATTAGTATCCAAACTGCCCTCAAATTCGAAATCTCTCCCATTAACGTACTGAAAATACTGGTTACCTTCAATGATTTCTCTTACTACTTTATTCTGGGCGATGAATTTAGTGCTGCCCACTTGTACCGCTGGTCTTGTTTGTATAATCTCTGTAGTTACTGTACGTGTAGGACGGTCCTGGTGAGAAGTAAGCACTGGAGTTTGGGCAGTTGTTCCTCCAATGACCTGTCTTGCCACAGGCGAAACAGACGTCGATCTGGCTTTTACCAAAAACTTTTCTCGTTGTTGACGGACGAAAATTATTGAAATTTCCCGGTGAAATAGAAGAGACAGCAGTAAAACCAGTAGGGGGCGTTTGTCTTCTTATAATCTATGGAAATTAAGGAACAAATTAACTGTCGTTTGATCCGTTACACTGACTGTCCTAAGAGTATAAAACTTGATTGCGACATGACTTATATCTGTTTGAATAACAAAAGCGTATAAACAAGTGTGGAATGTACTCTTACGTAATCTAGTTGCACTGCAATAACAGTCCCGAGCATAAATACATTAATAACAGTGCGCAATGAATAATGAATGAGTGTAATAGTGCGCATTGCGCAATCAATGAGAGGGTCAATACATTACTGGTTGCCTAGTTCTTGATGAGCGTCTAGGGTTCTGGGAATGTCTGAAAAAGTCTATTGGGTAGGAACAATACCCCACTGACCTCATGATATCCCCTATTGGCACTAGCATGAAGCGACGCCACTTCGAACCAAAGATCATTCACTACTTTGAACTTGCTTCAGTGATACAACTCTCGCGATATTTTATCGAAATCATGGAGAGAGAAATGTATTACGAGCTACAAAAATGGACCTTAAGGCTACCATGCCACAGTTAGCAGCTTTCGTGGAAATATGAGAGTTCATATTCGGAAGTATTCCTTTAACCCATTCCGAAACAAGACATTTCTAACCAAAGAAGGTGTTGCTTTGACGGTAGCTGAATGGATGAATCTGAAGAACATTATAAATGAACTTGACATCCTGATTGAGAGCAGTGGTCAAAAACATTGAAAGCTGTGAACAGAAAACTCAACAAGAGGATGCAGAATCAGATAACACTGAAACATTTCACCCAAAACAACAGCGACAGAATACAATCATGAATACCTCAACCCTTGAGGGGCCTGTTTGCAAGAAAACGAACCACAACGCTACATCCCCAAACAAGAGATGTGAGAATGCCAAGATAACACCGACGGAAGGCACTAATTTTGGGTTACCGTTCAACAGAAGTTAAGAACCTACTCGAACCCCCTTGTTTGGTAAAAGGATTCTATATTCCTGTGAAACCTGAGGATGAGCAGGACCTGGTCACCCTTATTAAACCCACAACCTCTAATTTACCAAATTTCCATAACAAACGCCAATGTAGTTATGTTTGTAAAGAACCCTTCTCCTTAGAATTAAAATTCGCCCATTTTTTGCGGAATTCTAAAAACATACAACATCACATTTGGTTTTGAGGGTAACGTTTTTTATTGTCCTCTAAAAGCACGATTACAGAAAGCCACAAGGTATTAAAATATCATGACTGCATTTAATAAGGGTCCGAATTTCGGACCCCTGCTTCTCGTGAAATTCCACATATATAAGCTACATTATGCGACACAATTTGTTTAATCCAAGGTTCCAAATTTCGGACCCACGCTTCAAGTAATAAAATATTACCCAAAAACTAGCTTATATTCATCGTCACAATCTTCAATCCAAGGATCCGAATTTCGGATCCCTGCTTCAAGAAGCTTCGCAGAAACTAACAGTTTATTCATCGTCACAATCTTCAATCCAAGGGTCCGAAATTCGGATCCCTGCTTCAATAAGTTCCACAGAAACTAACTTTATTCATCATCACAACCTTCAATCCATGCGGGTCCGAATTTCGGACTCCTGATTCAAGCAATTCCGTAGAAACTAGTTTCGAAACTAGGTATATTCATCGTCACAATCTTCTGTCCCCCTCCCCCCTTTTTTTGAATGTCGCCAATTCAATCCGAGCAACAATATTCTGAAAGAGGAAATATACCCTGATAGATTAATATATGCAGAGAGGTGGACCTCCTTGATATAAGGTATTCGAGAGTGACAGGATGAAACAGTCCTGCCTATTATTTCAAAACCTTTGGAAAGGCATGTTGCATCCTCTTACCTCAACTACCTGTGT
Organism: Actinernus sp. WN-2022; assembly: GCA_030867875.1. Classification (NCBI taxonomy): domain Eukaryota; kingdom Metazoa; phylum Cnidaria; class Anthozoa; order Actiniaria; family Actinernidae; genus Actinernus; species Actinernus sp. WN-2022. The sequence goes on from JAOWCC010001589.1 coordinate 11,037,785, forward strand.
TCCCACGGGCTCCTATACAGTAACCAGTCTGCATACCGTCCTCGCCATTCCTGTGAAACAGCTCTTTTAATCCTTACGGATAATTGGCTCAAGGCTATGGACAATAGTAACTTAGTAGGAACCGTGTTGTTAGATCTGAGTAATGCTTTTGACTTAGTGGAACACGATATTTTGTTATCCAAGATCTCGAAATACAACGTGAATGTCACTGCGCTTGAGTGGTTCAAGTCTTATCTCTGTCATCGTTCACAGAGATACTCCATCTTTGCGTCGTTATCTGACCCATTAACACTGTCCCAAGGCATCCCACAGTGTTCAATCCTAGGTCCCGTCCTTTTCTCTCTCTACATGAACGATCTACCCCTGTGCCTACCCAGTACTAACGTTGAGATTTACGCTGATGACACAACACTGTGGACGGCTGATGGTAGCACCGATATCATCCAACGTGACTTATAAGTGAGCCTTGATAGTGCGAGCAGCTGGTTTGCGTTAAATAAGATGATCCCCAACACAAAGAAGACAAAGCATTATTTACTCATTGCTACCAGACAAAAACTGCAGCACATAAACAAATCCCATCTCGATCTGTACCTTAATGGCAAACTAATAGAGGAAGTTGATGATGAAAAACTCTTAGGTGTTAAGATTGACAAGCACCTTAGTTGGGTCAATGATACGGACTAATATTATCAGTCACAAATTGAACTCTAGAGTTTCTTTACTGAGTAGAGCAAAGGGCTACCTTACCCACTCCTGCAGAAAATTGCTATTCAATGCAATTGTTAAGCCCATATTTCAATATTGTTGTACAGTTTGGGGCAACACCTCTAATGAACAATTATTAAGAATACTAAGGGTACAAAAACGTTGCGCTAGACTGATTCTAGATGCAAGCTTTAATGATAGGTCAGTATAACTTTTTAACAAGCTGCCCTGGATTCCTATTGACGATCTCGTGCGTGAAGAAGCTGTGTATGATGTTTAAGATTGTTAATGGAAAGTGCCCAGATTACTTTAATACCTATGTAAATTATTTAAAAGACACTCACGATCACTGCACTAGAGCCTCGCCTAACCTTGGGTTAGTCGTACCTATAACTGCCGAACGAATTCAGGGCTTCGCACATTTCATGCGAGCGGCACTAGATTATGGAATGCCATTAGTAGCGATGTGAAAAACATTTCCCAACTAAGTAATTTTAAGAAACATTTATAATGTTAAAAAGAAATGAGTTTTCTCAAGTTATACACTTTATAGTTGGGCGAGCAAGCCATCGAGTTTACGGGAATCTGTCTTAGGGAAAACCTGGGCGAGCAAGCCATCGAGTTTACAGGAATCTGTCTTAGGGAAAACCTCGGTGAGCAAGCCATCGAGTTTACAAGAAACTGTTTTAGGGAAAACCTGGGCGAGCAAAACATCGAGTTTACAGGAATCTGTTTTAGGAAAAACCTGGGCGAGCAAGCCATCGAGTTTACAGGAATCTGTTTTAGGGAAAACCTAGGCGAGCAAGCCATCGAGTTTACAGGAATCTGTTTTAGGGAAAACCTAGGCGAGCAAGCCATCGAGTTTACAGGAATCTGTTTTAGGGAAAACCTAGGCGAGCAGGCCATCGAGTTTACGCCGAGACAACGGGAATGTTTTAGGGAAAACCTATCGCCCCGGTCCTATCGCCAGGCGCAGCGGCCGAAGTCAAACGACCGAACGAGGTAAGACCAGGTATTCAAACACAGTTAGAAATGTGGTCCGTGGAAAATGCCGTTCATTTTTTTATCTTACAACTCTATGGTGTGTCTAAGAGTAAGACTAAGAGCAATATATTTTGTCCATGTCTGCATGTTCTCTGTAGTTTCCGGTGTTCTTAAATATAAAAAACAACTGTTTCCTCGCCCAACTATCGTAGGCTCTTCAGACCATAAATTCACTACAACCATGCAGACATTCAAATAACTGGGCTTTTGATTATTGTTTTTATTCCGTTTTTTTCTGCTTCGATCATTGCTCTTTTGGCGACCATATTTGTTTTCATCACACGAATCCATAACTCGAGCTGCCTGTGATCGTCAGTTTTGGCACTTTCTCGACAATAGGTATAATTGTGTTCATCGGTTTGAGAAATTAACGGAGATCCGTAAGATATTGCCTTTTCTATCAAAATATAACTTACGCTAAACACCTCCACTGCTCCAGTACACAGGCCATTGCATTGTGTCAGGAGTCCGTTAGCCGGTTAGACTATGCTACTATATCATATTTGTTGATATCATGTAAGGGATGGACCGTTATATTTGGGGAGGTGGGGGGGGGGGGGGGGGGGGAGGGTTGGGCAATTATTTCTGATTTTTTTTTTTGGTATGACTGAAAGTTCTGCACGAATTTTTTAGTCACCCCGTTTGCTTGCACGATTTTTTTCCCTTCAGTTTATTGTGCAGGAATTTTTTTCCTTTTCAAATCCTGTGTTCGAATTGCTTTGAGGTATTTGCACAACCCCCCCCCCCCCCCCCCCCCCCCCCCCCCCTAAAAAATATAATGGTCCATCCCTAAGTTCCGCGGGTCCCTGCTAGTAATTAATATTACTTATCTAGTTTCTATATTGTAATTCTTGTCTAGTTTTAGTTTTTATAATGGGCCGCAATGTAAACTACTGGGTCGCCAGTAATTGTGTTTCTTACCCAATAAAGTATATTATTATTATTACTATAGACATGGGTGGTAGAAAACGTCTGCAGTACTTATCTTAACTGCATTATACCGGGTGGCGCTACGGGCCGCAAGAGCTCGATGATTTTGTGACTCGACTCTCGCGACTTCGTCGCTCGGGCTCACCGCGATCGCGGCTCGGTGTTACCCTGAATGCCAGAGGCTCGAAGCGAGACGAGACCTATTTTAAGCAGCCCGAGTCGCAAAGCGACGATTTTGTGAGCTAGGAGCCTCTGATCCAGGGTAGCTCGGTGTCGGCGGAAAAACCAAATATCTGGAACCGCAGAGTTGAACTATACTTTGCATAGATGTGATTTTTTCTCTATTGAAGTCTGAAAAGTACCACAGACAGCACAGGCTTTCGTTAACCCTTTCACGCCCACATACGGAATTTTCCGTATTTTACTGGTTACTTGATTTGGGAGTTTCAGTCTGACAAAGTTTAAAGAGCTAGGCCCTGAGATTCCCACAAACCATAATGTATAGACAAGTGATCCTAGTGAACTGCATTGGGCATGTCAACAAAGAATAATTTCATCTAAATCCTCCTTTCTTTGCATAAGTTAACTACAGGTTACATTATTTCATTTCAGAAAAAAAGACTAAAATAGCACTTCCAAAAATAATTATTTCTCCTCAGATTCTACATTTTCTCTCAAAAATGCATATTTCACATAACATTTAAAGTTTCATGGTTGCACTAACCTCACTTTCTGTCTCCCAACACCTAAACTTGCCCAGAACCAAGCCATTCTGTCCACAAGCACTTCACAGCAAGCTAAATTCATCCATAATGACCGCAAAGCATGCCGGGAAACCCTACCAAACAGCGACATGGCACTTCCCCATCTTCATTCTTCAAAATATAGAAGAAGTCTAAAGCCATTTCGACCTAATACCTTCATATTGGAATCAATGGCAAGTAAATGTTGTCCAATATTCCAAATAGGCTATGATAGGTGGCTCCAGACCCCCATTTATAAAGCCCACGCTAAAGTGACAAAAGACGTCCTGGCCCATTGACAAGTGGGAAATGAGGCTCTTTCTCTGTCACAATAAACTGGCACAGACTCGCTTCTTTGAGAAAGTGCTGATTGAAGCTCTCATCAGACTTAATGATGTCCTCCAGCACTCTATAAATGGTGAAAAAGGCTTTAAAAAGCCTGAAATTCTCTGTATTCCTCCAAACAAACTTCCTGCCAGCTCCCTTGTAATCTACAACTGCTTTCAAAATGGCCGTCTAAAAACTTTGAGCCCCCAGTATTATAGGTCAGTTGAAAATTCCATGGAAACAATGACTGTAGTTTACTTAGGGGGGAGGGTTCTTTTCATCCTAGAAATAGCTAAAAATTGGTTCCAAAAACTCGGGCCTGAAAGGGTTAAAGGGGCTGGGTCACCTGGTGCCCGTGCGCAGTAAGTATGCTCTTTTGTGGTAATTAGCATATCATAAATATTCAAAATTCTTCTGCGATCACAATGGTTTCTTTCGCAAGCAACAGTAGCATTGTATCTGATTGGTCAGTTCAATGAGAGCTCATTTCTGATTGGTTGAGGGTAAGATTGAAACCCTTTCAATGTTAGCGGGTAGATTTTGTGTAAGAAAGTAAAATTAAGTTACGGAAGTTCACCTCGATTTATCCGAAAATACAGCAATGAAAGTCCGGCTAAATGTGTACAAAAACTCTTCACCTCGTCAAATGTAATACTAGGGATTGTTTACTTGTCATCGCTTAGGACAATCTGGCGCCAATTCTTGTGAAAATCGTCAACATTTTGCGAAACATGGTTTTGGTCCCGTGTTGACTTGAACGCTGAACGGACGGTTTTCAAATTTAGTCGTCGTTCCTTGCCTTGCTGAACGGAAAACTCCCATCGTTTGGAGTTCTAAAGACTTGTAAAGAGAGTTGGAATTCGCCTCCTTTCATGATCATTGTTGTGAAGCTTTGGTTCGTTCGTGAAGTGTTTATAAATGCTTACGCTGGAATAAAGTCAGTGAGACTGAGATAGCTTGGCCCGAACTTCGCCGTTTCCTAAATAATTATTTTTGAAGAGCCGACAAAGTAGCAGGTTCAGCTAAATTTCAGGTATGTTTTATTACCTTGTTTTGATTCTTGAAAACGTTTTCAGGTGAGTTCGAGTTGTCCTTTTTCTTGGCTTTGGTGTGTTTTGGCTGGTGAGTTTGTCTTGGCTTTGGTGTGTTTTGGCTTGTGCTCAGAAAAGTCGCAAAATAAACTCTTTCTTTTCTTTCATTTTGTCCGTTTTATAAAACATTGCTTTTTAGCAAAAGGTTTTTGGCAATGTTATTTATCTTCTGGCGTTACTTTTTGTTATACCTTGAGTCAAACACTAAACGTTTCGTGTGGCAACAATCTCAATCAACTACTCTTGAAGTGACTCGGCCACTACCAAAAGTTCCTTGGCCTTTAATTTAGCTCCCGCCAGGTTTTGAATATTTGTTTGCTAAGTATATAGCAGCATGTTGGCTTTTCCAGTGTCGGTCATTTTTTTTTTCGTCAATTGCCTCAAGGCAGGCGTTTTCTTTCTTCCTGCCCCGACTCGTTTACCTCCCCTTCCTCCAGAGCCTTCATTCATCAGAATTTCAAACAAAAAATGTAAAAATGAAATACTCTACATTTAGAATGAATGCTAAACAAAACGTTCCTGCAAAAAAAAATGTTTTAGAGGTTCGAAATAAGAGCGATGGAAATGGATTCCTGAAAGGTTCCTTCGGAGGGAGGTTTGATTTCGTACTCCCGGAGTCGGAAATCAAATTTTGCCTTTGGCCGTGCGATAGACTGGTAACGAATGAGCGCTGACCCAGCCCCTTTAAGCAGTGCTTTTGTATACGTATGATAAACATTCACTTCTATTCCAGACTTTTACTTTCATCCTTAAGGCTACGGTTAGGATTTCTGGGTTATTAGGACTACTAATACCCTGGTTCCAGAGGTTTTCTAGAGAGAAGAGCCGCGGCGAAAGAGCCGCGAAGCGGCGAGCTGCGAAGCAGCGAGAAGAGAAAACCTCTGGTATCGGTGGGTGCCAATCGGCCAGTAACTAAACGAGCAGGGGACTGGGACCGAGTTTATCAGAATTTGCAAATGAAGTTCATCACATAATAGATCGTGTTGAAATTAGCATGTGTGCCAAGTTTGACGTGATTCAAGTGAATCTTGTCTAAATTATAAGCAATTGAAATTACTTTGTCCGTCCAAAAGTTTACAATGAATGTATGGTTTGGAGGGACGTTAAAAAATAAGAGTTTGTATGGGAAAATTGATATATTTGATATTGAGACAAAGTTCACCAAACTTTCCAGACTAGCTAAGTTTGATCTGTTCTTTTGGAAAATAATGCTCACTTTGACTAGTTATTAACTGAATTAGTTTTACTGACTCGGTTCCAGTCCCCCGCTCGTTTTGTTACCGGCTAATCTCACTTTCATGTTTTGAAAACTGTCAAATATATCAACTGAGTAATTAATAAATCGACCAATCAGTAGAGAGATGCCACGTGCGGGTCACATTATAATTTTGTTCAGTTGGGTAGGCAGAGTAAAATAATGCTGTGCCAGAAGTTTTCGGGTTGAAATTAATTTGTTTATATGTCAAATACATGCGATTCAGTTCGTCGACCGGGGGATGTTTTCACAGCAGAGAACTCCCCGTAAAATTAAAACACCACTCAAAGCCGTAAAATCTCGAACAAACAACCATTGCAGAGTCTGCAGGACGAATACCACCTACTGATGGTGTTTCACAAGTGATCCAGTGTCAAGAAAATAATATAATAATAATAATAAGCTTCTATAGCGCAAATACGATACCGTTCTATGCGTTTTACAATATTATGAATAAGTATAATATAATTTACATTAATAATTAAAAAATTGTGACTAAACTAAGTAAAAATCTAATAATAAGAAAGCCGGTAATGAGTAATATGTACATAATTATTATAACTAATTTATAAATAAATGGTACTTTAGTTTCGACTTAAATTGATTGAGACTAGTACTTGATCTGATGTTGAAAGGAAGACTATTCCATAGTTCCGGTGCAGCAACTGAAAAGGCTCGTTGTCCATAAGTTTTAAGTTTCGAAGTTGGACGAACAAGGAGAAATGGATCGGATGATGACCGTAGTGTACGTTTAGGTGTATATATGTTAACTAAGTTTTGTAGGTAAGACGGAGCTAAATTATTTAAAGATTTGTATGTCAGTAAGAGAAGTTTAAATGTAAAACGTTTTTCTACGGGAAGCCAATGAAGGTCTTTAAGAACAGGAGAAATGTGATCGTATTTTTTCTTACAGGTTAAGACTTTTGCTGCTGAATTCTGTACATATTGTAACTTTTTAGTTAATTGTTTAGAGGCACCATATAATAGGGATTTGCAGTTGTCTAATTTATACGTGACAAAGGTGTGAATTAGTATTTCTGCTACATAAAAAGATAAGTGTTTTCTAATTTTTGCAATGTTCCTCAGCTGAAAAAAGGCGGATTTACAGATAGCATTACTATTCTAAAGTTCGAGAAGACCTTAGATCAATGTGAGAGTCTACCAATGATTTTTGAGGGAAGATAACAATACTTTTGCGTTCCGTAGATAACTAAACCCTCTCAATGATAATTCTTTGCTTATATCTGTTAGCAACTGAAAAATTATCGACTAGCCATGACCAGTCGGTAGGATTTCCGATTTATAACGCCAAATAACGCATTGTCTTATTCATAGTAGGTAATGTTATCGATCTTTTAGTACAGATGATACTTTGTCTTCATACTGATGATTACGAATACTATAATTTTCTACGTGCGAGATCGAGCGGACTTCGATCCCAGCTGAGCCAGCAAACGTAAATAATTCCCGTCCCCTCTCTAGTTCACCATACGATATCACAATGATTACTTATCCTTCCGGCCCTGAGAACAATATATCTAACCAATCACAGTTCTTGTTGAGCTCATTAAATATTCCTCCAATCAGAAAAGACAGTCAGATCTTGACCCTCATGAAAGTGAGATTGGCACCCACCGATACCATGCAGAGGTTTTCTCGCAGTTCGCTTCTTGCTGCTTCGCAGCTCGCTGATCGCCGCTTCTCGGCTCTTTCTCCGCGACTATTCTCTCTCTAGAAAACCTCTGGGACCAGGGTAGACTACTAAAGTCTGCATGGTCTTTAAGTCTAATCAAATGTTAGCTGAACTCATGATTCAAGGAGAAAGCATTATTTAGCACACTGAACACTGCAAATTATTCACGGAGAAAGTAAGTGAATTGTACCCGGGTATTATAAACAGACGACGAATTTCGCATCCAGATTCAATGAATAAGAGCGCTTACCATATTTGCCCTCTGACACTGGTTTTCTCTGTTGTTTAGTGAGCCGTTTCCGGCTAGCCGAGGAGAGAAGAGAGAATCTAAATTTCTCATCGAACCGTTCCCCGGCTCGCTCATCGCCGCTTCGCGGCTCCCTAAAGGCCCGTTTATTTATACGACAGATAAAAAGGAACGGCTCGGATAGAGAGAAGTTCCAGTTCCATGAACATTTGCCCATTTACACGAGAAATATCTTGAAACGGTTCGGATAAAAAGTGGCACCGGTCCGCAAGCCTAGGTGGAACGGCGAGGGCTGTTTACACGAGAATATTTCCGAGACCGGACCGTGGCCTTGAGCCCATGATAATGTTTAGATCACTGTTTAGATTCGTATGCGCCGCACATGACGCTCGTTAAATAAAATGGCGATTGACGAGGTAAGGCTGTGTACTTTATGTTTCTTTTAAGAAGGAAATCAGTTAGTTATACTTTGAAGTTGCATAAAAAAAAAAAAGATAAAAAGCTTAGAAAAAGAGAGGTTATGGCAGGTCATTATAAAAAATTAGTCCCAAGCAGAGTGCATGAATGCCTGTCAACCCTGTACCCTACCTATTTTATGGCTCAAGAAAGGTCAGCTTCTCTTCATTTGTCAAACCCGCTTCTTCCATACATGTGAGATAATTATACTTAAAGGGATACCCGAGTGAAAAACACATTGGGGCTCAAAAGAATCTTCAACATGTTCTTTGTTCAGAAAATGTATTAAAATTTGATCAAAGGTTTTTAGTATTAAGAACGAGCACCTCAAAGTTGGCCCCACGAAGACATGGGCGCCGCCATCTTTGTTTGCATTTACGGAAGTGACGTCACTTCGTCCCACCAGCGTTCTCACTCTCTCACTTATTAGGTGTTTTTAGGATGATAAACGCCTTAACTGTACCTCTCATACATTGTAGTTCTTATACTTATTCAGAAGTCACTCGAGTCTTTTAAGCCATGTTGTTTTGCTGTTATTAAATGGCAGTTACGAGACCTTGTTCGTCTGATAATTTCTCGCCTTCCCAATGCTTTTCTTCCTCCTCCCAGTCTTCTGAACTTTTCTCATAATGTCGTCTTCATCATAATTCCGGTTTCTGTAAGAATTCCTCTGCAATCTCGATGAAAATATATCCACTTTAATTCCGAGCGTGTGAAAATCATACAAAGACAAGTAGCCGCGATACGCTGGTGGGACGAAGTGACGTCACTTCCGTAAATGCAAACAAAGATGGCGGCGCCCATGTCTTCGCGGAGCCAACTTTGAGGTGCTCGTTCTTAATACTAAAAACCTTTGATCAAATTTTAATACATTTTCTGAACAAAGAACATGTTGAAGATTCTTTTGAGCCCCAATGTGTTTTTCACTCGGGTATCCCTTTAAAACCACAAACATGACATGATTAAACTCTATGCGTGCTCCTGGAATATTTAGTCAGCCACATTTTATTTTTACATTTTACTTGATATTTTATTTATTCTTCACAAAATCAACACACTTGCAGGGTCCAGTTCAACCAATGGTGCTCAATCAAGCATAACAAAACGTTAAAAAAACTCAACTATGGTGTATACGCTATATATGCCATATCAGTTCAATAACTTTAGTTTAGGCAGAGAAAAACTAAAGTCCTCTGAGATTAGTTTCATTAGTCAGTGATAATAGTATTACAAAGTAATAGCATGAAATTAGCTAGTGATTAAATTTCCCCTTGACCCTTGGGAGGATTTATGCAAATTCTCCCTAATCCCCCTCAACCATAAATCCTCCCTCAGCTCTCGGGGGAAATTTGATAACTAATTTACCTTGTGCCATATCATGCCATTACTTATAATAATAATATTTTGGAGTTTGGACTGATTTTACTTACCAGTAACCTGACTGTTAGGTCTATTCAATTTTATTAAACGGTTAAAAAAATCTGCTCTATCTGTGAATATAAAATTCAAATCAAGCTATCCTCCATAATTTCTGTGGCTTGGCTTGGGAAAGAAATACTATTAATTATAATAAATTGATAAAAAGGATGTACATGACGCTGGAGTACCCATCCAGCTAGCAGCTACATGTAGGTTATAAAAAAACATAGTTGCATCATTGCAATGATTATGGCAGAAGAAAATATATTGTACAAAATGTTGTAATATACCAAAACAGACAACTGAGACAGTGTTAGGGTCTGGCAGTATTTATTAACATAATATAAATTATTATTACAATATATTTTAATATGTTACAATTTATTTACATGATTGAAATATAATATTAATAGTGATACAAAAGCTGGATGGTATATTGTTAGTATGGCTGCTCCCCTAAATCACGAGATAGTTGGTTTACAAAATAGTTACTACCGAGACATACAAGGCCTAACCCATTGGTTATATCCAGCCTGATGATAATTTTACAGTATTGCTCAACTAAAAGTAGGCTGTACCCTGCCAGACTCCAACCTGATCAGCTGATTCTGAATATCTAGATTAATATTCACTTCAATTATAAATTAGGGAAATTAAAATAATTGTACAAAGTTTGAAAACTAAAGTTAGGTGATTTAAAAACAATTAGGTAGTCATTGTTGCAATTTTTATTGCCATTATTAGCACTGTCATCAACATCAATATTGTTTTGCATTAATACCATCACCTGTACATGGTCAAATGACCCATATCTCAGTTTCTCTACAGGTAATTTTGGTCAATTTCCAAGTAGCCATGTGTTGATAATGGCCCAACATTGCAAGTCAGTAATACTGTCATTATCATCATCTTAACATACACTACCTGGTATACATATGGTATGTGTCAGGAGCCATATTATGTATATATGATATAGTTACATTACCAATGCAATGTTATCAGCCATCCATGCAAGTGAACTATTTTGGTTCATTGATAATGCATTTTCTCAAATCCTCATACAAACCTTCTAAAAACCTAACCCAAAATTTGCCAAAAACCCTAACCATTTCCAACCCAAATCATTCCTAGAACGAGTACACCCAAGCTATAAAATTATGAAGGATTTTTCACAAGTTTTCAAGTGATCATTTGAAGTGGCAGGGTATACTGCAGTGAGGTTTCTCTCTTGTTTTTTACGTGTAGAAAATGGACTTCTGCTATCTGTTAGTCTGCGGGAACCTGTCACACTTATTTAAGCGAAGAAGTATTTTATAATCAGCTGTTTTTCACTCACTGGATATTTTATCGATGTCTGAAGTATGGGTCGACATCTCCGCGTATTTTCAAACTCCATCGCTTTTATTTAGAGCTGTTCATTGGAATCAAATATGTGAAAAGAATCCCTTGTTGAAGTATGATCTCATTCTAACAAGTTATGCATGGGATACCTGTTGTAGTTATGTTAATTAGAAATAAAAGTCCCGGATGTTGTTCATCCTGCGAAGTGACAAACATGGCGTGTTTTGTTGTTTTGCGATCACTACTATAATCCAATTAATCCTTGTCTCCATCATGAGTTTAACAGGTTATGGGCCCAGTTCGAGATATGGTCGACTACTATTCGATGGGGATGAAAGAAGATACGAACAGTGGGAAGTTAAATTTCTCGGTTATATGCGACTACAAAAATTGAAGGATACGATCGATGCGGCTGACGATGCGGAGATTACCGCAGCCAAGAACGAAGAAGCGTTTGCCGAGTTAATACAATTTCTCGATGATAGAAGTCTTTCTCTCGTAATGAGGGACGCGCAAGATGACGGGAGAAAAGCGTTGAAAATTTTGAGAGCGCATTATGCTGGTGCAGGCAAGCCCAGAGTGATTTCGCTATACACAGAGCTGACGTCGCTTATGAAATCGGCAAACGAGACAGTGACGGACTATGTTATACGAGCAGAGACTGCAGCGACAGCTCTTAAGAATGCTGGTGAAACCGTGACAGATAGTCTTCTCATAGCGATGGTGTTAAAAGGTCTACCGGAAGATTACAAGCCGTTTGTTGTCGTTATCGCCCAGAACGAGAAACAACAAACATTCAGTGAATTCAAGGTCGCCTTACGGAGTTTTGAAGATACTGAGCGAACCAGAATGGTGATGGGAGACGACTCAGTCATGAAGACCGAACAGAGACAGGAATCAAAGAGGAATATCATCTGTTTTCAATGTGGCTTGGCAGGGCATATTGCTCGTTTCTGTAACAGTAACAGCAGCAATAATGGACGGGGACGCTGGTGCAACACGTGTCACAACTCGTCACACAGTGACAGTACATGTCGGTTCAAAGGAAGAAGGACTGACAATGCCAAGCAGGCTTCTGAGACTTTTGAAGAATCTGATGAGGGAGTGGAGCATTCATTTGCATTTGAGATCAACGCTGATGCAAATGAGAGGGCTACTAGTACGGCAGAAACAAATACACTTCTGTAGATTGTGGTGCGACTGCCCACATCATCAATGACGAGTCCAAGTTCATCAAATTTGATGATAAGTTCAGACCAGACAAGCACTATATCGAGCTGGCAGATGGAACACGATCTAACAATGTGGTACTCAAGAGAGGGGATGTTGAGATAACCATTATGGATACCACTGGAAGGCATATCAATGCGACGCTGAAAGATGCATTATACATTCCTACATACCCTCAGAACATATTCTCAGTGCAAGCTGCAACTACAAGAGGTGCTACAGTGACTTTCAATCCAGACTCTGCAGAACTAGCTTACAAGAGTACCAAGTTTAACATTGAGAAGCGTGGTAGACTGTACTATATCAGTACCTTTGACAAAGCTGACTCTGTCAATTATACATGTGATCTGAAAGGCTGGCATGAAATACTAGGACACTGTAATCATGAGGACATTGTGAAACTAGAAAGTGTAGTAGAAGGTATGAAGGTAAGCGATAGTAGTTCCAGTAACCCCGGGGATTGTAACATTTGTATTGAAGTGAAAATGACCCAAAGTAGGAATAGGAATCCTGATGTGCGCGCTACAGCACCATTAGAATTAGTTCACACTGATCTTGCTGGACCCATTGATCCAGCCTCTGGAGAAGGTTTCAGATATTCCATAGCTTTCACGGATGACTATTCAGGAGCAATTTTTGTATACTTTCTTAAGAGTAATAGCGAGACTGTAGTTGCAACAGAGAAGTTTTGGCAGACTCAGCACCATATGGTGAAGTTAAATGTATAAGGTCAGATAATGGCGGTGAGTTTATTTCTCATAAGTTTAAGTCTCTCCTGAGGAAGAATAAGATAAAGCATGAAACATCTGCACCCCATTCTCCCCACCAAAATGGGACGGCAGAACGACACTGGCGTACTCTATTTGAGATGGGAAGGTGCTTACTCCTACAAGCCAATATGGGCAAGGAGTTTTGGCCTTATGCAGTAATGGCTGCTGCGTACATACGTAATACGTGCTATAACAATCGCCTAAAGCAAACACCATACTTCACTATCACTGGCAAGAAACCCAATTTGTCAAACATGAGAAGTTTTGGATCTGAATGCTATGCATATAAGCAGAATACGCAGAAGTTGGATTCCAGGTGCACTAAGGGGATCTTTCTTGGGTATGATAAGGGGAGCCCTGCGTATCTGGTGTACATCCCAGAGACAGGCAAGGTTATGGAATACAGGGTGGTGAAGTTCCCTAAGAGAAGGGTGGAACAACAGACTCAAACTGAAAGTCTGTGAAGTGATGATGATGTAATGCCATTACAACACAATTCTAACCCTGATACATGTAGTGCATCTGAGGTTGACAGGTCTCAAGAGGGTCCAGGTTTGCTCATCGAAGGTCTTGGGGCTGAGTGTGAAACCAGTCCTCCTTCAGAGCCTCCTGATGAAAGCATAAGACGTTCTAAGAGGGGGAGAAACCCCCCAGCATACTTGAGCGATTATGCCACAGACATGGAGGATGTTGATCAGGTACTAACAAGTGTTGATTATTGTTACAAATTTTCTGATTTACCTCAAACCTATCAAGAGGCTATGGAATCGCCTGAGTCTAGCAGCTGGGAGGCGGCGATGAGGGAAGAGATGAATTCTCTAACTGAGAATAACACTTTTACTTTGACTACTCTACAAGAGGGCAGAAATTCAGTGGGGGGCTGTTGGGTGTACACTATCAAAGAAAGTTGTACTGGTGCTAAAACTTTCAAAGCAAGGTATGTTGCTAAGGGTTACAGCCAAGTGAGAGGTATTGATTATAAGGAGACTTTTGCACCTACAGCTAATCTCACATCTGTGCGTGTGCTAATGCAAATAGCCGCACAACATGATTTGGTTTTACACCAAATGGATGTGAAGACTGCCTATCTCAATGCCCCTATTGATTGTGAGATCTACATGGATCAAGTTGAAGGTTTTGAAGTTCCCCCAGGAAATGATGGCACACAGGTGTATAAGTTAAACAAATCTCTGTATGGATTGAAGCAATCAGGAAGGAATTGGAACCATGTGCTACACTGTTTCTTACTTGAAAATGATTATGTTCAGAGTCCTGTTGATAACTGTGTGTACACCAAACAGGTTGGGAGTAAACTTGTTGCTATGCTTGTCTGGGTAGATGACATCATTATTGCAGCAAGTGACATGGTGCTAGTATCTGAAACTAAAGGGATGTTGAGGGAGAGATTCCACATGAAGGATCTGGGTAGACTTTCTTACTTCCTGGGTATTCATTTTGAGCAAGGAGATGGCTTTGTAAAAATGAACCAGAAGAGGTACATCATTAAGGTACTTGAGAGGTTTGAGATGTCAGAATGTAAACCAAGGCCTACACCTTCTGAGCAGAAACTTGAGTTTGTTAGTGAAACTCTCTTTGATCCTAGGAGATATCGTGAGGCAGTCGGTAGCTTGATATACGCTATGACATGCACTAGGCCAGACATATGCTGGATTGTCACTAAGTTGTCACAATTTCTGACTAACCCAATGGACGAACACTGGGTTGCAGTGAAGCATGTGCTGCGGTACTTGAAGGGGACTCTAGACTATGAGTTGTGCTACAGGAGGTGTGATGATGATCTTACACTAATAGGCTACAGTGATGCTGATTGGGCATCATCTACAGATGACAGACGAAGTGTAAGTGGATACTGCTTCAGCTTGAGTAGAGATGGTCCTCTTGTCTCTTGGAAGTCGAGAAAGCAGCCAACTGTGGCCCTTTCGTCATGTGAAGCTGAGTACATTGCCCTAGCAGCAGCAGTTCAGGAGGGCCTTTATCTCATTCAGTTGGTGGGTGATATTGGTGAAGCAAGTGAGCCTGTTTTGATATTTGAGGATAACCAAGGGGCCATTGCCTTGCCTAAAAATCCAGTCAATCGACAGAGATCGAAACATATTGATGTGAGATATCACTTCATCCGCACAATGCAAAATGCAGGAAAGATACATGGCGAACAATTTCGTACAGTCAGCGGTTGTCATTGCGGGCGCGTACGTGAAAATCTATTTTTTAAAAGAAAGCCGTTGATGAGTATTTATAGAATGAGGAGTGGTTACATGGACATCGACAGTCAAAATGGCGGACGAGCTGCTGTTTTCAACGTCCTGCGCGAAGGGAAATGTAACAGCTGAACGAGTCGGGTCTGTCCCTTTAAACTTTGTACGTTTGGGAAGGAGAGTTTTGGCGTTAAAATGCAGTTATTTACAGGAAGTTTGGAACCACCACAGCAAGTATTTCAGCTCGTTTTTCTGGCGTTAGAATCTACTTTGGTATCTGCAGAACAGATTCAAACTTGTGGACCTCAAACATGAACTACTCGGAAGTCTTTGTAATTGAGCTTTCTGACTGGCCTTTACAGTATTTAACAGAAGATGTATGGCGGCTCTAGCTAATTTGGGTCGTTTTTTAGCAGAGCATCGGGAACCGGTCTAATCATCCACAACTTGTTAGCAATCATAGTCGAGGGCAGGAGCAGGCATGTTAACTGAAATTAAAACTTGTGGACCTCAAGAAATATAAATATTAAAGCAGGAAATTGGAAAATTGCGAAAAGGTAAGCCTTGTCTTCACTGTTTTCACTAATTTTGGAACGACGTGTAATGCATTCTACGCATGCGCGGCGGCCATGATGTACGATATTGTTCGCCATGAATAATTGAGTACTGTCCCACCGCCAGTATGGTGGCTGAGATCATGACCAAACCAGCTACAAAATTCAAGTTGCAACAGTTTGGGAGATATATTTTTGGTTCATGAGACATTTTAGCCTATATAGTATACAAGGAATATACAAGACTCATTTTATTCATTTGTTTGTTGATAATTTACTGCGTGTTTACATTGTTAATGGTAATATGATCACGTATATCATTTTAGGAAATACATAGAAAGAGATCAAGTGGGGGTGTTGAAGTATGATCTCATTCTAACAAGTTATGGGATACCTGTTGTAGTTATGTTAATTAGAAATAAAAGTCCCGGATGTTATTCATCCTGCGAAGTGACAAACATGGCGTGTTTTGTTGTTTTGCGATCACTACTATAATCCAATTAATCCTTGTCTCCATCATGAGTTTAACATCCCTAGATCTCCTTTTCTGACTATTATTTGTACAATTGGAATTACAGAAGTGGAGATGAAATAGCTTTTTCATCCAAACTCGCGACCAACAATAGCAAATAGTAAGCGCTACGTAACTGACAACCCGGAAGCCTCGCTTTCAATCCAAGATGGCCGAAGTGCGATAATAGCGAATGGGGTTAACTGACTACTGACAAACGGTTAAAAATAACTGACAACTGACAAATGACGATTTTTTTACTGACAACTGACAACCGAAAAATAACTGACAACTGACAAATTGGTGTTTGTGGGTCAAACATTGTAAATTTTCTCTAGCAATGATTAACTAGGGCTAACTGACAACTGACAAATGGCCAAAAATTTAACTGACAACTGACATGTAGACCCCCCCCCCCCCCTCCCAACCCCCATTCAGACCCTCTCTAAAGCCTTGCAGAGTCGCCCTGCTACATACCGATAGAAGTTTCTTATTTGCCGCGCCGCTCATTGGAGCATGGAAACGAGGCTATTCCAAGATGGCGTCGGTTCGTGAGGGAAAACACTTTTGGTTGCGTGTTTTCTAACCTAAATGACCAGCTAGTGATAAAACAGTGCAATGAATACACACATAGTTACTCACTTTTTATTTTAGAGGTCAGAAATACTGTGGTCGCGTCTCCCCGTTCCCACGTCCCCGCGTCCCCACCAATCTACTCGCCCCAGCCTTTTCTCTGTCAAATCATTAATAAAAGATGGCGGACGCCAGCGCTGGGGAAGAAAGTCAAGAAATGGGTTGCGAAGTATCCGTTCCTGATATTACCGTGAGAAATTTAGAAGAAATCATTACTGCACCAGCTAATGGCTTCTATATGATGCCCTCGCAACCCTATGATGAAGTCTTTGGTGGAATCTTTCTTGGGGAAGCGTAAGTATTCGTGCAAATATTATGGCTCTATGACTATGAGTATGAAATCCAAACCTGCCTATCCCCCCTTCCCCGGGCATTTGATATTTTTGAATCATAACGTGCAAATGCCGCGCGCCCCACCGTGGGGTCAGCTAAGCTATGCAAATGCCCCATCGTGGGAATGAGTGCAAATATCTTTAATATATATATTATATAAACATTTGATATTTTGACTCAATGACTGTTTTTGACAAATTCCCCACCCCCACCCCCCTCCCCCCAACTTTTCTTTGCTGGCAAATCATGAAGAAATGGCCCCACCCCCAGGACAGAAACTGACTGTCAAATGGATAGAGCCATTATTTGATACCACGGTGTATTATAGATGTACATACTTAAGATTTCTTTATTAGCTACATGTATTTCAACATGTTCTGCTGATACCTATGTACAACTTTTATTGTATGTTGCTACTATTATCTAGCTAGCCAATTCTCTTCCTGCCAGTCATTTATCTCCTTTTGACATATCTGGGGTCTCAATCCCCCACAAGCATTTACTTGTTCCCTGTAATACCCAACATGAGTTAAGAAGATGAAATTAATAACCTAATAACCAAGCTAATTAAGTCAACAGGTCCATTTAGCATACCAACTAGACTTCTGAAACTCTTGAAATCTTATATACTTATCTAAGCCCCTTGAAATGCTTTAATTATAATATTTCTTTTGATACTGGCATATATATAGTGCCTAATAATTTTAAGACAGCAAAAGTGATTCTAGTCTTTAAAAAAGGTTTTCAGCTACAACTAAACAACTATTGTCTCTTCTTATCAATTTTTAATAGAATCCTGGAATAATTAATGCATGCATATAAATCTTTGCTTAATTTCATTCAAATCACTCTACTACCCAGGCAGTTATTACAATATGATTGTTGATAAAATTGTAAAAGAAATGGAAAAGGGCTCTTTTTCTTGTGGGATATCTTCCTCTATCTAAGGGACTGGTCATAAAGTATAGGGGGGGGGGGGGGGGTGGGCTGGTAAAAAGGAGGGGGTGGATCACTATTTTTCAACATGGAAAAAGGGGTGGGCCATGAAAAATCATGCATTACACCAGGGGTGGGGCATGCCTTAATTTGCTTCAAAGTGGTCCCAAAGTGCAGGTAATGTTATTTCAGAGGCCTTAGATTTCATTTTTTTTGGGGTGAATAAAGGATAATTAGAGGTAAACAAGGTGTTTATAGCCTACATTTGGCTTTGAAAGAAGTTGCAACACTTCTTGCAAACAAAAATCTGCTTATAAATTAACTCTTGAAAAAACCATAAATAACAAATTATCTTGTAGCTGTTAATAACTGGTTAATTTTCAATAAGCTTTTGCTGAATATTGACAAATCTAGTTTTGTTACTTTTCATCCCCCTCAAAAAATAGATTAATTATAATGTTGATTTGAAAATTAATGGTTGATAGGTTTAAAGTGCCACTACGACGAACATTTACCATTTCGATTTGCCACTTTTTCAGTGTCAATAGGACAATCAGTATTAGAAATATCCGAAATAGTAAAAAATATTCCCCAATGAGCATGTTAAACCACAACATTTTAGGAGAGTTTACCGGTAAAATCCTGTCCGCCATTACTGGAAGCCGTTCTCAGCATTCAGCGGAAGTGATGTCATACACTTAATACGAAGTGATGTCATACACTTAATAACCTCGTGGCGCGAAATAGTGTGCATAAAAATGTTGCCAACCTCGCAAAGATAAATATAACTTTCTTCTTATGTACGTGAAGACGTTTTTGTTAGAAATATGCCTCCAGGCGTTGTGTTCTGCAGGCGAACGTTAAGTGTATGACATCACTTCCGCTGAATAAACCTTTGTTTAAAGCTGAACAAAGGGAACAGCCTCTAGTAATGGCGGACGTTTAGATTCAATATTCGGAGCTCGTAATATAGGACTTCCTGTCGTTGTATCGAAAAACAATTTGAACTGGTAATAATATATCAACTCTACTTTATGAATATGCAAAAACATTGATATGTCAAAATTTGATCGTAGTGGCACTTTGACTCACCAATTGTCTCAACCAATTAAAGCAAGAAGAGGGATTGGCATCCTCTACAATCTCCAGCCCTTTATTAAAACTAATATTATTACTCAACTATACTACATGTAGTACTCCTTAGGGAACATTCATTATTTATTGGGGGGGGGGGGGGGAGGGGTGGGGGTGGTTGAGAAAATGGGGGTACTGAAATTTTTGTTTAGCTTAATGGGGGGCCCTGAATTTTTAAATTAGTTTTCAAGGATAGAGTAGAGTAGGGTAGAGGGGTAGAGTAGGGGGTTCCTAAAAGTTGTAGTTTTGTTAAGGCAGCTAGTACCCCCCCCTCCCCCCTCCGATAAATAATGAATGGTCCCTTAATATTTCTATTTCTAACCTATTGACTAACTATCTGGGGAAACACTGTCATTTATAACTTTATTTAACCCTATTATACATGTATCTCTACATCAACTTAAGAATGTGGATAAATTATACATAAAATAGAGTTTCTATGGTACATAAAATAATCAATTACAGCAGGAAATGTCACTTAGGAAAATATATTTTGATAGTTTTGATTTGAATTGTGCTAATGAGTTAAGTTGCCTAATGTGTTCTGAAAGTAAGTTCCAGAGCTTAGGAGCCACAACTGAAAACGCTCTGTCACCATAGTTACAAGTACGTGATCTGTAAGGACACGATTAGGCTGATAGAACTCTAAGAGTTCCGAGATATATGTAGGTGCTAGACCGTGTAGAGCCTTGAAAATTATTAAGAGTATCTTAAAAGATATCCTCTCACGGAAAGAGAACCAATGAAGATCGCGGAGTACGAGGGTGATGTGGTCAGTTCTCTTAACCATAGAAACAGGCCTATATAGCAGCTGTATTTTGAAGGCATTGTAGTTTGTCCAATTCTACAGATGGCAGTCCGTACAATATGCTATCGGCAAGATTCTATGTTAGATATTACAAAGGCGTGGACAAGCTTTCCACAGTCATACCGTATTTCCTCGATTAAGCGCCATCCCTCGAATAAGCGCCCCCCTCGATTTAGCGTCCCCTTGTGCACGATATTCGAAATAGTAAGCGCCCCCCTCGATTTAGCCCCCTTTTCCAGGTACCGTACAGTACAGTAAAGGATTAACAGAAGATGACATTACTTGCGTTTTATTGAAAAGTTATGGCATGTCCCTATACCTATAACTAAAGTTATTTGGTGATAAGTTTCTTTTCATCACCTAATTAGTGAGGACGATGAAGATGATGACGATTTGGATATTACCGAATCTAGTGACTGAATATCATACTGTTATACTGAACGTACCTGAAGTAGTTACCGTATTGCAGCAATCCAGACTGTGAAAAACGTTACTGTTAATTGTTATCGCGCAACGAAAATATTTCCGAGTTCAAATCACGTTTTTTTTATATTAAGCGCCCCCCTATGGCAAGATAATTATTTCGTCGAAGTGGCTGTCTCTCAGCTATACTCGTTGGTATGCATACAATTTTGTTGTCCCGTAATGTCCCGGATCAGTGGGACAACGACTTGAGACTTAGAATTATTTCGTCGAAGTGGTTGTCCCGTTGTCCCGGCCTCTCAGCTATATCATTAGTATGCATACAATTTTGTTGTCCCGTTGTCCCGGATCAGTGGGACAACGACTTGAGACTTAGAATTTTTTCGTCAAAGTGGTTGTCCCGTTGTCCCGGCCTCTCAGCTATATACGCATTAGTATGTATACAATTTTGTTGACCTGTTGTCCCGGTTCAGTGGGACATTGAGACTTAGAATTATTGGGAAAGGTCTTCCTCTTTTGCTGCTGTATCACTATACTCAACGCACGTGATGTCATTTGGTGCTTTTTAACGAATATTCAAGAGAGGGAAATAATGACGTCATGTGGTGCCTTGCTACACCAAGAAATCCCCCCCCCCCCTTCCCCAATGCCCCCCTCTACATTGTTACTGCCTTCTGTTTCTTACATTTTATACAAATCATGTAAATAGATTGTCCCAGCCTAGCATATCAAGAAGAACATTAGAACGTCTGTTGTTAAGTTTGGTAATCGCTGACTGTGCCATTTTGTAACTTTTGTAGTTTATCACTTAACTAGTTACTAATAGACCATCCCACACTGGGCCACAGTACCGACCAGAACTTACTCCAGTGCGTTCGGGTTCGGGTTCGCTTTCGAGCAAACCCAGGGTGCGCTCAAGGGTGTGCTTTCGTTCGCTCTAAGCGAACCCCGTGAACAAAGCGAACCCGAGAGCGAACCCGAGAGCGAACAGTGAGTGAACTTTGATTTAGCCAAAGACACGAATCACGAGAGTTAAAAAACTTGCATTAAACAAGGACTAGTGGTCTAAGATATTTTCTAGGTTATTTTTAACATTTAGATCTAGATCAAAGTGTTTAGAAAAACGCATTACTTAACAGAAATGTCTGGAGTTCTCAGGAACACCCAACGAACTGTTCTGCAAAATAACTGTTCTTCTGGGCCACTCGGCTGGCAAATTCTGCACTTTGGAATTTCTTGGCTGGCAAATTCTGCAGTCTGATACTAAATAATAATATAACGGAGCGATATTTGTCAGCTGGTAAATTCTGCAGTCCGATATAATTACATAATAATAATATAACAGAGCGATATTTCTCAGCTGGCAAATTCTGCACGTACCTGTTGTTTCACAGGTTTTTAAAAATACCGAATTCTGCAGGTTAGCTCAGGTTTTTATTCTTAAAAAAATATTCTATTTCAGCTGGGAATATATTCAAAAAAATATTTTTGCTGCTGGCAAATTCTGCACTTAAATATTTCAGCTGGGAAATTTAGAAATTCTTCATGAACTTTAGGCTGGCTGGCGCTGCAGAACAGCTGTTCGTCTGCCAGCTGAAAAACAATTCCCTTAAATATGTTTAAATACATCTGATTTGTTATAAAAACATCAGAATGTTTGTTTTTATGAAGTTTTACCGTTGGGTGTTCCTGAGTTCTGCCCGGGAGTTCTGCTCGCAAACGCAGTTTTGCATCCATGCACGTGCTGAAAACACATTAAAATAAATGTCAAAACAGAGATTTAACTTTGCAAACTTTCACCTCTCTTTCGACATCTTTTCCTTCCCATCCAGTTATCTTTGGACACCTTGAAGCACCTCTTAAACGATTTAGAGTGGTTTTATTATTGTTTTATACAGTATAAACTCAAATAATTTACCGACCTTGCGAAGACTTTGAATGTGTCATGTTCGGCCTCGCTTTCATTCCCTGATTACGACTTCCGTTCCCAGGTCGGCTGTTGTCGTTTTAATCTATTAGGCTTGAACCCCCGGGGTCTTCCTATATTCGGCTGGTAGGGGTGATCGTCGTATTTTTTTAGGGTTTGAAATCGGCGATTTAGTATTTTTAGTGGTGGTCCAAGCGAAATCCATTTTTCAGGGTGATTTTTAGACCATGAGGTATATTTTAGGGTGGGCAATTGTTCACGGTTTGGTAATTAGCCGGTAACAAAACGAGCGGGGGACTGGAACCGAGTCAGTAAAACTAATTTAATTAATAACTAGTCAAAGTGAGCATTATTTTCCAAAAGAACAGATCAAACTTAGCTAGTCTGGATAGTTTGGTGAACTTTGGCTCAATATTGACGACTCTAATTTTTTTAACGTTGTCCCTCCAAACCATATATACATTCATTGTAAAATTTTGGAAGGACAAAGAAATTTCAATTGCTTATAATTCAGACAATTTTCACTTGAATCACGTAAACCTTGATACACATGCTAATTTCAACATGCTCTATCATGTGGTGAACTTCATTTTTAACTCGTGGATGCGCGCATGCGCAGGAACGAGTTTTTGCGTGAGGTGGGCGAATGATGGCTAGCTAGCTAACCGTTAGCAAAAAATCAATCAATATCAAATCGTATGCTGTTCGGAATACGAGCGAGGAAGCCTCGGGGACGAGTTTGAGGCACTGTGAGCTGTCGGGCGAGTGGCATTCAGAGCTGCAGAAGTGTTCAGTACACGGAGACTACACACTGTGATGGCAGAAAAATCAACTTTATGAAGGTTCTGTATTCCACAAAAGGTTTGGTTTCCCGGGAATATTTGGCCACTTGACTCGCAAACATGTCTCACGCCGAAGTCTAGCGTTGAACGGTAAATAAAATAACGTTCTTGAAGGGGATGAGTATCGAAGGCAGAATAAAATACTGGTGAGTGTAATAAATCACAAATATAAATGTATAGTTTAAAATTGTACCTCAATTCTAAAGTAGAATTAGAATCCGTTTACTCTTATTTACAAGTATTTGATCGAGTGTGTGTTCTTCGTGAAATTTTATGGTTGCTTTCCGAGATCATTCCGATCCGAAGTACACACGTGTAAGATCACAATGAAATGAGACCTTTCCCACGGTAATTCTAAGATGTCGATCACTTTATATTTTACTGGGCCTTCTGCCAACGAAATGAGACCTTTCTCGCGGTAATTAGGCGTTACAATCTCAAGGTGTCGATCAGTTTATATTTTACTGGGTGTTCTGCCAACTCAGGAAACGGCCCAGAACGAACATATGTTTTTTTTATTATTTTGAAATATAGAAGCTCTGAAATGCCATTTTCAGCTATTTCAGATAGGTTACATGCGTAAAACGTATGTAAAACTCCCCAAATGGTTACGGTTACCGGATACCTTCAAAACGAAAAAGATGGGGAAATTTCTTTTTTCGCACAGAAATGTAGTTTTAGCAGTAGTTTATCATATACCAAAAGCTCCGTTAAAAAAAAAGCAGGTGCCGTTCGCTTGGAAAACAGAGAAAAAAGAAAAGCAAAACATGGCCAAACAATGCATACGACTACGAGCCAAATAGCTAAATAGAAGTCCTCGCAAAACCCGACAAGGGTTCGTATTTTCACTTAGACAGAGTGCCGAGTGGTCCACATCTGAACATAAATAGATACTGATAGTGATAGGAGCCGGCCGAGAGAATATTTGTTTCCAAGAAACGCTTAGATGGAAACGTAAAGTCTGACGGTGACTCGATCTGAATCGCTTGAAACGATTTCCGCGCTGTTTCAGGCGCCTTCAAATCGCTGTCTCCTCTACTAACTATGCTGGCATTCAAAGCGTCTCTAGGTGTTCACCTTGGCTTTGTCCCTTGAGGTCTTTTTGTCTTTCCCATTTTTCAAGTCACACAAGAGAACTAGAACAACCGGCTATATCAACATTTTCTCGATGCGGCGCGTAGTTTTGATCGGAAATCGACATTGGCGGGAAATCTTGACAGATAGTTGAACTGTGATGAGAAATGATTGGCCAAGAGCTCGCTAATTGTTGGAGAGGCGGGGCTTCAGATTCACGCCCGACAGATGGCTAATTTCTACGCTTTCGATTTTCAACCAAAATAGAGTTTTAAAAAAGCTCCCACTCAAGAGGAATTTATTCTATTTGTGTGAAATTTTCACAAAAAGTCAATTGATATCGGAGCTGCAAAAGGATATCGGGGAATTGGGAAATTCTAAAAAGAGAGCTCGATTACATGGCTCCTGTTCATTCCAAGCATAATGGACCAGTGTTGTATATATACTTTTCAGATGAAGGCTTTTCTTAGCAAACCACTAACTTCGTCACTACATCCACGAGTTCACCCATTGGGTGCCTATGTTTGCCTTTAGAGTAATTCTGATAAACTTGGTCCCAGTCCCCTGCTCGTTTTGTTACAGGCCAATTTTTTTGGGTAATTTTAGAGGTTTTCCGACTTTCACCCTACCATTTTTACCTTGAAGAAACCCCCCGGGATTGAACCTTTATTTATTCGCTTCTTCAACGTCTCTAAATTTCTTCATCATGTAGCAGTGAGCTTCGACTGTCCTCATCGGTGAAAATAGTGTCGGCAAACTATTATTGGGCAGCATTATAAATATTCGCGGGAACTGAAATGGCCGTGTTTACTTCTCAGAATGCAACAACAACCATTTTTTTTATTTTTTTTATTTAAACCACACAAATTACAGGAGTTTAATGATAAATGAACTTAATTAAAACAAGAGTTGGATATAAGCTACCTAGAATAACCATAAAGCTAATCTAGCTAGGTAGCTCTATCAGATATGTTTTAAGCGGTAGCGTTTGGGAATTCAAATATTTCCATGGCAAGAATCTGTTCAAGCCTTCAGAAAGAAAAGAGAGCCGAGGCTTAATTCTAGCTGATGCCTGCAAAAGTATTGGTCTTCATATTCGGAAATCTGCTGCTCTATCAGAGCGAGTCTGTCGTTCCTGAGGAAGGAAGATTCGAAATGCAGTAGAGAACTACACCTATGTTCGTGAAGGTTTGCAGGATAAAGATAACTAAGACAAAGAGAACTCGTTGCCGCTGAATATAAAGTCGCCACCAAATCAGTAAAGAACACTGCCGACACAATAACATCGGAACGAAGTTCTGCCAAAAGAAGCGCTAAAAACCATCCACGCAGCGGTACGAAATCATCAAAGCAGCTCGTATTTTCGGAAGCACAAGCTTGTTCCTCGAACACACCTGCAAGACGCTTGTGGAATTCCGATGCAGGGTTCTTCAGATCATCGCGAAATTCATCGCTTCATCGCTCTCATTTGGCTTCTGCATAACTAAACAGCAATTTGAAGTTGCACCTCTGTAGTTCCTCGGGTTTTAGGTCTGAAAGTTCGGCAGCAGGATAACCTAAGGAACTTAACTGGTTCAATTGATCTTTCACAATACTAGCCAAAGGAGCAATAATCAAAACGACAAGCCGGCCATCATTTTCGACGCCTTTAACACTAGTGAATGCTTGGAATGTCCTACTTTTTCCAAACCCAGTTGGGATTACAGCTGGAACATCTCTTCCAGACAAAAGATCTATAATAGCCTTGCTCCTCTTCTTTCTTTAAATTCATCGCTGAGGGAATTCTCGGTATGTTTGTCGCCATATTAATTGGTTTTTCCTCTTATCGCATGCCATGCATGAATAACATTTAATGATTTCTGTCAATCGCGCATTTTAGCCAATAGCAATACGCGGCCTTCTGAGGCCGAGAGTTAGCAAAATAACCATGGCTTGTCGGCAGGCTCTCTCTTGCTCTCCTCTCCACCCCCTCCCCCTTCTCTTTTCTCTCTCGCCCCAATCCCCTAATCTCCGCTTGCTACGCTCCGATACTCCAGAGCCGCAATGCAGGCTACATTACCATTGGTAATGGCTCCTGATGTTACCCATTATGTAAACCTGATGTTTCAGCTGATTTAATTGTTTGATCAAATTGTCAACATTTCCGACGGAGTGATTTGCCGCGTCCGCGCTGAATAGAACGAGCGCTGAATCGAGCTATACATTGCACTTTCAATTCGCCGTTTCTTCTCTTTGCATTGCTGACTCTCGTTTGTTGAAAGAGTTGAATTGTTACAATTACGCTATTTAACCATGGAAACTAGGTTGGAAATGAGGCTATGCTAAGCTGAGGCATGCTGCTCCACTTATTAGAGGACTTTGATGATTAGGCGTATCGCCCTGTTATCGACCTCGTATAAATAAAATAGCTTTTTTTTTAACTTCGCGGCTTAGGTAAAAGCCACGGGAAGTTAGCCGCGAAGTTCAAAAGAATATCCTATTTTCTGTGCTCTATCACTGCGTTCCTTCGCACAGAAAACGTTTATATTGTATATTCTACATAACAGACACGGTGTATAGGATAGATGCATACCAGTTACGTTTATTGCAGACGATTAATAGAGATGATTACGTAATTTACAAGTTTCAAGATTAATATCTGTTCTTTAATGAGTTACTCCTAAATCAGTACGAGACTATACTAGGAGTGTAAAGAATGTGATGTAAAGTGGTAAGCTGTAGTGCTAAGTGTGCACGCCCTACGAGGGGGGCGTGCACACTTAGCACTATATACAGCTTACCACTTTACATCACATTCTTTACACTTACTAGTGCTACGCGGCAAACATGATTTCATATATCATAACTACATATACTAGGAGTGGACCTACGATTTTACGTCCTTATCCGAGAAAACGTGAAGGTCTAACCATTTGCAGTTGTTTCACAAAGGCAGCACCTTCTACTCAGTTATTTTAAGACCCTGAGTGTTGGTCCGGCCGGGGTTTGAACCCGCGACCTCCCGCTCGATAGACCGGAGCTTAACCACTTAGCTAACCGGGAGGTAGCTAAACTAGATTCTATAGTAATTATGCATTGTAATACTGAATAAGATTTTAGGCCCGGTAGCAGAACAAAGTGTGTAATGTAAACTGGTAAGGTCAAGTGAATTCGTAATGTGATTACATGCGTATATATTCCAAGGGGAGGTCCTTAGGGAATGCGCAAAGCGCTGATATACGAATGCCCAATATAAACACATTTATTTATACGGGGATTTAATTAAACCGCTGCTTCAGTTAGTTGCGAACTTTTGTTCTTGACCCATTTATTTTATTTTATTCACTCTTTTCACCTTGTGGCCATCTTGGATTCAAAGTGAGGTTTGCTAGGCAAAACTCGTTCTGAATATCCCTCAGTGCGAGGCTAATATAGCAAAAACAAATGATTGCCTCGTTTTGAATCCAAGATGACCACCAGATGAAAAGAGTGACATAGATAAGCCTCTCGTTTAAATGGCCCTATTAGCAGTCCATACCACGAAACCTCCTTGATGTGAAGCGTATTTGAATATAAGTAACAGCCCATAGAATTTATGCTATATAAATGAGTATACCTTTACCATTTATTTCTATATATACACATGCACAGCATACAGAGAATATACTGAGTAATAAGACAACACAGAGCCAGTATTGAATCTTCTGTATTTATTTTTTACCTCTTTTACAACAGCCTGGAAGCATTTAGTTATCAACTTATGCTCATTCATCACAGCCAATCACAGTGCTTTTTAGATAAGCTAAAGGAACCACTGAGGAACAAAGCTAATATTTTGTGGGTGTGCAGTTTATATGAAAAATTGGTACATGTCTTCATGGCTGTTAGAAGAATGGCACAGTCATTAATTGAGTAAGTCTTGCGGCTTACAGCAATCTCAACCCATAAACCCCCGAGTTTAACCCTTATCACTGCATGCTTTTTAGTCAGTCTTTAGTTAAGTGTTGAATGGCTAACAATCTAACACGTTGGTTTTTGCTTGAAGGGTGAGTCCTTGCTCGTGCTTCTGAACTCCTCACAAGTGATGATTCCATCGCCTAGAACAGAAAACAAAAACAGAACATTCAAGTAGCATGTATCTCTTTAAAATAACATGCAACTCTTGCAAGACCCGAGAGAGGCAGTAGGCTTGGGTGTGATTGATACAAAAACGAGTTTTACTCTAAGCTGAATCAGGATCTAGCTGTGCACTCTGGCATCCACAACGGGCAGAAAAGAGTGAGAGGAGTAGAAAGTGGCTATACGCATAGTCTCAGAGCGTTGCGTGACAGAGACCATAACGGCTGCGAAGGAGACTACTATACGCACTGCTCTTCTTTTTCGTAATTAGTCGCCATCTTGGACCCTTCAGACGGCGAACTTTCCATGCGCCGAACCTAATCCAAATAAGCTAAATCTATTGATATTCTATTAGCATTGGATTCGGCGCATGAAAAGTTCCGCGGTCGTCTGAAACGGGACTTAAGAGTAAAATGGTAAAACCCACAAGAATATATTAATTCAGTTAGCAAATCCGTTTCATTTCTCACTTTCATTAGACGATAAGACATCCATTCTCAGCTAACAGGGACCATTGCTGTCGCACCACTTATTTTATTTTTAGCAATTTTATATATCAGTGTATAAAGTTACAAGATATTTCCTTTCGTTCCTCTGCATCTAATAAATTACCCAGAAAATAATTATTGCGAAGATCCATAGGGTTTTCGTTTTACGATATTTTTTGTTGTCCTTACAGTGGCGAAAAATAGGCTGTCGCGCGTTAAAAAATCAATTTTGAATTTAGATTTAAGGTAATTGAAATACTAGCGACTACTTTCAAAGTTATGTCTGCTGATATATCCTACCGATAAGTAAAAAAAGTCTTTAAGTCGTTTATTCTGATTTTAATTTCCACAAATATCCTTGTCGCATGGTTTTAGGTAAATTACGTTACCATGCCCTAGATCGAGTCATTTCGCAGCATAAATTGTCATATCCAGCGATGTAGTTTGACTGTTTCCCCTTACTACATATGCTCTTTAATATAACAAACGTAAAGCAGGACCTATCATAACACAGTTCAATTTTTTTTTAAAGGAGCTAATCGACTGGAGCCAAAACTGGAGTTATTTACGTTTACATTTCTAAAGAAAGTGATCATTTACATTTCTAAAGAAATTAAATTGTTGTAATGTAAATTACGTGATCTGTAAATGACGTTACCATGTTTGGAGTCCTTACTGGTAATGCTTTGTGTATCAGAACTAAATTGAATATCGGAAATGTATTGTATAACGTTTGAATTTGAGGGGTTTTCAAAATGTTTGCCGTCGAAACAATGCAATTACAGAGAAAATTGGTTAATTCAATTTCATGCTGGCAAAAATAGAATTTCAGTTGTCATAATCTAAGTAATTTTTCAAAAATGCAAAGATATTATATCTTTAAAGCGCTTTACGATCTCGTATGTTATCTTTAAAGCGCTTTACGATCTCGTATGTTATCATCATAAATAATTACCTCGAAATTTCTAATATAAATTTATTGTAATGAGTATATATGCGTAGTTTAATATATATTTTTAATATTGTAATATTTAAAGACTTCGTAATATTTTAAGCCTTTTTAATACTTTTAAACATAAAGCGTATCTAAACTTTTTTAAACTATAAGTATGTATGTATTTTTTTGGCCTCACGTTTAAACGAGTTGTATAAGCTCCTAGGTGACACGTGGTTAAATAAAGTATTGTATTGTAAGTATTGTATTGTAATCCTCTATTTCAGACTGAGCCCTTCCAAAAATGTTAAGGACAATCTTTGCCAGATGCAGGTATTCTCTTATTTTTTTTCGGCATTCTCCTAAAAATAACGATTTTCTTTTCAAAGCAGGGTGCGTTAATAACATTTTAATAATATTGTAGTAATTTAATTTCAGAAATATTGGCTTGGATTAATATGTAATTTGGTAAATCTATTGAAATTGGGATTGTACAAATTTTATATTTGGACTTTTAAAACTGCGAATCATCCCCTGTTAGCTGAGAGTGGGTGAAGAATGTTTCGTTCTAGATGATACATATTTACGAAATAGAGAAGAAGAATTAAGACTGACCATTTTTGTCGATGTCTTCGAAGACGTTTCTGGCTGAACTGTCCTTCATCTTCAGACCAGCACGCAACTCATCGAAGGAGATTCTCGAATCCTTGTTGGTATCGTAGTCTGACAGTTTGTATGGAATGTAGATGCGGTTTCGTTTCGAGGAGTCCGACTGTTTTGCGTTGGCAATAAATGAAAATACATTAGATAATTCAGAGTTGTAAATTGATCTGTTAGAGTCCGGCGCTCCAACGTCGGTGTTGATGATTTAGATAAATTTAAATAAATTAGTTAACTATTTAGTTCACGTCACCTAAATTAGTCGGTGTACACGCAAGACCAACGGTCACAGCGAAATCAGGGGGTTCAACATAAACTTCAGGTGGAAATAAAACCGTTGATCCCATACAAAAGTATACTAGTCAGACGATTCCGTGAGTCAACCTCTCCCCCCGGATCTGAAGACCGTCGGCACATGAAATTTCAAATTAAGTGACGTCAACTAAATTAGTACCTAATTAATTTAATTTTATATAATAGTTAAGCTAAATCGTCAACACCGACGTTGGAACAACTATATTATTCTGGTTTCATATGAATTGTATAAATATAATTTCTAATGTTAAATAATCTGGGCCTGACGCCTAAAATGAAGCAAATGCCACCATTTCAGCGGAGACCTTAGATATTCAAAGTAGAATTCTCCCGACTCCCCCAGCAACTCGTCCTTGCAGAGTGCTCGTCGCGCACCTACGGCGCTCGCACCTCATTATTAAATCATGCCTACGGGCCTGTTATATGTAAGTTATATAACTTGATATTAAAAAACATATTATTTTATAATATAGATACGATAGTACGCGCGCTCTGATTGGCTAAAAAGTCTTGTTTTATCAGAGTATATAACATGGTTTGCCGTGTTTGATTGTTTTCAACTGGCGGTTTCCTTTCATCGCGCGTGTAAATCTATATTATAAAACATAAAGAAGCCTTAAATCTATATTTTATACTATCATAAAACACTCTGGTCATTTGAGAACACTCGAGAAATGTGCTTTAACATTTGTCATGTTCTCAAATGCCCATCGTGTTTTATGTATAGTTTAAAACATGGCTAAGGCTTCTTTATTTGTTAAATAATAAGCTTCGCCTGAAGGGAAAAAGTACATCATATCAGAAATGATACCACGAACGGTAGTATTCAAAAATCACAATGATGTAGAAACACAATGATAAACGGCAAGGTGACTGCAACAGCTAAGGCCAATATGACGATTACATAAACAAGAACTAATGATGAGGATTTCACAAGAGTTACATCTTGTTGCTGCTGCATGCCCCCAAGCTTTGGAACGTGCTCCCACGTGATTATGAACTCAGACAAATAGACTCTATTGACATTTTAAAGCGCCATTTGAAGTTCTATCTTTTTAAACTAGCTTATCACTAAAAAATGTTTAGATTTCGATTTTTATCATTATTATTTGTATTACCTTAGTCTTGCCAGATATATATAGTGAGATCTATAGCCTTAGATTTTATTCAAAGATACATACATTTTTATATCATTATTAGTTAATAGTTAAATATTAGTTTATTATTAGTTTTAATTGTGTATTGTCATGCGCAACTGATCATTTATTTGTATGTTGCGCAATAGAAGACATTAAATTATTATTATCATTATCTTACTGACACAAACTGACTCCCATGTGGTCAGATTGTTTGGGTTATATCATAATATATCTCTGCTGTTTTCGTAGTTTGTACAAGAATTAAAACCAAGGTCACTTATTCGATTGGAAATAGCCTTTCAGCAGGTAAATGTAGTTGAGACGAAATAGAATTGTTCAAGTGTTGATGAACGATTTTACATCATTGATTTACTATGTCTTCTTGGCCGTTCAAAAATGTTTACAAAAAGCGCCGGTTGCGAAACAAATCACAGACCTACGGATAGAGAGTTCAAGGAGTGCAATTAAGTTGTACCGTTTTTTAAGCGATTTAATTACTGACCTTAATGCGTGGCTCAGGTCCATCACGCCTTCCCCAGGGTGACCAGGATGACCAACTTTCACTCTCGTCTGGAATGGCAAGGAGTATCACCAGGATGACCAAAAGCTGTAGAGGCGTGGATTTCTTCATCTCAGTCTTGTACAGTACCGTTCAATAAAGGTTTAGTTCAAGGGAGCCCTGGTTTCGGCGATTGTAGTTAAGAAACTGATGAAACGTTACTGCGAGAAGAAACCTTTTATAACAACTAATTTGCATATTCAGGAAGTGGTGTGCGATAGCGGTGTTTTTGTAAGTAAACATTTTAACAAAGCGATACGACATCTTTCTGTGATGATGTTTGTCATGGCTGTCGTTTTTTCGTGTATGAAATGCTTATATATGCAAATAAATACTGTGTGAATTTGTTCATGTATTTGTGAAAAATAAATATGGATGATTCTAAAAAGTCAAAGACTAACTTCCTGTAATAGAAGTTGACCTGAAGAAGCTCTTCACTAGTCTCCCTCTCCTCCTCTTCCTCATTCCCAATCCAGTTGATCGCCTTGTTGCGCGACACAGGAAGCCCAATCCGTATTCTATATTTCGTCACTCGAAAGCAGTAGTCGTTTCGAATAAAGCTATGGAGTAAAACATAATTACTCTACAGTTGCTGCTCGAATATTGGGAAACACACCATCGTTACTGTTGTGGTTTAGCTGCATGTCTTATTGCAAATAACAACATTGCCGAGGTATTGGTAGTCCATGGCGTGCACAAGGAATTCATTATTTGAGAGGTATATCTAAAGCTCAGTCCGATAAAGCAATATCATTACGTAAGGTTAAACATTCAAATAGTAAAGATAATATGCATTTAGTTTATCAGTGACGTTTCCTTAAGCGTTCTCTAAATCAGAGTTTATAATCGCTGGGTATATATGTAGAAACAGAGTGGTTCATCCGTCGTGGAAAATCTTGAGAACAAAGAGAAAATCTAGCCGGACCCCTTCTCAGATCTCTACAACAAGTATTGAACCGTTTGCAACTGCCCGGAACAGTTGTGGGTGTTGGGCGATGCCTGAGTCTCAAATTCGTGAACCTATTTGAGACCAAAATATAATTCTGATTGTCCCGGCGCATATCCTTTTCCAGATCTGACCCCGAACGTCTACCCGACATGACTAGCGGCCTTTAGTACGTTCACTTGTCTCATCCAATGATATTTGTTGCCGTGGTTTGTACTCTTTTCTGATTTGTTTGTATATCAATGTCAAATGGTGGCGTAGCGCTCGCCTCTCACCGCTGCTGCCAGAGGGCGAGTCAGACTTGGTGCCATATGTGAGTCGAGTTTGTTTGTTGTGTTGTTCTCTCCCTTGCCACGAGGGTTTTCTCCGGGTTCTCCGGTTTTCCTCCCTCCGTAAAAATCTGAGTTTGAGAATAGTATGTATAAAAATATATGAATGGAGTGTGGAGTGTGTGTGGAGTTGAAAGCAGGCCCCCACCAGCTATGCTGAAATACATAGCCTACTATAACAAAAATAATATTTTATTTTTTGATTTATTAAATTTAAAATAAGAGAAACTAAGAGAAATCAATGTACATGTTCCGCTGACCGATCTCCTACTTCCCTATTCCAGACTAAAAAGGTAAAAACTATAACCCTATTTAAGACTAAAACAGCTCGAAAGCCACCGATTGCCTTTGGGGCGGCTCATACCCATGTAGATCATGTTATATATGGGAATATACTAAAATATAAACAATGTCCTTAATTAGCAATACCACGCTAAATATAATACATTTGACACTCAAATAAAGTGAAGTAAACTAAAGCAACTTTATTTTACGATTTTACCTCCTTATCCGAGAAAACGTGAAGGTCTAACTATTTGCAGTTCGAGAACTAGATTGTTTCACAAAGGCAGCACTTTCGACTCAGTTATTTTAAGACCCTGAGTGTTGGTACAGCCGGGGTTCAGCCTCCATATACGAGGCGCTGACCGAAATGCTATTCATACCTTTTAGGGGTTTGGTATCACAGTTGTGGTTATCGTGGTACCTTTTAAGGTATTCAAAGTAAGGTTATAAAGAACTACTTGTCCTAAAAAATCGTTTAATGATCCCTTGGCCTGGCTTCGCATCTTGATATTTTCACAGTCAATTGTACTTGAACAGGCAACTCAGTTAATTTTGTGTTTTGAGATTGTACCTTTTAGGGGTAAAAACAATTTGAGCCACGCCCACAGAACGAGATTCCTGCCATTTTTATATGTGAGAGCCCTTCGGATCTAGCGCACTACAGCTAAGTTACATGCATGCTACTAGACAGACTAAAGATAGCCTATAATAGAGGTAATCGATTAACACTGTTGCCATCCAATTCATATCATGTAATGTAAACAGATGCTACTCTGGGGAATTATTCCTTTTTCATTTTAATCATAATGCAGTCATGCCTATCTGAATAAAACTAATTTTCAAATAGTCAATTCTCCAGAGTAATGTGTGTTTACATCGCATGATCTGAATTGGGTGGCAACAGAGTTAGCCGATTACCTCTAAGAACGCGGAAGTCGGTGAGAAAACTCACAAAAGTGACCACAAAACATGCAAGGCTAATATTTGTGCTGAAACCAATGGAATGTAGAAACACGCAATAGGAAAACGACAATTACTTAACTGAAATAATTTGTTCCGTTCTTTTCCTCAAGGACAAAGTAAACACCCTATTTTTAACAGCTCCACGGCTGTTGTTAATCCAAACAGTGGAATACCAGTTACGCCAGTTTTTACCGAGTTTTTACTGTATTTTTTGGTGAGGAAGCTAATCGGCACCCTAACAACTGATAATGTTAACGTCGTGGGAAGCGAGTCGTAGCTGATGTTTCGAGCGCGAGCCCTGATCGCCGCTCTGACGAAATACACAACGGAAAGCTAACTGAAAACAGCTATTCCAAAAAAGGTTCACCGGCGGACAAGCGTCAAATGACAAGCGACATTTCCAGACCGAAATGAATTGTAGTCGTAACTGAAAGTCTGGTAAATTCGTTTGTTTTTGGGTCACAAACTTTAAGACGAATATTAGTTGTCTCCTTTGAATCGATTTTCGAATTACACTGAAGTTTATCCGTTTCGCACAGCTGGACAGTTATGACCACAGGCAACCCAACCTCTAATAATGGTCTCCTGAGAATCGATTTTCGAATTAGTTGTCTCCTTTGAATCGATTTTCGAATTACACTGTAGTTTATCCGTTTCGCACAGCTGGACAGTTATGACCACAGGCAACCCAAGCTCTAATAATGGTCTCCTGAGAATCGATTTTCGAATTAGTTGTCTCCTTTGAATCGATTTTCGAATTACACTGTAGTTTATCCGTTTCGCACAGCTGGACAGTTATGACCACAGGCAACCCAAGCTCTAATAATGGTCTCCTGAGAATCGATTTTCGAATTACACTGTAGTTTATTCGTTTCGCACAGCTGGACAGTTATGACCACAGGCAACCCAAGCTCTAATAATGGTCTCCTGAGAATCGATTTTCGAATTAGTTGTCTCCTTTGAATCGATTTTCGAATTACACTGTAGTTTATCCGTTTCGCACAGCTGGACAGTTATGACCACAGGCAACCCAAGCTCTAATTGTGTGTATTTGTCAGTATATATAGGGGAAGTACTAAATGGGGAAAATCACGGGTACCTTTTCAGGCTGGAGGTATATAAAAGGGTAGGGATTTCACGAGTTAAGTATAGAAAAGGGTAGGGAAAACTGTCATTTAGGTAGTTAAAAGGGCCTTTCCAAATATCTCGAACAGACGCATCTATCGGCTGATTCATCCAAGTATTTTAAGGGTAACTCAAGTGAAAAGTTTAGTAAAAGGTACCGAAACATATCGCATTGTGAAACTTCTACAAAAATATTTAACTTGTAATTTTATAAAATATATCCTTTGTTGCAACTACGTGCATTTTATAACTTGTCGCTATTTATGTATAGTTGTCATTTTCTGACATTTGTAACGTTTTATATAAAGCTTGTCACATTTTTTTAGAACTTCTGCATTTATATACAACTTGTATGAATTCTATAAAACTTCAAGTGGACGACAAAACTGTGGACCTGCGGTTGTTCAATCGAGACAATCGATGAAGGCCGACTTGAGGATACATCTTTCGAATCAGGATCTCGAGTTAAGAGTTCGAGTAGGAGTTCGAGTTACACCAACTCTGGGTGCCAGATATCCCGTTTACTCAAGAGAAGAACGCGAGACGTTAGAGCACAGTATATACAGTGTATATGCTCTCTGTTGGGTAGTGAATTAGAAATACTAAGCTCCAATGACGCTGAAACTTCGTTCCAATGATAAAAACCAATCAACAATAGTCCATGTGAGAAATTTAAACTTTATTTCCAAGATTTCGTCGGTTATAATTAATTACAGTATCGACAATACAATTCTGCTTAAAAGCATGCATAAATATCGAGGTTAGAGTGCCGTTTCGCTTTCTTAGAAGAAAAAAATACTGGGAAAACCCTCTAAAAACTAGTGTAACTGGTATTCCACTGTTAGGATTTTAAAACAACAGTCATGGAGCTGTTAAAAATAGGGTGTTTACTTTGTCCTTGAGGAAAAGAACAAAAAGAATCATTTCGGGTAAATAATTGTCGTTTTCCTGTTGCATATTTCGGCACATTCCATTGGTTTCAGCATCAGCACAAATATTAGCCTTGTCTTGTGGTCACTTTTAATTTATGAGTTTTCTGACTGACTTCCTTGTTCTTCTTCTTCTGGGAGCTCTGGTTTCGTCGATCGTAGTTAAGACACTGATGAAACATTATTGCGAGGGTTTCATGAGTTTCATGTCACTGATATAAAAGTGATGTTTTATCAATGAGTTTTATATCTGACACCGATTAGAAATATACTGTTTTATTAA
The DNA here is from genome assembly GCA_030867875.1 of Actinernus sp. WN-2022. Classification (NCBI taxonomy): domain Eukaryota; kingdom Metazoa; phylum Cnidaria; class Anthozoa; order Actiniaria; family Actinernidae; genus Actinernus; species Actinernus sp. WN-2022. Next base: position 11,075,483 of record JAOWCC010001589.1, read on the forward strand.
TCAGTATCTATATATACTTGGGTATAAAGAGGCCATCTTGTGGTGTCATTCATTATTAATGAATTTTAGAAGTATAAGAACTATTTTTGAATTGAATTCTTCTCAAGTTTGTCTGTTAAATAATGTACACGTTTTGTTCTAATTATCACTATTACAGTGAAAGTAAAATCTCTTTGATTCTGTACCCGAATAAAGGTCAACTGACACTGAAACCGTTGTTTGTGATGCGGTCATCATCTGAGCTATTAAAGTGTTTTCATAAAACAGTCTGTGAGTTTGAGAAATAGAAGAGCTTTAAATAATTTCCGTTAGGCATTCATTTGTTTTATTGCTATGAAATATTTGCACATGTTTGTCTGCTTTTCAAAGAGTATAATCATATTTGCATGATCTCAGGCCTGGGGATGATCGATTTTATAGCAGATTTCTGTGTTGACCATGTAGGTTTTTTGAGTCTTTAAGCGAATCAGCATGTTCGTACTATATTTGCATGATCTCGGGCCTAGGGTTGATCGATTTTATAGCAGATTTCTGTGTTGACCATAAAGGCTTTTTGAGTCAGTGTAAGCGAATCAGCATGTTCGTACTATGTGTCGATCATGTTATAAATAAGTCGTGGTTAAGTTTTGAAGAGAGACCAACTGAAGATGAGTAAAATTTAAGCCTAATGTCAAAGACATCAGCTAAAAATGTGAAAACATTGGTGCAATGTTTTCAAGTTTTTTTCCTAATCGTAATTCATTTCCATTCTTGCCATCCATATAGCTGGCATATTGCGTCCGTTGCATGCAGTTATGGACCGTCTGTTTTGGGGAAGAATTCTGAGCCTTGTTTTATTGAACTGAGGTTCTCCACACAGCTTATACTGATTTTCACTGTATGAGTAAGAGCTCGTCTTTATGAAGATTTGTGTGAGAGGGTCTTAATACGGACTTCACCACTGAGTAAGAGTGAGGTGTCTATATTATGAGGATTCACAGAGTATTCATGGCCTCAAACCATGCATCGTTATGTAGATCCCTCATTCCTCTAACTTCCTAACGCTTTTGACTCTTTCTTTCAGGCTACTAGCAGTAAGCATAAGTATACAGGACTCGCCTTGCATCTAAATCTACCTTCTCCTTTCCAAAGATTCGTACAAATTATGGAAAATGTTATATAAGATATCTTGGCCCCAAAGTTTGGAACAATGTTGATGACTCTATAAAACTCTTTGAGCTTTCGCTGCTTCAAGCGAAAGTTTAAAGGCAAACTTCTAAATGTTTATTAATAATCTAAATAACTGTTTTGAACCTCATCCTGCTTCCTAATAGTATACTTTGTTGGTGTGTATATTGTGTGTTGCGTGTGTATTTATTATCACCTTAATTAGCGTATTTAATGTTATGTGCTTGCTGATTTTTCGCCTTTTTCTGACTTACAAAATTAACTCTATCATTTAATGGGCACCCGACTAGATTAGCTCCTTATAGTTATTTCCGGTGCCCGGTTACTTTATAACTTGTTTACTTTAATCCTACCCATGTAATCTGCCACTGCAAGTACAAATAACATTGTTATTCTTACTAGTGGAAATCATATTAAGGTTACCGGATACCTTCAAGTCATGTTTTTTTGTAAAAAAATATTATTGATTATTTGGAAAGTTTATGGGTTGTTCTACAATTTAGAAAAAACATTATTTCAAAAGATATAAAAGCTTGCGAGATATTTAGAAAAAACGTATTTAGAAGGAAACTAAATAAATCACTGAGGTGTTGTAATCCTTTACATGCCACGGGCGCCCCGTGGACTTTTAGCGGGAGCTGTTATCCGAGTACCGTAATTTGCATACTGTTGTTGTAAGCTTCCCTTTTTCGAAATAACAAACGTGCATTTAGTCTTTTATCAATCGTTTGTATGGGGAAATCCAAAAGAGAAAAGCAGAGTCCTTGAGTAAAACAAAGCGAACCCTGGACCGAAAAAGAAAGGAAACCGGCGATAAGGAGGAATTCGGTAAAACGAGCCGGATTGAGCTCGCGGACAGCGACAAAGGCTCGTGCTTCGAAGAACGTGCGAAAGGCAGCGAACTTCAGTGTCAACTCCAAATATAAGCAGTGCCAGCAGGCTTAAACTGTGGTTTGGCTTACCAGGAACCAGCAAGTCATTTGAAGAGACTGAGGACGCGAGCAGCGATGAATTCACATCGGAGTCTATAATTTCCCGCGAATTTCACTACTGCTTTGAAGCTCCAGGGGTCCTTGCGTTAGTCCTGAAAAGGGCACACGCCGGGCACAAATGAACGTAAAAAGGCCGGGGTTTCTATATTTTAAAAAGTGTTCGGCGTAGATAAATCAATTTTGGTAGGTGTATAAATGAGTGCCAACAAAACCTAACCTGATAGGTTAAGCTAATGTAGCCATCATCATGACGTCACAACGACGTCATTTGTCCATTTCTAATAGGTTTCCTATAAATTTGTATTACCTCTAAAAACGTTTTATTATATCTTTTTAAAATCTCTTGTTCATGAGAATGAAGGAATCGAAAACCCGTTCTCGATTGGTAGAGGTAAACAAAAGTTATTCAATTTTAAATTTTGGCAATTTTCCCGCATTAGCGGGAAATAAATAACATAAAACCATTTATGAAAATATCGCTTGTTTCAAAAAAGCTGCAGTAGTCGTAGTCCTGAAGCCATTCGAAGCAAACACCAGCTTCCAACAACAGTTTTGACACCCGATCGAAGCCCGTTGGCAAGAAAACAACCACGGTCTGAATATTTACCAATAAAAACGACTTCTTCGCTGTCGTCGAGAAAGCATTTGTTTCAAGTTCAACAGGAGTAAAGTGCCGATGAAGTGCTCACTCAACATTTAAATATTGATGTTGTTACAGAAACGAAGGAGACCAGTGTGAAAGTAGTAATACTTCAGCCGAATGGAAATGTCTCCGTTTGTGTTACAACTGATGTAACTACATATGTCACGCGGGATTCGGTTTCGTGTGTGCTTAATGTCAAACTTGACACCTGTCACATTCTAGCCAATGGGAATTTTCCGTTCGTGGACGAACGGTAAATACTCCGAAAACAATGGCATTCGTGCAGGCTCTCCTTTCTTCCCCTCCTTTCCCCCTCCCCCTCCCTTCATTTTAGTCCTCGCCCCATTTTGACCGCGTGCCACAGGTGACCCAATCCGAAAAGAAACGACCGAAAAAAAATTACAGGAGAGCCGGCAAGCAGGCTAACTTTTAGATAGCCTGCTTGCCGGCTCTCCTGTATTTTTTTTCGGTTGTTTCTTTTCGGATTGGGTCACCTGTGGCACGCGGTCAAAATGGGGCGAGGACTAAAATGAAGGGAGGGGGAGGGGGAAAGGAGGGGAAGAAAGGAGAGCCTGCACGAATGCCATTGTTTCGAGAATTACGCCCATCCACGCTTGACCACGCTTGACAGCCCGTCACGCTCCAAGTGTAAAAAAAATGGCCAATGAAAATCGCAAATGTGAACACGATTCAAAATGACAGCGCTCCACGTTCAAAAATTTTGCGGTATTAATCATAACACAAATGGTGCATATGGACCAAGAAGAAACCCCAAAGAAAGTAATTACCAGTAAGAGAGGTCGAAACATCCGTGGATGATTCTTGCCGCCGTTGCAAATGTTGATTCAAGGTTAGGTACGGAAATCCAGGTTGTTCTGGAGTTATTTCTACGGATAATCTTTTTATTCCTTCCAAATGCAAACGTCAAGGAAGCCGTGGTACGGCTTTGTATTCTCCTGGATTATCGAGTCGAGTTTGTAATCCCTGTGGGAGGAAGATTAGAATTCTCAATGATTTGTACTTTTAAGTGAAAAAGTTTTAAGTGGAGCTGGAGAAAGCTGCAGTAGTCGTAGTCCTGAAGCCATTCGAAGCAAACACCAGCTTCCAACAACAGTTTTGACACCCGATCGAAGCCCGTTGGCAAGAAAACAACCACGGTCTGAATATTTACCAATAAAAACGACTTCTTCGCTGTCGTCGAGAAAGCATTTGTTTCAAGTTCAACAGGAGTAAAGTGCCGATGAAGTGCTCACTCAACATTTAAATATTGATGTTGTTACAGAAACGAAGGAGACCAGTGTGAAAGTAGTAATACTTCAGCCGAATGGAAATGTCTCCGTTTGTGTTACAACTGATGTAACTACATATGTCACGCGGGATTCGGTTTCGTGTGTGCTTAATGTCAAACTTGACACCTGTCACATTCTAGCCAATGGGAATTTTCCGTTCGTGGACGAACGGTAAATACTCCGAAAACAATGGCATTCGTGCAGGCTCTCCTTTCTTCCCCTCCTTTCCCCCTCCCCCTCCCTTCATTTTAGTCCTCGCCCCATTTTGACCGCGTGCCACAGGTGACCCAATCCGAAAAGAAACGACCGAAAAAAAATTACAGGAGAGCCGGCAAGCAGGCTAACTTTTAGAGTTCGAAATATTGGTACATCATATTTTGCACAATAATAAAAATTAAAAAAGGAGACATCGCTTATGACGTCACAACAACGGCAGAATACATAAACAATTGTCCAAAAAAATGAAGTTTCACTTTGTTACCAATCTACCAAAATTTCTTCAAATTTAGAGTAGTCGTAAAGAAATGGTGTTAATTTGATTTTGTTGTGTGCACTCAACCTCGACCTTTTTACGATCTTTTGTGCCCGGCGTGGCACTTGGTCCCTAATGTGTCGCACACAGCCCTTCAATTGGTCAGTTGGCTTGTGAGCTAATTAAGTCGTCATGTATTTGTCAAATATGGTACAATTCAATGATTGTAGTAAACTCCAAACATGGCACGGTACACAGATTGGCTTTGTTTTGTGGTGTTGTGATTGGTCACAGTTGTTCAAATCTAACACTACGATTGGGTGTTGGGTTGCATTGCTGCTGTAGAGGGAGCTGTTGCTTTTATTACTTTATGGTATCTGCATGTTCATGCATGTATATCTTTCCAAACATCACTTCCTTTACTTTAATACCCAGGTCTACAGCACTCGACGAAGCGGAGTTGCAAACGTTAGGCATTACACATGTGCTGAATGCTGCTAAAGGAACTGATATATTCTCCCAAGTTGACACCGATGCCAGCTACTACAAATCTGGGATAATATTTCATGGAATCCTAGCGACTGATATTGTTATGTTTAAAATCAGCAAATACTTCAAAGAAGGGGCAGACTTTATTGCAAGTTCTGTAGGAAGCAAGAAATCTGGTCCAAAGAATGGCAGAGTATATGTACATTGTAAGGAGGGTGTCAGCCGCTCGGCAACTCTTGTACTGGCATATCTTGTAACCTATCAGGAGATGGGAATCACTGAAGCTTTACGAACAGTCAGAAGTAAGAGGGAAGTTGGCCCTAATCCTGTTTTTTTACAGCAATTGATTGATTATTCATATACGTTGGAGAGATGCTATTGACACAGATGGCTACAAATTAATTGGAACTAACTGGAATTTGCAATATACAAATTAAAATCAACATTTATTTGTAGCCTGCGTAGCGGGCCCTAAAGGAGGAAAAGAGGGAAAGAAGAAAGGGAGAAGTGTCAGAGTTCAAGTTTCCATTTTCATAATTATGCACATATCAATGAGAGCATGAAATGCTTAGCACAGATAGACTGCTAATTTCCACTTGGATTTATCACTGTTGGTTGTTTTATTCATTGCATATACAATGTATAGACAAGAGGTTTTTTAATTTCCACAAAAAGGGGGCAATCAGAGTTTTGGAGTCAGGGTCAGGGTTTGAGCCTCTTGGCCTCACATACATACCCATTTTTCATGTAAGTACCCCCCCCCCCCCCCCCGAACGATAAAATCGCCGTTCTCCCTCAAGTAGGGGATGCTGTTCGCAGGCTAGGGAGAGAGGCAAGGCGGACGCCAGGGACTGCACAAATGTACAGGGATGCCATCAACTCCAAACGGGTTTCCTTCTATCGCACTGTGTTTTTGTTGCAGCAACTCTTTTGTGAGAGGTACACATATGTATCCTTTGATTTATCCACTATTAAAAGGCATGAGTAATTTAGACAAGACATTTACATAACTTTTCGTCTCAAAAATATTTGTTTTAATGGGATTTTCACTGGTCTCGCTATGAGCTTGAATCATAAACAACATTTGACATGCAAGGTGATGCAGCTGTACACTTTTATAGGTATCGATATTAAAGTATAACTTTTAATATGGGCATGCTAGCCCTGATAACAGGGGCATTGCTCTTAAAGTTTACTTAGGACAAGAATTGTTAAGTACAAAGATAGCTAAATTTGGAATAACTAATATTCCAAATTGAATAGATTAGTACATAAAATATTTTCAACAAAAAAAAACGTGCATGAGATCTTAGGCGAAAAAAAAATTGCTGCACAGCAAACAGGAGTAAAAAAAATCATGCAGCTTGAGAATCCCCCCCCCCCCCCCCACCATTAACTTTTCTAATGGTCCGTCCCTTACTATATTTTACAAAGAGGGGATCTTGGTAAAATATGTCAACGCTTGTCTACTAATCCGATTTGTCGCCGGTTGAGCGCTCTTGGTATTTGGCATGGTTAAGCTCGATACGTCTAGAAACCTGCTAATTAGTACAGGGCTCTCAGACTGCTGTAGTTAAAATGGATGGTCAGTGGTTGGTCAGCCAACCAATTTTAAGGTGCACTTTGTTCTGACACTATAAACATGTAGACAAGTAAGCCCTACATTATCTACATGTAAGTAGTTTTTTGGGAGTTATTTTGTAAACCATGTCATATATTTCTATCATCATGCAGGCTACTAAAGTGGACAGAAGGGTTCAACACGAGAACCTTATCAAGGCTAACCATTATGCTAACTTGGGTGCTAGAACTATGTGCAGTACGTATCCTTACCGTAAAAGAAAATTAAATTATGCATGCCACAGCCGATATACATATACCACGCTGTAAAGCCGGACATTAAAGCATGGCCAGCACCTCCTAAACCTGTTATGAGACCAGTTTTAGGACTTAAGAATTAAAGTTCTAGATTGTAAAATTAAAGTTTACTGTAAAATCCGACTCTGAAATAAAGAGTTTAACATAATTTCTCCAATGAAACGTGAATGTCATGTAAAGTCAGAATGCAACTTAGGGAAGTCCTTGCCCTTTTTGGTATAGTCTGGGTCAGGCTTATTGCCAGGGAAGATTTGTGGGGTTAAAACGAACCCATCACATACATGTACAGATGTACATTGTTAAAAGTGACCACATTTTGAGACTTGAATTGAGACTGTCGAGTTGTACACTGGTGGAGACGAGCCTGTTATAAGATATTACTTCAACCTTGATTGTTGAGTTAAAATTTGAATGAAATATGGTTTTATTTGTGGTCTTACTCTTTATGAAGCTATAAATTAAAAGTGAACCTTCGTAAAACAATGAAACATTTGTGTGCATTACAAAATCGAATATGGTTAACATCTGTTTTGTTGAGGGATTTTATCTTAGGTAATGATTTTTAAGAGGTAATAAAAAAATGATTTGCTGATCTTAAGGTTTTTGTATAATAATAATAACGGATTAATCAGTGGCATTTCCACGAGGTGGCTCTTCATCCACTGATGGACCTACGATTTAACGTCCTTATCCGAGAAGACGTGAAGGTCTAACGATTTGCATCTGGATTGGATAAATTGATTTGCAATTTAAATAAACTTTGAGAAATCATGAATCATACTCCATCAAAAGAACTGGCTTTGGGAAACACGAAAAGTGTGCTTTGGTTTTCATTATCAGCAAAAATAAAACCCTAAACTGAATATTGCAATGTCGTCCAATAAAGCATCTTGTTTACTAATTAAACTCTGTAATAAATAGAACAGCAGCTGAATATTTCAGAAAATATTGTGATATTCCTTAGAATGTGATCTTGTATAACTGTTGTTGTATCTTATACTAACATAAGATACAACGTTGTGTTTTGTAGTGCAAATGTGGACCCAAGCATGGATATTATATTAAATAAAATATAAGGTAATAATTAATCACACATGCGAAAGAAGCAAATACAAATACAAGTTGATAAAAACACAGACAGAGCTAAGACTATATAGAAATAAAGTGCAAGAAATAACTAATAATTATAGTATTTAAGTTGTAATAATAATATTTATAGCAAAAATGACAGCCATGTAGAAAGAAAGAAGACAAAAAACATGAGGATGAAGAGGCTAGTAGGAATTTATATGCTGTTTGAGAGAAAATTTGAAACTATTTGTAGATTTGTATACTTTGAGCTCAATAGGAATAGAATTCCATAATTTAGGATTACAAAATCTTAGGCTGAATTTGCCGTAATTTGTACGGATCTTCGGAATGTAGAGAGCGCCTTTGGAAGCTAATCTTGTGTTGTAATTATGAATATTTGTAATTGGAGTAAAGAAATCATTAAAGACGATTGGAAGATTGGAATTATGAAAGTCAAACAGTCTTGAATTTTCAAAATTCCTAATTTTTTTAAACAACGGATTAGTGTGTGCATCATATGTGGAGGTCATAATGCGCAAATATGTTTTGCATCACTACTAATTCTTTAAAGTTGTATCGTAAATGTTACCCCAAACTACAGGCCATAGATGTATATTATTGAGTAATATAACCTACCCAAGACACGCAAGGGACACACTGACGTAATTTAGAAATAACCCCAATTCCTCGGGAGACTTTTCCGGAGACTTCATGAGTATGACATGTGCAACTATGGGAGCATATTACATGGGTGATGTACTGGTTTCCATTGGTTTTTAAAATACTTCAAAAGGTTTTGTAAGGATGAGAGTCAATTAAAATGGAGTTGGGAATAGCTTAATTTTAGCATGTGAACATTATTTTTTCAGCAAGCATGCTCGACTTTAAAAGTTTTGTGCAATCTTTGATCAAAGCGATAGTAAAAAGAAGTTAATTCCTTATTTGATGCACTGTTCAATGGGATATTAATAATGAACAATTTATTCTGTGGAAAGTTGTGTAATGCACAGAGGATATTACATGGCCGTGTGGAGCTAGATACAGGTTTTATCTTCAAGTGTTGAATGCCGTAAATTATATATACACGCAAGACGGGTATGACGACAAATTCTGCCATGTAATATTCTGTTTATTATTCACAAAGCTATAAATTACTGGGTTTTATGCTATCAATCGATCGATCAATCAATCATTTATTTAGACATGTAACGCCTAATTGCTAAACACTCGTTAAAACGTGCACGTGTTATTAAAACTAATATATAAACTGATCCGATCTAAATATGTACACAAGCATTATTTCCTAAACAGTTACAATGTGTTTACATTATACTTAAAACTTAGTGTCAAATTTAAGCAATAGACCACACATTTCAACGTGTTTACTGGCGAAATAAAGCATGCAGGATGTTGGCAGAACACAAGAAATGCTTCAAAATTAAAAGCCGAAGGCGCGTTTCAAGCATTTCAAGTGTTCTCCCAACATCTCAAGTGCTTTATTTCGCCAGTAAACACGTAAATTGAAATGTGTGGTCTATTGCTTTTATGATATAACTACGACACAACCGAAGCAAGCGTGCCGATTTCTGTGTTTACCGGCACAATAGACCATATATATTTTTAGTCTATAAGCCAATCAGAGCGATCGTAATATCTGGGTTATATTATAAAAACATGCAGTGTATATGTAAACGCCCTTAAAATTAAGCTACTAAGAAAGTTATCTAATATTTATAGGAACATCAAGGGTGCATTCGATTGACCGTATTCCGGAATAGGAATAGATGGAATAGTCTCTGGAAATCACTGTTTCAGGCACAATTTACACTGTAAGCTACAAATGCTTGCTGACATATGATATTCAGGATACAATTAGTATTCCAGTGGCTAAACAAATCCAGTATAAGCGATTTGTAGTGATCATTCTGTGTATTCTTATTCCGGAATACGGTCAATCGAACGCACCATAAGTACAATAAATACTTGCGTTCAGCTCTAATTTTCGAAGCTTCGCGTACTGCAGCCGGCATATTATTCCATAAGTGGCTAGTTATTAAAAAGAGTAAGAGTTTTTAACCATTTTGTCTGAAACGGAGATTGCTCTAGTTTTGTCCAGACCCGCATAAATTATAACCGCGAACTATGCGTAGTTTGAAAAACTCCTGAATGTACAGTGGGCCTTGTTCTTTGATACATTGAAAAAGTAAAACTATTGACTGAAAATGTCTGCGACGTGTTAGAGTTTGCATTTTAATAGCTAACTGGAGAACATTGTCCTGTGTGCTAGATCTAGCTATAGACCCAAAATTGTTATAAGAATATTGATAGATAGATAGTTTAATAACTGAACTTAGCAGCCCTAAGGCTGAATTACATACAAGTTTTACATATTAAATAATTATCTTTACTTACAATAAATTTAAAAGGTATCCTATATAAAACTGGCTAATTAAAATACTTAAAATTGAATCTTAAAGTCCTAAAAATTGATATTATATACATATATGTATGATATAAAACTTATATGTACAATATTAAATCTGTTACTGGTACATTATTTTCTAGATTACCGGTGATACTGTAACGTGCATGTCCATAGAATGAAACATCACAAAACTACTGCGAAACCTATTAGTTCTACATCTAGATGTATTGAACTTGTGCTTACTTCTAAGATCATGTAAGGAACTATTGACTGGAGGCAACAGATGGTGTAACCTGTGATTACTAGACTAACAATCTGATTAAACATTTTATCAGACATCTGAAAAAGAGGGTATGATATAAAAGGGAAAATCATGCGCACGTTTCTGCGATCTTTTTAGGTCGTCTGATAAATACTTCGGCAGCGCATGCAGGTGATCGACTTGGCAGGCATACTCGGTAAGCGGGTGAACGCAAGTGACGTAAAACAGAACATTTTCGCGCTTCAGTTGACTTTGAAAATAGAGCCTTGACGAGGTTTTCCTTACTATCTCATCAACATAGTGGTTGGTGTCCTCAAGTTTCTTAAATTCAGTCTTCCCCATGTCAACAAAATAAATTATATATACCAGGAGCGTCCATATATACTATACCCGTGAGTCAGCGTATGACCGGTTTGAGCTATTTTTAGAACATGTTTCCCGGGTAACTGCCTTCTAACTCTGCTGCGATCGTGCATATGCTTGCCGTAATTATCGAGATTAAGAATGATCTATTGTTCTTCGAGGTGATTTTACTAACGCTGCATTGTCCTGACTATGGTTTGATTGGATTCCCAAGGTGTGGGCACGTGTACTCCCGCGAGATCTGTTCCAAATATAGCTCAATCCGGTCATTATGGGAGATGGACGCTCCTGGTAATTCCTGTATACACCTGTTTCAAAAAAGGTTGATCAGAACGAAGAACCAACTACAAGTATTGAACAAAGGAGCTCTATTGTCTTTGAATCACTGAACCATAGAGCCCTTTGTTCAATGTTTGTAGTTTGTTCTTCGTAATGATCAACCTTTTTGAAATAGGTGTATACATGTGAGAGCACAGCAAATTAAGACGAGTAACGCAACATGGTGTGACGTCACAGCAGCGTAATATTATTTTCTTATGTCATGCATAAAACTCTCTATTTTATGGCATAGTGAATATAAACAAAGCTGGGAATTTTTACTTATCGATTTTATTTTAAATTTCCTAACCATTCTGAAGGCTCAAAAATATAAAATAGATGCCGACGTAAAAATACGCAGCCCTATACATGCATCAGGAGTTCCGGACTTCCTGTTGGATCACACTGCATTCTGGGTAGGTGGGCTCAGAAAAGTAGGCATCAACTTCTAGATCGGCCATATTGGATTTGAGTGCAGTAATTTTTGCTCCTTTGCAAGTTCAAAAACTTACTACCTAATACACGGAATATCTTACCTTTACAGATTCTTCAATTGGGAGTTCTAAGTCAACGTTTAAGCTTTAGAACGGGATTAATAAAGTTTCCAAGTTGACTGCGCTCAAATCCAATATGGCCGCTCTGGAAGTTGATGCCCACTTTTCTGAGCCCACCTACCCAGAATGCAGTGTGATCCAACCGGAAGTCCGGAACTCCTGATGCATGCATACAGAGGTAATCGGCTAACCTGTTGCAACCCAATTCAGATCATGTGATGTAAACAGATGCTACTCTGGGGAATCATTCCTTTCTCATTCTAATCATAATGCAGTCATGCCTATCTGAATAAAATTAATTTTCAAAGAGTCAATTCTGCAGAGTAATGTGTGTTTACATCACATCATCTGAATTGGGTGGCAACAGCGTTAGCCGATTACCTCTATTATTACACAACTACCATGTTAGTAATAATTAACCTCTTGTCTATACATTGTATATGCAATGAATAAAACAACCAACAGTGATAAATCCAAGTTGATAATATCAAGTGCTAAGCATACGATATGTGCATAAAATGGAAACAAATGTCGATTTTAATTTGTACATTGCAAATTCCAGTTAGTTCCAATTAATGTGTAGCCATCTGTGTCAATAACATCTCTCCAACGTATATGAATAATCAATCAATTGCTGTAAGAACCCAGGATTAGGGCCAACTTCCCTCTTACTCCTGACTGTTCGTAAAGCCTCGGTAATTCCCATCTCCTGATAGGTTACAAGATATGCCAGTACAAGAGTTGCCGAGCGGCTGACACCCTCCTTACAATGTACATATACTCTGCCATTCTTTGGACCACATTTCTTGCTTCCTACAGCATTTGCAATAAAGTCTGCCCCTTCTTTGAAGTATTTGCTGATTTTAAAAATATAAACATCAGTCGCTTGGATTCCATGAAATATTATCCCAGATGTGTAGTAGCTGGCATCGGTGTCAACTTGGTAGAATTTATCAGTTCCTTTAGCAGCATTCAGCACATGTGTAATGCCTAACTTTTGCAACTCTGCTTCGTCGAGGGCTGTAGACCTGGGTATCAAAGTAAAGGAAGTGATGTTTGGAAAGATATACATGCATGAACATGCAACATACCATAAAGTAATAAAAGCAACAGCTCCCTCTACAGCAGCAATGCAACCCAACACCCAATTGTAGTGTTAGATTTGAATAACTGACCAATCACACCACCACAAAACAAAGCCAATCTGTGTACCGTGCCATGTTTGGAGTTTACTACAATCATTGAATTGTACAATATCTGACAAATACATGACGACTTAATTAGCTTACAAGCCAACTGACCAATTGAAGGGCTGTGTGCCACACATTAGGGACCAAGTGCCCTTTTCAGGACGTTTTTTTAAGCTACTGCATGTATACTCACTTTTGGTATTTTAAACGAAATTTGGAGAAAAAACGTCTTGAAAAGGGCACTTGGTCCCTTGTGGCACACAACCCTTCAAATTATACAAGGAGTATAATTGGACCAACATGAGCAACCTTTATACCTGGTAAAACACTACTGTCTAGGGTCTTAATATGATTTCCACTAGTAAGAATAACAATTTTATTTGTACTTACAGTGGCAGATTACATGGGTCGGATTAAAGTAAGCAAGTTATAAAGTAACCGGGCACCGGAAATAACTATAAGGAGCTAATCTAGTCGGGTGCCCATTAAATGATAGAGTTAATTTTGCTAGTCAGAAAAAGGTGAAAAATCAGCAAGCACATAACATTAAATACGTTGAATAACTAATTAAGCTAATTAAGGTGATAATAAATACACACACAATATACACACTAACAAACAAAGTATACTATTAGTAAGCAGGATGAGGGTCAAAACAGTTATTTAGATTATTTATAAACATTTAGAAGTTTGCTTTTAAACTTTCGCTTGAAGCAGCGAAAGCTCAAAGATTTTATAGAGTCATCAACATTGTTCCAAACTTTGGGGCCAAGATATCTTATATTAAATGTTCCATAATTTGTATGAATCTTTGAAAAGGAGAAGGTAGATTTAGATGCAAGGCGAGTCCTGTACTTATGCTTACTCCTAGTAGCCTGAAAGAAAGTGTCAAAAGCGTTAGGAAGTTAGAAGAATGAGGGATCTACATAACGATGCATGGTTTGAGGCCATGAAGACTCAACTGCACTCTTATTTTCAAGGAGTTATTTTAACTCTAAAAAGAGTTATTCTGTACTAAAAAAATTGTACAGAATAACTCTTTTGGAGTTAATATAACTCCTTGAAAATAACAGTGTGTGAATCCTCATAATATATATATAGACACCTCACTCTTACTCAGTGGTGAAGTCCGTATTAAGACCCTCTCACATAGATCTTCATAAAGACGAGCTCTCACTCATACAGTGAAAATCAGTATAAGCTGTGTGGAGAACCTCAGTTCAATAATACAAAGCTGAGAATTCTTCCCCAAAACAGACGGTCATAACTGCATGCAATGACGCAATATGCGAGCTATATGGGGAAAAAACTTGAGGTGCAATGTTTTCACATTTTTAGCTGATGTCTTTGACATTACGCTTAAATTTTACTCATCTTCAGTTGGTCTCTCTTCAAAACTTAACCACGACTTATTTATAACATGATCGACACATAGTATACGGACATGCTGATTCGCTTAAAGACTCAAAAAACCTACATGGTCAACACAGAAATCTGCTATAAAATCGATGAGCCCTAGGCCTGAGATCATGCAAATATAGTACGAACATGCTGATTCGCTTAAAGATTCAAAAAACCTACATGGTCAACACAGAAATCTGCTATAAAATCGATCAGCCCTAGGCCTGAGATCATGCAAATATGATTATACTCTTTGAAAAGCACACAAACATGTGCAAATATTTCATAGCAATAAAACAAATGAATGCCTAACGGAAAAGCTCTTCTATTTCTCAAACTCACAGACTGTTTTATGAAAACACTTTAATAGCTCAGATGATGACCGCATCACAAACAACGGTTTCAGTGTCAGTTGACCTTTATTCGGGTACTGAATCAAAGAGATTTGGGCCGCGTCGCGTCAGGCAAAAAGGGCCCGGACGACATTCAAGTTAAATAATTCCTACAACGGTGTTCCTAATAACAGGTTGAAGATTGTATTGTAAACTTGACGAGGAGCGCTACATTTCATTCATAACAATAAATGTCAGTTTCATGAAATTTACGACAAAAATCAGGGGTGAAATTTACGTGATTTTGATGCAAGGGCCCGATTACAAATATCACCACAAAAATTTGGAATCCTGTCATAGGGGATGATTTTGATGTATGACATTCATTTATACCTGCTGGCATTAAAGAGTAAAAAATAAATAAGATGAACCAGTTGATCACTTTTTGGCAAACAAATGTATTTTCTGCAGTCGTTCTGCCTCCCCGTAGCTCAGTCATAATATCATTTTAGCAATAGTACAAGTTACACCTTGAAACAAACGTCTGATGATAGGGAATGATTTGCGTCTGCTAAAATTGTGATCACACCCTTCTGTATCACACCCTTGTCAATTTCATGAAATCAACACTACTTGTTAGTAGCACAATGTGGCACTCGCGATTCATGTTGTAATCGCACCACAAGTATAAGTATAAAAAACATGGTACAATTTCAAAAGACATTTACATATTATGTCGTCGGCCGGGCCCTTTTTGCCTCACGCGGCCCATTTTACTTTCACTGTAATAGTGATAATTAGAACAAAACGTGTACATTATTTAACAGACAAACTTGAGAGGAATTCAATTCAAAAATAGTTCTTATACTTCTAAAATTCATTAATAATGAATGGCACCACAATATGGCCTCTTTATACCCAAGTATATATAGATACTGATTAATAAAACAGTATATTTCTAATCGGTGTCAGATAAAAAACTCATTGATAAAACATCACTTTTAAATCAGTGACAAGAAACTCACGAAACCCTCGCAATAATGTTTCATCAGTTTCTTAACTACGACCGCCGAAACCAGAGCTCCCAGAAGAAGAAGAACACGGAAGTCAGTCAGAAAACTCATAAATTAAAAGTGACCACAAGACAAGGCTAATATTTGTGTTGATGCTGAAACCAATGGAATGTGCCGAAATATGCAACAGGAAAACGACAATAATTTACCCGAAATTATTCTTTTTGTTCTTTTCCTCAAGGACAAAGTAAACACCCTATTTTTACCAGCTCCTAACAGTGAAATACCAGTTACGCTAGTTTTTAGAGGGTTTTCACAGTATTTTTTTTGTGAGAAAGCGAAACGGCACTCTAACCTGGATATTTATGCATGCTTTTAAGCAGAATTGTATTGTCGATACTGTAATTAATTATAACCGACGAAATCTTGGAAATAAAGTTTAAATTTCTCACATGGACTATTGTTGATTGGTTTTTATCATTGGAACGAAGTTTCAGCGTCATTGGAGCTTAGTATTTCTAATTCACTACCCAACAGAGAGCATATACACTGTATATACTGTGCTCTAACGTCTCGCGTTCTTCTCTTGAGTAAACGGGATATCTGGCACCCAGAGTAGGTGTAACTCGAACTCTTAACTCGAGATCCTGATTCGAAAGATGTATCCTCAAGTCGGCCTTCATCGATTGTCTCGATTGAACAACCGCAGGTCCACAGTTTTGTCGTCTACTTGAAGTTTTATAGAATTAGCAGTTGTATATAAATGCAGAAGTTTAAAAAAAATGCGACAAGTTTTATATAAAACGTTACAAATGTCAGAAAATAAATAGCGACAAGTTATAAAATGCACGTAGTTGCAACAAAGGATATATTAGTTTTATAAAATTACAAGTTTTATATTTTTGAAGAAGTTTCACAATGCGATATGTTTCAGATATAAATGCTACTAACTTGTAAGAAATGACAACCTTTACATAAATAGCGACAAGTTCAGTATAAAATACACAACAAGTACAATAGTTATGTGCAGGAGTTTTCAATATGTAAATGAAGTCGTATATAATATAAAAAGTATATGATATAATAAAACATGTTATATATTATCAACGAAGTATTTTTGACACAAACGGTGCCCCATAAGCCCCTGGGGGGGGGAGGGTACTCAACAAAGATTTATACGGGGAGGTTCTGCCCCGAGGTCCAAACCCTTTTATATACCATTTTTGACAGAAAAGGTAACCCTTTCATATACCTTTTACTAAACGTTTTACTTCTTTTTTTTTTTTATATATATATATTTTTATTTAACCATATATATTCTCTGTGTTTGCTTCAAGAGCAAATGCTCATCTAGGAAACTTACACAGTCATACATTTACAAGTCTACAAGCAATTTAAATACAAATAAAACAGGAGAATAAAGAAAAACTACATACATTAAGTGTACATGGATATAATCAGCGAGTAAGTCAAGCTGTTGCAATGACAGATTAAGTAAAGCGATTTGTTTCTATGATAAAAAACTGTACAGCCTTGAAAATATGTTCATTTTGTAGAAGTGACAAGCTAGCGTCTCCAAACAATAAAGTTCTTAGCTTAGATCTGTCCTTACAAACTTGCCAATTATTAAGAACAAGTGCAACAGAGGTGAGAAGTTTGGCTCGCTGGGCAGCATAATTGGGACAATAGAGGAAAAAATGCATTTCAGTTTCATTTAGAAATCCACAAGAACAAGATGGAGAAGAGATACAGTTTCTCTTAAATAGATTAAAATTCAATTGGGAATTATCCATTCTTAGTCGGGTGTGCATAATTGAAGAAAACCTAGAAACAGAAAAAATATATAACCTATTATACTGTGGACACCCAAACGCAGATTTGATAACATATTTAAAAGAGGTTAAGGTGGAAATTTTACGTATTTTTAAATCTAAATCATTCCATAGCTTTAAGGCTG
Source organism: Actinernus sp. WN-2022 (assembly GCA_030867875.1). Taxonomy (NCBI): domain Eukaryota; kingdom Metazoa; phylum Cnidaria; class Anthozoa; order Actiniaria; family Actinernidae; genus Actinernus; species Actinernus sp. WN-2022. The sequence goes on from JAOWCC010001589.1 coordinate 11,093,299, forward strand.
AGGGCAAGAAAGACCCTTTATACCTTTCAGTTCGACAGGTTGGTAAAATAAAATTATCACCATGTCTCAGAGATATGATTGTACGTTCACTAACTTTTTGAGGAAGTATAGCTGATACAGATAGTTTGGTGTGAGATGATTAACTATTTTATACAAAAAAACTAATTTATGCATATGCCTCCTTTCTTTTAAATCTTCCCATCCTAATTCTTGTAATAAACGAACTCTACTAGTTCCTTTCATAGCTCCTGTTACCAATCTAGCAGCTTCATATTGAACATTTTCTAAGAGATCACTTTCCGTTTTGCTACACCCATCCCAAATACAGTCGGCATATTCCATGATTGGTCGAACTAGACTCTTGTAGAGAACAATAAGAGTCGATCTATTAACTTTATATTTTATGCGTTTAAGTAAATTAAGCCGTTTCGAGGCTTTTTGGTGAATGTCTAAGATATAGTTCCTCCAAGATAAGTTACTAGATAATGTTAGCCCTAAGTGAGTGTGATTATCAACTTCTTTGATAATATCCCTTCCTAAATTTAGAGTTGGGTGCGTTACTTTGTTTTTCTTTGCAGTGAAAACGACACTCCTAGTTTTAGTAGTATTCATAGTAACTAACCAATTGCTTGACCAATCCGTGATGTTAGATAAATAACGTTTTACTTGAGTAACCCCTTAAAATACTTGGATGAATCAGCCGTTGGATGCGTCTGTTCGAGATATTTGGAAAGGCCCTTTTAACTACCTATATGACAGTTTTCCCTACCCTTTTCTATACTTAACTCGTGAAATCCCTACCCTTTTATATACCTCCAGCCTGAAAAGGTAACCGTGATTTTTCCCATTTAGTAGTTCCCCTATATATACTGACAAATACACACAATTAGAGCTTGGGTTGCCTGTGGTCATAACTGTCCAGCTGTGCGAAACGAATAAACTACAGTGTAATTCGAAAATCGATTCTCATGAGACCATTATTAGAGCTTGGGTTGCCTGTGGTCATAACTGTCCAGCTGTGCGAAACGAATAAACTACAGTGTAATTCGAAAATCGATTCTCAGGAGACCATTATTAGAGCTTGGGTTGCCTGTGGTCATAACTGTCCAGCTGTGCGAAACGGATAAACTACAGTGTAATTCGAAAATCGATTCTCAGGAGACCATTATTAGAGCTTGGGTTGCCTGTGGTCATAACTGTCCAGCTGTGCGAAACGGATAAACTACAGTGTAATTCGAAAATCGATTCTCAGGAGACCATTATTAGAGCTTGGGTTGCCTGTGGTCATAACTGTCCAGCTGTGCGAAACGGATAAACTACAGTGTAATTCGAAAATCGATTCTCAGGAGACCATTATTAGAGCTTGGGTTGCCTGTGGTCATAACTGTTCAGCTGTGGGAAACGAATAAACTACAGTGTAATTCGAAAATCGATTCTCAGGAGACCATTATTAGAGCTTGGGTTGCCTGTGGTCATAACTGTCCAGCTGTGCGAAACGAATAAACTACAGTGTAATTCGAAAATCGATTCTCAGGAGACCATTATTAGAGCTTGGGTTGCCTGTGGTCATAACTGTTCAGCTGTGGGAAACGAATAAACTACAGTGTAATTCGAAAATCGATTCTCAGGAGACCATTATTAGAGCTTCGGTTGCCTGTGGTCATAACTGTCCAGCTGTGCGAAACGGATAAACTACAGTGTAATTTGAAAATCGATTCTCAGGAGACCATTATTAGAGCTTGGGTTGCCTGTGGTCATAACTGTCCAGCTGTGCGAAACGAATAAACTACAGTGTAATTCGAAAATCGATTCTCAGGAGACCATTATTAGAGCTTGGGTTGCCTGTGGTCATAACTGTCCAGCTGTGCGAAACGGATAAACTAGTGTAATTCGAAAATCGATTCTCAGGAGACTATTATTAGAGCTTGGGTTGCCTGTGGTCATAACTGTCCAGCTGTGCGAAACGGATAAACTACAGTGTAATTCGAAAATCGATTCTCAGGAGACCATTATTAGAGCTTGGGTTGCCTGTGGTCATAACTGTCCAGCTGTGCGAAACGAATAAACTACAGTGTAATTCGAAAATCGATTCTCAGGAGACCATTATTAGAGCTTGGGTTGCCTGTGGTCATAACTGTCCAGCTGTGCGAAACGGATAAACTACAGTGTAATTCGAAAATCGATTCTCAGGAGACCATTATTAGAGCTTGGGTTGCCTGTGGTCATAACTGTCCAGCTGTGCGAAACGAATAAACTACAGTGTAATTCGAAAATCGATTCTCAGGAGACTATTATTTAATAGGGTGTTTACTTTGTCCTTGAGGAAAAGAACGGAACAAATTATTTCAGTTAAGTAATTGTCGTTTTCCTATTGCGTTTCTACATTCCATTGGTTTCAGCACAAATATTAGCCTTGCATGTTTTGTGGTCACTTTTGTGAGTTTTCTCAACGACTTCCGCGTTCTTAGAGGTAATCGGCTAACTCTGTTGCCACCCAATTCAGATCATGTGATGTGAACACACATTACTCTGGAGAATTGACTATTTGAAAATTAATTTTATTCAGATAGGCATGTATGACTGCATTATGATTAGAATGAAAAAGGAATAATTCCCCAGAGTAGCATCTGTTGACATTACATGTTATGAATTGGATGGCAACAGTGTTAATCGATTACCTCTATTATAGGTTATCTTTAGTCTGTCTCGTAGCATGTAACTTAGCTGTAGTGCGCTAGACCGGAGAGGACTCACATATAAAAATGGCAGGAATCTCGTTCTGTGGGCGTGGCTCAAATTGTTTTTACCCCTAAAAGGTACAATCTCAAAACACAAAATTAACTGAGTTGCCTGTCCAAGTACAATTGACTGTGAAAATATCAAGATGCGAAGCCAGGCCAAGGGATCATTAAACGATTTTTATGACAAGTAGTTATTTATAACCTTACTTAGCCTCCTCCACAGGCATCTCTATTTGAAGAAATCAGATTATGGACTCCCTGTGGCAGGTGAAGCCCAGTCCTCCTCTTCTCTCCCGGAGTCACAGGTAACCCAATTCACGATTTTTAAAATCTGATTTCTTCGAAAATTAGAGATGCCTGCAGAGGAGGCTAAACCTTATTTTGAATACCTTAAAAGGTACCACGATAACCACAACTGTGATACCAAATCCCTAAAAGGTATGAATAGCATTTCGGTCAGCGCCTCGTATAGGGAGGCTGGACCCTGGCTGGACCAACACTCAGGGTCTTAAAATAACTGAGTAGAAAGTGCTGCCTTTGTGAAACAATCTCGTTCTCGAACTGCAAATAGTTAGACCTTCACGTCTTCTCGGATAAGGAGGTAAAATCGTAAAATAAAGTTGCTTTAGTTTACTTTACTTTATTTGAGTGTCAAATGTATTATATTTAGCGTGGTATTGTTAATTAAGGACGTTGTATATTTTAGTATAGATCCGCCCCAAAGGGAATCAGTGGCTTTCGAGCTGTTTTAGTCTTAAATAGGGTTATAGTTTTTACCTTTTTAGTCTGGAATAGGGAAGTATGAGATCCGTCCGCGGAACATGTTCATTGATTTCTCTTAGTTTCTCTTATTTTAAATCAATAAATCAATCAATAAAATATTATATTTGTTATAGTAGGCTATGTATTTCAGCATAGCTGGTGGGGGCCTGCTTTCAACTCCACACTCCCCACTACATTCATATATTTTTATACATACTATTCTCAAACTCAGATTTTTACGGAGGGAGGAAAACCGGAGAACCCGGAGAAAACCCTCGTGGCAAGGTAGAGAACAACACAACAAACAAACTCAACTCACATATGGCACCAAGTCTGACTCGCCCTCTGGCAGCAGCTGTGAGAGGCGAGCGCTACGCCACTATTTGACATTGATATACAAACAAATCAGAAAAGAGTACAAACCACGGCAACAAATATCATTGGATGAGACAACGTGACTAAAGGCCGCTAGTCATGTCGGGTAGACGTTCGGGGTCAGATCTGGAAAAGGATATACGGACAATCAGAATTATATTTTGGTCTCAAATAGGTTCAGGAATTTGAGACTCAGGCATCGCCCAACACCCACAACTGTTCCGGGCAGTTGCAACGGTTCAATACTTGTTGTAGAGATCTGAGAAGGGGTCCGGCTAGATTTTCTCTTTGTTCTCAAGATTTTCCAAGACGGATGAACCACTCTGTTTCTACATATACCCAGCGATTATAAACTCTGATTTAGAGAACGCTTAAGGAAACGTCACTGATAAACTAAATGCATATTATCTTTACTATTTGAATGTTTAACCTTACGTAATGATATTGCTTTATCGGACTGAGCTTTAGATATACCTCTCAAATAATGAATTCCTTGTGCCAATACCTCGGCAATTTTGTTATTTGCAATAAGACATGCAGCTAAACTACAACAGTAACGATGGTGTGTTTCCCAATATTCGAGCAGCAATAGCTTGATTCGAAACGACTACTGCTTTCGAGTGACGAAATATAGAATACGGATTGGGCCTCCTGTGTCGCGCATACAAGGCGATCAAGGGATTGGGAATGAGGAAGAGGAGGAGAGAGAGACTAGTGAAGAGCTTCTTCAGGTCAACTTCTATTACAGGAAGTTAGTCTTTATGACTTTTTAGAATCATCCATATTTATTTTTCACAAATACATGAACAAATTCAAAGTATTTATTTGCATATATATAAGCATTTTATACACGAAAAAACGACAGCCATGACAAACAGCATCACAGAAAGATGTCGTATCGCTTTGTTAAAATGTTTACTTACAAAAACACCGCTATCGCACACCACTTCCTGAATATGCAAATTAGTTGTTATAAAAGGTCTCTTCTCGCAGTAACGTTTTATCAGTTTCTTAACTACAATCGCCGAAACCAGAGCTCCCTTGAACTAAACCTTTATCCGTGAACGGTACTGTACAAGACTGAGATGAAGAAATCCACGCCTGTACAGCTTTTGGTCGTCCTGGTGATACTCCTTGCCATTCCAGACGAGAGTGAAAGTTGGTCACCCTGGGGAAGGCGTGATGCACCTGAGCCACGCATCAAGGTCAGTAATTAAATCGCTTAAAAAAACGGTACAACTTAATTGCACTCCTTGAACTCTCTATCCGTAGGTCTGTGATTTGTCTCGCAACCGGCGCTTTTTGTAAACATTTTTGAACGGCCAAGAAGACATAGTAAGGGAAGAGGTAAAAATAATGGTACTCTGGCGGGACCCAATTTTGATGGAAGGGGAGTTGTACCCGGTACCCGGAACCCACCACCTATTTTGGCAAAATCTAGATTTTTGACCACAAATATCTTCTTGAATAAAATACGTATTGAAGAAGTAACTATATTTCTAGTTTCTACAGACAGAGAAGAACGCGTGTCTGCATTAAAATCAGGTATCCCTATGTTACAAAGTTAGGGGGCAGCAGCAACAAAATGTAACTCTTGTGAAATCCTCATCATTAGTTCTTGTTTATGTAATTTAGCCGGTCTCATGTTGGCTTTAGCTGTTGCGGTCACCTTGCCGTTTGTCATTGTGTTTCTACATCATTGTGATTTTTGAATACTACCGTTCGTGGTATCATTTCTGATATGATGTACATTTTCCCTTAAGGCCATGCTTATTATTTAACAAATAAAGAAGCCTAAGCCATGTTTTAAACTTTACATAAAACACGATGGGCATTTGAGAACATGAGAAATGTTAAAGCACAAGCCGAAGGCGCGTGCTTTCAACATTTCTCGAGTGTTCTCAAATGACCAGAGTGTTTTATGATAGTATAAAATATGGATTAAGGCTTCTTTATCTGTTTTATAATATAGATTTACACTCGTGATGAAAGGAAACCGCCAGTTGAAAACAATCAAACACGGCAAACCATGTTATATACTCTGATAAAACGTGACTTTTTAGCCAATCAGAGCGCGCGTACTATCGTGTCTATATTATAAAATAATGTTTTTTTAATATCAAGATATATAACTTACATATGACAGGCCCGTAGCCATGATTTAATAATGAGGTGCGAGCGCCGTAGGTGCGCGACGAGCACTCTGCAAGGACGACACGAGTTGCTGGGGGAGTCCGGAGAATTCTACTTTGAATATCTAAGGTCTCGGCTGAAATGGTGGCATTTCCTTCATTTTAGGCGTCAGGCCCAGATTATTTAACATTAGAAATTATATTTATACAATTCATATGAAACCAGAATAATATAGTTGTTCCAACGTCGGTATTGACGATTTAGCTTAACTATTATATAAAATTAAATTAATTAGGTACTACTTTAGTTGACGTCACTTAATTTGAAATTTCATGTGCCGACGGTCTGCAGATCCGGGGGGGGCAGGTTGACTCACGGAATCGTCTAGACTAGTATACTTTTGTATGGGATCAACGGTTTTATTTTCACCTGAAGTTTATGTTGAACCCCCTGATTTCGCTGTGACCGTTGGTCTTGCGTGTACACCGACTAATTTAGGTGACGTGAACTAAATAGTTAACTAATTTATTTAAATTTATCTAAATCATCAACACCGACGTTGGAGCGCCGGACTCTAACAGATCAATTTACAACTCTGAATTATCTAATGTATTTTCATTTATTGCCAACGCAAAACTGACCTGTCAAAGCAGTCGGACTCCTCGAAACCAAACCGCATCTACATTCCATACAAACTGTCAGACTACGATACCAACAAGGATTCGAGAATCTCCTTCGATGAGTTGCGTGCTGGTCTGAGGATGAAGGACAGTTCAGCCAGAAACGTCTTCGAAGACATCGACAGAAATGGTCAGTCTTAATTATTATTCTCTATTTCGTAAATATGTATCATCTAGAACGGAACATTCTTCACCCACTCTCAGCTAACAGGGACGATTCGCAGTTTTAAAAGCCCAAATATAACTGAGTTTGTACAATCCCAATTTCAATAGATTTACCAAATTACATATTAATCAAAGCCAATATTTCTGAAATTACATTATTACAATATTATTAACGCACCCTGCTTTGAAAAGAAAATCGTTATTTTTAGGACAATGCCGGAAAAAAATAAGATAATACCTGCATCTGGCAAAGATTGTCATTTTTGGAAAGGCTTAGTCTGAAATAGAGGATTACAATACAATACTTACAATACAATACTTTATTTAACCACGTGTCACCTAGGAGCTTATACAACTCGTTTAAACGTGAATGTGAACAAAGAATAGGCAAAAAAATTACATACATACTTTTAGTTTTAAAAAGTTTAGATACGCTTGATGTTTAAAAGTATTAAAAAGGCTTAAAATATTACGAAGTCTTGAAATATTACAATATTCAAAATATATATTAAACTACGCATATAAACTCATTATTATAAATTTATATTAGAAATTTCGAGGTAATTATTTATGACGATAACATACGAGATCGTAAAGCGCTTTTAAAAGATATATCTTTGCATTTTTGAAAAATTACTTAGATTATGACAACTGAAATTCTACTCTTTGCGAGCATGAAATTGAATTAACCAATTTACACCTACAAAATTACAACGATGTCGAATTCTCTGCATGAATTCTCAATTACTATTTGAGTAAGTCTATTAAAAATTACAGTTGTGCACTTGTCATGTTTTGTATACAAAATAGTTCTTGAAAACATGGTAACGTAATTTATTTTGGCTCCAATCGATTAGCTCCTTTAAAAAAAATCGGTGTGTGTTATGATAGGCCCTGCTTTACATTTGTTATATTAAAGAACATATGTAGTAAGGTGAAACAGTCAAACTACATCGCTGGATATGACAATTTATGCTGCGAAATTACTCGATCTAGGGCATGGTAACGTAATTTACCTAAAACCATGCGACAAGGATATTTGTGGAAATTAAAATCAGAATAAACGACTTAAAGACTTTTTGTTTTACTTATCGGTAGGATATATAATCAAACATAACTTTGAAAGTAGTCGCTAGTATTTCAATTACCTTAAATCTAAATTCAAATATATTTTTTTAACGTGCGACAGCCTATTTTTCGCCACTGTAAGGACAACAAAAAATATCGTAAAACGAAAACCCTATGGATCTTCGCAATAATTATTTTCTAGGTAATTTATTAGATACAGAAGAACGAAAGGAAATATCTTGTAACTCCATACACTGATATATAAAATTGTTAAAAATAAAATAAGTGGTGCGACAGCAATGGTCCCTGTTAGCTGAGAATGGATGTCTTATCTTCTAATGAAAGTGAGAAATGAAACTGATTTGCTAACTGAATTAATATACTCTTGTGGGTTTTACCATTTTACTCTTAAGGCCCGTTTCAGACGACCACGGAACTTTTCATGCGCCGAATCCAATGCTAATAGAATATCAATAGATTTAGCTTATTTGGATTAGGTTCGGCGCATGAAAAGTTCGCCGTCGTAAGGGTCTAAGATGGCGACTAATTACGAAAAAGAAGAGCAGTGCGTATAGTAGTCTCCTTTGTAGCTGTTATGGTCTTTATCACGCAACGCTCTGAGACTATGCGTATAGCCACTTTCTACTCCTCACTCTTTTTTGCCCGTTGTCGATGCCAGAGTGCACAGCTAGATCCTGATTCAGCTTAGAGTAAAACTCGTTTTTGTATCAATCACACCCAAGCCTACTGCCTCTCTCGGGTCTTGCAAGAGTTGCATGTTATTTTAAAAGAGATACATGCTACTTGAATGTTCTGTTTTTGTTTTCTGTTCTAGGCGATGGAATCATCACTTGTGAGGAGTTCAGAAGCTCGAGCAAGGACTCACCCTTCAAGCAAAAACCAACGTGTTAGATTGTTAACCATTCAACACTTAACTAAAGACTGACTAAAAAGCATGCAGTGATAAGGGTTAAACTCGGGGGTTTAAGGGTTGAGATTGCTGTAAGCCGCAAGACTTACTCAATTAATGACTGTGCCATTCTTCTAACAGCTATGAATACAGGTACCAATTTTTCATATAAACTGCACACCCACAAAATATTAGCTTTGTTCCTGTGGTTCCGGCGGAGTTTAGCTTATCTAAAAAGCACTGTGATTGGCTGTGATGAATGAGCATAAGTTGATAACTAAATGCTTCCAGGCTGTTGTAAAAGAGGTAAAAAATAAATACAGAAGATTCAATACTGGCTCTGTGTTGTCTTATTACTCAGCATATTCTCTGTATGCTGTGCATGTGTATATATAGAAGTAAATGGTAAAGGTATACTCATTTATATAGCATAAATTATATGGGCTGTAACATATATATTCAAATACGCTTCACATCAAGGAGGTTTCGTGGTATGGACTGCTAATAGGGCCATTTAAGCGAGAGGCTTATCTATGTCACTCTTTTCATCTGGTGGTCATCTTGGATTCAAAACGAGGTAATCATTTGTTTTTGCTATATTAGCCTCGCACTGAGGGATATTCAGAACGAGATTTGCCTAGCAAACCTCACTTTGAATCCAAGATGCCACAAGGTGAAAAGAGTGAATAAAATAAAATAAATGGATCAAAAACAAAAGTTCGCAACTAACTGAAGCAGCTGTTTAATTAAATCCCCGTATAAATAAATGTGTTTATATTGGGCATTCGTAATCAGCGCTTTGCGCATTCCCTAAGGACCTCACCTTCGAATATATAAGCATGTAATCACATTACGAATTCACTTGACCTTACCAGTTTACATTACACACTTTGTTCTGCTACCGGGCCTAAAATCTTATTCAGTATTACAATGCATAATTACTATAGAATCTAGTTTAGCTACCTCCCGGTTAGCTCAGTGGTTAAGCTCCGGTCTATCGAGCGGGAGGTCGCGGGTTCAAACCCCGGCCGGACCAACACTCAGGGTCTTAAAATAACTGAGTAGAAGGTGCTGCCTTTGTGAACCAACTGCAAATGGTTAGACCTTCACGTCTTCTCGGATAAGAACGTAAAATCGTAGGTCCACTCCTAGTATAGTCTCGTACTGATTTAGGAGTAACTCATTAAAGAACAGATATTAATCTTGAAACTTGTAAATTACGTAAACATCTCTATTAATCGTCTGCAATAAACGTAACTGGTATGCGTCTCTCCTATACACCGTGTCTGTTATGTAGAATATACAATATAAACGTTTTCTGTGCGAAGGAACGCAGTGATCACAGAAAATAGGATATTCTTGTGAACTTCGCGGCTAACTTCCCGTGGCTTTTACCTAAGCCGCGAAGTTCACAAAAAAAATGCTATTTTATTTATACGAGGTCGACAACAGGGCGATACGCCTAATCATCAAAGTCCTCTAATAACTGGAGCAGCATGCCTCAGCTTAGCATAGCTTCGTTTCCAACCTAGTTTCCATGGTTAAATAGCGTAATTGTAACAATTCGACTCTTTCAACAAACGAGAGTCAGCAATGCAAAGAGAAGAAACGGCGAATTCAAAGTGCAATGTATAGCTCGATTCAGCGCTCGATCTATTCAGCGCGGACGCGGCAAATCACTCCATCGGAAATGTTGACAATTTGATCAAACAATTAAATCAGCTGAAACATCAGGTTTACATCATGGGTCACATCAGGAGCCATTACCAATGGTAATGTAGCCTGCGTTGCGGCTCTGGAGTATCGGAGCGCAGCGAGCGGAGATTAGGGGGATTGGGGCAAGAGAGAAAAGAGAGGGGGGAGGGGGTGGAGAGGAGAGGAAGAGAGAGCCTGCCGACAAGCCATGGTTATTTTGATAACTCGGCCTTAGAAGTCCGCGTATTGCTATTGGCTAAAATGCGTGATTGACAGAAATCATTAAATGTTATTCATGCACGGCATGCGATAAGAGCAAAAACCAATTAATATAGCGACAAACATACCGATAATTCCCTCAGCGATGAATTTAAAGTGCATATAAGCCCTGGCCAATTATGCTTTTTTTTTAAAGCTTACACCTTAAAAGGTAGAGATAAAATTCCGAAATTTCTAAATAAAAATGTTTTTATAATTTTTTTAGCAACTAAACTTCCAAATGTGGAATAATTTCCGCGCACCTTCGGGGACTGGATCGACAATAAAACGTGACGTCATCAACAGAACTCGTCTCTTCGCGGCTTTAAAACGTTGGCTTATTTGCAAAATAAATGAATAGATAACCGAGAAAGATGATAATATCGCGCTAAACGTTTCGGAGAGCTTTATTCGGCAAGGCCTTTCATGCAATAGCGCATCGAGCGTGTTATGTTGATGACGTCAAACTAGACCCAGTGGAAATTTTGTGAAGCGCTCTAGCGCGCTTGATTTTCGTCCACAGGCAACCCACGACACGTTTCTGGGCAACTTTGAACGGTCAATACACAATGACAAATTAATCAAATCAACCTTTTATTCCAGAATCCTTTGTCTATGGCCTCTAGTCTCTTCGAAAGAAATATAATTAGCCAGGGCTTATATGCACTTTAAAGAAAGAACAGGAGCAAGGCTATTATAGATCTTTTGTCTGGAAGAGATGTTCCAGCTGTAATCCCAACTGGGTTTCGAAAAAATAGGATATTCCAAGCATTCACTAGTGTTAAAGGCGTCGAAAATGATGGCCGGCTTGTCGTTTTGATTATTGCTCCTTTGGCTAGTATTGTGAAATATCAATTGAACCAGTTAAGTTCCTTAGGTTATCCTGCTGCCGAACTTTCAGACCTAAAACCCGAGGAACTACAGAGGTGCAACTTCAAATTGCTGTTTAGTTATGCAGAAGCCAAATGAGAGCGATGAAGCGCTGAATTTCGCGATGTTCTGAAGAACCCTGCATCGGAACTCCACAAGCGTCTTGCCGGTGTGTTCGAGGAACAAGCTTGTGCTTCCGAAAATACGAGCTGCTTTGATGATTTCGTACCGCTGCGTGGATGGTTTTTAGCGCTTCTTTTGGCAGAACTTCGTTCCGATGTTAATGTGTCGGCAGTGTTCTTTACTGATTTGGTGGCGACTTTATATTCAGCGGCAACGAGTTCTCTTTATCTTTGTTCTCTTTATCCTGCAAACCTTCACGAACATAGGTGTAGTTCTCTACTGCATTTCGAATCTTCCTTCCTCAGGAACGACAGACTCGCTCTGATAGAGCAGCAGATTTCCGAATATGAAGACCACTACTTTTGCAGGCACCAGATAGAATTAAGCCTCGGCTCTCTTTTCTTTCTGAAGGCTTGAACAGATTCTTGCCGTGGAAATATTTGAATTCCCAAACGCTACCTTAAAACATATCCTGGAAAAGTCGTTGACATTTACAGGTTTGGGTTTAGGCCCTGTCTTCACATGTTTTTTCGGAGTTTCAGCTGACATTCTCCAAGTTCGTATATTTTTTTTGTTTTGAATTTTACGCTAGAGTTGAGATTCCATGAATTTGACGTTATATTTCTCAAACGAGAGCGCGTTGTTTATCAGGGGTTCCAAACACCGAGAGCAATGAAAGCACGAGGGCGTAGCGAGGTGTTTGGAATCCCTGATGAACAACAAAGCTCGAGTTTGAGAAATAACTTCTCACACGAATACAATACCTGCATTCATAAATCATTAGAACGTATTTTTTTTTTTTTAATGAAACCAACATTTTTATGTAAAAATCACTGCATGCTAGTAGAATTTACATATTTGTGTTTGCCATGACGGAGGGAAGGTTTCGCTGTCCCAAAACAGCAGAGGAGGAGGAACTTTGTGTAGAAAAGTCAGTACCGAACTCTACTCGATATAAAAACAAGTGGGCGGGTAGTCTCTTTGAAGAATGGCAGCGAACAAGAAGGGTGAAGTTTGCTTCAGTAGAGGTGTGCGGACTTTTTAAGGAGTATGACTTTCATAAAGTTCAGCCACTTAATAGTCAGCCTTTATCGGACATGGACGCGTAGACAATAAACTACTGGATGTCGAAATTTGTGCAGCAGGTTGCAAGAGTTCAAAAGACCCGTACTCTCCTAAAACGCTCTACCAGATTGTATGTGCCATTCGCCGGTGTCACAGCGGTTTGGACCCCCCGCGGATTTGAATCCCCCGGTCCATATTCGCTAGCGGATATGGACCCCCTTTCGCGGATATGGACCCCCTACAAAGACTATATTTGAATTCTGTTTCCAACTTTGAATGCATCCCTTTTTGCAAGTTTTGTTTTCGTACATTATATAATACCAATCGTCTAACATCTGCCTAGCCTTCCCGCCAAATAAACAGAGGACTCGTACAACACGAACCGTAAACTGGTCTATTTATGGCAAGTTTAGGTATAGAGGTTATTGACCAAGCTTGTTCGGTCAAGATGGGGTTATTGGTCAAGTTCATTTTTTGCGAGTTTATGGACCGAGAAGAAGTCGTGATCCATAAAAACGCAAAAAATTAACTAGGCCAATATCCACCATCTTGACCGAACAAGCTTGGTCAATACGGTTTTTATTATATGGCGAAAATAAATAAAATCTTCATAACGTAGTGGCTGGCGTTTTGGCAATCCTTTATGTAGGACGACACGAATTTTTACCAAAAATACAATAGAATACAACACAATACAATTCAATACAACAATAGAACGCAACACAATACAATACAATACAATAGAATACAATTTGGTAGCAATTGACCGCAATTCGTGTCGTCCTACATGAAGAGATGGCCGGTGTTTTGCATCGTAGTTCAAGATCTTAGTGGAAATGGTAACTGTTCATGCACAGCAGTAAAGATTAGCGCAATAACCACGTCCAACAAAGCCGATTAACATATAAACTTTTCTGCTCACTCCATTGTAAAAAATATTTTGTTCGCGTTCCTATTTCAATCCATCCATAAAGTCGCGGCAATCCACTAATGGACGCAGTTAAACCTAAACCCGAACCTATTTCTATAAAGTATTAAATACATTTCTGATCAGCGTGTGCGCATCAATACTAAAAAAACGTATTCTTAAAATCCTCAGCTTAAAAGAATGCGATGCCGAATTCAAACAAACAACAAAACCAACTTGACTTATTGTCTTCTCGGAAGTGTGAAAAGTCGGCTTCAGGGAGAGTGAAAAGTCGGCGTCATTCATAAAGTCGCGGCAATCTACTAATGGACGCAGTTAAATCTAAATCCTAACCTATTTCTATAAACTATTAATTGCATTTCTGATCAGCGTATGCGCATCAATACTAAAAAAACGTCTTCTTAAAATCCTCAGCTTAAAAGAATGCGATGTGAAAAGTCGGCTTCAGGGAGAGCATTTCCGATTAGCGTATGCACATCAAAACCAATACTTAATACCTATTCTTAAAATCCTCAGCTTAAAATAATGCGATGCTTCTGTATTCTCTAGAAGTCAAACAAATAACGAAACAGAAGTGTGAAAAGTCGGCTTTAACAACATTAAATGAACTTTCTTTTCTAATTCTCAGGTGCTTGTGTTCCTTGTTCCTTCTTTTTTTGTTTCTTGGGGAGTCCAAATCCGCGAGTGGAGTCCAAATCCGCGAGGGGAGTCCAAATCCGCTAGCGGATATGGACCGGGGGGTCCAAAGCCGCTAGGACACCGGTACTTAGTTGAAAAGAACCCAAGCATGGATTTTAATCCGCTGGAACCTTCAGATAAAATGTATTTGTATTTATACATTTGCGGGTTTAAACATTCTACTGCAGTATTTAATGTCGCAGTGTTCTTTGGAATTTTAAATGATAAGTATCCTAACATTTTGTCGTGTTATTGTCAGGTTTGTAATCTTTAGAAGAATACTGGATGCTGAAATGAAAGAAGGAACTCGTACTGGAATCGCATTGCGATCCAAACAAGAAGAGAAGCAGCCAGTGACTGAAGAAGAGGAGAGAAAGTTCTGGAAGATAGGACTGCTAGGAAAGGACTCAGCTAAGTCGTTGTTGAATGTAGTGTATTATTAGACGAGCATAGGCGAATCTGCCTAACTAACTTTGAGATAGGTGATAACTAATCCGAGTTGAAGAAAATGCTTCGAAATCGTTTCATGGAGGGCTCCTTGATTTGAAATATGAACCGCGTGTTGTAAGGCATATATGCCACTCTGTAGGTGAAATTCACGAGCCTTGTTTAGTAGAGTATTACCGCCTATATATAGGCCTGGTGCAGAGTCACGGTAGAAAAGTTAGCGCTTTTTATTTTAAGCCAAACTCGAAAACGTTCGCTTTTGATAAAATGCAAGTTGGTATTAATAGCCTCAATCGTATGTTGCCAGACATGTGCAAGGCTGCAGGCATTAAGCCGAGAACTGCTCACTGTTTGCGCGTCTAGTTTGTTTAATGCGGGCGTAGGTAGCAAGTTAATACGCGACAGAACTGGGCACAGATCAGATGTTTTGAGGAAATACGAAAAAGCTAGTGAAAAGGTCGAGTCGAATGTAGCAGCAATATTAGGCCCTAAATACGAAACTGCAACAGCCACTGTGACCACTAGCGTAGTGCCAAGTAATGAAGGGAAGGTGGAACAGCAAGTTGCTGGTAACATGGACAAGATTCCATTTTGTTTCGGTGACTTTAACAATTGTACGGTAAACTTTAATTTGAAATAGTTAATCTGAAATGTTTAAGTTACCGAAACACAATGGAATTTTGTCAATGACAAGCTAAATGAAATGTAACTCATGGATCACATTTGTTGAAATAATTTACGATTAAAAGTATTGATTCATGTTGGAGTTTGTTTGACTGGTTTATGAATATGCAGATTAAGAACAGTTTTACCACGTGTTTCAAATCAGTTCTCAAACACTAGTGATTTTCAACTGGTGTTTCATTGGGTTTCCAAAGTCATCCACCTGACCTAATACGAGACCCTGGTTGGCTGATTATGTCATGAATTATTAATGAGTTTGAGAAAGATATTTAAACATGGTTTTCACTTCCGCCGCATGATTGGATGAATCGGTCGAATGACTTACTAATCTTATACATTTTAAGGCTGGTTCATTCCTATACTACGCAACACGCCCAACGCGTACTAAATCATAATAACACTACAACTAGTGGAGTGTGACAGTGCCGGATGCCTGGTGGACAGCAGCAAACGGTTTCTTTAATAAACTACGGTATTACAAATCATTACATAGTACTAATATTACAAAATCATAATATTTAACAGGACATGATTTAACAGGACATGAAGGAATAGAGAAAACATTCCATAACCACACATCATCCTAAACGGATGGTTGCACAATCAAATGACGTAATCACATGCTTAAATCAAATAATACCGAAAAATCGATATCTAAAGAAAATAATGTACGTTGCCCGGTACGAAAAACCATCGTAAAAAACCACGTCTTGCTACGTGGAAAAACTTCTGGAAACGTACTCCTCGACCGAATGCAATCGTACAAGGCTCCGAGGGCTAAAGCCAAAATGGTTATATCTTGATGAATAATAATTTAAAACATTAAAACTAAAGTTTGGCTGACTTGTGGCTGTCCAGCAAGCGAGAGAAAGAATTCTAAACTGATTGGTCTTTATATATACCTCAAATATGAATATTAAACATATGTACAAGAAAAGAACTAATGAACTATCACTTAAGTGATAAACAAATAGCTACGTGCCGTAATGAAGACGCTTTCCAACTCACTTTGTTACGTTGGAAAGCCTCTATTCTCATTAGCCTGCGCAGCTTGGCTTTCCGAGAAAAGGAAAGAGGAGGGGACTGGGGGCGGAAAAAGAGGGGACTGGGGGCGAGCGAAGAAGGGGAGGGGGGAGGAGAGGGGAGAAGGGAAGAAGGAAAGCCTGCCGCATTCCGCGTTCCGCCCCCATGAATCTGGCGGTAAAATAAACCAATCAGGACATCGCCGGAAGTTGAAATGGACTACGCTGTCTAGACTATGCTGTCTACAACGTTCAAGGATATCATACAAAATCAATCCAAAAGCAACAGAAATGAATATAATCATTCTTAATAGTGGATTTCCTACTTATTACAATATAATTTTTATATTTTCTATATGAAGCTTGTCGTCCATCAGAACCGCCATTTTATTTCGTAGTACGTGGTCTTGTTCACAGAAAATACTAGGTTCATTCAATTTGATTTGGATAACTTACCTCTTTCCTGTCCAGGTTTCGACTGTATGGGACTCATCTACAACTATAAGTGAAATTTCCTGATGTAGTGTACAGCGATTCACGAAAGATTTTATCTTGAACGTTCTCTGCCTTTGCCAACAGAAGTTGCGGTGTATTCTCGCACATTTCAGAGAGATTATTGACAGTTAGAGAACAAGCAGTTATCCCAATGGATTGAGCTTCTAATATTTGATCTTGTATGATACTTTCAAGAGGACATATCACAAGGGCAGAAGAACCAGTGGAAGACGAACTTGTCCTTCGAGCTAAAATCTTGACAAAGACCTGAAAAATCAGACTTTTTCCGTAACCAGTTGGTAAAATTGCAAGTACATCTCGACCAGATAAAAGTTGTTCGATAGCCTCTTTTTGCTCGACTTTAAGCTCGATTTGGTGTCCCCAACGTGAGGATAAATCGACTAAAACTTCGTTCATTCTTCGTTCATTACGGTTTTACACAAATATATTGGCGGTAAAAAAAACAAATGAAGTGATTCAAAAGATAGTTGCCATAGCGATGTCAGTCAAACGGATTTCAGCCAATAGGAAATTTAACCGACGTTTGCTCCGGTGAAATACGCGGAATGCAATAGGATTGCGGCAGGCTTTCCTTCTCCCCTCCCCCCTCCCCTTCTTCGCTCTCCCCCAGTCTCCTCTTTTTCCGCCCCCAGTCCCTTCCTCTTCCCTTTTCTCGGAAAGCCAAGCTACGCAGGCTAGGTTCTCATATGATCGCTGACGATCGCTGGATCGTCCAAATCACTCAACCGAAGGATCGCTCACGATCGCTACCATTTGTTAACATATAATCGCTGGCAAGTTTACGCGCCAGTGCGTGTGAGTTGGATGGACTGTCAAGTTCCCGATTTCCCAGACTTGAAAATGACGCTTTGTGCTCGATGTGCACAGCAAGCCAGTCTAGATTCATAAACTCGACTGGCATGGGAACAGAATCTCTTCTTGAACCCAACGGAATGTTCTTTCTCCGTTTGAGGTATCTTCCATACGCAGTCCTGATATGTTTTCCTCTACAGCAGCCGGTATAATGTTGAACTTTTCACTGATTTTCGTCCACAGATTCAACTTCTTGTACTTGTCTTTATATTCTTTGCTGTATTTGTTATAAAGGCATTCGTATTTGCGCAGCTCTTCCATAAACTCTTCCGTACTGCAGCCCGCCATGTTCGAAGCTGAGTGAACAAGTGAATGCACAAGCGACAACAACAAACCGTTGCCATGGCGTTGAAGTTTGGATCTAGGAAACATTGCATTGTGGGATGCCACAGATCGCTCGATCGCTGAGAAGTGTTCTCATATAATCGCTGACGATTGCTGACGATCGCCAACGATCGCTGGAGTAGAACCTTGCTCTACTCCAGCGATCGTCAGCGATCGCGATCGCTGACGATCGCTGGATCGCTAGAAGTGTTCACATATGAACGCTGACGATCGCTGCTCAAATTGTGGACGATCCGGCGATCGCCAGCGATCATATGAGAACCAGCCTTTATTTAGGGTACGTTCGATTGACCGTATTCCGGAATAGGAATAGATGGAATAGTCTCTGGAAATCACTGGTTGAGGTACAATTTACACTGTAAGCTACAAATTCTTGCTGACATATGATATTCAGGATACAATTAGTATTCCAGTAGCTAAAAGAATCCAGTATAAGCGATTTGTAGTGATCATTCTGTTTATTCTTATTCCGGAATACGGTCAATCGAACGCACCTTTAATTAGTGGGTGGATACCAAAATAACCATGGCTTGCGGCAGGCTCTCTCTTTCTTTTCTCCCCATCCCCTCCCCCCTCTCTTTTTTCTCTCGCCCCAATCCCCCTAATCTCCGCTCGCTGCGCTCCGTTACTCCAGAGCCGCAACGCACGCTATAATGCTTCCATTGAAAATTACTACTGGCATTGTATTAGTTGACATATCAGACCATCTTCCTGTGTTTTGTATTTGCAATACTTCAACCAATAGAATTAAGAGTCTTTCTCTAATAATATTTTAATATCTTAATTTTCTCTTATAAATGCCTTAACATACAAAGATAAATTACCATATAAGTTTCATGTCAACCATACATTATCATTGTAATTATAAATTATCATTATTATTAATAATTTGCCATATGCATAAATCTAACGGAGAGTCCAGCAGCCCTTAGACGCTGGATGGTAGCAGGACCGGAAATAGCAAGAACAGTAGTGAAATAATTTGAGTGTACATATGGCGCACTAGAGCCCAATGACACCCGTCACCACGAGCAAGTCCCATCTGTTCAGAAAGCCTTCACTAAAGACGTCAAAAGCATGATCAGTGTAATTGAGGAAATGGGAAACCCATTCAGTGAAGATAGTACAGATCTTCTTATATTGGACACCAAGGAAATCATGTCTAAATGTGTCGTGGAAGCTATTTCAACAGCCAAGGCGAATGGACAGTTAAAGTATGACAAATATGTAGAGGAGCGACTTACTAAGCGGTCCAAAGCCATCACAGACACTATCGAACGGTGCAAGCTACCTTTGTTTGTCATGTCTGAGAAAAGGAAATCAAATAAGACAATTAATCAAGTTGCCGCTCTTAAGAGCGACTGCAGCCTATTTGCTAGACTGTACATCGCTTGCCAAGCAAGAGAGAGAAATCTCGACGAATTTTTCAAACACGAAAACAGTTCAAGTCCACCGGCACTTTCTTGTAATGGCAAGATGCGTACAGGCCAGAAATCGGAACTTATCACATGCATTGAAGTCAACACAACGTTGGAGCGCCCTTGAGTAGAAGTCAATGTTCTAGATGACGCAGCTGTCGTTAACATGCTTGCACCTGGAAAGTGCAAGACCTTCAAGGAATATACAGTAACTGTTTCTCCCTTATGTCATCAAGCAGGCACAGAATGTAAAGAGAATTTATCTGGTATGGGATCGTTACCTGCCAAACAGCCTAAAGCAAGGTACACGTGAAGGTAGAGGCTCAGGAGCTCGTAGACGTGTGTGCGATAATGCATCGATACCTTTAAATTGGAAGGCATTTTTGAGGCTGGTGAGAACAAGAAAGAGCTGTTCCAGTATCTTGCAGAGAATGTCGCATCTATCAACCTACCACTAGTAGAGGTGATCAGTACGGCTGATGTGGATATCATCAGCTCCACCACAGTAGACAAGGAGGGTCTGGCACCGTGCAACCACGAGGAAGGGGATACGCGTATCTTCGTCCATGTCAGTAAAGCATGCATCAGTAAATGGTATGAAGAAGATCCTCATACGAACTGTTGACACGGACGTTGTCATCCTAGCAATTGCATTTGCGCACAAGTTACAAGTAGAGGAACTGTGGGTTGCCTTTGGTGTAGGCAAGCATTTGCGGTACCTGCCGATCCATAAGATAGCCAGTTCATTCACCACACAGCAGTGCGAAGGGCTACCGTTCTTTCACGCCCTCACCGGATGTGACACCGTATCGTATTTTGCAGCAAGGGGAAAAAAGACTGCATTTCAAGCATGGAAGTGTTATCCCGAGGCGACTGAAGTCTTCCGTAGTCTATCATCACCACAAGCAATGGTCTCTGAGGAGCAATTCAGGGTGTTGGAGCGGTTAGTGGTTATAATGTATAGGCGAACGAGTTCCCATGAGACTGTCATCAATGCACGGCAAGCCATGTTTGCTCAAGGCACTAAAATCATCGAGAGTATCCCACCAACTCAAGCGGCTCTGGAGCAACATGTCAAGAGGGCAGCATTTCAAGCCGGTCATATCTGGGGCCGCACACTAGATCCTATCCAGGAGCTTCCAAGTGCAGCAGAGTGGGGATGGCATCTTTCTCCAGAGGGATGGACACCGACCTGGACAACCCTACCTGAGGCATCAAAAGCATACAATGAGCTAATCAGATGTGGTTACGTTGCAAGCGTGCATACCGGGGACTGTGCAAGTGCACTAAAGCAAACCTGCCCTGCACTGCGCTGTGCACCTGCAATGTCAATTGCTACCAAGAGTGAGAAAAGCTGGCAAATAATATTTTGTAGACTAAAAACTGTGAATAACATTGAGATTCTCGTGGGAATGTTTTTTTCGAAATGTTTCCTTCAATAATTCACAAGAAAATTTAGCTCAAATGATGTTTTAGATTATATATTTTTTTTCATGAATTGGGTACCCTGTGGTTTTCAATATAAAACATGGGAACTTTTGTTGACGAATAACTGGCGAACATGTTAGGATCCAAAGTGGTCCTAATCTTATATTATTACCCACCCTGAAAGGACCACGCAGATGAAATTTGGTACTTTATTGGTACCAATTTGAACAATTTTTCACTTATCTTCCAGACTATACCTTATTATAGGAAATTAACAATGCACGTTGACAACGCGAAAAAAATTAACGTTACACTAAATTAACGCGAATTTTTCAAAAGTTAGGTTTACATGCATTAAATTAACGCGAATTTTTCGATAAGCATCTTGCTTTATTTACTGCGATTTTCATAATTCTGCAAACTCGCACTTTACATTTCTGAACGCCAAACTGCGTTTTGGCTTCCGTCAATAAAACCTTCCAAGACAAGTGCACGGATGTTTCTAAGTTTTTTTTAAAGCCGAAAATTTGGGTTTGAAGCCTAACTAGACCCTATCAATTCAAAAGATCTTTCAAAGCCTCACGGTGAAATCACCAAGAGCTGCTCACTCGTTTGATTGACGGAAACCAAACCGCAATAGTGACTCTGAAGAGCCAATAGAGGAGTCATGAACTAATAAGGTTTTGAAATGAAATAAAGGTGCTTTAAAATAACAATGTTGTAAAATAGCGTGCATTAAATTTACATCGACATTAATTAAGATACATTAAATTAACGCGAATTTTGTAAAATCGCGTTAATAAAGTGCATTGTTAATTTCCTATAATAAGGTAACAGGCGTTTAATATATGAGGCTGAAATTGTCATTCAACGGTGTAAGATGGATTTGTATTGTACTGGGAGTGATGGATTTTTTAAATAATTGCCACTGTCTTGTTTTTCTACTTACAACAAACAAAGTTAGAGGTTTATGTAGATATAAAGAAATGTTTTTAAAATGAGTAAAACGTGCTTTTAAGATGAGGTCAAATAACATAATTTGTGAGCAAGATTTTGAACTGAACCACTAAACGTACAGTATATATAATTAATGCTCCAAATATAATTATCTCCTTCATGTGCATGTAATTGGTGCATGTAATATTATAGGTCTTATAGCCGGTACATGAACCACAGGCAGCCCAAGCTCTAAACATTTAGCTAATACTTACAGCGTTTGTATGGGAATTTCAACGAGCTAGAAATACGAAAGAAGTAATGAATAAAATGCCTTACCTTGCTTCCATAGTGTATTACTTGCTGTCTGTGTGGTAACATGGTTGATATGAAGCGATTTTAGCGAGTTTTCATTTCCTCTGCTATCGCTTCATATAAACCCTGTTACCACACAGACAGCAAGTAATACACTATGGAAGCAAGGTAAGGCATTTTATTCATTAATTCTTTCGTATTTCTAGCTCGTTGAAATTCCCATACAAACGCTGTAAGTATTAGCTAAATGTTTAGTGCTTGGGCTGCCTGTGCATGAACTATATCCTCTGGTTGAATGTTTCAAGGCATTTCAAATATAAGTTCAGAAATGAAAGTATATAAGTGCAGGCATAGCGGAATATATACTCTGTTTTGTTTTAATTGCATGGTCTTATAAATCTTTCAGATCATTAGGCCATCCCAATTGGCCGGTAACAAAACGAGCAGGGGACTGGGACGGAATTTATCAGAATTACTCTAATTCTAAAATGAAGTTGATCACATGATAGAGCATGTTGAAATTAGCATGTGTGCCAAGTTTGACGTGATTCATGTGAATTTTGTCTGAATTATAAGCAATTGAAATTTCTTTGTCCCTCCAAAATTTTACAATGAATGTATGGTTTGGAGGGACAACGTTAAAAAATAAGAGAGTTTGTATGGGAAAATAGACATATTTGATGCCTTCTAGCATCGTCAATTTTGAGCCAAAGTTCACCAAACTTTCCAGACTAGCTAAGTTTGATCTGTTCTTTTGGAAAATAATGCTCACTTTGACTAGTTATTAATTGAATTAGTTTTACTGACTCAGTTCCAGTCTCCCGCTCGTTTTGTTACTGGCTAATAAAATGTTTTGTTCACTATAGCCCTGTCTCGTGATGGTGGGTGGGTCGGTCGGTCGAAAAATAAACTCTACGGGGTCTGGAACCAAGCCGGTTTGAAAACTTTGAAGACTACTTTTTCTTCTACTAGTTGTGGATTGACAATTTGCATGAGAAAGGCAAGAAACTAAAACGTAGAGTGCTCGGAAAAGAGGTATAAGTAAAAATATTTAACTTTTTTATTTAAATTAACTGTTTCCCAAAAAAATAGGTCGGTCTTAAACCTTGCAATTTTTTTTGCTGTTCCCAAAAAATACGATGGGTCGATCGGGCGATGGTAAACGAAACATTCAGTTGATCAGGAAAGCAACAGAGAAAGGTGGAAACTGCAGAAATTTTCCTGTGATACAGTTAGTAAAAGTTTCAATGTTTGTTCGCGTGCGCTGTTGACGCCATTATCATGCCATTTTCGAACAGAGCGCGGGTGCCAGCGTCCGAGTCCCCAGCAGAATAAAGAAAATGACGGTACAGCTTGAGCTAGGACGATCTTGTCATCGGCTTTTACTACGAAAACTACTTGGGGTAGACCCGGGTAGACTCAGATATGTTAAATGAAGAAGGGTTAAATTAACTACACATCCATACAGAATGACAAAAGACGATAAGTACAGCGAATTTGAAGTAGAAATGATCTCTTCTATAAACTAGTACTGGGCAACGCAACTCGCCAGCTGTCAGAATATTTTACCATCCCCGCGTGACGTGACCTGTCAAAATTGACCAATCAGAGGGTATACCAGGAGCTGGTATACTGGAACGAGGTCGTTCATAGAAGTTCCGCAGGCTCTCTTTTTTCGCTTTCCCCTTTCTCTCCCCAAGTCCCCCTCTTCTTATTTTCGCCTGCGTTTTTCTTTCGCTCCCTTTCCCACTATCTTAGAGCCTGGAACCACAGGGAGCCCACACATAACGTTTGTATTTGATTTCATAAGGGATGTATGGAGAGCAATTTAAAGTATCGAAGTATTGCAAAAACATGCATATTTGAACATAAAATAAACGTTTATTTACCTTATCTGTTGTGTTTTGTCGTCCCGTTGGCTTAAAACCTCAAATCTTGGCGATTTGTAACGGTCCTGAGTTCGCTGTTCGCATGTATACTAATAGTATACATGCGAACAGCGAACTCAGGACCGTTACAAATCGCCAAGATTTGAGGTTTTAAGCCAACGGGACGACAAAACACAACAGATAAGGTAAATAAACGTTTATTTTATGTTCAAATATGCATGTTTTTGCAATACTTCGATACTTTAAATTGCTCTCCATACATCCCTTATGAAATCAAATACAAACGTTATGTGTGGGCTCCCTGTGCTGGAACAGGCTAGCATCCATGTTGTTCTGGCGCCAATTTTTTTTATTGACAGGCTGAAAAGGTCACGTGACCAGGTCCTGCAAAAGGCCTATTCCCTGGCTATAGCTCCAACTCTATATTTCTCTTCAATGGTAATACCTGCCTCATATACCCATGCGCTTTTTTGAAGAGATATATACTAGTAGACAGCAAAGGTGGGTTTCGAACAAAGAATGGAGTCAAGCAAAACATTTACAGTCTGTTAAGTCCGGCAGCATTCAGTTGAGGTTTGAAGCACTGAAGTTGTTTGATAAACCGTAATTTCAGGGACGGGGTGGGGAAGGGGGGAGGGCTATAGCCGAAAAAATAAGTCTCTTGTTCTCAGTCAGTTTTAGACGATAGTTTGGTCATACCGGCTCAATGGCCATTTTTAGCCCCTCCCCCCCCCCCCCCCCCACTTTTTTTAGCCCCCATTTCACTTGAAATTTCGCTCCGCCGTCCCTGAATTTTGCACAAATCGTGCAGCTAAATTTAAATTGACCTAGGTAGCCAATGGAGAAACTGTGTTTCATTTAGTCCTTTCAATCAAGAGGCCATATTTAGCCGTTTTATCAGAGCAGCAAAGACGCTGATTAACTTCACGGTAAAGTTTCTTGTTCGAAATACATAATTTTGTAGAAAAGTTAACCCCCACCCTTCCCCCAACGAACACAAATCGCTAAACCAGGGGGGTTGTGGTGACCTTCGTTCCCAGGGGTCTTTACGCGCCTAATCCAAGATGGCGCGTAAAGACCACTGGGTACTCGCCCCAGTCTTCTCTCTGTCAAAGCATTAATAAAAGATGGCGGACGCCAGCGCTGGGGAAGAAATGGGTTGCAAAGTATCCGTTCCTGATATTACCGTGAGAAATTTACAAGAAATCATTACTGATCCAGCTAATGGCAAGTACATTATGCCCTCGCGACCATATGATGAAGTGTTTGGTGGAATCTTTCTTGGGGGAGCGTAAGTATTCGTGCAATATAGCCGGACTTTGAGTTTGATCATGCCTAACGCCTAACGGCTACATTATAAATAATAAGTACATGTAGCTTAAATTATAATATTTGCCTATAAGGCTATATTCAGTATATGATATCATTATGGTCGTTCAGGTCCCGTTAAAATTCAAAGAATTCTGGAAGCATTTTAACAAGTATCTACATCATTTGTACTTGTAGCTAGACTGTTAATTATGTTTTAGTGTGTGAGATGGCGAGAGTATAGACTAATAATAATATTAATAATAGCCTATTAATTGGTGCAATTCAAGTACTCGGGGCCGGAAGTGGGAATTGAATTACTCAGACGTCCCTTGGCGTCATTTCCGGTGATGCCACTTCCGGGAAATAAGTGAAGGAAAGAGAAATACTGAAGCAGGCGCGTGGCACCGGAATCAAACCCAGGACATTGGGTTGCAAGACCTGTCCTCTACCAACTGAGCTAACGTGGCTTGACACAATTGCATGGACAAATCACATATTCTTATACCTTACCTATTGTTATTCTAATTAAGAACCACTACATTTTGGAAAGCACTGTGGACTCAAGCCGGATCCGTCTTGGTGGCCTTTTGGCCCTATCATCGGATAGGCACAGTGTCGGACTATAAGCTACGTAGATGGGAGAAAAAAATACATTTTGGCAAGAAGTCGGAACCGGCTCCAGTTCCCCAGTGTGGGCCTTGCGGCCTCCTCATCGGGTAGGCACAGTGGCAATAAGCTACATATATGTAGGTGGGAGAGAAAAAATATTTTGGCAAGCACTGGGGAACTCTCCTCATCGGGTAGGCACAGTGACTAAGTTGTTATATATTGAACCAGTTTGATTTTGTAAATGATCAGTGAAGTGACCAGTTTCTAAATATTGAATAAATTCTGAAAAAAATTCTAAAAAATTCTACTTTTCGCATGTACATGTAACACTGTTTGACTGGGATTGACGGAGCGTATAATGAACACAGCAGGGATGCCTATGAATGCATTACGTCAAAATTAGAGATTCATGAATTATAAATTAGAGAGCAGTGAAACATGACTTCCGGCCCCGAGTACTTGAATCAAGCCCCCCAATTTAGTACAAGGAGGCTCAGAATAACTGAAAAGCTACATGTAAACTCGGCTGAGCCACCGAAAATCAATTTGCATGCATAATTTGTAAAGATGATTAGAACACCGGTGTCACATGCACACCCCCTAATTCCCCCTAACCCTACCCCCCCCCCCCCCCCCCCCCCCCTCTCCCGTATTAGATCCCTGGTGATTTCGCCCTCCCTGCAGCGAGATCTCTAGTATTTTCGCCCCCCTCTTTGGCCCCCCTTCAGCGATTTCGCCCCCCCCCCCCCCCCCTCCTTGAAACTATTTTCTCGTTGAACAAACTACCGGTAAACTGATGAAGCCCAAAATGGTTGGAAACATTATTTGTTCATTACGTTTTGAATTAGGTCTTTTATCGTGACATACTTGATTATAAATAGGCTACAGAATTACTATGGACTAAGAGAATGTCCTACTTACAGAACTAGTATTTAAACTACTACAGGACTAACATATAATACTTATACTGGACAGGACTAATAAACTAATGCAGTACTGTAACATGTACACTGTACAATGTGATTGTGCAATTAAGTTAATATTTGCTAACAAGTTCTTTTTTCAGACAGTTCTTAAATTTATGTTTAGTTAGAAATTTTATGTGGTTTAATAAGCACTTCGCCTCACCTCTGTGGCCCAGGTTCGATTCCCAGATGCAGCGCCATATATGAGTTGAGTTTGTTGGTACATGTACATGTATCTTGCCCTTGCTCTGAGGTTTTTCTCCGGGTTCTCACGGTTTTCCTTCCTCTGAAAAAACCAACATGCTAAAATTCCAATTCAATCTGAGGATTAGCCGGATCCTGGCTTTGATCAGCCCTGTGGTTGTTTCAGGTCCCATTAGAAATTCAGAGTTTTACAAGGCTGGGCATGTACACGTACGATTGCAACACTGAATTAGGAGGGTGTATGCGATACCGGATTGAGTTTCATTCTGGAACAAGTTCATCCTGGTCGCCACTTGTAGCTCAGTATTATTGTGATATTGTTTATGTTGTGGTTCAATTATTACCTCCAGTACAAATATTTTTGAACCAGTACAAATTTTTTGAACCAGTACCATTTTTTTGAACCAGTACCATTTTTTTGAACTTGTTCATTTTTTCAAGATTCTAAAAAGGGATTTTTTTTTTTTTTTGGGATTCATAAAAAAAAGGGGTTTAGTTTTTTTGGGGGGGATTTAAAAAGAAAAAAAAAATCCACCCACCCCTACAAAATATTTTTTGTCAACCCTCCCCTCTCCCCTCCCCTCCCCTCCCCTAGCTGTTGTGGATGGAAGGAAGCCGGAGAAAAACCTCAGAGCAAGGGCGAGATAATATGGCACCATGCGCCACCCCGACTCAAAGAAATGCTGTAACTATTCTCTTGTTCTCTCATCAAAGAATCACCCACAGAGGATGTAAAAATACGCAAAAATGGATAAATGATCAAGAACTACACAGAAATAATGCAAAAAATACAACATTTCTGTTTCGCTTT
This sequence comes from Actinernus sp. WN-2022, assembly GCA_030867875.1. Classification (NCBI taxonomy): domain Eukaryota; kingdom Metazoa; phylum Cnidaria; class Anthozoa; order Actiniaria; family Actinernidae; genus Actinernus; species Actinernus sp. WN-2022. Next base: position 11,121,502 of record JAOWCC010001589.1, read on the forward strand.
GCCATTCCAAGTGGAGTTCACAAGGGCCAATAACAAGCAGATTATTTTATTAAAGCCAGTTAGCACTCCTTCCAGTAACTCCAAGCAAACTCAGTCATTCCTAACACAATCCAAGACCTATATAAACTGAACATTTAAAAAAATTACTTCGGTAAACCCAAGTGCTCACTAATTTAGGGTTTTTAGAGCTAGTCACTAAATTAGGCTTTTTAGGGCTAGATTACTGAACAACACAAAAATGCTTCTTCAATGGTCATGTGAGCAAATCCAAACCCTACCCTACATTTAAAAACACCCCAACCGTCAACAACGGGTGCTCACTGATTTAGGGTTTTTAGAGCTAGTCACTAAATTAGGCTTTTTAGGGCTGGATCACTGAACAACACAAAAATTATGCTTCTTCAATGTATGGTCATATGAGCTAATCCAAACCGTGGGGGGGGGGGGGAGGGGGATGGATATTTTCTGGAACTACACATTGTTCAATTTAGTGCTATTAAGTACTATTTGTTAAGAAATGTTTCATGGATATTACTTTAAGATTCTAATTGCACAAATCTTTCAAAATCTTGCACAAATCTTTCAAAATCCTATTTTAAGATTTTTGATAAATCTTCCAAAGATCTTGACTAGAATTTATCTTAAGATTCTTGCCATGATCTTGGCAAGATCTTATATTAAGATTCTTGCCAAGATCTTGGTACATTTAAGATCTTGATCAAGACCTTGGCAAGATTTATCAAGAATCTTAAGATAAGATCTTGCCAAGATCTTGAAAAGAATCTTAATACAAGATCTTGCTAAAATCTTACCAAGATCATGGCAAGATCGTGCTGAGACCTTGGCAAGATCTTGACAAGATCTTGACAAGATCTTATCTTAAGATTCTTGATGAATATTGCCAAGATCTTATCTTAAGATTCTAAAGACCTTGCCAAGATCTTGCCATGATCTTGCCAAGATCTTATCTTAAGATTCTTGATGAATCTTGCAAAGATCTTGCTAAGACCTTCAGCAAGATCTTTGCAAGATTCAGCCGAAATAAGATCTTGCCAAGATCTTACAGGATCTTGGCAAGATGCTCAACCTGGGAAATATTGTACAATAATTAAAATAATGTTTATAGTAAAAGTCTCCAAACATGGCATGTATTGTATGGTATACAGATTGGCTTTGTGTTGTGATTCAGGTCACAATCATTCAAATCTAATATAAGATTACAATTATTGAAGGGGTCCATGCAAGAACAACGTAAATGACTTTTGATCAAGTTCTAAATTCTCTCTTAGAAAACAAAGAATATCAAGAAGAATTTGGAATTTGATCAGAAGTCACTTACGCTGTTCTTGCACGGACCCATTCAATTGAAGGGCTGTGTGCAACAAGGACGTCAGTGACTCCTGATCACATCCTAAATTCTCCTTCAATTTCTTTGTTTTGTAAGGGAGAATTTAGAGTATGATCAAGAATTACACCATTTTTGCACACAGCCCTAATCAATTGGGTGGGGGGTTGCATTGCTGCTGTAGAGGAGGCTATTACTTTTATAAAGTTATGGTACATGTACAGTATGTGCATGTTCATACATGTATATCTTTTCAAACATCACTTCCTTTACTTTAATACCCAGGTCTACAGCTCTCAACGAAGCAGAGTTGCAAAAGTTAGACATTACACATGTGCTGAATGCTGCTAAAGGAACTAAGAAATTCTCCCAAGTTGACACTGATGCCAGCTACTACAAATCTGGGATAGTATTTCATGGAATCCCAGCAACTGATGTTTTTATGTTTAAAATCAGCAAATACTTCAAAGAAGGGGCAGACTTTATTGCAAGTTCTGTAGGAAGCAAGAAATCTGGTCCAAAGAATGGCAGAGTATATGTACATTGTAAGGAGGGTGTCAGCCGCTCGACAACTCTTGTACTGGCATATCTTGTAACCTATCAGGAGATGGGAATTACTGAGGCTTTACGGACAGTCAGGAGTAAGAGGGAAGTTGGCCCTAATCCTGGGTTCTTGCAACAATTGATTGATTATTCATATACGTTGGAGAGATGTTATTGACAGCTGAGATGGCTACAAATTCAATTCAATGGAACTAGGTAACTGAAATGCAATGTACAAATTGAAATCAACATATGTTTGCCAAGTTCGTCTTTCCAAATGGATTCCATTTTTGGATAATTAAATTTGGATTAACCATAATTATTATGCACGTTGTATGAGAGCATGAAAATTTATTCATTGCATACAATGTATACAATTTACATGTATAGACCAGCTAAGGTTAATTATTGCACAGACAGTTGTGTAATAGGGCTGACAGGGTCTGTTTACGTTTTTGAGCTTTCAGAAAAGTGAGGAAAGTGATGTCATGCGAGACCAGTAATTACAAATACAATGTAACTGAAGTAGACTCTAAAACCAAATGGCAGTCTTGTTTCTAGATTTCGAATGTTGACCTGCAGCAGGTTTAACTTAAAAGCCTTGCCATTTCCAGCACTAAATTAGCAAATTGAGAGAAAAAATGAAAATTGTCAATCAGTGTGTCATTGAATTTTATTCTGTAAGATTTCATATGCTGTTGGAGTTTATTTTGATGCAAATAGTTGCATTCATACTTTCCCGACACATCGTAGATTTCAAACTATCAATTGAATCTCCAAATCCATGTGCAGGCTTAATTGAAAAGTCTGCTGTAATACTGTCTGTGTTACTGGTCTCATGTGAGATAAATTAGCTGTCAAATAAAATCAATAAGTAAAAATTACCAGCTTTATTAATTCACTAAGCTATAAAATACTGGGTTTTATGCACAACAAGAAAACAAATTACTGCTGTGACGTCACACCTTCATGTTGTGCATAAGAACCCGGTAATTTATAGTTTGGTGAATAATAAACAGAATCTTACATGGCAGCTTAAACTGCTTGGAGATAAGGTTCTATTTTCTTGTGGTGTATTTGTTGTAATAATATACATGAAAAAAATTCTCAATTCTGATTGGTTGAGGGAATGCAATTTCAAGGAAACACAGTGCAGAAAAAAGGAAACATAGTGCAGAAAAAAGGAAACATAGTGCAGAAAAAAGGAAATATGATGCGAATTTCTTTGGAAAGCAATGAAACATTTCCTTTCGACTTCTGAGAACACTCCAACAATTTGAATGAATTTGAAAGTGTGAACTATTATGGTTTGTTGACTGAATAAATTACTTTGTCACATGACTCGCCAACGTCACTTCCTGGCATTTTTTTTCATGTATATAATTAATAATTATTTTGATGAGCTGCTGAAAGGAATATTAATACTAAAAAATAGTATGTGGAAAATTGTGTAATACATAGGGGATATTACAGTACATGGCCATGTGGAGATAATTTATGTGTGACCACAGCAAATGTGTATTAGTATAGGTAATCATACAGTTTTCTCGTGTAATTTGGGATTAATTTTCACTTGTGGTTTTTTTTCAAAGAGCTCAAATTGCACTCGCCCTGCGGGCTCATGCAATTTTGAAACTCTTTGAAAAACCCACTCGTGCAAATTAATCCCAAATTGCACTTGAAACCGTATGATTACCTATACTAATACACATTTGAAAGGAAAGTTAGAGGTGAGAACCTGTAGACCAGCTTGAGAAAAAAAAAACAGATACCAGAATCTTCTATCACCTCTGATTGGTCAGATTCAATGTGCTGATTGATAGCCATCAAGTATCGACATAATCAGCATGTACTGATTAAAACCTAATGAAATAAACAATTAATAAACACTACCATAAACGAAAGCAAATAAAAACATCTCAATGTCTTTGAAAATAAGTGTTTCAAAAATATTACCAAAAGTCTTTCTAAATAAATTTGCCATGCACACTTGTAAACAAACCATGATCTAGCATGCATTGTACTCGCGTTTCGAAGTTCTTGCATTGCATTGGACTTGAAACTTTTTGTATTGTTTAACTTTGTGCATGTTCTTACAGTTGGGCCGCAAAAAGTGGATTATCCACTCTTTTCTTCTTGTGCGTTCTTGCGGCTGAGCTGCAAAAAGCGGGTTATCAACTTCTTGCAGGACTTCTTGCGGGTGCATTATTTTTTAGCTGCACTGTAGTCATTGATACAGGGAAGTTTGGTATCCTTCCTGCTGGATTCTTCAAAGCCTTTCGCTTATTTTCACGCTTTTTTTCCCAGGAAGAACTGATAATTATTCCTTATTAGAAAGGAAACACTTAAAATCTAGGGACCCTATAATTAAACACTTTTAGAAATTATGTGCAGAGATCAGCACAAAAAAAGCTAGACCGGTGAGCTGTCAAACTTGTATAAATGTTAATCCGACAGGTGATTGACAGAAGTGTGACCCAGCCATACCAAATAAATTAGGGGTGGTTCAAGTTTCAGTGAGTACTAAGAGGTTACTTGTACAAATCCTTTGTTTATTTGGCGGGACCTCTTCCCTTCCTCTCCCCAGTCCCCCAAGAGAGCCTGTTCAGTGACTCACATCCTTACAAAACCTTTTGAAGTGTTTTAAAAAGCAATGGAAAATAAACCAGTTCACATAACCCATGTAATATTGCTTGCACATTTGCACTTTTTGGTCCATATTTTCACTCCAAAATGCCAAGTTTTATCTTATGCTAGTGTACACTTAAAGTGCCCCTCGACTATTTTGCAATTTTTATATATATGAAACTTTGAAAGGTTTTGAGTACTTCTGCGAAGAAATTTTTGGCTTACAGAGGATACTCTATGTTCTAGGCTTGTTTGAAATGGTGAAAATGTGACCTCTCCTGACCCATTACTGTGTAAGAAAAAGCCTGGGTCGATTCCCTATCTTACGTCATCCAATTAATTTGACTTTGCAATAACTTGAATAAATATTTAGCATTTTGTCTAAAATAGCTGTTTTCTTTACTAAAATCTCACAGACTGTATATTCTCTATATATCGATGCTGTTGTGAATAGAAAGGCGTCATGGACAATAATGCATTAATGAGGTGACGTAAGATAGGGAATCGACCCAGGCTTTTCCTTACACGGTAATGGGTCAGGACTCACCAGAGGTCACATTTTCACCATTTCAAACAAGCCTAGAACATAGAGTATCCTCTGTAAGCCAAAAATTTATTCGCAGAAGTACTCAAAACCTTTCAAAGTTTCATATGTATAAAAATTGCAAAAGGGGTTAGTTGCACTTTAACTGTAGGTATTACCAGAGTCTATAAGATTACATTGAAGGAAATATCACATGAGTTCAATATTTTCTGAATTATTCAGCTGCTGTTTATTAGTTTAATTTATATTAAACATGATGCTTTGTACAGGATGATGTTACAATATTCAGTTAAGAGTACTTTTATTCATAATACTGATAATGAAAATTTCATGTAAACCAAACCACAATTTTCTTGTTTCTCAAAAGTACAAAATATGTACCTGTTCTTTGATGGAGGAATATTGGCTCGTAAATGTAGTTGCATGCATAAAGTTTATTTAAATAATATCATAAAATCCTTTTTTACTCTACATATGGTACATATTCTTTTTATAACCTCTCTTAAAAATAATTACCTATTAAGATAAAACACCTCAACAAAACAGATGTTTGACTGTTTTACAAACTAAGGTGCACTTTTAATTCATATGCTTCATAAAGAGACCACAATAAAACTCTTTTACATTCAAATTTGGACTTGACAATGAATATAATGAGTATAATAATAAAAATACCTACAGGCCCATCCCCAGGTCCGCTAAATGAGGGGGTTTGTTTTGTACCAGCATACAATGCAACAGTCAAATCTCAAAAGTTGCACTTTTAACAAATTTAGATGTCCTGTACATTACATGTAAATATGCATGTACAGTACATGTATGTGATGGTATAATATAGTGATGGGGCAACATTAGCCTGACCCAGACTAACAAAACAGTGGCGATAATATCCCTATTAAAGTTGCATTCTGACTTTACATAACACATCTGTTTAATTAAATAAAGAAAGTTAAACTCTCATATCAGAGTCTGATTTTACAGTAAACTTTAATTTTACAATCTAGAAACTTTTCTAAGTCCTAAAACTGGTCTCATAACAGGGACCTTCTGTTATACATGTACATGTATATCTCATTTACATGTACTATTTCCTCTTTGGTTTAGGAGGTGCTGGCCGTGCTTTAATATCTTTACAGCGTGGTATGTGTCTATCGGCTGTGCCAGGGTCGAATTTTCTTTCACAGTAAGGACATTGGACATAGTGTGGATTCTCCATAACAGGAGGCGGCTCACTGCTAGCACCTTTAGCATAGCGGATAGCCTTGATAAAGTTATTGTGTTGAACCCTCCAGTCTACTTTATGAGCCTGAAGATAGAAATGAAATATAAGAAATATAACTGCCAAAAAACTATTTAGATGGTGTAGGGCTTACTTGGCTACATGTATGCAGTGCAGGGCTCGTGTTTGCTTCCGTGAGATTTTTCGAGAATTTGCACCTGTTTTTTGTTATCTAACCTCTTTTATGCTCCCCCATATTTTAATGTCAAATGCAAACCCTGCAGTGTCAGAACAAAGTGCACCTTAAAACTTGGTTGGCTGCATCATTGATTACTGACCTGTGAACCATGCACTAACCATGCATCCACTTACAGTACATGTACCAACAACCGAATACCCACTTTAACCAACCATTTTTTTATGATGTAACTTAATTGTTCACTACATGCAGAAAGTGAAATTTAGACCGGCTGTACTTCAGCAGGTTTTTAGATTATTTTATGTACAGTAATTAACAGGCTATAAACATCAATGCAAGTTTTCACTGACAAAACAAAGTAACCCAATCAGTGTAGCCCCAATGGGTTTATTGGGGTCACTTGGAATCTCTGATATCGGTAGGTGCACACACAGAATATAAGTTGTTGTCAACAAGTATTTTCAAACACACCAGTCTTGGTATAATAATTGATACATTAATTGTACCTTTTTTATAAATCGTTTAAGGTAAAAATTTGTGTACTTGGTAGACTGTTCAATAATAAATTCACATACACATACTGTGTAGGTTTTGTAATCATACTGCAGCTCCTGCAATATGGGCCGAAGGCCCTTACAAGTGGAGCGCCATACATACACATGTATAACATGAGAGTAAAATGTTAGCGACATGTTCTCGCCCAACCATACACCAGCGCATCGGGTGCTCAATTTTGCATGGCTTTTAATGGCGTCCTGTCCGTTACATTCAATCCTCCGTTTATGGGAATTTGTGATTTTCTAAATTACATGTATGATTTGTCAGTTGTGTTGTATCCAGGGGGAGGGGGGGTTACTTCCATATATGGACTATACAGGATGATCCGCTGGACAGGGCACATGGTTTTTCGAGTTTCTGGTCTTAGACAGGGTATCCATTTTCACATCGACAGATCTTGAACAGGGTATGGTATTTAACTAGTGCTTATTTAGTTATGTCGACACTCATTACACTGTGTACAAGATCGCAATAAACACTGACATCCAAGTATAGATAATTTGTTATTTGTCTTATAGAGGAATATAGAATTTTAACACTTTGTTTTGAACAGGGTGTGGAAATTTGAGTTTTTTTTGCCCCCGTGTTTTGTGTACACACAAACTAATTTCCACTATTCATGTACATGTACTAGGAACACATAATTTCTTTATAACATAAAGTGCTTTTTACCTTCTTCTCAGGCTTGTACTTGCCACTCAAGATATACTGGGCATTCTCCATCCCTGCCACTCGTTGTTTTCTCGTATCAAACACTTTTCTCTTGGACTGAGTGTTCTTGGCACAAACTTTTTCATGCTTTGCTAGCCTATCTATAGCAAACTTCCGTCCACAGATGGAGCAGGGAGAGAGATTAATATCAGGATGTTCTGCATTTTCAGCCTGCTCTATATAATAACTTGTAAAATCTGTGGTTGGTACATGTAGTTCTTGTGTCTCCGTAGGTTCTGATTTTGGTATTTCAATCTGAGGTTTCGGTTTTACTGTTTTGACTTTCTTTGGTGCTGATTCAGCCTGTTCTTCCTTTGACATGTTTTGACTCAACATCTTATTTTCACTATCTTCTCTTTGGTACTGCCTAATCTCCATTTGTTTATTGATTTGAAATTTTTCTTCTTCCTCTTTCTCTAACTGTTCCTGTTCTTCAAGCTCTTGTTGTTGTTTCTTTATCCCTTCAAGTTTCTCTTGTTCAAGTCTAATCCTTTCCAACAGTTCTCTTTCCCGCATTGAAAGAGATATTACCTCCTGTTCTGATTCCTTATTCTGCTTCATATTTTGATGTCTCTCTAAGCGTTCTTGTCGCTCCTTATCCTGCTCAATTTGCCACTTCTGAAAATCAGTAGGTTTAGCATTTTCCCTAGTACCTGCAGTAATGTTTATTTTTTGTTGGCTAAGCCTTTTTTCCCTCAGTGCTTTGAGTTTAGCTAAGTTTGGTAGTGCATCATCAGTCACTGTACTCCATGTGTCATTGTCGCTATTATTTTCCACATTGTCGATATGTTGCGGCACATGTACATTTCCTGTTATTTTTGCTTGCAATGCTGCAGGTTTTTGTTTTGCTGGAGGCCTAGGAATGTGCACTTGTTGCTTATTGTGCAGTACCATCCTCGGCTGAACACCCACCAGTTTCTGTTTTGAGGTGGGAGGATGTACCCTAACTGCTTGCGTTGTCTCAGTCTCCAAATCTTCCTCATCAGACATTAATGTTGCATATGTTTCATACCTTCGGTTAGGAGTTGGTGGCTTAAGTGGCTTAGAAAAGTCCCTTCGCAATGGGGGTAGAGGGTTCTGCTTATCAATGCCCATGCTTTTTTTACGATAATACCTGTTCCTCCCACTATTATTGCGATTTCCTTGAACATTATAAGTTGTACCAGTATTTGCTTCTCGTATAATTTTCTGGGGGGACCCCTGAGGGGAATAACCCACCTGACTCTGCCCCTTCATTTTATTGAAGTGAGATTCAATTGGAGGGAGAAAAGCAGGGTTCTCCTGTCCTTTCGCTGAAGCTTCCATTGCCCTTCTTTCAGCGAAAAAAGCCCTAACAGTCCCACCACTTTGTATTTTGTGGGTTTTCCTTGAAACATGTTCTCTTACTTCATTCCGTCTGTCCTCTACATCCTTTTGTCTTTTCTTCTCATAATTCTGTTTCATTAATTCAAGTCGTGAAAACTTTTGCGGCTTCTCCTTATGCCCTTTGCCACGCATGTTGTGTGGCATTTCAGAGAGCTGTACTGATGACGCAGACATCTGAGCTGTATCTGGCATTGGAACACAGCTGGGCTGTTGCCGATTTACAGTACTGAATTGTCTGTCATAGAGAGCAGCTTGGGCCATCAACTCCAACCTTGAGAAAAAACTGAAAGAAAAAATAATTTAATACAAAATATATCAGTTGACTCCAAAACCAACATTTTAATCAGAACAAATTTGCAGCTACAGACCCTTTGCATGTGACGTCATAGCCGCCATGTTGGTGTACAGTTAACAATAGATTCTTCGTTAGCTTCTTTTGTTCTGTACACCAACATGGCCGCCATGCCCTTTGTCATTTGAATCTCTGGGGATTGAATGCAAACCATCTATACTGTACATAGCCTGCTTGCAGGCGGTGGAGGGTGTTTTTTTGCGCAGCAAACGGATCATGGCCGTGGGATCGAATGACAAATGGAGGGGGAGGGGGGTGGGGGAAAACAAGCAGATCTGAAAGACCTGCTTGTTCTCCCCCACCCCCCTCCCCCCTCAATTTTTCATTCGATCCCAGGTCTCAATCACGCTCGGCCAATATGGCGGCCGTGATCCATTTGCTGCGCGAAAAAACACCCTCCACCGCCTGCAAGCAGGCTATACTGTACATGGACAAACTGATTAGCCCTGCATGCTAATCTTTAATTATCATTTACTGTATGCAGAGTACATGTTGTCTCCAGGATTTGGGGGTATAATTATAAAGTTCAGGCAAAATAAGAAATGGGACAGTAATTTTAAATGGGGAAAATATTTGGGAGTAAGGTCAGACAAAGTCAGAAAACAAATGGGAAAAAGTGGGTTTATTAACTAATGCTACCTGATGGGGGAAGGGGGACAGTTCCTTGGGGAAGTGGTCTGCCCCCCCTCCCTATATCACCCTCTGGCAAGATTACCCTGTGTACAATGTATGTGTATTAATTACCACATAATTATGGTACACATTTTTGGCTTGGTTGCCTTTTAATACATTGTACATGTATATATATAGGATATTATAACTTAATTATGCAGTAATATACAATCTGATTGGTGAAAGCCATTTTTGAAGAGCTACAATGTACATGAACAGTAGTCAAGGTGACATGAAAGAATGATACATAATATATTAATATGGATCATATTCACCAATACAAGTGAACTCATCTTTATACAAACATGATCTTAATATCAATGCAGCTTATATTCTATGGTTGTAAATGATGTAAATCATGCAGCCTTGTAAATCAAGCACATAGTCAAAAGCATATATATCTCTAGAAGAGCATCGGCTATTTAACTGTCCTCTGATATAATTATATAACTACATGCACAGCTAGGGTAGAATGCTGGAAAATTAAAGCTTGAGTAATCCGACTGCTTTCATTGCTTTCCGTTGGCTTGTGATTTCTAAAGACTAGCTTTCTTGAGTTCTACATATAAATCTCCAGTTTTGTTTCATAAATTAAGAAGCTGCTAGTTAATGTTATATACATTCATAGTATTAATTACACACATGTGTACATCCATGTACATACATACATACATACTTTTATTATCCACTCCCCCGTGGGGCTTTTCAGAGATAATTACAATTAAACATATAATTAATTAATTTTATATCTATATAAACTATATGCAATGATTATATATGCACAGTAAAGGACTAATGTATATGGAAAATATTAATTAATAAAATTCTGTAGTAATTTATGTCTTAAAGAACGCCTAAAAATACTAATAGTTCGGCAAAGTTTCAAGGTCGGATCTAGTGAGTTCCAGATACTGACGGTTCTGTAGTAGAAGGTTCGCTGACCACTAGCAGTTTTAAATAGAGGAATATTCAGTTTTTGGGAGCTTCTGGTATTGCGATTACTGATTTCTTTACGCTTAATAAATTGAGAAGAAAGGTAGTCAGGGACACAGCCAGTCATGCACTTAAAAGCCATTATGGCACTACGATAATAGAGCTGGATTGAAGCTGGCAGCCAGTGTAGTTCCTTTAAAATTGGTGTTACATGGTCGAACTTCCGTGCACCACTAACGATGCGGCATGCAAAGTTCTGTACAGCCTGCAGTTTATTAATATTAGAGTTAGTGGCATATACAATGTAGTTGTCAGAAGCTTTTCAAAAACATCTGAAGAAATCATAAATGTAAAACATTTTACTAAAGATTGCTTTTACAATGTATAAAGAGGGAAAACATCAAATATTGATGGCCCAATATATGGCCTCAGATGTCAATGTTTACAATAGTCGTAAATAAAAATGCCAGAATTAGACAAATATGTTGATATATGGTATAGTTACAAAATGCAAAGAAACTCACAATTCCCAACTGTTTTAACAATGTACTTTGTAGGCAAATAACAGTTAATGTATCAATATTTTTGTTTCAATCAGAACATCAATAATATTTCAATAGAATTTGCTTTGAATTGGCTTCATGCAACTACGTACATGTGTGATATATTGGTGTTGTAAAGTATAATACTTTACAACACCAATATATCACACATGTACGTAGTTGCATGCACAAGTAAATGTCCTGACAGATATTAAAGGAAACATATAGGCCCCAGATTTTCAAAGTCACAAAAGATACTATACCTGCAGCTGAAACTTGAAATATAAATTAAAGTTAAGTTTCGAAACATAATTTTAAACCTTTTTTAGAATACAATGCCATTCAGGAAAATCATATTATTGTACAATTTAGCTGTATTTTTGTCCACAATAATTATCTGACAATATTTCACCTAAAATCGTTGATCCTTCATCAATGATTTTTGATGAAACATTGTCAGATAACCATAATATTGTACCTCATATAGTGTACTTAAAATTACCTCCATAATCTAATGGTTCTTTGTTAAATGTAGAAAAACCTGAAGACAGTAGGTATTAGGATCACAAGAAGTGGTAATCTGAAGTTGTTGCTAAGATAGGTGCCTTCTAAAGGATTCATTGGCTTATTATATCCCACCCATACAATATCCTGAATTGCTTATATTGATTAATTTCTAAGCAAAACATATCAATCAACTATCGTTACTATGACAATTTCAATGACATCACACTGCTTGAACTAATGACCTATATTCGTTGAACGCCAGCTTGAATGCTAAAATGTATTTTAAAATTACCTCGGTTGTTTCTTTATAGAGAGATAAACCCGAGTTTTGATTTGAAACTAGCACTCTTTAAACGGTTTCCTTTAAACATATGGCTAGTTAAAATACAATCTCAATTCTTAATAAGTTTACATGAACCAAGCTATGTGATTTTGTATTAAAAGCGATACATTTTAATCTGTTTTACCACTCGAGTGGACGGAGAACGTCAACAAGCTTTGGTTAGATTATACTAGTATTGTAATATTCGACAAAATAATACGGTTACAAGTAGAGTATTCATGATAAATATATCGCTTTATAATTCAATCAGATAATTATTATTCTAATAGGCTGTGTCCGATTCTATTTTTATTACACATCGTCGACAATTTTAGCCAGTTTTTACTTTCAAAAGTCTGGCATATGTTTATATTTCTGTGCAAACAAGCAGAAAGATAAAGGAGATTTTGAAACGTACTGCCTATAAAAATAAGTGAAATGAGTACGGTTGGCGGAAGTTACTTTTCACGTACGGCTCAGGCATTGCGACAAAATATTTTTTTCAAACGAATAGCTAAACCTACCTCAGAACCTTCCGGTGGTAAAATTCTCTTCGGAAATCCAAGAAAAAATCTCAATTCCTTCACAAAACTCAATGATCTCGCAACGATGTTTGTGCCCGAGTCCGCTGTTAAAGTCGCCACGTGATTTGGCGTCTGGTTGCTGTGTAAATATTCTTTTCGTCGCATAGCAACGGAGGTCAATTTTTAATATTGTAGTGAGGGGAGGGTAAGGATAAAAAGAAACTATTTCACTCCTATTTACTTTACCACTAAGAATGATTTCTGGGGGGCTTTATAAGAGCATACTTGTATTCATCTCGTATTTCAATTTTGTTTTGGAAAATGTATTAAATTATGGGCTAAAATAATTCATTCACTTTTATCAATAGGTCTCCCCTCCCTACACTGTCCCCCACGTTCAGTTTTATTCAACGACAATGAATCCAATCTCCACGCGGCCCACATCCAACATGGCTTCCAGAACGGCAACAAAGTCACCCAAAACACCAAAATCTAAAAGCCCTTTGAAACGAACTTCACAACCCGATTCGCCTAACCGTAGAGCAGGAGACTCGCCAAAGGGAAAACCAACTTGTGACGTGGCGAGACGGCTGAGAGATGTGTGTGCGACATGGCACGAGTGCGTTCAAAAATGGGAAAATCTTACCAGTCTGGGGACAAATGTCGCAAATAAACTCACGAATCTTCAACTACAAAAGCAGTAAGCGTGTCATATCTATAGATTTGTTTATATATTTTTGATAAATTCAATTGCTGAGCATGCAATTGAATATCGTCAATCTCTTAGGGTCAGTGATGTAGAAGATTCGAAATCCGTGACAGTATTGAGAGACCTGACTGAGGCCGCGGCCTTCGAACTTGAAGATGAAATCGTCAAAACGTCACAAGAGCTTTCCACAGTTCTGTTAAAACTGGTATTACGTTAAACCACTTATGAGTTTCCTCCTTTGAAGAGAATTTCGGTTTTTAAAGTATTACAATGTTTTTGGTCTTAATTTGCAGGCGGAAATCTTCAAGAAAATGGAATCACTTTCTACTAATTTCAAGGCCGCAAAGGATTTAAAGGAGTTGAAGGATAAAGATGAATACACAGAAGGAACGGGATATATATTTAACACGTGGAAAATTGACGAATTCTGTAAGCATCATTCACAGATTGGTAAACTTTGATTCGCAATTAGCGTACAACTACAAGTACTTAGTATTCGCAGCCGTTCACTATAGCTGGCTAGCTAGGGCTGCGAAGAAGACTAGCATACAAGCGTCTCTTTATCCGGCTCTTATGCACTAAAAAGATCGCATTTCAATTCTCTAGAATGCGTAGGATTAAAGGCAAAGATAGACGAAGTTCTGAATATTTTTTCTCGGTTTTCAGGTACAACATCAGATAAATTAGTCTCCATGTACGGAAAGGAACTCTCTTTGAAGGAGAAACTCTATCCATACTTCACAAGTACCCAAGAACGGAACACATTAATGGTTTATTTAGCACTATGGTTACACAAACCCTACCTGGACGATGATCACGATGTCCTTTTAGAAAGTATGCTTGTGGAAACGGAGCTGAGATAAGGTAAATGGGTCAGCGGTCTAGGATCGTATTGTTTATAACACAAAACAAATCAGTGTCTCCTAACGAGCGCCTTCGATAGCTCAGTTGGCAGAGCGGGGGACTGTAGAGTTGAAGCTGTGATCCCTAGGTCGCTGGTTCGAATCCGGCTCGAAGGACATATTTTTTTCCCTTTTTTTTTTTACTTTCAGCAGTACTTCCTCTCCTATTACTTCACTTACTTCCTTAAAATAGTCAATACAAGATTCGAAACTACTGTAAAACGACAACTGTTCTCGAACGCTAATAGAATTCATTTGTAAGATGTTCAGGTGTTGTGTGAAGAGCGACGTGGATTTTGTTGGAGATTTATACTATATTTGTATTGGGTGTTACTAAAACGAGTAACGCAGTAACGGGAAAACGAGTAACGACCAAAAATTGCAAGAGGTAAAAAAAATAGAAGACAGTAACGACCAAAAATTGCAAGGGGTAAAAAATAATGAGAATTCTTTACAGAAAATATTTACCGAAAATTTACGAAAAAGTCAACAATGCACGGGCCTTCCATTTTCGCGTCATAAATGTCACGTGACAAAGAATGCAGACTGGTATAAACATGATTTTCTCTCGGTTTTTCTCGCACAATTTCGATTTGCATGACAAGACAAATTCCAGGGCTACGATAAAAGAAACAAGGCCGAGCCTTTCAAACTGTTTTACAGACTGTGGTTCTTTATATTCTGTCAATTTTCAGACTGCGAAAAGTCCCTCTATTTTTCTTGGTCTCTAGTCACGAAAAACTCGAAAAACGATGTTTTGGCCGAGCGCGGTTGGGAGCGAACGAAATCCCCGAAGGGTAGGAGGACGGGGGGAGGGGGGACAAAAGAAAAATAAGGGTCCTTACCCACTGGCGCGCGTTCAGTTAGCCTGCTTTTCAGACGGTACGAGGTCGTCCGCTCACTTCCTCCTAGGAAGTAATCAGGCTAGCGCTAGCGTTCAGTCTGCACCGCCCACTAATTAAAATGAGATTAAAACTCCGCCCACCTGTTGAGAAAGCCGCCAAAATGATAAACAAATACAAACCGTGGGGAAATCCTTGTTCGCGGGTCACTCTTCTTCTATAGAATATAGTTTTGCCTGAAATTCGGCTGTTTCGCGACATTAGGTTGCAGTCCCTCATTTGCGCTAAAGCGCACGGTCAATCGTCATCAGAACGAGGCTACGGGAACTTAGCTTCGAAGAAACAAAATCGATTTCGTAGTGTTGATAGATTTCTAAAATTTTCGTCGTTTTTGATTGTTTGCCATTCTAGAGATTCACTGTAAGCTTAAGAAAGGTCCAGAAGTTGTTTTGAATATGTTTATATTCGGAGTTTTAACGAAGAAAGTGCGATTTTATACGGTAAGATTGAGAATTTGTTGTGGACATCAAAGATGGCGGTCTGGATGGTGTGCTGCATACCTTCAATACTGGAGTGAATTAAGCCAAGATCGGAGGTTTTCCCAGGGTTAGGTGAGTTGAAACTACGTGCTCCATTGTCTAGTCTCTGCAAAAGTTCTTACTTTTTTAAGTAACTCTTTTTGTAGAAATCATGATCTGGTAAGAAAGTGCATGTAGTTGTGGACGAGAGTCGTGAAAGAATTAATAAACTTGCCTGTCTTGAAACAGGAACTCGTCTGATCAACCTAACCGATGTCTGGAAAGTACCATGTATATACATGTATGACTAATTAACATAATTATGATTACTTTCATTAGAAATTATTATCGAAGTGAGTCAAAATAGTAAACTTAAAACCTTTTGCTGGGGTCAAAAAGACAATAGGTCAATCAGTGTTAGAAATATCCGAAATAGCAAAAAATATTCCCAAATGGGCAAGTTAAATCGCAATTTTAGGAGATATTACCGGTAAAATCCTGTCCACCATTACTGGAAACCGCGCATTCTCATTACTCAGCAGAAGTGATGTCATACACTTAACACGACAACCACATCGCAGGAACTAGTGTGCAAAAAATGTAGCCAACCTTCAAAGATAAATATAACTTTCTTGAGTATGTGAAGACATTTTTAGTAGAAATATGCCTCCAAGGCATTGTGTTGTGCAGTTGAGTGTATGACATCACTTCCGCTGAATAACCCTTCGTATAACGCTGAACAGACTTCCTGTCGTTGTATCGAAAAACGATTTGAACTGGTAATAATATATAAACTCTCCTTTATGGATATGCAAAAACATTGATATGTCAAAATTTGATCTTAGTGGCACTTTAAATCAATGTGCCAATTTGATGTATTTTGGCAAACTCAACCCCAGTCCTTTTTCTCACAGTATTCCTACAATAGAAATGAGGAATGGACATTTAAATGTTAATTTTTTGGAAGGGGACAGGGTTTGCAGTGGTGTTTCCCCTTTTGGTTGCACACAATTATTTTATCTCCAAATCCTCTGCACATTTTAATTGACCACCCCTCCCACTCAACATTTAAATGGTCTATCCCTAAGCTAAAACAGGCCACAGTTAGTTAATTATTCTAGGGAGAACCATGATTGTTAAGCATGTTTTCTAATAAAATCACACCCCTTTCAAAAATGTCCACTGCAAAAGCACTTGAGTTTTCAAGTGGATTAATTTAGTTTGTCAGCCTAGTGATCACCTCATCTGATAAGTCCACGTTCACTTCACTGACTTCAACAGTAGAAAGGCCATCATCTTGTGGTAGAGGTGCATCAGGGTCAAAGCCATACCATATACAATGTCATGTAGTAAGTTGGCATCACACACATCTGCATCTCCTCTTACATCAGCCACTGCAGACAGCCTTTCATTGACTCTCAATCATTCCATTGGACCATATTTGTTCTGGACTCCAATTCCTTTAAGTCCTAATAGGGTGTTTGTTCCAAGCAGCAACAAAGCTAGTAATTGCAGCATTAATCCTTGGGAGATAAACATAATGAAGAATGAACATATGTAATGGTTTGGTAATATCAAGCAACCCAGATTATTCCATCGACTTGAAAGTGTAATAGAACACATTTCCAAAACACCTATTTAAAGACATCTCGCCACAAACGTTCTATCCGCTGATTATGGGTGGAACTGCCAACAAGAACAGATCTCCTATCACTGCCTCGAAAAGCAATCATATGTTCCCAGACCAAAATATTTTCTCCTCCATGGTCTGTACGCACTCAAGAAGGCCAGGAATACTTCTCAACACTTTCTAGGAATAGCGTTTCCACAGTTTCCTTTCTGTTGTTTGTCAAACTATTCAGAAAACAGATTAAACGTGAAAAACCATCTATGCAGCCGTGCATAACAAATCCCCAGGTAATTAAACTGTGGTGGCCATCTATGTGTCACAAACTGTTTGGCCTAGCAACTGAATAAGCTCTCCGTGAAATCACTGTTGCCCATCTCAAACGGCTATTGAAGGGATCAACTCGTGAAATGCTTGCCCTAATGCGATCTCTTTGGACATTGATGCCCACATTCCTCAAATGCCCACGAACCATAGAATACCCCACCAGAATGCCTTGAACATTCATAAAAGCCATAACGATTTCATCCAACTGATCGTTTGAAATGTCCGAGAACCCAGTTTTCTTGGCAATACCAAGTTCTCGTATGCATCGCCATATAGTCCAGCGTGAGACAAGTAAGAGGCGAGCAATGTCTGTCCAAGTAAAGCCAAGACTTCTGAAGTGCAGTAGAGTCGCTTCATCTACATGTATTTCGAATCTTGGTATCCCTGGCCCAGTACAAGTGCTCTTAGAATAGGCAGGTTGGCTTACTGAGAATACTGCTAATCATGCGTACAGTTTGGGGTATTCCTTTGGGCTAAGTTCTTGAAATTTCCGGCACCATCTGTGCAATAAAGTCTTGAGATTACTGGCAGCCTCAATCAATTCATCTTTAAATTCGTTTATAAACGGTAACACCTGTTCAATAAACTTCACTGCCAATTCCAAGCGATATATCACTGTTTTGATGAAGGGTTGACTGACGTTGTTTTCTTCGTTTTCACAAACATCCAATAAGCTCAAAATGTCTTCAAAGCACTGCAGCTGTACTTGATCCGCCATTTTGTTTTTTTTAGCTTTCTTAGTCTCGGTTCCATGATACAATATGTGTCCGTGTGAGGGGAGTGGACTTGGGCATTTTTGTTGAATAAATATTTTTTTGTTGAATAAACTTTTAATCAAAGTTGAATAAGTATATTAGGGTTGAATATAAATAGTAGTCAATGTTGAAGTTGAATTCAAATATATGTTGTTGAATGCAATTATATGCTGTTGAATGCAATTATATGTGTTGTTGAATTTTGCAACAAATGGCCAACCATAGCAGTCCCTTTATTTTCTTTTGTCCCCTGTCCCCCCGCCCTCCTACCCTTCGGGGATTTAGTTCGCGCATCGTTTTTCGAGTTTTTGTGACTAGAGACCAAGAACAATAAAGGGACTGTTCATAGTCTAGTCAATTTTCGGCCTCAATGTTGGTCGCCATTTGTTTGACTCAATTCCTAACTTATTATTTTTTACCCCTTGCAATTTTTTGTCGTTACTCGTTTTCAAATTTTTTTACCTCTTGCAATTTTTGGTCGTTACTCGTTTTCTCGTTACTGCGTTACTCGTTTTAGTAACACCCTATTTGTATCTGCCCTAAAGGGTTTAATAGATCAGTAACTTAATTTAGTACGTTAGTAATTCAGTGATTTTCGCGAAAACCTCGAACGGCCCGAAGTAAACAGCAGAGCTCTGTGTTCTGCCATGTTGAAAATCTGAGACATTTTTGCGAAATGCATGATCGACAACGATGATACAATTGAATTATACACGTTTAATATTCACACGTGCTGGTTTTTTTAAAAGTTTTAATAGTATAGGATGAAATTCCGAATAGATATTGAGGATGGAATTTATACACTTTTACACCTAATTTTCATAATGTCAAAGTTAAAAGTTTTAAGTATAGTTTAATAAACGAGCAGCAGCATTTTATCAGATATAAAAACTCGAGGGCACAATATATCTGATAAAACACCTGCTGCAAGTTTATTAAATGGCTTCAAAAACATTACTTCTAAAAGATAATAATTTTCGGAAATTTAGATGAAAAGCGAATAATTATTTGTTTATAGCTACGTTGTGCATCACTGACATGCGCAGTTGGAATATGGAGCGAAAATTTGGGTCCCATAATATTAGGCCGGTTGCGTATGAATAACTGTGAGCCAAGGAGCCTTTGTCTTTGAGCTCCTCGAGTCATTGCACTTAGACCGTTGGTTGAGCAACCCTGAGTCTCATCTTGTTAACTGAGATTTCCCATAAGGGTCTTTTGTGAGGGTCTTTATAAAGATTCACGGTTAAGCTCTTGGTTTCATGAGGGTTGACTAGGAGGGTCTTTATACGATTTTCACTGTATGTGTGTGGCCCTATATAAAACTTAATGGTTGAGGCCTTTTTCACTCGTACAGTGAAAAGTTGTATAAAGCCCCTTGCATTTTATCGGGTATAAAGGAGCATGCACGTGAGTGATTCGCTTCATCTGATTGGACTTAATAAAATGCTCATGAATTATGCATGAGTTTGAAGGAGAATCAACTTTCTGGCCTGTAAAAGAGGATGTTGATCTCAATAATTAATGTGTATCCACATGCGTATATTGCGCTAGTATATTAACAGATACATTATGCCATGGAAAGATCAAGAATATTAAATACCAGGGAAATATACAAATATTACAAATATGCCATTTCAATGTTGCTATTACAGACATCAGTACTCGTGATAACACAGCTATGAGTCATATCTGTCAGTTTGTGTAAACAAGTTCCTTAGTATAGCTATTAATTGACATCCTGCCAAGTCTGCAATGGCTGTGGTGATAGGATGTGTAAAGTATTAATTATCTCATCAAATCCTGTTTGTTACTTTTATCATGGATTATTTTTGCATCTTTATTATTGCTTCCTTAGTCAGGTTTTCTAAAAAACAAAATTAGATAAGCACAGAGTCCCATTCAGGCCAAAAGAAAAACAGATTTATTTTCTCTTTCTGTATGCATATTTTTCACATCCAGTTGTGCGGCTTATACACGGGTAAATACGGTATATTATTTTTGTAATTAATTCTATTGTCTTAGTCATTCTCTAGACAGTTGGGGTAAACCTACAGGCTACTTAACAATTAGATCCACAGTCCAAATGGGCTACGAGTCAATAGCCTATGAGGCACTGTCAGCTGAACAGGCTATTTAACTCGTAGCCCATGAGGGCGAGAGTTCTAATTGTTTTAGTATAAACTAATTGTAACTAGTCTGACAGTAGAAAATAATAGAAAGAAAGAAATTGAAGTTGAAAAAATATTATTTCGTGAAAATGCGTGCAGTTTTTCTCTACCATGGGCTATCACAAATCAGGGCTAAAAATAACGGCCGGTCATCGGACAATTTCCGGCTAGAATTGGAACTTGTCCGATCAAATCTTTGCCTTGCTGGTCATTTTGACCGGTAAATGTTACTGCAGTTTCAACCAAATACAGATCTTGACCGGTGACTGACCGGCCATTATTTTTAGCCCTGCAAATAGACCTATAGTAGGGTAGCCAATCAGAAATATGCACTAGTTGGTTTATACTAAAATGTATTAGTATAAACCAACTAGTGGACTATTACAAATCCTGCATTCTGATTGGCTACCCTACTATAGGTCTATTTGTGATAGCCCATGGTAGAGAAAAACCGCACACATTTTCACAAAATAATAACATTTTTCAACTTGAATTTGTTTCTTTCTATTATTTTTTATTGTCCGACTAGTTAGTTTATACTAAAACAATTAGACCTCTCGCCCTCATGGGCTACAAGTTAAATAGCCCATTCGGCTGCGCCTCAAAGCATGGGCTATTGACTCGTAGCCCATGAGGGCGAGAGGTCTAATTGTTAAATAGTCTATTTTCAACATATGCTTCACTTGTCACAGTGACACAAATGTTTCAGTATGAGGCTCGGGGGTAAATTAAATTAATTATATTATCTGAGAAAGAATATATTTAATTTACCCTGGTATATCAAAATAGGAGTATTAAAGTGCCCCTCGCCCCAATTTTTTTGTAGTTAATCTTTTTAAATCCTCAGATCATAATCTTTAGAGTACCGGTAATTCAACTGTAAACATTTTTTTAGTGTTTGCATGAATCCTTAATAATATTATCTGCAACCTGTTCAACTTGGTGAAAAGTGACCTCTTTTCATGACTGAACGGCAGTAAAATGCACAAATTAGAAGCATTGGTCTCATACATCGTCCATTGTGTGTGAAGATGAGGAATCCAGAACAATAGAAACTACAACAAGTGCTACTTACTGAACAATGGCTTTTTGCCTCCTCTTATGTCACTCGACCAAGACCCCAAACTGTGCAGTTGTGAAACAAAATTCACAGGACTTTAACCAGGATTTAAACATCGGGAATTGCACCAACTTTTTCATTAATCCTGCTCAGTTTTCACAATTGTTTATAGCATTCGAAAATATATAAAACTAAAATGGGGTTTTGAGGGGCACTTTAAAACATGTGGAATTGCACTCTAACCCATATTACCTCGGTCTACTTTAATATTACAAATGAACATTATTACACTGTCATAATGTCTTTATTTTCTCTTCTAGCTACATGTATAATAATTATTAGTTAATACATGACTTGTGTACATGTATATAGTCATCTTTATCCATTTCATTTTAAAATTATGGTAACCATCAATGGAAAGCAGAATGTATCAGTTGGACACATGTCATGTTAAAAAGAAAGATAGATCAATATAAGTACACAAGATAAATGCAATTTGACTAGCTAGTAAACATTAAAGTCCTCTATTGATATTTTAATCCTTATTACTGCCATGATAACACAATCTCATTTCTCCTTTGCAGGATTATCCTTGATACTTGACGCAGAACTGGACCCTCACCCAGCTGAACCTAGCCTACTGCTCCCAAACTGGGATACAAGTCGACTGCTATCAGCAACAACTGTGGACACTTCAAATTCACACGAGGACTAGCCTGCTATTCATATCTCTTGATTGCATAATGGTATCAGATCAAGGCCTGTTCTCCCAAATATCACAAAATTGGAGTCGGTCAGAAATGTCTTTAAAGTGCCTATGAAGCTTATTTTTTTATTTTAGATATCAATTCTACATCAAGTGAATAGTACAATATATCTTGCTTTGAATGCTGTGCCGCTGGGTTAAGGAGGTTTTAATATCCAAAATGCTAATTACATGACGTCAGGGGAGGCATCTGAAATCACTTCTTAGTGGTTGTGAATGGGTGTTTCTATTGATATAAAAAAACAAATTTCTAATATTACTTTATTTCAACCATGGGTATAACACTGACAATTTTTAAAATTTGTTTAATTGTAACAAAAAAAAATTGTATAATAATTGATGCCTCCCCTGACGTCACGTAATTAGCATTTTGGATATTAAAACCTCCTTAACTCAGCGGCACGGCATTCAAAGCAAGATATATTGTACCATTCTACTATTCACTTGATGTAGAATTGATATCTAAAATAAAAAAATAAGCTTCATAGGCACTTTAAAGTGCCTATAACCCCAAATTTGAAGTATTTTTAATAAATTCTTTACATCCTTCTTATCAATAATTCGAAGAGAAAAAAAGGAAAAAAGTAAGAGTTCGACCTTATTTCTGGGGTCAAACATCGTAAAACAACCCGATTTGGGCACCCTGTCCCAAATGGCCGTCAGCTGGAGTCTGGAAAGAGCCTGGGAACGAAACCGGAAAGCAACGTCATAGTAGTGAGAGAAAGCGAACAACCAACAACAAAGACAGATAAAAACAGAGCGAACCGAGCGAATAACTCGATTTGAAATGCCAAACAGATGTGTAGTTGTGGGCTGTAGGAATGAGCCAGACTCAAAAAAAGGATAGCTCTAACACAAGATCCCGTTTTTAAGCGATGATCGGCCAGAAGCAAAGAAGAGAAGACGCCAGTAGTTGAGGTTCGTGCGAACAAAGCGAGCGAAGTCCCTCCAACTCCAAGCCGGAAGACTTTATAAGATTTTCTTTAGTCCCTGACTCTACGCGATGACTGAAGTCGGATGAATATGGAGTTGTTCCTATTCCATCAGTCCATGCCATCGAAACCGATAAGCCATTCTCCGATTTTGGTAAGTGCTTTTGTATTTAGTTTGGCAAATTATACAGTAGCCTTTGTGTAGCGCTTTCGTTTCACTCCATTCCGGGGAATGGAGTGAAACGGAAGCGCTACACAACGGCTGCTACATGAGGCTAGCAATACAGTGGAACCTGCATGTATAAAGAAGTGCTGAGGGAAAGGAAGAAAACTTCATTATAACCGGGTTCCACGTACTGAACATTAATTTCACCACGAGTGTAACTAGTATAAGGGCAATGACCGTGAATAAATCAGACCTTCAGTTTTAATGTATTTTAGTACGTTGTTTGTTTATGCACAAATATTATCAACTTTATTCAGTTGATACCTGCACCTATGCCTATGGACACCATGCTTAACGAGCAGCCAAGGGCAGAAGCAACCCAGAAGAGAACAAATGAGGACTGTTGTAGATGTTCCCCCTACAGCTCTAGGCAATTCAAATTGTTTTGTATAAAATATTTTTCCACAAAAGAAACTATTCAAATTCTGAAAAAATTCAAACAAAATAGTCTGTGCTGATCACACCTTCGGTGTTTGTCCTTCAATAACACCTAGCTCTTGCTCAAGCAGTGCATTTACACCTATCAAACTGTTTCCCATGTCATATGTATACTGCTTGTTTAGTCTTTTGAGACTAAACAAAATATTAAAATACCAGCTGGAAACGTATAATACACTGTAAGTTTGCATTTGAAACGAAACCAGTGCTTTATTTACCATAAACCAATATATTATACACATAACTTAATAATAATTGTTATTTTTGTACTTTAGTGCCAGAAGTTCCAGTTCCACTTGCTGTAAGGCCAGAAGTTCCAGTTCCACCTGCTGTAAGGCCCACAAAAACCAAGGCAAAACCCCATTGCTCAGTGTGCAAGAAACCTATGAAAGGGCATAAAAGTGTTGTCGATTGTCCAAAGAACAACCCTCGTACCCTTAGTACAGAGTGAACCAGAAATGTCTACCAGCTATCTTAGTGATTTGATATTTTACCAATGGACAATCTAGGTAGCAATGTTATACTGTCAACTTTCATAGACTAATAATCACTCTGACTTGTGACCAGCTCAGTGAAATCGATTGCCCTATTTCATTATGATGTCACATCAAAACAAATAGATTAAAGCCACCATTCTTATTATATTGGGAAAATTAGCCAATTTGAAGAAAAGCGATCTATGGCAGAACAACTTTATTTTGTATGTCTATTGTTAAAGTATGAAAATATGTTCATTATTTTACTTGAATAATGTATATTTACACAGTTTATTAGTCATTTTTGCATATTTGCTTTGATTATCCCACATGTGTATCAGATCATATGAGAATCTCTGATTCTCTGATAATGAGTGTCTGGCCCGAACATCTAAAGTAATGGTCTCTCACCATGACACATGACAGTCCCTTTAAGGTTAGGCCAGAGCATTGAAAACATGTCCATCTTGTAAAAGGGGTCAGTCAGATTTTACTGTTTTCCAATTTACTACTCAAACATTTAAATTTTAATATACCGGTAATAATCCTATTTTCAAAATTTGTGTAAAATTATATAAAGGATCACAGGGTGCGATGTACGACTCTGGTAATTTACTTTGCAATTAAGCTTCCCAATTCGGACCAGCACCCTAGAGCTTTAGGCTACTAAACCCAGCAAGCACACTGCTTATTTTTATTTGTCGTACCCTGGAACATAAAATTTGCCTGTATACAGTACAAATAAAATGTATAAATCATAGTGATAGCAATAAACCATTGAAAAAAATACTGGTAGTTATGAATGGCAATATGGACATACATGTAGGTTAATAGCCCGCATTCGATATATGCTTCACTTCTCACACAAAGGTTGTGGGCATAATTAAATTCATTATTGTTATTTCATTAATCACTGCACATTATTCCCCAGAGCCTTGTATTGAATCATTTGTATGTGACCAGTGAAGCCTATATCAAAAGTGGCCAATGGCACTGAAAGTTTGACTGTTCATTGTTGTTCTCCTTAAAGTTTATATAAGTTATGAAGTACTTCCATCTTCTTCAAATCCAGTGAAGGTTTCTTTCCCAGCATTGAATTTTGTCCTGATTGTGTCATATGCACATGCTACGTAGTAGAGGAATTCTATTGTTGCCCAGATAACCGTAGACTAACTGGATGTACTCTCTGTATGAGACAACTCGTAGAAATCTGTAAATAAAGAAGTTTATATGTTAGTACCAATTGTTTGATACAGTTGAAGCCCTTTGTGAAACTGCCCTTGTAGGTGACCAGCTCCCCTCAGAGACCACTCTTGTGCTCTGTAGTAACCAGCCACTCTCGTAAGTGACCGCCACTGTCTTTTGATTTTTTTTTTTTTAACCTCTTGTAAGTGACCACTCCAGACATGATCCCAGACTGTGCAATGAGTCTGATTGCAACGAGTCAACTAAATATAAATATGGTATGTAATCAACTAAAGTCGATTGAGGTATGCTAACCGCCGTGGAAAGCGAGTAGCAGCTGACGTTTCGAGCGTTAGCCCTTCGTCAGAGCAATATATAAATATGTACACTGAGCTTCAACTGTATTAAAATTATTTTTAATTAACATGCACGATAGATCAAAATTTCAAAATACTCTGATAAACCTTCCACTTTCCTGGTTGGACTAAACACGGAACTGTGCTCATTGATTTCAATTCATACCTTGGTTCATTATTTAGCATTATTAATTCCTGGTATAAATATTTCCTTACATATTAGTATGCAGGGGTGGATTTAGGATGTGCCATTGTGGGATGTTTCCCGCTAAAACATATAGTTGGTGCATGTTTCTCAATTGAGAGGGGCAAAAGTGGTGCACACTGAATTTCCACGAACTGTAAAATATTATCAAACAGGTAAATTCCGAAAAGGGTAAATATAAGAGGAATTGCGATATTAGGAAACTGTTAATCGTATCTTCATTTATAGCGATTCTTACAAGTAAAGGCTTATATGATTGTTGCGATTGCAAGGTCAAGGATCACTGGATTCTTTTGTTTGGTGTGAATCAAATTCAAAGCGTAACTTAAATGTGTTGAACAGAAGCATCCTGCAATGTTTTTTTGGGAGATCACGTCCACGGCAACGGGAAGCCCATGAAGG
The DNA here is from genome assembly GCA_030867875.1 of Actinernus sp. WN-2022. Classification (NCBI taxonomy): domain Eukaryota; kingdom Metazoa; phylum Cnidaria; class Anthozoa; order Actiniaria; family Actinernidae; genus Actinernus; species Actinernus sp. WN-2022. The sequence goes on from JAOWCC010001589.1 coordinate 11,148,360, forward strand.
GCTATGATAACTTATTTTCATTTTGGACAGTTTAACTCACCAGCTTTCCCTTGGTTCGAGGCCTTCCAACCGATTCTGGAGGTCTCTTCGTCTGTCCTCTGCCTTTCTTCTTTCCTGGCGATAGTTTTCTTCATCGGCGAGTGGATCATCCGGTCTCTCTTCGCCGGCAGAATCTTCTGCTTCAAGCTCATAGTTCATAAAATTTAGCTTGGAATTGTCCGATGAACAACTGTCTTCAGATTCGGAGCCTTACGAAGACATTTTGTCAAAACGTACAGCAGAAAATTACAGAACTTGCGACGCAAATAAGAAAGAACGAACCAAAAGTACATGAGAGAAGCCTTTGTCACGTGACATGGCTCCCTACTATGACGTACCTAGTCCCAGACCCCACCAAGTCGCTAAGCTGACGGTAAAAGTTCACGGCTCTCATCTTTGAAAAGCCGTAAAAAAAAAGAGAAATGCTTTAAAACCATTAATTTTTTCGGGAAGTTGCATAGAATACTTCTAAGTTTGATCTGAAAGCGTAACTTTTTTGGGGTTATAGGCACTTTAACTATTAATGGTATTTCATTGTTTTCTTTGCTTTAATAGGTAGTGAACCTTAGACAGAGAGAGAGCTGGTACACTATTACAGTATATTGAGAAAGACATGAGGAACACCTAGTAATGGAGAACTATTTTTTACATGCATGAGGTGCTTATAGTTGTAAATGTATCAGTTAGGGATGCACCATTAGAAGTATATTTGTCTGGCGGGGTTTGGAATTTTCATAGTGGAGTTACCAAGCCGAGCATCACATGACTAATGAGCAGCACTGACTGGCTGTGTAGCTAATTCATTTGCTTTTTAGTTTTCTTCAGTCAATTTCTCAATTTTAAAAGTTTCCTTTAATCTGCAAACATATTAATATTTTCTTGGCACATTTGGGAATTACTAGCCCTTCCCCCTCCCCTACTACAGCATGTTTTTTGGTTATTGGGTATTTGCGTTGCAGGATATGTATTTTTATTTTTGTACAAAGCATAGACTCCGATTTATCTGTATATTTTGTCTGACACATTATTTTTCAAAACCTCACAGTATAATTTTGCTATTGACTCTGAAAACAAACATGCTCATAATTCATAACTATTAATACTGAATGTTTCGTTGGGATTGTAGGTGGCTGAAAGCATTGTTATGGAATAGATCCATCATTTTCACAGGTAAGAAAGTTACTTTATTTGCTCCTTTAATCCATGTTGATAATCGTGCATTTTCATTCCTCAATTCAGTCTGTTCAAGAAATAATACAAACATTACTAATGGCAAAAACGTTTACTACTTTTATGTACAGAAGGAAATCAACACTTTTCAATACAAAATCGTTTTGATGATTCTGAAGTGAAGAACTGGGGAGCCACACCTCTGTGGCCCAGGTTAGATTTCTGGATGCGGCGCCATATGCAAGTTGAGTTTGTTGGTATCTCGCCCTACTAATGTTCCGAGGGTAATGTCCTCTGGTTTTCCTCCCTCCACAAAAACCAACACTTTTTTTTTTTAGAATTTTTTTTTTTAGAATTTTTTTTTATTAACATTTTCCCAAAGAATACAAGTCTATCACAAATACTACATAAAGATACAAAAAAAAAAAACTAGTTACATGTATATTACATGACTTATGTCTTAAAAAACAATATAATAAGTTCGAGTAATTCCTAGTAACCGGAGGCTCATAATAATTGAGAACAAATTAATTTAAATACAAAGTAATTTTTCTCACTTAAAATAATGAACATGCTAAATTCCAATTTGATCTGAGGATTAGCTGGGTCCTGACTTTGATCAGCCCCCATGGTTGTTTCAGGTCTCATTAGAAATTCAGAGTTTTTTCCAAGATTCGGTCTCGTCTTTAGCCTGGCCCTGCTACTACTCTTCCCAGTAAACTGTGACATCCCAAGTTTTTTTACGGCCCACGTGATGTGAATATTCTGTACCACGGATTACTGTTGTAGATTTCTTGTCGGTGGCAGTTGTTGATTTCAAAGTCTATAAATCGCTGGGGAAAAAATGCTTCTCGCTCTTCTTTGAGTTCTGGAGTTTATTACTAAACGTATTTGAAGAACCACATAACCTGGCTTAACTTTTAAGGTAAATGGAGGAAATATTTTGCCAATTCATCTGAGATATTTTAAGATTTAAGATGGTAGTTCATATTTTAAGATCTCATAGTCAGTTGTCGTTCTGCGGTTTTGAAATGTCAAACTTGTGTACAACGAGGCATTCTTTGTCTACAATGTCGAACAACACGCCGCTTTTCTCACGCCACCACACAAAAATCTCTACCGGCAGTATACCAAACAGTGATCACGTGGTACGGACCATTCACATTGCGGGGGCCGTAAAAAACATGGGGTGTTGAAGTTTACTGGGAAGAGTAGTATCAGGGACACACATACTTTCCTCTTTCTTTTGTAATCGCTTCACGGAAAGAAAAGGGCTGGATGAAAAGAGGCCCTGATAGCATGTAATTATAGGTTTTATTATTTGCAGGAAGTATATAAATTATATAGATATATGTAGATTATACATCACAGTCTAAAAAGATAAACAACCATAATTATATAAATACAGTGAAACCTCTATTGAGCGGACACCCTTGGGACCCTGGCAGGTGGCCGCTTAATTTACAGGGTGTCTGCTTAATACACTGGTTCTTATAAATTGCACTATTTTTAAAATATTAACATTGTACAGTACTCATCTCAGCATTTACTGTTGTTGTATTTCAAGTTCATTAGAATGTATAATTCTGATTGAAATGGCAGTCATTATATTTAGAATAACATCAGTTTAACTGTAAGTATACAGTCAACACATGGTTTGAGTCTATCATTTCTCAAAACACTTTTCCAATCAGTGTGCTTTTGGTACAGTAATCTCATAATCCAAGTACTAAAACACTCAAGCATCCACTTAATACAGGTTTTTAACAATATAAATTACCAAATGGGCTGCGTTTTGTTGTCCGCGGCCGCTGAATACAGGTTCGTTCTACAGTAAACATGGGAAGCAAATTTCGGGACCCAAGCTAGTGTCCGCTTAATAGAGGGTGTCCTCCTAATATGGGGGCCGCTTAATACAGGTTTCACTGTAATCACAATCATCAGTGACAGATGTTTACAATGTAACTTACACGTACATGTAATAGGACAATAGTGATGTATATATGTGGAAAAAGGGAAAAGTAGTTACTTGGCGAGGAAACCTTGGAAACCATAAAGGCTTTATTTACATCAGTTGAGGTATCCTCCTAGGTACTGGAATATGTAGAGGAAATCATCGCATGAACTACTCATGCTATTTGTGATTTATAGCACTGAGCGATATTTTGAAAGTTCTGCTGGTAATTGCATGAGCCTAATTTGAGAAACAGTACCTATAAATCAAGTATAGCATGAGCAGTTAATGTGATTTGAGCAAACATTTGCTGAGAGAATGTGCATGTACTCGCTGTAATTCTATACCTTTTTGTGCACTTGTTACTGACCAATCAAAAAAAAACCAAGGGGATCATGGTATTACTTATTTCAATTTAAATAATGTATTATGATAAAAAAGAACACAACAGTTCGGTACAACTGAAACTATTAAAGTGCCTATAACCCCAAAAAAGTTACGCTTTCAGATCAAACTTAGAAGTATTCTATGCAACTTCCCGAAAAAATTAATGGTTTTAAAGCATTTCTCTTTTTTTTTACGGCTTTTCAAAGATGAGAGCCGTGAACTTTTACCGTCAGCTTAGCGACTTGGTGGGGTCTGGGACTAGGTACGTCATAGTAGGGAGCCATGTCACGTGACAAAGGCTTCTCTCATGTACTTTTGGTTCGTTCTTTCTTATTTGCGTCGCAAGTTCTGTAATTTTCTGCTGTACGTTTTGACAAAATGTCTTCGTAAGGCTCCGAATCTGAAGACAGTTGTTCATCGGACAATTCCAAGCTAAATTTTATGAACTATGAGCTTGAAGCAGAAGATTCTGCCGGCGAAGAGAGACCGGATGATCCACTCGCCGATGAAGAAAACTATCGCCAGGAAAGAAGAAAGGCAGAGGACAGACGAAGAGACCTCCAGAATCGGTTGGAAGGCCTCGAACCAAGGGAAAGCTGGTGAGTTAAACTGTCCAAAATGAAAATAAGTTATCATAGCCCTTCATGGGCTTCCCGTTGCCGTGGACGTGATCTCCCAAAAAAACATTGCAGGATGCTTCTGTTCAACACATTTAAGTTACGCTTTGAATTTGATTCACACCAAACAAAAGAATCCAGTGATCCTTGACCTTGCAATCGCAACAATCATATAAGCCTTTACTTGTAAGAATCGCTATAAATGAAGATACGATTAACAGTTTCCTAATATCGCAATTCCTCTTATATTTACCCTTTTCGGAATTTACCTGTTTGATAATATTTTACAGTTCGTGGAAATTCAGTGTGCACCACTTTTGCCCCTCTCAATTGAGAAACATGCACCAACTATATGTTTTAGCGGGAAACATCCCACAATGGCACATCCTAAATCCACCCCTGCATACTAATATGTAAGGAAATATTTATACCAGGAATTAATAATGCTAAATAATGAACCAAGGTATGAATTGAAATCAATGAGCACAGTTCCGTGTTTAGTCCAACCAGGAAAGTGGAAGGTTTATCAGAGTATTTTGAAATTTTGATCTATCGTGCATGTTAATTAAAAATAATTTTAATACAGTTGAAGCTCAGTGTACATATTTATATATTGCTCTGACGAAGGGCTAACGCTCGAAACGTCAGCTGCTACTCGCTTTCCACGGCGGTTAGCATACCTCAATCGACTTTAGTTGATTACATACCATATTTATATTTAGTTGACTCGTTGCAATCAGACTCATTGCACAGTCTGGGATCATGTCTGGAGTGGTCACTTACAAGAGGTTAAAAAAAAAAAAATCAAAAGACAGTGGCGGTCACTTACGAGAGTGGCTGGTTACTACAGAGCACAAGAGTGGTCTCTGAGGGGAGCTGGTCACCTACAAGGGCAGTTTCACAAAGGGCTTCAACTGTATCAAACAATTGGTACTAACATATAAACTTCTTTATTTACAGATTTCTACGAGTTGTCTCATACAGAGAGTACATCCAGTTAGTCTACGGTTATCTGGGCAACAATAGAATTCCTCTACTACGTAGCATGTGCATATGACACAATCAGGACAAAATTCAATGCTGGGAAAGAAACCTTCACTGGATTTGAAGAAGATGGAAGTACTTCATAACTTATATAAACTTTAAGGAGAACAACAATGAACAGTCAAACTTTCAGTGCCATTGGCCACTTTTGATATAGGCTTCACTGGTCACATACAAATGATTCAATACAAGGCTCTGGGGAATAATGTGCAGTGATTAATGAAATAACAATAATGAATTTAATTATGCCCACAACCTTTGTGTGAGAAGTGAAGCATATATCGAATGCGGGCTATTAACCTACATGTATGTCCATATTGCCATTCATAACTACCAGTATTTTTTTCAATGGTTTATTGCTATCACTATGATTTATACATTTTATTTGTACTGTATACAGGCAAATTTTATGTTCCAGGGTACGACAAATAAAAATAAGCAGTGTGCTTGCTGGGTTTAGTAGCCTAAAGCTCTAGGGTGCTGGTCCGAATTGGGAAGCTTAATTGCAAAGTAAATTACCAGAGTCGTACATCGCACCCTGTGATCCTTTATATAATTTTACACAAATTTTGAAAATAGGATTATTACCGGTATATTAAAATTTAAATGTTTGAGTAGTAAATTGGAAAACAGTAAAATCTGACTGACCCCTTTTACAAGATGGACATGTTTTCAATGCTCTGGCCTAACCTTAAAGGGACTGTCATGTGTCATGGTGAGAGACCATTACTTTAGATGTTCGGGCCAGACACTCATTATCAGAGAATCAGAGATTCTCATATGATCTGATACACATGTGGGATAATCAAAGCAAATATGCAAAAATGACTAATAAACTGTGTAAATATACATTATTCAAGTAAAATAATGAACATATTTTCATACTTTAACAATAGACATACAAAATAAAGTTGTTCTGCCATAGATCGCTTTTCTTCAAATTGGCTAATTTTCCCAATATAATAAGAATGGTGGCTTTAATCTATTTGTTTTGATGTGACATCATAATGAAATAGGGCAATCGATTTCACTGAGCTGGTCACAAGTCAGAGTGATTATTAGTCTATGAAAGTTGACAGTATAACATTGCTACCTAGATTGTCCATTGGTAAAATATCAAATCACTAAGATAGCTGGTAGACATTTCTGGTTCACTCTGTACTAAGGGTACGAGGGTTGTTCTTTGGACAATCGACAACACTTTTATGCCCTTTCATAGGTTTCTTGCACACTGAGCAATGGGGTTTTGCCTTGGTTTTTGTGGGCCTTACAGCAGGTGGAACTGGAACTTCTGGCCTTACAGCAAGTGGAACTGGAACTTCTGGCACTAAAGTACAAAAATAACAATTATTATTAAGTTATGTGTATAATATATTGGTTTATGGTAAATAAAGCACTGGTTTCGTTTCAAATGCAAACTTACAGTGTATTATACGTTTCCAGCTGGTATTTTAATATTTTGTTTAGTCTCAAAAGACTAAACAAGCAGTATACATATGACATGGGAAACAGTTTGATAGGTGTAAATGCACTGCTTGAGCAAGAGCTAGGTGTTATTGAAGGACAAACACCGAAGGTGTGATCAGCACAGACTATTTTGTTTGAATTTTTTCAGAATTTGAATAGTTTCTTTTGTGGAAAAATATTTTATACAAAACAATTTGAATTGCCTAGAGCTGTAGGGGGAACATCTACAACAGTCCTCATTTGTTGTCTCTTCTGGGTTGCTTCTGCCCTTGGCTGCTCGTTAAGCATGGTGTCCATAGGCATAGGTGCAGGTATCAACTGAATAAAGTTGATAATATTTGTGCATAAACAAACAACGTACTAAAATACATTAAAACTGAAGGTCTGATTTATTCACGGTCATTGCCCTTATACTAGTTACACTCGTGGTGAAATTAATGTTCAGTACGTGGAACCCGGTTATAATGAAGTTTTCTTCCTTTCCCTCAGCACTTCTTTATACATGCAGGTTCCACTGTATTGCTAGCCTCATGTAGCAGCCGTTGTGTAGCGCTTCCGTTTCACTCCATTCCCCGGAATGGAGTGAAACGAAAGCGCTACACAAAGGCTACTGTATAATTTGCCAAACTAAATACAAAAGCACTTACCAAAATCGGAGAATGGCTTATCGGTTTCGATGGCATGGACTGATGGAATAGGAACAACTCCATATTCATCCGACTTCAGTCATCGCGTAGAGTCAGGGACTAAAGAAAATCTTATAAAGTCTTCCGGCTTGGAGTTGGAGGGACTTCGCTCGCTTTGTTCGCACGAACCTCAACTACTGGCGTCTTCTCTTCTTTGCTTCTGGCCGATCATCGCTTAAAAACGGGATCTTGTGTTAGAGCTATCCTTTTTTTGAGTCTGGCTCATTCCTACAGCCCACAACTACACATCTGTTTGGCATTTCAAATCGAGTTATTCGCTCGGTTCGCTCTGTTTTTATCTGTCTTTGTTGTTGGTTGTTCGCTTTCTCTCACTACTATGACGTTGCTTTCCGGTTTCGTTCCCAGGCTCTTTCCAGACTCCAGCTGACGGCCATTTGGGACAGGGTGCCCAAATCGGGTTGTTTTACGATGTTTGACCCCAGAAATAAGGTCGAACTCTTACTTTTTTCCTTTTTTTCTCTTCGAATTATTGATAAGAAGGATGTAAAGAATTTATTAAAAATACTTCAAATTTGGGGTTATAGGCACTTTAATTTAACTGAAGTGGAGTGAATAGTGGTGGATATTTACCAAGCCACTTCGGTGAGGTAAATATCCACCACTATTCACCAACACTGACAGTGGTGAATAATTATTGTTTTAGTATTCTGTATAATATTATACTGTACCACACAGGTGAATTATAACCAGCACCAAATAGTTATTTTATTTCTGTCAAATGGACAAAAACTTGCGCAAGGTGATCACTGCTTCACTTGGAGGCAAATAACATTAAGGATACCCCATGTTTGAGTAGCCAATCAGAGCGTGTGAAAAGCATTTCACAGGTGTGGTATATATTAACAAAGGATATCCCATGTTTAAGTAACCAATCAGAGTACTGCACGAAAAGCACTTCACTGGTGTGTATTTCTCAATGAGTCCAGCTGGATAATTATATAAACCTCTATTATTTATCAAGCGCTTAGCCTCTCACTTCTGCAGCCTGGGATGCCAGATTCCCAATCGTGGCCCATATGCGAATCAAGTTTGTTGGTACGTGTATCTCACCCTTGCTCCGAGGACTTTTCTCCGGTTTTCCTCTCTCCACAAAAACGAACATGCTAAATTCCAACATGGTTGTTTCACATGATGTAGAATTGATATTAATGATAGGAAATTGGGCTTATAGGCAAATATAGGGACCCCTCCCATCATTACCCTCTCCGAAATAGCTGCATTGCTATAACCCTTACGTCCAATGACCAGTGTTGCAGACCGGTATCAGAACAAGGTCTTGCTTTAGGAAATTGGTCTACCTTGAAAAGAAAATTATATTTGAGATTACTGCTGTTCTGGAAAACTTCAATGGCTGCCTTGGTATCTCTCGAAACAAAAACTCGTGACAAAACCAGCATACAGAACAAAAACAACAATTCCTTCTTTATCCACTTCCATGCCCTTAACTCTGCTACTTCCTCAGTTTTTCGTAGTTTTTCTATAACGAAAGATTCAGCAGCAAGTACTTTCTTTCCATGTGAAGAGGAAGACCACTCAAATGTTTTTATAATAAAAGTATGTGCAAAACTCGGTAAGTAATTCAGTTAGGCCTCATTTGATCGACCGTATTTCAGCCTCAATAAGAATAGATGGAATAGTCTCTAGAAATCACTGTTAAGCGATTTGTAGTGAATATAATTCTGTGTGTTCTTATTTGGGAATATGGCCAGTCAAATGTGCCCTTAAATGTATCCTGAATATCATAATACATGCTGTAATGTACATATGTATGTGAGTAATTGCCAAGTGTTTGTAGCTTACAGTGTCAAAAATATGCCTGAACTAGTGATTCATTCTAGAGACTATCCATCTATTCGTATTCTAACAACAACAATTTCTCATAAGATGATGGAAATGTACATAAGTCATGTAGTTATAATAAAACATAATAATTCCCTGGTGCAAAACCTGGACAGGATCCTGGGCAGGATCCTAGAGGATCCTATTCAGGATCCTACATAGGATCCTGTACAAGATCTTAAATAGGATCCTACAGGATCCTGTAGGATCCTGTAGGATCCTTGCAAGATCCTGTACAGGATCCTACAGGATCTTGTACAGGATCCTACAGGATCCTACAGGATCCTACAGGATCCTACAGGATCCTAACAGGATCCTACAGGATCCTACAGGATCCTAACAGGATCCTAACAGGATCCTGTGAAGGATCCTGGACCTTCCTACAGGATCCTAGACTATTCCTGTAGGATCCTGGACCCTTCCTACAGGATCCTGGACCATTCCTGCAGGATCCTGGACCATTCCTGCAGGATCCTGGACCATTCCTGTAGGATCCTGGACCATTCCTGCAGGATCCTGGGCCATTCCTGCAGGATCCTGGACCATTCCTGCAGGATCCTGGACCATTCCTGTAGGATCCTGGACCATTCCTGCAGGATCCTGGACCATAACTGCAGGATCCTGGACCATTCCTGCAGGATCCTGGACCATTCCTGCAGGATCCTGGACCATTCCTGTAGGATCCTGGGCCATTCCTGTAGGATCCTGGGCCATTCCTGTAGGATCCTGGGCCATTCCTATAGGATCCTGGGCTATTCCCTGTAGGATCCTGGGCTTATTCCCTGTAGCATCCTGGGCTATTCCTGTAGGATCCTTACACCCAAATTGTACCATACATGTAGTTGTCATATAAACATGAAAATAACACAGTAATTGTTTTAAACTCTATGTATAGTTTAATAGAAACATGCATGTAAGTGAGTTACATGTATCATTACAATCACCAGACAGTAAAATACTCCTATTTCTATAAATAAGTTAAAACTATTCATTTACAAACTGTACATGTACGTGTAGTTCAACTTGATACATGTAGTCCAATTCAAAAATGTCATATTTTACTAGTCTAAGAGTCTTAATGGTCTGACTATTTACTAATCAAAGTTAATGTCACTTAAATTAGAGGGTAAGACCTCATCTCTAAAAACCTTACATTTTATTGGACTCCCTTCAGGCCACACTATAAAGAAGTTATTGCTTAGTGAATCAAAATTAGAGAGTTTAACAAAAACTGCATCTCATGGAAAATGTAGGAATTCTATCACCTTAACTGGACTTCAGTGACTTCTGAGAAGAAATTTGAGCTTTTGAATCTGACTAGATAGATTCTTAAAACATGCTCAAATTGCTCTCAAAAATTAATTAAAACTGATCGATTTATAAATTATACCTGCATAAGTAGAGACTTCTAATGGTTTTATGTGAAAAATAATATGTGTACTAAAGGTTAGAGTTTAAAGGGATTGTGTCATGGTGGTCATTTGTATTGATCTCCTTTTTTTGTGAAAAATATTAGATTTTGGAGAAAACAGTTATTTTCAGTGATTTTGAAATGAACTGAGGAACCTAAGTGCACATAGATGTATGTGGAGTGGTTAAAATGAAAGCAAAAATGACAAACAAATTGTATGTGAAGAGAATGACTATATACAGGTGTAACACCTTGACATAGACCCTTTAAAACCTAGCTTCAGGGTTTTCAATAGAAGCCGGCGAATCTCGCCGGGTATTTTACATGAAATCGCCACCTACTTTGATTGAAAAATTCCCCAAAAATTAGATATTTGCACCAATGGCGCTCGATGCTCACCACCTACTCTTCAAGTTTTGTCACTTACATGTACTTCAAATGTTATTGAAAACCTGAGCTTACATGTAGGTTTAGGCAAAAAGTAACAGAGTTAATAATGAATGTTCCATGCCATTCTAAATTTTTAACTTTTAGTTTATTACGTCATATACAAATGTAGCTATAGGTTTTACAAACTACATGTATACAGTTTTAATAACAAATGATTCTGATCTTCACTCACTACTTGGCAGTCAACTTATCCCTGATTAGCATTCATTGTTGGTGATGATTTCAAGAATTAACCCTTTAGCCCCAAGGGTGATCAAAGGGAAGTAGGCAGATCATGAGTATTTGGAGTTGATCAAAATGTATCCAAATGTATAGAGAAAAGAATTTGGATGTCACTTTTGGGGCTGAAAGGGTTAAAAACTTTGGTCCTTCATCTTTAATCCAAAGCCTGTAAAAAACAATTAACCACAATAAGAAATACGATTTTAGATGAGTACTGTGGTGTATAAAGTCCCGTGCGGTTTGCCAACCGGAAACTGACAAATATGTTTCTACATGTACATCCCACTTCTGTTTCTACCAAAATGACTTCGGTTTTGTGGGTGATTGTGTTGAATAGGGTATTGAGAAGCACACCAACATCAAACATTTTAGAATGATAAAATTCTAAAAGGGATTAACAAGACCCGGGACATGATCATGTGAGTTTTGTTGTTCCAAAAAGGTAAAATGTTTGAATTAATTATTACTGGTACAGTGAATCTCAATGAAGCTAAGTCCATCTCAACTCTTCAAGAAATTTCAATTGCAATCATAAACTACGCTAATGACCTCTTGGAGCTTTCATAAATAGTTTCTTCAAATATATCTTGAATATATTCAAGTACACTAAGTGCAGGGCTCCAACTATTAAAGGCTATAGATAGCAACTTTCAGTGTGTTCGGAACGAACCGGCTCTTTCTAGGTGTATCAACGACAATGAACTACGGCAAAACAATACCTTGAAATACAAAGAACCCTAACCCCAGAATACAATGAACTACAGCAAAACAATACCCTGAAATACAAAGAACGAAAGAAAACAATAGAGTTGTTCATTGTCCTGAATTTCAGGACGTTACGTTGATACACCTAGAAAGACCCGTTAATTTGTTCATGTTGCTCATAAACTTCCGCTCACCTAGTACTGCACAAATTTCTTCAGGAATTCATCTTAGTCTCTTTACAGAACTGAAACTGCCTCTCACTTGGAGCAGTTATTATTATCTTTAATCTGGTGAATATTGGCATTGAAATGCTGTTGAAATGACCTTCTATTAAAGCGAGTTTAAAACTCCAGCAACAAAATGGCCTCTTAGGGTGCGTTTCTTTGGGAGAATCCAAAATTGGATTCATGCTCTGGATCGTACGGATTTTGTGGCGCCCAAAGAAACGATGATCTGAAAACGGATTATTTTGCCATGGCAACTCCCGTTGAAATGCATGTACACGGCCCACAAAAACCACAAAAATGGCAGCCGCCAGTAATTTTGTTTGGTATGCCGCTAGCCACAAGTATTCTTTTCGAATCCTTTCCCAAAGAAACGCTTCGGATCATGAATCCAAGAATCCGGATTTGGATTTGATCCTTCGAATCCATTCTGAGTATGGATTCAACGGATTCAAAATCCGTTTTCGGATTTGGGTAAAGAAACGCAAAATCCATTTTTGGATTCAAGAATCCGGATTCGGATTCTCCCAAAGAAACGCACCCTTAGTCTTGCTATTTGAAATGTACAACTGTTACCAAATATGGGTATAGACTTGGTTCTAGGCCACTCGGTCGAAGCACAGGCAGCCCAAGCCAAAACGTTTATAGAATTGCCTCAAACCAAAATTAAACACAACAGTGATGAACAGGAACAACTTCTTAACACACAGGTAATATTTCATGACTGTTTTTTCTTGTTTTACTACAGTTTCAGATTTTTTCTAAAAAAATCCCATACATTCCTAAATCAATAGCTTGGACTGCCTGTGGTTAAAATGGAACTTTGTGTCCGGCCATGTTTATATTCGAATTTCTCAATGAAAGCACACTTTTAAGGGGCTGGATGAAAATATTTTGCTTAATTAAACAATGGGAATTTTCTTTTTGGACAAGCCAGCCAAATTGGTGAGTAATATCATAATCTTTAGGTTAAAACAACCAGGAGAAGATTGTTAATGTTAGAGTTTTTTTATTCTCTCAACAACAATTAACATCAGGAACTGGTCATTAATTACAGGGGGAGGGGGGCTGGATGGTGGAAAAAGGAGATGGGTCCCCAATTTTCAAGCAGAAAATTAGGGGGGGGGGGGGGAGCATACTAAGCTAGAGGGGAAATTATTGGAGGGGTGGGGTCATCAAAAATTGAGCATGACATTTTTCAGTTAATTCTTATTATGATTCTGTTCCTAGAAATATTATATAATTTTTCAAGAATTTCCTTTGTCATAGGATTCAATTCCTATAAGATATGCTACTTGGATTCTTATTCATATTTATATGTAGGATCCTATTCAATTAAGAGCTGCATGTATATGTAGGATCCTGATATAGGATCCTAATTCAAGATGCTGTTCCTATGTAGGATCCTACTCAGGATCCTACTCAGGATCCTGTATAAGATCCTATGTAGGATCCTTTTTAGGATCCTATTCAAGAGCCCTTTCCTATGTGGGATCTTATTTAGGATCCTGTATAGGATCCTATGTAGGATCCTATTCAAGACGAGGTTCCTATCTAGGATCCTACTCAGGATCCTGTATAGGATCCTACATAGGATCCTTTTCAGGATCATATTTATTCAAGATCCTGTTCCTACATAAGATCCTATTCAGGATTCTGTTCCTACATACATTGTAGGATCCTATTCAGGATTATGTTCCTATGTAGAATCCTATTCAGGATCCTATTCCTACATAGGATCCTATTCAGGATTATGGTCCTATGTAGAATCCTATTCAGGATCCTATTCCTACATAGGATCCTATTCAGGATTATGGTCCTATGTAGAATCCTATTCAGGATCCTATTCCTACATAGGATCCTATTCAGGATTATGTTCCTACATAGGATCCTGAATAGGATCCTGTTCCTGTTCAGGATCCTGCTCAGGATCCTGTCCCTGTGTAGGATCCTACAGGATCCTACAGGATCCTACAGGATCCTGTCCAGGTTTTGCACCATGTACAATTATGAAAAGATGGGTCCTGAAAAAACCTTAGAGTTATCTTAAACCAGGACCTGATCACCTCGGACGGAAATCATTGGAAAAAAACTATAACTTTAAGGTAGATATTAAACTATATACTTTAGAATTAGCTGATATATAGATGATAGAAGGGAGGAAGTTGAAACTTAAATGCAAATGAATATTATTGGTATATACCACACCAGTGAATATCACTTTTTGCGCGCTCTGATTGGCTACTTAAACAGTGAATATGATTTCATATTCACCTCCGAGCGAAGCAGCTATCACCTCGCTCAAGTTTTTGTCCATTTGACAGAAAATAAAATAACTATTTGGTGCTGGCTATTCACCTGCAGTGTGGTATAATTATACTAAAACAATTATTCACCTCAGTGTCGATGGATATTTACATCGCCGAAGTGGCTCGGTAAATATCAACCACTATTCACCTCCACTTTAGTGAATAATTGTTAAATACAAAGAGTAACAGCAATCATGTGAATAGAACTTTGAATCAATTTCATCATGTCATCCGTAATTAATCAATTTCATCTGTAATACCATAGAGGACAAATTAATCCCTAATTTCAACTTGAAATTTCACATGTGAAATTTCAAACGCCACCTATGTGCGCTTAAAATAACGTTTTTCTGGATCGCAATTTGCCTTCCATAATATTAATGGGTAATCAAATAGTGACTCATGAAATTAGGGATAAATTTCACTTGTGTTTGTCAAAATTTACGTAATTTCCCTCGCCGAAGTGGCTGGGGAAATTATTTCGATTTTGACAAATGTTGACAAATTTATCCCTAATTTCACTCGTCCCCATTTGATTACCTATACTAATTATTAAGTGCCCAGCCATTGTCACGAGGCTCAATAACAGTACTGCTAATAATATTCACTATATGTTTTTTTCTACTTTGATCAAGTAACATATAGATTTACTTATTAAAACGTTTTTTTTTTATACTAATTTTTCCTAGCAGACACCACGATTTTCATATATTTAATATCTATCAGTTAAAGTATCAATGATCACTATTTAGAATTGAAGGGCTGTATGCAAAAACTGACGAAGTGACGATTTGAGTTGCTCGATTTCATATTTATATATATACTTTTATGGTCGCGTTTACGTTTTTTCACGCAGAATGAAGTCGAATTTTACGAAGTTCGGGTATGTGAAAATGCCGATCATGGTAAAAAAAGATTTGAAAAAAATATATATATTTCTGGCATGGCAAGGATTAGACCCAAGACCCGTTGGCTCCCCTTCGGACTTAACATGGGCCGAAAGGAATTATGGATACACAGCAAAATTTTGACAGGGAAACTCTAGCTACATGTATACGGTTTCGTCTTAACAATCTTTTAGAAGTCCCCAAGCAAAGCACAAACCAGGCCTGACACGACTATCTTTGGAAAGCTCAGACCACGAAACTTACCGAAATGGCCTTCTTAACTCTAAAATATTCACAGTTTGCTTCGCCTGAAGATGCAACTCTATGTAAATCTCCAGCAATAACAAACCGCCTTTTAGTCAAACAGTTCTTCGTTCAACCATGAGTTAAGCCAGCGACTTAATGATGTCCAACGACACTTTACAGAGTCACTCTTTCCAAATATTAATTAGTCTGCCATTCCAACAAGAACCTCTGATCCACCGGTTTCAATCATCTCTCCAGCTTGGCGGCTAGCGAACGTCTGTTCGAATGGGTAGCAAATTCCCGCCCAATATACAACGAATGAGCGCGGGCACGACCCCCTCGCCCCTCTCCCCCCTCACCCACCCACCTATTAGAATTATAGCAAAACAATAGCAACTCTTTTTGCTGTAGAATTGCTTAATTTGTTTATTCTTTCATTTATTTGAGATTTCAAGTGATATCCTAACATTCTATATTATTTAGAAATTACGGGTTTTCTTAATCAAAAACCGAAGTTGGCTATCTTTCAAATCGTCACTTCATCACTTTTTGCACACAGCCCTTCAATTAATCTGTTAGACCAATACGAGATCAGCCCTGGGCTTATGAACGATTGCAAACAAAGAACTCTTCTAAGGATCAAGGGGGGAGATTACTCCCATATTTTAGCTTTATGGGTTTTGTTTGGCCATTTGTTGGGATCAGCTTTCCTCCTGTATGTTAGTCAGAGGCATCTCGATCCTTTTCTGTAACTTAGGAAATAATTAAAACTTTCCAAGTCTTATATGTGAGTGATTTTAGAACATATGTTGGAGCGGGATTTAATATAAATGAGGGTAACTTTAGGAGTTTTGGATTAGAATAGCTATGTAAATGAAACACGGGCTGTACAAACTGCATTACATTTATAACTACACTTCCGAACAAAATACACTGTAATCTGATAGAATGAAGGAACCTTATAGTAGTCTTTGTCTCTGTCCAACATCTCTGGTTGGAGGGTCTTTAGATCAGCTACTGTGATCTGCTCCCCTGTCAGGCCTGCACGTATCACCTCACTTAAGTTGAGATGTTTATCCAAGTCCCAATATTTTTCAACCTGCTGTAGAATGGGAAACCAAAAGTTAAGCACTACACATACTTGGGACATTTTACGTCTCAAAAATAGGCAGCACACTCTCGCACATTAAATGCACAGACTCATTGAAAACTGTAACACCACATGGCTAGTTTTGGAATCACTTGATAAGTTATTTATATTTTAAATATTTTATATATATAAAATAATATAATTTATTACCTAATATTTATAAAAGCTCATAAAAAATCACAAGAAAAATCATATTTTGGCAATAAACATAGTTTTTAACCTACAACCCACCAGGAGGGAGGGTAGCCTCCTAAACAGCTGTGTCCAGTATTCAGTTTAGGAGGCTAGGGAGAGGTGGGAGTTGCTCGTGTTTATGACGTGATATATATAATGTTGTATGCAGCCGAAATATAGGTGCGTCACGTTTTTTAAATTGTTTAAACTTTCATTTGTGTCAAATTATGTGTGTGCACCGATACCGGTGTCACAGGAAATTTACCCCCAGGGAATTTGCCCCCCCCCCCCCCCCCCCCCCCCCCAGGGGGTAAACATCCTAGGAATCCTTAAACAGTGCTAGTGGTAGCGATTGACGGAATAAGTCAGGATATACATGTATTTCTTGAAATCTAAGTTTATTTCCTCTCCAGTTTGTAGGGGGGGATAAAATCCCTGCAGAGTTACATGTATATTTCCTAAGGAAGTTACCCTGGGGGACAGGATTCCTAGGAAATTATTATTATTATTTTTTTTTGGGGGGGGGGGGGTAAATTTCCTGGTACACCAGTTTTGAACCTAATTCCGATTTACTGTTCCAGGATTTCATAGAAATAATTATGTCTTATTCCAGTTTTATCCAACCAGTTTGTTGGATTTACTAATGGTTAGAGAGAATTCAGACTAATCACACGGAGAAAATCTGGATTCATTTTCACGATAACTTGGAAATCCTGTTGGTATGGACATCATGGCAACACATACATATACCTACCCATTTATCATACAATCTCTCTTCCTCCCCCCCTCCCCCAAGACAACCCAACGTCTGCCGACCTTATCACATGGCAAATCTGTCATCCTGGAGCATTGTTTTTAATATATACCTAGATTATCTAATTGGGTTAATATGTTCTTTTTATTAGAGGAAATGTTTGATAGTTTGGTGGCTCTACCTTCTCTTGCCAATGCAATGTTTCCAGTGGTCCTTGTGTTTCTTTTTCAAGGCTTTCTGGTCTGGTATCTCATAACGTCCAGGCCCTTTCCAGATGACGGTAATGTTTCGCATGAATATTAGCCATTTCTTAGATGATATTTTCTTTATTTCGTATGTGCTGTCAGCTTGTTGTTCTAAGAACCTTAAAGTGATGGTTGTAGAATTCTCTTGACTTGCATAACACAACTGATACATGTATACCTTAAGTCACTGCCATAGCAGACAGCAACCCATTCCTCTTCAGACACCTAAGAAAGGGATGTCAGGACAAAATGGAATATATAATTTCATTTCTCTAGAATATACATGTACATGTACTTAAAATCCGATCTATATCATTTTCGGTTATTTTCATATTTATTTTATCAACAAATCTTACCAATAATGCCTTAATTTCGTTTGCTTGCTTTCAAGATCAGATGGAAAAGTATTTTTTTCTTCACAAATTTTTCTCTAAAAAAAATTAAGGCAATTGCTTAGCAAACCATATTGAAAGAGTACAACTTAGTGTTCTGGTTGTGAATGCTGGCTTAATTCTTCCATCATTTTAAACTAAATTTATACATGCATGCTTCTCTCTCTGGAATAATTATATTGTGCAATAATTAAGGAGAAAATTACGAGCGGGGTTGGTAACGTTACCTGATGTATAGCCTGACAATCCTAACCTAGCCGGCTAACCGTTTTACCCGACATATAGGAATGCCTGACATATTCTTGGGTTGCAATCATTCCTAAGGGAATACAATCACAAAAGTGTAGCGGCCATCTTGGTTGGTAGGAACAAAAGAAGCAAATGTGGTTTCTTTTGTTCCTACCAACCAACATGGCCGCCAGTGCAACCCACCAATAGGGACACCTGACATATAGGGACGCCTGACATAACCCTAACCGTTTTCCTATATAACGTCCCTATACATGTATGTTAGGCATCCCTATATGTCAGGTAACATTACCAACCCTTCTGAAATTACTGGTAACATTCCTCTGAGTATAATACTGATATAATCAATTACGAAGGCAGAACGCATTTAAAATTAAATCATAATAAACTCTTGTGAATCTTGCATGTTTTTCTTTATGGTGCAAACAATTTTATTTTGAGTTAAAATTTCGACATTGCCATTGTAAAGTTAATTGCTTCTTTGGCATACCATTTTAGTGCTCACTGGAGATTCGGCTCTACCTCGGTGTAAAAACCTCACAGACTGCGTCACAAAACTCCCTCCGTTAACTAAGAATGATTTGGGACTTAGAATATTTCCCGAGCACCCGAAGCGGCCCTTATAAATTTTACAAGGAACTGGGGAGCCTGATACTTGAAAAAAAATGTCACTGCGCTCAGCGTAGGAATCGAACCCAGGAAGATAGAACGACTGACTCAACCCTGGAACGACTGCAGAATACCCCACCACAGCAAGTAGACTTTATTCATGTCAACGCGTCATCGCGTCAACGAGTAGACTGCGGTTGCTTGTAGAACGAAGGTAGTAATATATAGAGAACACTTTATTCATGTCAACGCGTCAAAGAGTAGACTGCGGTTGATTGTAGAATGAAGGTAGTAATATATACATTGTAGAGAACACTTTATTCATGTCAACGCGTCATCGCGTCAACGAGTAGACTGCGGTTGATTGTAGAACGAAGGTAGTAATATATAGAGAACACTTTATTCATGTCAACGCGTCATCGCGTCAACGAGTAGACTGCGGTTGTTTGTAGAACGAAGGTAGTAATATATAGAGAACACTTTATTCATGTCAACGCGTCATCGCGTCAACGAGTAGACTGCGGTTAATTGTAGAACGAAGGTAGTAATATATAGAGATAATAGCAAGATTGATAATGGACGTTATGTCAATTTACAATTTTATTTCATTATTTCATTTCATTTTCAATTTCATTTATATGTTTGACCGTGACAACGCGTCGACGCGTTGACTGTCAACGTGTAAGGTAGATTATAATTACGTGGTAGGGTATTCTGCAGTCTAGCCCTCAACCCTACCCTAACCGAGTAACCGCTAGACCACGACTGCACGAGTGAATTCGCTTAGTGGCAATAATTTTTTCACGTATTTATATCCACTAATGATGAGTAGCTGCATAAATTATAGTATTCAAACACTATCATATTTGTAAAACGACTACTCACCGAGCGTGCGAGGGCATGGTCTCTAGGGAATGTTTTTACACCGAGGCAAACCCAGAGATCCACGTTCTGTGCCTATGGTTTCTGGGGTGCTTCTTGGTGTAGCAGATTCATTGTTTGATTCATTGTTTCTGGAGAATTTAGCACAGTTTTCAAGTGTTTTCAAGTGTACTTTTGAAGTGGCCCTGTATTCTGTACTCTGTAGTTAACCAAAATACACTTTAGTCTTTACCATGCATATTTGCCTTACATCGTCACTTCTGGACATTGGAAAACAACTCATCCACAATTATATCCTTGACGTTCTGCAGCTGATTGAAAATGACAATTCACTGACTCTACAGAATTCCACTTCGTCCAATGGATTACCAGACGTGTGGACGTGGTGGCCATAGGAGATACGGTAGCCATGTTTTTTGGTAGCCTACGTAACCAGGCATGTTCTTGCGTGAATGCGCTGTTAAGAAGCACGGCAGGCCCATAACCACAGGCAACCCAAACTCTAATTGCGAGTTGGATTTTTTTGGGGGGGGGAGTACTTATTGATTTTTTTATTGAATTTTAAATATCGAAAAAAATGTTGACACTTACGACACAAATAATATAAAAAGGGGGGGGAGGAGTCATTTCTGTTGGATAGGATGAGGGGGTCACTGTAGTGGTAAATAGGAAGTAGAGGCTCCCATTTCTCATAATGATAATAAATAAGATTGTCCTCTCTCGCAATGAAGAACTGTATTTGATAAATTTTCTTTATCCTCAAAAATAAGAATCTTAGGGATGGCAAAAAAATATTGCTCAGTTCCAAACAAAATATCCTTTATATAAAGTTTTCCCTCATAAAGCATCCTGTTTCCCATCACTAGTTTCGACTTCCTCCCAAAAACACTGAATTATTGGGCAGTAAAAGAATAAATGTTCAAGGGTTTCTATTTCTTTTAAGCATTGATTACAAAGCGGCGTATAAATCTTTTTTGAATTTATACAGCATATCATTTGCAAATAAGATCCTATTTAATATCTTACATTTGAAATTAAACTCCCTTAGTTTTGTGTCCAGTGTTATCTTAAAAGGAAGGGTATAAATAAAATAGAGAATAATACATGGCGTGCGGAGCCAGTATGGAATTCATCTTCGAGTGTTCAACTCGATATCTCACGAGTGAGCGCAGTGAGATATCGAGTTGAACACGAGAAGATAAATTTCATATATATATATCCTCAAGCGTCCATGTATTATTTTATTCATTTTATTTATTTTATAAACAATAGAGGTTTTGCACCACCACGTGATGGCAGCCATGTTGGTGGCCAGAACAATAGAATGTTATTCCTTTGAGATTTAATTTTTCACATGATTGAACAAATCTCATTGTTCTGGCCACCAACATGGCTGCCATCACGTGGTGGTGCAAAACCTCTATACTTGGGCCTGGGCCCGGTTGTTCGCAGCAAGGGTAAGCGCGTGACGGACATCGCTGATTGGCTGAAAGGCGATATCGTATTATCGTATTATCGTATTTTACGTGTGTTCAGATACGATGTTTCTCAGTCCTGGAAATCCTTGTAAAATACTGTAGTTTATAGAATAAATTTCTTTCCAGTCGAGTTCAAAACGACCAGTATTACGGTATTAAAGATAATATCATATTTTATAGAGGCAGTAGATCATAGTTAATAGAGTGGAATGGTTATGAAACCCAGCGACCTTCTTTGTTATATGTCTTTGCTAGCTTTTTTCAACCGTGACCCTGCACAAAACACAATAGAAATTCCAATGTGTTAATCAATCAGCCAATATAGAAACGTGTGAGTTCAGTCGTTCAGGGGACGCTAATGAACTATGACCCTGCACAATCTTTTGTCTTGCCCCCTTCCAACATAAATCGCAGCGCCTTTGTTAGCCCCTTTGAAGTTTGCCGGGTTTCATAACCATTCCACTCTATTAACTATGAGTAGATTTACTAGCAATTTTAGAAGTAATAGTTCTAATCCTCGCCAGTGTGTTGGACACGGTTTCTAGATCCGCGTGCCAAGAAACAATGCCGAGGCGGAGCCATTGTACTTTAGATATTCATGGCACAGAGGCCAATGACAAGAGACCTATCATAATTCTCTTTTGTGCTAGTTGAGAATGCATGCTTTTTTGCAGTCTGAACATTCCTTTAATAGAAAACCTTGCAGAAACGCATGTTAGGCGCTATTTCTTCAGCGACGCCGAGCAGCATGGATCGGCATCCTGAAGATGGATCTCCACCAAAAAGATTTTAAGCGTCAACTGAGGAAACGCTAGAGAATGTAAGAAGGGCTGTTCCCCGGACTACAGATGTTTTTCGTATGCATTTTTGTCTTGTTTTATAGACTATCGTCGAATGCATCTACTTATCACAGTGGAGATACTATGAAAAAGGTTAGTACAGCATTCTGAATTAATGCAAAGAGACTTATTTTTTCGTTGAATTAGTTTTGAAGCTGAGGGAAATTTAGGGGTGAAACAAGGACTCATTTCCATATTTACCATATCTAGAAATCGTATCCGTAATATATGCGTTGCCGATATGGGGTAGTTTCACCAATAAGGATGGCTTCAGCGCCTTAGAATCGTTACATTGTAGAGCTGCTAGGCTAATATACGGCCTTACGCGAGATATGCCTTCCGTAGACGTATTCAAGCAAGCAAAATGGGACCCTTTATGCTCAATGTACAAAGTAAGGTTAGCTACACTAGCATATAAAATTTTCTATGAGTGCACTCCCGCTTCTATGGACCATATTGTAGTTAAGAATGACAGAACGCATAATTTACGTAACAGAAACAGGGTTATAGTGCCACGCTTCAATAGCTATTACATGAAGAATTCGATAGCACATAGAGCGGCAATTGTGTGGAACCTGCTCACTCCTGACTTACCGGAGACCTCAAATGTAAAGAACTTTACCAGTATGGCCACAGGAAGCCCAAGCTCTGTTTGTGTAAATATAATTTATAAGGGTTTGTATGGGAATTTTTAAATCTGGTTTTTCGATAAATATACTCTAATAAAGTGAATTTATCGAAAAGCCAGATTAAAAGATTCCCATACAAACCCTTATAAATTAAATTTACATAAACAGAGCTTGGGCTTCCTGTGGTATGGCTAGTAAATCACAGGCCCTGCATAATTTAGATTTTGGAGCCGAATCACCGCAAACTGCTCCTCACAAGAACGATTATTATAAGTATTACTGAATTATTAGTTTTAAAATAGATGATTAATAACAATGATATGGTCATAACAAATTTAAATTTTACCAATATATCAGTGTAATCAGGAGCCCATTACCAGGAGCGTCCATCTTCCCCACTGTGTCTGTACCCCAGCACAGAGGTAGATGAGGCTATTTTTAGCATTGCGTTTCGCGCGAAAAAGAACAATGGTAGGTTATTCTTAGCCAATCAGATAGCTAACGTCACTTCTCATTATCATTCTTCTCACTTTCAACGCGGGAATTCGAATTGCTGGTTTTTACTCAATCCCCAGAGATTCAAATGTTGGTGCCCCAACAAAAGAAGCTAACGAGGATCTATTGTTTAAGGGCACCAACATGGCGGCAACCTATTTTCGCGGGAATTTCGAATCTAAAAATAGACTCATCTACCTCTGTGCTGGGGACCCAACCCATAACAGAGGAACGCTCCTGGTAATGGGCTCCTGGTGTAATATAAAATAGTTAGTTTTTAACAACATTATATATAGTTAGCATTTTAATGTGAAATTTGTATATAGTTAACTAGTTTATTTTAGTATTGTACACGACCCCAGAAGCGGCAACGCTTTAATCTTTTATCGTGTTTAAATAAAAGTTATTGTATTGTATCGTTTCTCAATACAGTTGCGGGTCATTTGCATATTTTTCGTATTGAGAAATGATTTCTAGATACGGTAAATATGGAAATGAGTCATTGTTTCACCCCTAAATGTCCCTCAGCTTCAGAGCCCGCCCACTTGCATAATTTAGCTTGTCGTTCTATCCTGGGTTTCAAAGTATCTCCACGTGACCTCGAGCAAGCATCCCCATTGGCCGATGTGACATGAATATCTAATGTAGTATGAGAAATAACATTAAATAGTTATTGCCTATCACAGAAAAGGTTCGCGAATGTACAGGTCACGCATCCACAGAGATTCAAAACACTTTTTATTAAAGTGTTAACTAATACGAATCAGACTCTTTGAGTAGTCGCTTACGAAAGCTTAAAAACAAAGGAAAATACCACTCCTTCAAGCCACAACTGAATATACCTTTTTACAGTATGAAGTTGACCCTGCACTGATACAAACCCTCTTTCTATAAATATGGATAGCTTTTATTTGATTATTATGGTAACTAAATACAAGGCTCTAACTAAGCCGGCTGTCTCAACTCCAGCCTCGATATCACAAAAGGTTTGGTTGCCTTTCAAAATGGCTGTCCGAGAACTATAAATAGGATTATTAGCCCTTGCCAGAAATTAACCCTAAACACTCGTCGTTTACCGGTGGTAACTTATGTTCACTGACGGTTAGGGTTTTTATTATTATTGGGAAAGCTGTCGTATTATGATAAATACGGAAAAACACGTTTACGTTTAACTCTTAGGCACAAATTAGCCCTTAAGAAAACCTCGTCGTGTACCTGGGAACGTTTTTACTGTATGGTTAGGGGTATTATTATTATTCGATAAGCTGTTGTATTATCATAAATACGGAAAGACTCGCATGTAAAGATATTTTTTGAACTACTAGTATCAGGTATATCAGGCGAACCTTTCACAATAACAGTGCGACTACTGAAACCGGGGCCCCACTTAAACAACGAGAACCAATCACATTGCAGAACAAAACAAAGCATTCCAACGAGAACCAATCACATTGCAGAACAAAACAAAGCATTCCAACGAGAACCAATCACATTGCAGAACAAAAGAAAGCATTCCAAATACAAATTCTATCATATCCACGTGATTTTCTTCATTCGAAAGACTTCGAAGAGTTTTACCGGGTCGAAGGTCGTTCAAGTTTAAATGCTATTGCCTTGTACTCGATACTGATTGGCTCAAATAACCGTAAGTTGGAATGCTTTATTTTTATTCTGAAATAAGATTTGTTCTCGTTGTCTAAGTGGCCCTGTGATTGGTTCTCGTTGTCTAAGTGGCCCTGTGATTGGTTCTCATTGTCTAAGTGGCCCTGTGGTTGGTTCTCATTGTCTAAGTGGCCCTGTGATTGGTTGTCGTTGTCTAAGTAGCCCTGTGATTGGTTGTCGTTGTCTAAGTGGCCCTGTGATTGGTTCTCGTTGTCTAAGTGGCCCTGTGGTTGGTTCTCATTGTCTAAGTGGCCCTGTGATTGGTTCTCGTTGTCTAAGTAGCCCTGTGAGTGGTTCTCATTGTCTAAGTGGCCCTGTGATTGGTTCTCGTTGTCTAAGTAGCCCTGTGAGTGGTTCTCGTTGTCTAAGTGGCCCTGTGATTGGTTCTCGTTGTCTAAGTGGCCCTGTGATTGGTTCTCGCTGTCTAAGTGGCCCTGTGATTGGTTCTCGTTGTCTAAGTGGCCCTGTGATTGGTTCTCGTTGTCTAAGTGGCCCTGTGATTGGTTCTCGTTGTCTAAGTGGCCCTGTGATTGGTTCTCGTTGTCTAAGTGGCCCTGTGATTGGTTCTCGTTGTTTAACTGGCCCTGTGATTGGTTCTCGTTGTCTAACGGTGGCCCTGTGATTGGTTCTCGTTGTCTAAGTGGCCCTGTGATTGGTTGTCGTTGTCTAAGTGGCCCTGTGATTGGTTCTCGTTGTCTAAATGGCCACGGTTACAGTAGTCTGCATGCAGTTACTCCCGTTCTCTAGTTAGATTAACTAACACTGATGAGCTTTGCTGGAAAGGAGTTTCAATAAAATCCATGGAATGGAAACTTCTACTGCAAGATATATATAAATGTTACCAAAATATACTATATTCGCCAATTTCTTGTAAACAGTCCGATATATATGATCGCCGAGTCACCCATTCATGACGAAAAATAAAGTAATTGAGACATTAGCATATTGGAAGTGTAGCTTCGGGAGGGGGGCATTTTTTCGCCTTTTTGTTTCAAATTTAGAAATAAATAAAAAAGCATCAAACAAAACGGTTTAATTATATATTTTCTTTCTTAAAGCACAACTTAGATGTTTCCCTGATCGTGACTATAACTCAAATGAAAAATATATTCAACTGACTGAATCTTGAACGGCTTCGAAAGAAGAGAAAGAGTTTGCTTCCACCTCGAAGAAAGAAACTTATCGCGCACAACTGTACACATAAAACCTTTTTTTGGGAAAGCCATCAGAGAAACAACCGACACACAGTTCTCTCCATGAATATTATAGAGAGCCACCAGAGAAACAACCGACCCCTGTAAACACAGTTCTCTCCACAACATTATAGAGCCATCGGAGTAACAACCGACCCCTGTAAAACACAGTTCTCTCCACAATATTATATTCGATTGCTATCATCGATATCAAAATCATTGCACACAGAAGATGACATTTGGTATTGGTGATCGCTTTGAAGTCAGTGCGATTTCATTTGAGAGAGAGAACAACTTCAGTGGCATTATAAGTTTATAATGTGAATTATACCTGTTGATTCTGTAACTATACTAAGTTGAATTCTGCCTGTCGTTTGGAGTCTCGAAAATCTCTGCTTCTGGAGTTAATTTTTTGTAAACATTGGTCTTACATAAATGTTTTGTTAAGTTTCGTTCGAGGCTAGAAGAAGTACAATAAACTGAAGGACAAAGTTTATAACGATATCAAACATCCCACATGGGTTAAAGTGTCTGGTATGATAATAGGCCTTTCTATAGACTATATTGCAACTCCGCTGTCGCAGCTTCCATTGTTAAATCCAAGATGGCCGCCAACAACAACAATGGAAAACTGAGATATCCATCCCAGCGTGCACTGCGACGGAGGGGTTGCGATGTAGTCTAGTACGATTATCGTAAATTGTTATTGGCCGTTGAAATTACGATTCTCGTAATTCTCGTGACCAGTCAAGGATAAAGATAAACATTTGTCACATTCCGAACGGCGGTAGACGGTGATGACCTCTGCGCTATACTGCACTACATGCAAAGGGTCATGAGTTCGAACCCCAGTAGGATCGCTTGAATAAAACTCTTTCTCTTCTTCACGTCCTCTTCTTGTTTACCTGTGAATCCTAGCTCTAGGTGAGTGAGAACCAGTCGTTTACCCGTGAACTCGTCCGATGGTTAGGGTTAGTTTTGTGGTTCGGGTTAGCATGTCAGTAGAATTACGATTATCGAAATTTCAGTAGCCTGAATTTCAGCCGTCTCCTCTGGTTCGTTCCTCCCGAGAGAGACGTCTGAATCCAATAGCCGATAATGCCGTCCAGTGACGTCACTACCAGAAAACCTGGTAGTGATCTTTGATTGGTTCATATTCTATAATTTCGCATAATTATCATAATTATCAGCCGAGAAGACGGCAGGATTCACTTTGGACTCGCGATTGTTGATCGTTGAATTTCAGTGGAGTGGTTGTCTTTGGCAAAGACCTTGAATTCGTAAGGAAAACTCTGGAAATGGATTGAAAGTGTCCTGCACAATAACCGGCCGACTAACCTGTAAACAGGCAATCCCTTTATGTAGGACGACACAAATTTTTACCAAAAATACAATAAAATACAACACAATACAATTCAATACAACAATAGAACGCAACACAATACAATACAATACAATACAATTTGGTAGCAATTCGTGTCGTCCTACAAGAAGGGATGGCCTGTAAACATGTATATTTTATCGCGTCGCGTCCTCGGGGTTGTTGATAATCGATTATTTGTTCACACTCGCAGTGGTAAAGAATGTCGCTACTCTTTTCAAGGAACTGTTCTTTCCCGTAAAAGAGTCTTTGTATTTCTTCGAAAATTCTGCATTATCCTTTCATCTTTTTCTACTTTTCTGTTGCATCATTTACATAGGTAATATCTCGTAGCTGTGTCGATTCGACCGGCAGATCGCGAGACATGTACAAAGATCAACGGAAAGACAAAGATCAACGGAAAGACAAAGATCAACTGTACTTTGCCTCCAAATATAATATAACGATTTGATGCTTCGAAAAGGTTTTCAAAACATAAGAGGCACTTGAGAAGCAAATCTGATGGAGATATATATATAGGTAATGCTTTTATTTTGGCCGGCATGATCTCAAATAATTTCTCAAGGTGAGCGATGGCTTTGTTTTTGTGACCCACGAACTCTTACTACCGCCGTGACAGTTTTATTTGCATAAATTAAGTTGTTAATCCGCCTTGACGTCACTGGACGGCATTATTGCCTATTGGATTCAGACGTCTCTCTCGGGAGGAACGAACCAGAGGAGACGGCTGACATTCAGGCTAAAATTTCAGCGGCCAATAACAATTTACAATAATCGTAATTCTAAACCTCGAGAACACGTTGTGTATGTATACTTCACCTGTCACGCACAAATTAAGGTTTCAATTTGAGGCTCAGCGACAAATTATATTTATTCTATTCTCCACTGTCAATAATTTACAGCATGTCTTCTCCGAGTCCTATTGACATAGATCGAAAAGAGGTATCTCGCCTCAAAAAAGCCGAGAATTCGGTTTATTTGATAAACACGCGACCCGCACAGTGTTCAAGATTAACAAGAAATTTCAACATGGCGGATGATGCGGGCTCTGATGAAACCAGCGGTTGGTTCGACCCAGTTTTACCCCACACAGCGGTCAAACGTCTGCGCATGCGTCAAAAGTCTTGCAACAACAACTTATTCAAAAACAAATTCAAAGCGAGCCGGCGGCAGTCACTGTTCACAAACCCGCTTTCAAACCTTGAGAACTTCTTTGGTAAATTACGATTTTTTTGGGTAAACTCACAGTTTGAAGTTTGTTCAATTTTCCGTCGACTGTGAAAATAAAAGCTTAACTTTCACGTATTTTTCTTAACTTTTGGGGGTAGAAGTTCACTGTAATATGTTTTAAGGTCAATTTTGCGCGGGAAATTCGCGCAGCCGCCCACGCGCAGACGTTTGACCGCTGTGTGGTTTTACCCTGATTTGACTTTTCAATCTAGCGGTCAGGCAGAATGAAGAAATGCAGCTCTAAATGGAATAAAAGCCACGTTTGTTATGCTTACATTGCATACTAACGCGAATTTCGGCAAAGAAAACCCCGGGAGAAAACCCGCATTTTGTTTTCTGATTTCCCAGAAAATCCGTTGGCAAGTGTGGGCTCCAGGAATTCTGTTTTTGCGATTGCTAATCAATTGAAACCATGTTTTTATCTTGGCATCTTATATTTGAATTTTGGATCTGGGGCATTCAAAACAATGATTTTCCCTTTTCGAAGCTAAAGTACTAGTTACACAGTTTCGATCGTTTAAAAACTTAGATTTTACATTAATTGCCTTTCACTGGTCCCGAGTCAGTGGGGTGGAGAAGGACCTATTTAGGCTTGGAAGCTTATGTGAAGCAGCAGTCCTGAGACTATTGTCGAACCATTACATGTCTGCCTACGTATACTTAACCTCGTACCAAGAGTTTGAATGTATGGGTATGTTTAAGGACTGGTTATTATTTATATGAGGGGGTGAGGTGGAGGATTAAATGAGGATTCCTGAAGAAAAATGCTTGGAGAGATGGGGAGTTCTGAAATTGTAAAATATTTTTTTAGGGTTGAGCTTCAATTCATGATATTATGTTCTTGGATACCGTAGGGGGAGAGGCCGGGTGCAGCTAAAACCTTGATTGACCTACATAGGGGGGTATCAAAAGTTTGCACTATCCGAAACAATAGACCTGATAACTACTGGCTGGTTCCTTACATCAAAGTTCACTAACTATGTGACTAGCTGCAAGTTTGACTCACTAAAAATTACTGAGGTTGCATTTTTAAATATCAAACGACGCGATTACATGGATATTCTCAGAGTCTGTTGTAAGAAGTTTTAGGGTCTTGAGTATCTGTATGTGATAAACTCTGGTCCAGTCATTGCCACTTTTCCATTCCATGTACTACTTCATGGACTGCGAATGTTCTCCGCCAGACTGAAACTTTAAGAGTTTAGTCAGACTAAGGTACCGTTTGTTTTCCGTTCTTCCAGATCCGTATACTATTAACCTATCCTTTTTCCTAGTACTTCTATACGCCTTTTCACCGTGACAGTCATCTCAGTTTTGATATCCAGTGTTTATTATTCCTTCAGGATTTTCCTCTTCTATAGCTGCACCATCCATGAAGACCCGGATGTCCACAGGATCATAAGGCCTCTCAGCACTCGTTTGTTGAGCTCTCTTCTCTTTGAGCTCAGGTACAGAATTCGCTGTGTATGCAAGGTTAACTTGGCTTTGACTCGCTGTTGTGTCTTTTTCCCGTTCATTCTCAGCAATGGTTTCATAAGGATGTTCAAATCCTGGATTTTGCTCCACTGGCATGACCTTCTCGTATCCCTGTAAATGTTGGATTAATAATCAAATTATGAAATGAATTAATTACCTTATTTCAATGCAGTATTCCCCTCTCCCCCTTGCGTGCCACTCTTTGTATATGTGAGAGACTTAGTCTTCATAAGAACTTTCAAGTTGCTCTGCATGCGATGTCTTTAAAATGTTTCTCTGCAGTTTTGTCTTTCAAACTCTTTCGTTCCTTCGTTTGTTTCTTCGCTACATTGACAAATTGTAGCTTCCTTGGCAGTTGAATGGTTTTGGCGCCAAAGTGGCCAATTACAATCATGAAAGTACGGTTGCGTGACAGCAGCCTGGAGCCCCGGGATGTGTGGGAGGGGGGGGGGGTTATTTACATAAAAAATGGGTATGTATGTGAGGCCAAGAGGCTCAAACCCTGACCCTGTTTGACCCAAAATCCGAGCTTCAAAACCCTTGCACCTTCTTTAAAGAAAAACAAATAGGCCCTGTGAAATAAATTGTTCGCCTGAAATTGAATTAAACTCAAATCCTGAATCTGATCTGCCCAGATCAGGTCAAAACCCTGACCCTACTCAAGAACAAAATATCACGGCGGGTTATCAGTTTATATAAAAAAGTCGTTAAAAAACCCAGTATCTTTTATAATAATATGTACCAACTAAGAACGACAACATTCTTTGGTGTAGGCTAGACAAGAAACATTTCCAAGCAAACCGAAAGACATATTTCTAGGGACAGTTTATTTTAGCCCGGAAAATATGGAAAACCAATAAATGCAAACTACATCGATGAACTTGATCAAGATTTAATTAGTGTTTCTCAAAAGGGTTACGTAATATTACAAGGAGACTTTAATGCCAGGACTGGACAGTTACAGGATATAATTGACGACTCGAATATACACATTTTTTTTCAATTACCTGATGGGTATGTACATGAAAATGCCGTAACAACAAGGCAATCCCTTGATAAAAACAATATTGACAATAGGGGCAAACAACTCATCGACTCGTGTGTCGCAAACGGCCTAAAAATTGCCAACGGTAGAATCATCGGGGATCGGAAAGGCTTGAAGACCTGTCACCAACCAAACGGCTCGAGTCTAGTTGACTACGTCATTTCAGATAACGAAACATTAAACTAATTTCAATATTTAAAAGTAGAAGATCTAAAACCTCATATTTCGGACCACCCATACATTACATATAGTATAGAGGTAAAGAAAGTACCACTTCCGGTTAACGACAAAAGTCAAAATAAGGGCAGGTGTCTGCTCTCAAAATTATTCTGGAACGATAATGTCTCCCATAAAGTTGCAGAATATTTAAATTTACCAGAAACATTAGCCGATATTGGTAACCTGAACCAGAGGCCGCCCAACGATAACACTGAAAATTTTGTTGAAGACTTTAATAAGCTGATACATAAAGTTCTTGACAATGCTGGGGCACTAAAAAATACTAACGTCGATAAAACAAAACGTGAAGAAAATAAATGGTTCGATCGTGAATGTAAAATACAAAAAGACAACTTAACTAATTTAGGTAAACTTAGAACTAGACATCCAAACAGGGAGGATATAAGAGAATTGCTAAATAGCAACAAGAAAATGTTTAGGAATTCAAACTATACTAAAACGGAAAAAACGAAAGTTCTACGATAGTGAATCTGATAAACTATCAAAGCTAAGATCACACAACCCACGGCAGTTTTGGAAAGCACTAAGAAACTTAAACACCGACAACAATAGAGCAGATGATACCATGCATGTTGATATGGATCTAAGCAGCTTTCATGAATATTTCAAAGATCTACAAAGCCGAAAAAGAGAGTCTCGCTATTTATCGAGTTAGGATCCGGAGTTAGGACCCCTCCTAACTCGGGTCCTAACTCGGAACTTAGTTTATCTCCAAAAAAGACGACATTGGTGAAACACACGACACAATTACGCATGCCGAAAGCAATGAAGCCGGTCCACTTGATTTCGCATTTACGAAAGAAGAAGTGATAAATGGAATTAAAGCACTTAAAAGCGGCAAAACACCCGGAAACGATTTTATTAACAACGAATTCCTGAAGGTCAGTCATAAACTACTATCGGAAACAATAACTATGTTATTTAATTATATTCTAAACTCGAAAATATATCCTAAAACTTGGGCCTTTGAATACATAACTCCTATATATAAAAAAGGCACGAAATCAGAGCCAGGAAACTACAGAGGAATTACAATCCTGTCCCACCTAGGAAAACTTTTTGCTCTGCTATTAAATACACGGCTAGTTTCACAATATCCTGCCTCAAGAACAAGCAGGTTTCAGGAAAACATTTAGAGGTACTGACAATCTTTTAGTATTAAAAGCGCTGATCGACAAATGTATAAAGAACAAACCAAAACCCAGGAATAATTTCTTGTACACTTGCTTCATCGATTTTAGCAAAGCCTTCGATAACATATCACGCGACAAATTATACACAAAGTTAAACAACATTGGTATACACGGAATTTTTCTTGCCATTATTAAAGACATGTACAGCAAAGACTCCGCGTGTGTTAAACTTGACGTGCACATCTCGGAGGAATTTGCGTGCCTTAAAGGAGTTAAGCAAGGATGCATGTTGTCACCTGTAGACCCTTTTCAACTGTATAAGTGATCTAGCATGCAAACATTCTTAGCAAAGACAAAGACACCCCCCGAACTAAACAATAGAACCGTTAGTTGCCGTACTATGTGCAGACGATTTAGTAATTATCTCAAAGTCTCAGTTGGGATTAGTCAAAACAATTTAAAATACCTACTGGATTACGGCAAAGCCAACAGTCTCTACATCAACGAAAATACAACAAAAGTAATAATATTTAACCCTAATGGTAGAAAACTAAATCGTTATTTATTCAACGTTGGGACAACACCGATTGAGAACGTAACTAAATATAAGTATTTAGGATTGACTTTAAAGGGCTGGGTCACCTGGTGCCCATGCGCAGTAAGTATGCTCTTGAGGTCATTAGCATATCATAAATATTCAAAATTCTTCTGCGATCGCAATGGTTTCTTTCGCAAGCAACAGTAGCATTGTATCTGATTGGTCAGTTCAATGAGAGCTCATTTCTGATTGGTTGAGGGTAAGATTGAAACCCTTTCCGTGTTAGCGGGTAGATTTTGTGTAAGAAAGTAAAATTCAGTTACGGAAGTTCACCTCGATTTATCCGAAAATACAGCAATGAAAGTCCGGCTAAATGTGTACAAAAACTCTTCACCTCGTCAAATGTAATACTAGGGATTGTTTACTTGTCATCGCTTAGGACAATCTGGCGCCATTTCTTGTGAAAATCGTCAACATTTTGCGAAACATGGTTTTGGTCCCGTGTTGACTTGAACGCTGAACGGACGGTTTTCAAATTTAGTCATCGTTCCTTGCCTTGCTGAACGGAAAACTCCCATCGTTTGGAGTTCTAAAGACTTGTAAAGAGAGTTGGAATTCGCCTCCTTTCATGATAATTGTTGTGAAGCCTTGGTTCGTTCGTGAAGTGTTTATAAATGCTTCGTTGGAATAAAGTCAATGAGATAACTTGGCTCGAACTTCGCCGTTTCCTAAATAATTATCAGTTTTGAAGAGTAAATTGAGTCGACAAAGTAGCAGGTTCAGCTAAATTTGAGGTATGTTTTATTACCTTGTTTTGATTCTGAAAAACGTTTTCAGGTGAGTTAGGGTTGTCCTTTGTCTTGGCTTTGGTGTGTTTTGGCTGGTGAGTTTGTCTTGGCTTTGGTGTGTTTTGGCTTGTGCTAAGAAAAGTATCAATATAAACTCTTTCTTTTCTTTCATTTTGTCCGTTTTATAAAACATTGCTTTTTAGCAAAAGGTTTTTGGCAATGTTATTTATCTTCTGGCGTTACTTTTTGTTATACCTTGAGTCAAACACTAAACGTTTCGTGTGGCAACAATCTCAATCAACTACTCTTGAAGTGACTCGATCGGCCGCGAAGGCCGAGTCACTACCAAAAGTTCCTTGGCCTTTAGCTCCCGCCAGGTTTTGAATATTTGTTTGCTTAAGTATATAGCAGCATGTTGGCTTTTACAGTGTCGGTCATTTATTTTTTTCGTCAATTGCCTCAAGGCAGGCGTTTTCTTTCTTCCTGCCCCGACTCGTTTACCTCCCCTTCCTCCAGAGCCTTCATTCATCAGAATTTCAAACAAAAAATGTAAACTGAATGAAATACTCTACATTTAGAATGAATGCTAAACAAAACGTTCCTGCAAAAAAAAATGTTTTAGAGGTTCGAAATAAGAGCGATGGAAATGGATTCCTGAAAGGTTCCTTCGGAGGGAGGTTTGATTTCGTACTCCCGGAGTCGGAAATCAAATTTTGCCTTTGGCCGTGCGATAGACTGGTAACGAATGAGCGCTGACCCAGCCCCTTTAAGTGCCTCTGGATCATTTACTATAGCAAAACCACAGGCAGCCCAAGCTCTAAATATCTAGCTAATAGTAATACTTACAGCGTTTGTATGGGAATTTCAACGAGCTAGAAATACAAAAATTTTAGAGAGCATTGAAAAAATGCAATTATGAAGAGCAATCGTTTTACCTTTTGCAACAGTATGTATCGATCTGTATTCAAAACACGATCCTCTGAGATTTGATAGGTCGCTTTTCTTGATTCGCACTTCGTGGGGACCCTGGTAGAAAATGTTGTTGTTGTCGACAATCGCCGGTCGGGTACCCCGCGCGGCTTAACTTTAGGTCGAAGGCTCGGTTACCCAAGGAGCCTTTCGACGGTTACCCAGCAGCCTTTGACGGCCGGGCAGTCTACCCCAGCTGGTTCAAGGCTCTCTACCAATTTATAAGCGTCACTTTGCAGAAACAAAATGCTTCGTCGTGCTCGTCGCAAGGCTGGAATTGTGTGGCAATCGCATTCAAAAGAAAGAGCAACCTTTCTGCTGCGATTCTATGGAGGAATTGTGGCGGGCACAATATTTTGAATCGAAATATTTCGGTTGAAGTGGCGGGCCCTCGCGAAACTAGTGTGCTGCCTTGTCTTTTTTCTTAGGAAGGGGAACAGAGGAAATGAAAACTCGCTAAAATCGCTTCATATATATCAGCCCTGTTACCACACAGACAGCAAGTAATACACTATGGAAGCAAGGTAAGGCATTTTATTCATTAATTCTTTCGTATTTCTAGCTCGTTGAAATTCCCATACAAACGCTGTAAGTATTAGATAGATATTTAGAGCTTGGGCTGCCTGTGAGCAAAACAAGAGCTGAAAAAGGTTGCACTAAAAGCTTTTTACTCACTCCGCAAGAAAATGGGAATCTCATTTAGAAGAGACCTGCCACTTACCTTACACCTATTCGATACCCTAATAAAACCCATTCTCACATATGGCTCTGAAATTTGGGGTCTTGATACTGTTAAATATAATGAATCACGTGACCCAATAGAACAAGTTCACACAAAGTTCTGTAAACAAATCCTAGGCGTAAGCAAAAGAGCAGTGAACAGAGCTTGCCGTGCAGAATTAGGCCGTTTCCCCATCATTATCGAAGTAAAATCTAAAGCATTATCATTCTGGGCCCGCCTTCTAACATTAGACGAAAATAGAATCGCAAAGCAAGCCTACTTAGATATGCTAAGTCACACAAATTCGAAGAACTGGGCAATGCAAATTAAAGCTATATTATTTCAGAATGGCTTTGGCTATTGCTGGGAATCCCAACAAGATGCCGTTATTGATGAAAACGAGATCAAGCGGTTTTATAAATATACTAAACAAAGACTAGAGGATATTGAAACTCAAGACTGGAGATCAAGCATCTTCGATGATGAATCCAGATCAGTGGGAGGAAACAAATTAAGAACATTTCGTGAGTTCAAAACAGAATATAAACTCGAAGATTATTTATTGGAAGTTAAAAACATAGATCATCGCAGAGCACTAACTAAGTTAAGAATAAGCGACCATATTTTACAAATTGAAAGAGGACGTTATAACAGCATCTATGTGAGTCCTGAATTGAGAATATGCCCACATTGTCAAATTATGGAAAACGAAGAACATTTTTTATCTAAATGTCAATTATATTCTTATCTGAGAAACTCTCTTTTTCAAGATATAAACAAAACAAAAAACAAACTATAAAGATTTAATCGCACCAAAAAAACATAAGCCAGAAATAGCAAAATACATCTATGAATGTTTTAAAGTTAGGCAAACCATCCCTGTATAGAATATTGGAGAAGTATGCCTATGTACAGTCTGTCGCTTGGCACTCTAATAAAATATGTATTGTCTTGTCTATGTGAGGCCAAGAGGCTCAAACCCTGACCCTAGGCCTGTTTGACCCAATCCGAGCTCCAAAACCCTGATTGCCCCCTTTTGGGGGCAAAAAAAACCCTGATTGCCCCTTCTTTAAATTGTTTTCAAAACACGGTCGGATATATATCCCGGCCGGTATACCGCGTACCGGGATTGCATGCAAAATACGGAACATTTCAAGTCGGGACGTGGCATTGGGTAAACAAATCAGCAGATGAAGTACATAGATAAGTACTGAAGTACGAATTAGCGGCGTCACGATGTATGGGTAACCTCAGTGCTTGCATGTGGGCAGGAGATCAAAATGTGGCAGCAGAATGTATTTTTTTGACATAGTAGCTAAAAAAAAACTAAAAAATACTGAACCCCGACCCTGACTGCACCCAAATTATACTCAAATCCTGACCCTGATCTGCCCAAATCAGGTCAAAACCCTGACCCTACCTGCCCAAACTGAGCTCAAAACCCTGACCCACCCGGGCGGCACCGACATAATACGTCACAAACAGGAGTACCCCCCCCCCCCCCCCCCCCCCCCCCCCCCCCGGGCCCTATCCGCCCAAACTGAGCTCAAAACACTGACCCACCCCCGCGGCTCATACATAATACGGCACAAATTATAAACCCCAAACCCCACCCCGGGCCTGGAGCAGTCATCACTGGACTCGTAAATATGACCAGCACTGTAAGAGCCTCAGTTATTTAGGATCATTTCATTATTCCTGAACTGGAGCTACTTACCGCCTTGGTTAGGAAAAGTTCTTCAACTTTACTCACGAGGGATGAAAATGTTGGTCTCTGCTTCGGCTCCGGATTCCAACACTCGCGCATGATACGATACCTTTAACAAATAAAACGGTGAGAGTTTTACAGCAAGAAGTGAACTGAACACTAGGTGTGTAGTTATGGGCAAAAGAAAGAGGGACTATTAAAAGAAGTAATGTACACAACCTCGATTCAAAGTTATGCTGAATGGAAAAAAAAATTCTGCTCAAAATTCCTTGAAACGTCTTTTTAAAGAATTGTTCTCCCATAAATATATTCAATGGGGGAGGGGGGATTCCAAAAGACACCCCAATCAGTGACTATCTCGTGTATACCGAGGCATGAAAATCGCTTAATACAAATTCTTTCGAATCTCTCTTCAAATTATGTCATGAATGCCATCTATACCCCTCCAGTTTTCCGGTAAAGCATTCTTGGTCGACGTTGAACATGCTCAGGTTTTCTTGAATTTGGTCTATATATGGTAATACATGCCTATATTACTCTTTAGAAATGCCGTTTGCATTTGTTATTAACTTAGATACGTTCAGTTGTTGTGAACACTAGCTTGGTCTCTCCAGGGATTTCAAGA
The DNA here is from genome assembly GCA_030867875.1 of Actinernus sp. WN-2022. NCBI lineage: Eukaryota > Metazoa > Cnidaria > Anthozoa > Actiniaria > Actinernidae > Actinernus > Actinernus sp. WN-2022. The sequence continues at coordinate 11,186,643 of JAOWCC010001589.1, forward strand.
CAGTACTGTCATATCAAATTACTTTATAACAATGCCGTTTGCATATTTTTCATTAACTTAGTTACGTTCAGTTGTTGTGAATACTAGCTAATGGTCTTTCCAGAGATTTCAAGGCAGTACTCTCATATCAAATTACTTTATAACAATGCCGTTTGCATATTTGTCATTAACTGAGATACGTACAGTTGTTCTGAACACTGGCTTGGTCTATCCAGTCTGTAGCCCTGTCGTAATTTCTCCACTATTTCTGTCCCTGTCATTCCAGCCCAGGGCATCAAACCTGTCGACATTTACAACAATTAAGAATTGATCACACACTCATTGATTTTGATATAGGCCTATATTATTATTTTCCGTTTTTGTCATTTGCGTCTGTTCTAATCAATGTTGTTCGTCCCATGGTGGGAGGGGGGCGGGTGTAGGAAGGCACTCATGTTTTTGTCGTGTTACCCATGTGTGGCATTTGAATACAATTTTGATATCTCAGTTTCGGATTGAAATTATCTGGAATTCAGGGTCATAGGCATCCTATTCTGATTACAAAAGAACGTGAAAATCCTCGATTATTTTGAAGCTCATTGCTGATTGGCTTTCATGTAACAGCTGCTGTGATTGGATGAAATAAGAGCTACATAGGCACAAAAGCCAGTCAAGTGCTGCCTTGATTGACAGACGTCTGGTGCAAACGATTCACTGAAATATTTTTTCTCACTAGTCACGAATCCGTAAAATCGATAGTAAATCACAAGTCACTAATACACTAGAAGCTTACCTCCACTCTCAATTTCCCACAGCAAAACACCATACGACCATCTGATGAGAAACAACGAAACATCCTTGAAAATTGTCAAAAGTGATAGCCATACAGAACGAAAAACTGGTTTCACTTTGTCAGGATCACTTACTGCTCCTTCTCTCTAACCAGTTCTGTGATAATATCACGAACAAAAATAGAACACAAATAGATTTCCCATTTACAATTCATTCGTGCAATAGGCGAATCCTTGCTGACGTCATTGTTTACATTTTTGCCTCATTAGCATAAATTAAACTTCAAGCTACAAACAAACAGACTATATCAGTTGAAAGAGAATTTTAAACTGAGTAACCACTGAAAATTTGAGATTGATATGTTAAATATTTACGGAGAAATTGACTTTTCAAAACTATAAAATGGGCTGGGGGGCAAGAGTTGCTGACAGCCATGCATACATTCATTGTAAATTTTGAGCTTTTTAAACGCTCATTCCTCAAAATATATTTATCATATCACTCTCAAATTTTCGGTGATTATCAAGTGTGACAATCTCTTTCGATTTATGGACTCTGTTTGTTTGTATGTACGTCGCTTGAAGTTTGATGTATGCTAATGAGGAAAAAACGTAAACAAGGATTCGCCTATAAGAAATAAAGTAACTGGATTCATTGAATTTTAAACTGATCTCGGTTTTTCCTTCTCTCCTGTTCTCCAAGTTGGTGCTCTGTCATATTTTGGAATTTAATGTTGTTGTCTGAAGAGTTAAGGTCTTTCATCTGAAGAGATAATCTCTTTTCTTAATTTGGGTACGGTTGCTAGTTTAACAGGTTTTGTTCCAGATTTTCAGGTTTTCATACTCACACGTCGCTCTTAGTAGTACACGTGTAGTCTTCAAGGGATTCAATCGCCATCCAACGTACAGGAAGCATTCCCTGTATACCATTAAATATATATATATATCAACATATATAAAAGCAACTGAAACTCAAACTGGGATCCCTGTGTATTATTCTTTGAAGACATTAACTGGTTTTGTTTATGTTGACACGAACAAGAGAATTAGAATTAGAAAAATTATAATCTTCATGGCCAGATTTATATTCAAATTAACAAAAATATTCGGTCAATGGTTTTCATAGTATTTGAATGCTAAATCGCTGTTCAATTGTAAATTTGATGACTCGAACACTCATAACAAGCAGAATCAAGATAGAGAGAGTTCAAGAAAACCAATTAATACCTTCATTTACTTTCGCGAATTTATTGCTTGTTGGACCATTCGAGCTAAATGTATTGCTACATTTTCGAAATGATTAAAGAAACAAGACCTATTTCTTAAGGGTTAATGACTCTGGAAGATAAGCACAAATTACAGAACGTTATTAAAGGATAAATTGTAATTTCTGTGGATATACCACAGATACACATGTAGGTATATCACATGACTCACACCAGTCGTGTTATCGTAGGCTCCACTCATACACATCACGTGACAGTCCAAAGTCCGATACCATGGCAACGTTGTCTTTCCCGAGGAGGATATTACGAGAGGCCAAGTCACGGTGAACACACTAAATATTGAATAGAAAGAATCAGGAGTGAAGAAGCTATTGCGCATGCGTATTAAAGCGAATCCCCGGATGTCACAGGATTTTAAACTGAATGGTGCTTCAATGAAATTGTAGCGCAGCTCTTAAATGTAATAAGACTAATGTAAGATTATAGGTCTATGTACTGTAGGGTTTTCTAACTTTCTTAAGCCTCACGGATTCTCGTTTAGGCTTCCTCGTCACTGACGCCATTAGCTTATTACAATGTTTTTTTCTTCTGTATACTTGTGACGAACCAATAAATATCATCATCAAGGAAATGTTTTTAGAACTTTATGTTTGCTCCAACTGAGTACCTTCTGAAGTCCCAAGTGCTCCATGCCTTTAGCAATCTCTAACGCGAATTTCAGTTTCTCCAATTCGCTTAAGGCCTGAGTTCCAGTACTTTTCGGAGCATTTTCATAGGAGGGAACCTGGTCACGAATGCCTTCGTACTCGGCTACTGAGCGATGTTGTTTGATGTAATCGAGAAGGCAGCCATTTTCTGCAAGCTTAACAACCAGCCACAGAGGACCTTCAAAGAGACAGAACCTAAAATTGTTTATGAAACCAAATTTTTCATCTTTATTTTATTGCAGAATAATAAAGTGCATTCTTTTCTGATTATCAAGAGTATATTTATTTTTCAGTTCCGCCTTCGGAAATTTCTCTTTTTCGCCATTCAAATTGACTAATTTATGCTAAAAACTGTCTGGTTATGAGCTGCGTGACGTCACTGTGAGGACTCGTTGTTAAAAAGATGGCGGACTCCAGCGAGAAAGTTTCAGAGAAAGCTAAAAATAAGCGAGGAGGTGGCCTTGGTTTTCTTCCCGTATTTAAGTTAAACTTTATCCTACGCCAAAATACAATGGACATTGAAGAGTGTTACTCATTCACAGTTTGATACAACACAACTACAGGAAATGACTCACCAAGAACTCGACGATAACTTTAATACTGTACTTTTATGTTGAAGCCAGAATAGTGAATGGCAAAGAATACAATATAGGGTTTCTCTGGTTTCTTCTAGAAATTCGTTTAAGAGGATCCTGAATTTCGTGAATGAAAAACGGACGATAAAACTTGCAACCCAGAATTTCGAAAACCGTATAGTCGAACTGAGCCTCAAAAGCTACGCAACTCGATCATTGCCATCAGAGCAGCAGTTAAACACTGTTCCTTGGGATCATGAATGAAAATATCCTTTTTCAGACCACAGAATAAATAGCCAGTGTCTGACAACGATGCAGTTGTTGTAGAAAATATAGTCGGGGACCTCAACTCACGTATTAAACTCAGTCTCATAATTCGCTATATTATAAACGCTTTCTCTATGAATGTTTTTCCATCAGGCATCTTCAACACTATCACAATGTGCAGATTAACTTCTCCTGTGCTGACCATACATTGTAAAAAGAAAGTACTTGTGTTTCCTGCAACAGTTTTGATCAGTTGATACATGTACAGCCCGTCTTGCAATTTCGGTCTTTCTCTTTTATCAATCGACATGTTCTTTTTATAGCAGATTATTTCATCCAATAAGAAACTAGCTTTCAGATCGTCAATGTCAAGCTGTCAGAATTGAACCAATCAGCGACGAGAAATGTTGTAAACAACTCCAGTACAGTAAAATGGAGTTTTCGCTGTAGTCACTTTATTTGCTTAGTTAGATTTTTGTGGGTCTTAAAATTAGATAGTTTACTTTCCTTCGTCTAGATTGAAGTTTATATTATAAAACAAATAAAAGATGGTTCTCCTTGTTCTATAACAAAATAATGTACTTTCAAGGTCTTGAAATGCTGCTAAATGTACCCGCGTTCTGCTCGTACACCCGCAGTTTTTCAAGACCTCGAGCATGCAATATTTATTTTATAGAACAAGGAGAACCATCTTTTATTCGTTAAGTATTGTGTTGCGTTCTACTGTATTTCATTTTTTTGTATTGAATTGTATTGTGCTTTATTATATTGTACTTTTTTTGTAGAAATGCGTGTCGTCCTTATAGAATTGTCACTTACGAGTCCTCACAGTGACGTCATTCTAATGAGGATTCGGTTCCAGATCCCGGACAGTTTTAAGTATAAAGTGTCAATTTGAATGGCGAAAAAGAGACCGAAGGCAGAACTGAAAAATAAATATACTCTTGATACGATAATCAGAAAAGAATGAACTTTATTATTCTGCAATAAAATTAAGATGCAAAATTTGGTTTCATAAACACTTTAAATTGTTGATCTAAATATAATAAAGCAAAACTTAACGTAAACCCGGAAAAGTTAACGTAATATATATATTTAGGCAAGCCTAATAGCGTAGCTCCCAATTATTTGAACTGAGACAACCAACCCGTGGCGAAAAAAGCGATAAATTATGGAAAGAAAACTAAGATAAGAACACAAAAGGGGCTGGGAGAATCCCTCCCCCCTCCCCCGCGCGAGGGAAACCGGAAGTAACCAATGTTTCCTGTCATCCTTTATCTATGGTACTCTGCTCGCTCGGGATCTCGGCTATAACAGAAAGGAACGTGACAATCTCGAACGGATCAACTTTTCCACGGTCATCTGAGATAAAAATAACTACTCAGATTAGCAGAGCAGGTATTTCCAGCTACACTGTAAAAAATCTGAGACTAGTTTTGATGAAGGATGGAAAAACTCCGAGGTGATGTTTATGACTGTTTCAGAGATAGAAATTGATCTGAGCTACTTGATTTCACTTCATTGTCACCCGCCGGAATCAAGTTGCCGAGATAAACGCCCGGGGGGGGGGGGGGGTACTCCTGTTTATGACGTATTATGTATGTGCCGCCCGGGTGGGTCAGGGTTTTGAGTTCAGTTTGGGCAGGTAGGGTCAGGGTTTTGACCTGATTTGGGCAGATCAGGGTCAGGATTTGAGTATAATTTGGGTGCAGTCAGGGTCGGGGTTCAGTATTTTTTAGGCAGTTAGGGTTCAGTTTTTTTTAGCTACTATGTCAAAAAAAATACATTCTGTTGCCGCATTTTGATCGCCTGTCCACATGCAAGCACTGAGGTTCCCTTATATTGTGACGCCGCTAATTCGTACTTCAGTACTTATCTATGTACTCCATCTGCTGATTTGTTTACCCAATACCACGTCCCGACTTGAAATGTTCCGTATTTTGCATGCAATCCCGGTACGCGGTATACCGGCCAGGATATATATCCGACCGTGTTTTGAAAACAATTTAAAGAAGGGGCAATAAGGTTTTTTTTCCCCATAAAGGGGGCAATCAGGGTTTTGGAGCTCGGATTGGGTCAAACAGGGTCAGGGTTTGAGTCTCTTGGCCTCACATACATACCCATTTTTCATGTAAGTACCCCCCCCCCCCCCCCCCGGGATAAACGTTTGTACTAATTCTTGCTATTCTTTATGAAAACTGTAATTGTGAAGCATATCTAATCATTCAAATCATTCATATCTTTTAGCCAGATGTTATATATTACACATTTAGGGTCGATATCAGTGAAATGAAGCCGTGAGTAAAATCGGTATCCACAGTGACGTGATATGGTATCACTTCACTGTGAAGTGATAGAGCAGATTTTGTATAAGCAGGACAAACTACACCGCATGGCAAAACGTTATTCTCCGCTGGCCGACGGAACGAAGGCTCTGGGATTCAAATACAAGTTTCCGAGGTCTCAAACGTTTTCAGTAAATAAATTTATAACTTAGTAAACTCACAGAGAATTATAAATTAAGAAACCTTCAACCTGTGAAAGTCTTAGGCTTAACTTTAATGTAGTTTTCTTGTTTTTCGTGAAACAGTTCACGGTTACCGTACGGCATGCCGTGACATTGAAATGGTTTTCCTATTGTTTTTGTCCTGCTGATCCAATCAAATTACAGAAATACGGTACAGCACGGTTACGGACATGCCGTAGTTTATCCCACTCATACGAAATCTGCTCTATGATATCACTTCACGGGTTGTATTTCCCAATCAAATTTCCCATAATAAATGACTTAGACCAATCAAATTGCTTGTATTATTTATTGCCGAATGACGGCATCAGTTTTTCGCCAAGATAGGCTTGACGTCCAAGTCCGCGCTCGCTTTGCTGTTTTCTGAATCGACAGAAATGGCGGCTTCAACTAGTTCTAGGTTTGTCGCGCCGGGTTAGCTGTCTCAAGAAAGTTATCACTTAGCGACTGCGGTCAGTACAGCATTGTACAGCGGTAATCCAATAAGACAAGATGACGAGTTTCGCCACGAGTCCAGCCTAGAGTAAGTTTGTTCGGTGACGACTCGACAGACTCGAATGTGCCGAACCTTGCATATAATTATTTAGATGCACCAAAATATACGACTTCCATGCTATACGCTTAATAAGGAAGATAATTTCTCGTCCGATCGTATTTCATTCAGCGGTTCAAATAAATTCATTCGTTTAAAAAGCTAAAGCAGTTCGAATAAAATAAGTTGTCCAAAAGAACGTTGTTTAAAATATGACTTACTCGTATCCGAAGAAAAAATCCAATCGTTGTAAAATAGCGAAAGAGCACAGTCACAAATAAGCTTTCTACTTCTATAGTTCTGGCATAAAATATAATATTGTGAAGTTTAGTTCTAAACACAACTTTATTTCGCGTTGTACGAACTACAAACACGAGCTCTAGCTCGAAGCTCTCTCACTGTGTCTTAGACGAGTTCAAGGTCACCGTTTTCTAACTAAGGTCAATGTGACGTATTTCCACCCGTACGCGCGGATGTTTCCGGTAATATCTCACATCATCCCCACCGCAGAAGGGGAACCACCTGGTTTACAGTTTCTAACAGTAACAACTACTTGAAATGGTTCAAACTCAGTCTGAGTCCTCTGAATTCACAGTTTTTCAGTTTCTCTCGAAGCCAATTTTATCAGCCTCTGCTTGGGTCTCTAACACCCTGACGCGGTTGTTCATTTCCGAAATTAACTTGTTGATTTGCACACTGTTAACAACCCACTCTCCGTACCGATCTGGAAGATGTATTACTCTAGTAGGGTGTTGCCTCTCCGACTCTATTTCCTCGGATTCGCTGACATTAGAGTCACACTCTTCGCTGTCCTCAGAACTTTCCGTACATTCCTCCTCTGGCTCCTGGACATTCACTGCACTATCACATCCAGAGTCATCGTGAATCCACCCAACCTCATCGGGACCACTTTCTTCGACTTCTTCCGTTTGGCTACTCTGATCCTCTGCAATAACATCCTCTTGGGCGACACTAGCTGCGATAAGCGGCTAGTTCCATAGAGTTGTGCGGTTCTGACTTTCTCCTATTTACCCGAAGGTTGTTGAAGTGGACAACAACCGAATGTCTTGATGAGCTATTCTGCTTTCTTATTCGGTACGTTACTTCAGTTATGCGTTCTACGACAGCGTATGGACCTTCCCAGTTACGATGAAACTTACTGGCTTCTCTAGTTATGAGCTGAGGGCGATAGCGTAGAACAAGGTCTCCAGGCTCATACACCGAAAGCATCCTTTTGACGCCGTTGAGCCACATGCAGGTTGTTTCTCACATTTTGATATGCTTGTACTAGATGGGTACGCAGCTCACCGACAAACTCACAATAAGTAGACTCTGACGACTTACTCTCTGACACTTCTCCCATCATAACATCAAGCGGAATTCGCATCTCCCTCCCAAACATGAGCTCAAATGGGGTGTGTCCTGTCGAGGAGTGAATACTACTACTGCGGTATGCCATTATGCAAAAAGTGTTCATCCCAACGATGTGGTTCGCCATCTATCCTGGTCTTAAGCATGCTCTTCAGTGGACGATGAAAGTTCTCTATTTTCCCATTTCCCTCAGGATGATAGGCTGTGGATCTGGATTTGTTCATCTGTAACAGTTTGCACATCTCAATGAACACTGTAAATTCAAAATTGCGTTCCTGATCGGAATGTATACTGTCCGGAACACCGAACCTACACACCCAGTTCTTCACAAGGATCCTAACACATGTAATTGCTCGCTGGTTCGGAATGGCATACGTCTCTGCCCATTTGGTAAAACTGCACTGTACAGTCAAGATAAAGTTGTTCCCTTTCTTGGTTCGTGGTAGCAGGCCAACAATATCCAAATGAATTCTTTGCATAGGGTAACCAGAGGGGATCGGCTGCAATGGAGCTCTCTGACGCTACGTGGTTTACACTTGGCACAAGTAAGACAGTTGTCACAATACTCGTGAATTCTCTTAGCAAGATCTGGACGCCAAAAACGGGCTTTCATCCGTTTCAGTGTTTTAAACCGCCCCAGGTGTGCACCAGCTATCCCATCATGACACTCTTGTAGCGCTGGTTGTACAAGCTTTTCGGGCAAAACTACTTGACTCCTGGATGCTTTCTTTCCATTCTGCTCCTTCCGATACAGTACACCATTCTGAACCTCCAGAAGCTCAAACTGGGCCATTATCGCACGTGAAGTGTAGCTCATAGACTGTAACATCTGCTTAGGAGGTTTCTCTTTTTCCTGCAACAGGATCGTCAACACTGGCCCCACATCGACATCGTCTTTTTGCACGCTTGCAACCGATTCTGCCGACCATACATATCCAGTAGCCACATTCTCTTTCACAACAGACTGCTTGAAAGTCAGCTCAGCAACAGATGATTCGGTATTTCCTGTGGGCACACAAGAAGGGCATTGTCCATGATGCCGTCTTGGTTTTCGGGAGATTGCATCTGCATTAACATGAGATCGGCCTGGTCGATGCCTGACTTTGAAGTCATATTCTTGCAGGCTTTCCAACCAGCGGGCCACCTGCCCTTCAGGCTGTTTGAACGACATCAACCATCTTAACGAATTATGATCAGTCCTCACACAAAACCTGTGCCCCAACAGATAGTAATGGAAGTGATCTACGTATGTTACCAGTGCTAACATCTCGAGGCGTGTGGTACAGTAGTTTTTCTCGTGTTCATTTAGAGATCGACTGCCGTATGCGATAACTCTCTCCGTTCCATCCGGTTGCAGCTGGGAAAGGACACCACCTATACCAAGTTGTTGGCTAGCACCTGTGTCGAGGTTGAACATCCCAGCCTCTGCTGAAAAGTCGGGATATGCCAGAACAGGCGCACTGACCAGCGAAATCTTCAGTTTCTCGAAGGCGAGTTTTTGCTCACTACCACAGTGGAAAGGAACGGTCTTCTTGCACAGCCGATATAAGGGCTCTGCAACGGTTGAGAGTTCTGCGATGAAGTGCCGGTAATAACCTGCGAGGCCTAAGAACTTTTATAACTCCTTGACGTCCACTGGAACTGGCCACTCAGCTGCTGCCTTAGTCTTCTCTGGGTCCGTTTCAATGCCTTGAGATGATACAACGTGACCGAGAAATGTGACTCTTTGTTTCAGAAACTGACATTTCGCAGGCTTAAGTTTGAGTCCAGCTTGCCGTATCCTACTGAAAACTTGACGTAGACGATACAAATGCTCCTCAAACAACTTAGACCAGATGATTATGTCATCTATATAAACTAGATATTGTGTCCAGGTCAACCCACTCAACGCCATGTTCATTAGTCTCTGAAAGCTGGCGGGTCCATTTGTAAGCCCGAAAGGCGTTACTGTCCATTGGAATTGGCCACGATGTGTAACGAATGATGTTTTCGGCCTATCTTTCTCAGCGGCCTTCATTTGCCAGTAACCAGACGCGAGGTCCAGGCAGGAAAACCACTGGGCGCCTTCCATGACTTCCAGTACATCGTCAGTCCTAGGGAGAGGATGTGCATCTTTCACCGTGCACTGCTTTAACCGTCTATAATCAATGCACATCCTGTAGGTGCCGTCGTGCTTCCGGACCAGGACCACCGGGCTACTCAAGGGACTCTGCGATGGTTCAATCCACCCTTGGGCTAGTAGGTCATCCAGCTGACGGTCGATGACTTCTCTTTGATGAAGGGGTGTTCGTCTTGGTGGCTGCTTCACCGGTCTTGAATCGCCTATATCAATGCAGTGCTGAGTTATTATTTGCAAACACATCGGTAAATTAATTCATCAGAGAGACGAACTGTTCCTTTTGTTCACCCGTCAGATTGTCGGACTCTAATGCAAAAGGCGACTCCTTACTGTTCACCCCGTTGTCTTCTTCACTGTATTTACCTGGTTGTACCTCACAGTCTAGAGTTACATTGGCACATTGAGCTCTACCCACCACCCCAAACTCCTTTTCAATGTCAATGCCTTTAGGCGTTGTTTGACCATTCATACAACCTAATGGGCTATAGGCTATACTGTCCTATGGGGGAATTTGAACATACTTTAATTGGCTGGTCAGTAAAATTGGTAAGGTGTACTACTGCTAGACCATCTTTGGGTATCACCAGTGCTCGTGCTACGCAAATGTCTGTCTCTCTATTATAGTTTTGCACCTCTTCTACTATACCAGGGCCCCCATTATAACGTTCAAACCCTCCCTCAAGATTCCACATCCCTTTCCAGGTAGACCCTACATACTGCTGGACTTCCCTTCTGGAATCTTATGGGTCACTCTGCTTCCGCAATAGTAAATATTCCAGTATCATAACAAAGTTGACATTTATAGTGTTGGAAAAAATCCGACCCCAGTAAACATTCATGAGTCAATAATCCACGTGCCACAATGATATTCCAGTCACCATCAAATTTACCTAAGCGAAGCCTTGTTTTGGTTTCTCCTAGAACATTCAAAACATTTCCGTTCGCTGTGGTCAATGTTCCTGATACCGGCTTCAGTTCTGAGCTAACCACTCTTTCTCCATGTTTCCTCGCTCAATACACTAACTGTAGCCCCGATGTCCAGTAAAATAGGTGTAACTCGATGATTTACAAGTCCCGTTATATAAATACCAGAATCTGATATGACTGAAATTACTCGTTTGCTTTGGTCTGGCCCAGATGACTGATGATTTTCGTTCACATGTTCAGGGGCGGAAGTTACTGATTTTGAGAGACCTGGCTGCCCCACGGCAGGCCCCCTTCCCCGTTTTCCGATGCCTTTCCTGAATTTCCCGCTGCTGGACACTCTCTGGCATAGTGCCCGTATCCATGACAGGAATAACATTCAACATTAGTACGGCGCGGGGATCTAGCTGGCCTTTCAGGGCTTTTTCTCTCTAGTTCTTGAATTTGTTTGTTCATTCCAACAACTAGTTCTTTGAGCTCGCGAATTTCAGCCGAGATTTTGTCATCGCTAGATGCAGCTACTGCATTTACTGATCTGGATTTCCCCCCGGATTGGCTAGATTTACACGCATTACGGGCGCTCTCGATTTGGTGTACAGTGCGAACTGCATCAGCGAGCGTTTCTGGCTGGCTCATAAATACCCTCTCCCTTATATCGTCGCTTATCTCAACCCCTTGAATAAATTGGTCCTATACGCTGCATCGGGATAAGCATTATCAACCAGTTCCATCAATTAACAATCTGCGAAACTGTCAATATTCTCATTAGGCTTTTGACGTCTAGCTCGAAGTTGAAATTTGTAATCTTCTTTGGATTTGCCCGAATCAAAGCGCTGGTTAAGCCGTGCAGTGAATGCTTCAAACGAAAGTTCTTCATGTAATCGTAATAATTCCACGGCTCTGTACGCTGGCTTTTCGATCAACTTCTTTAACTTTCACGAGGTTAATGTACTAGCTGATTGAATTGTGACCACCATGTCTTGAAATTTTGGCCGACTGAATAAACTCTTGGCGGTCTCATATTTCTCACTGTTGCCTCTGTACTTCTACTAGAAACAGCTGCAGCTAACGTATTAGCAAGCTCCTGTATGGGATTACAATCAACTGGCTCAGTTTTTAACCTTCATTTCTCCTGAAGTTGTAGCTGTTTCGGCGCCACTTGTCGCTGGCTTTTTCAGAGACATATTTCTCGCCAAAATCCACTGAATAACTCGAAATTATTCCACTTACTCTCACAGTTTGAGCTCGAATCCCAGCCACTGCCGCCAATGTGAAGTTTAGTTCTAAACACAACTTTATTTCGCGTTGTACGAACTACAAACACGAGCTCTAGTTCGAAGCTCTCTCACTGTGTCTTACACGAGTTCAAGGTCATCGTTTTCTAACTAAGGTCAAGGTGACGTATTTCCGCCCGTACGCACGGATGTTTCCGGTAATCTCTCACAATATCAACAAGTGAACATCACTTGTACATTACTGTTTGTTCCGATAGTAACAGCATTGACGGCTCGCCAGACACGAACGCGCCGAACCTTACATATAATTATTTAGATACACCAAAATATAGAAGACTTCCATGCTATACAATTAATAAGGGAGAGCAATGCTGTTACAAATTTAGGGTTAAGCCGACGTGATCACTATCTAATTTCTGCTTTTTCAATTACAAAAGAAATGCAAATCTTAAAGAGAGAATTTCCCGTCCGATCATATTTCATTCAGCGGCTCAAATAAAAGCAGTTTCGAACAAAATAAGTTGTTTAAAAGAGCGTTGTTTAAAATATGACTTACTCGTATCCGAAGAAAAAATCCAATCGTTATAAATAGCGAAAGAGCACAGTCACAAATAAGCTTTCTAGTTCTGGCATAAAATATAATATCAACAACATAACATCGCTTGTATATTACTGTTGTGATCGTACCTTCAACTCCAATCGGCGGACAGTTTGTTGTTGATATTTTACCTATGTCAAGACTCTTGCTTTTTCCTTTACTAGTCGAACTGCTGCTTCACGCTTTGCCCCATAAACTTCCATCGTAAAGTCGCGTATTTGCCGGCAAGTATCAGAATACAAGACTTATAGTACGTATGGAAAATCGACGATTTTCTATAAAATAAAATCGATTTCGCACAAACAAAATACATACGATTGATGCCGAAGGATTGAAGAGTCCAGGAGTCATCCTTTCAGGTCTGTATTCGCGAATTCGAAATATCCTATTGAAGCTTAAACTAGCCATGTTTCGACAGAGTCAACAGTCTGCCATTCACACCAACAACACGATTTGTTCTCTAAAATTTAGATTTTTCTTTTTTCCCTTAAGATTGGTACCAAAACAAAGCTTGTTTTCTTCGCTTTCAAAGTGATCTCGTGTTCTTATTTCGTGGCCTATCCCAGGGTACATAGGGAGCCGTTTATATACCATGGTAGACTAGTTTCCAGTCCTCGAAAATGATGCTCCGTCGAGCCGCCATTTTTGGCTTCAGTCAAATGTCAGGAAATGCGAGACAGCTGACCCGGCGTGCATGTAGTTGTCTCTGAAGAAGAAATCAGTACGCGTTTTTATTCGACAAAATGAATACAAAAACACCACTAGAAAGACTAATCAAGACTTTGCGTTATTCAAAACATTTTTAATCCAAAAAACAACAAGGAACCTGAATAATTATCGCCACAACAATTGGATGCTTGCTTAAAAGAATTCATACTTGGCGTGCGTAAACAATGGTTGAGGTGAGCCTTTATTGTGCTGTAAATGTTGTACCTTAAAAAGACTCGCTTGAGGACTCGCTAATGCACCAATCAATATTAAGCCCGAGGGGAGGGGGCAAGGGGTTGGGATTTGACAGGCAGGGTTACCCTGAGAGTGGGGATTTTGACATACGCTGCCTGCCCAGGGTGGGGTTATTAAGAGGAAACATAAGGAAGACACGGCAGATATTTGATATTTTTGACCAAACGTGTTGTTTGGGAGAAATCAAATCAAATCCACACCCCTTGCCCCGCCCTCCATCGGACTTAACATTGATATGTGCCGCACAATCTCATGTATCAATTTTTTTTTTAGAAACTTGACGGCTTGATTCGTTTTAGACAGTAGCAATTAACGACTACCAAAATAGGTCTTTTGCAGCTAATAGGAAGGTGCTAATATAATACTTCACTCAGTGATTAACGAACGAATTGAGCTTGTGATCTCCATTGGAAAGACGTTACCATGGATGCTGGAGGGCAAGCTATCTTTAAAAATGCTGTTTTAGAAAGATCGATAATCGATTGGAGGTGGAAAGCAGCATTTACAAACAGGTTTTGCTAATAACACTACCGATCTCGTACAAGGCCTTGAAATAAATGAAGTCAGATATTTGTGCCATCCAGTACGACCACGTGATTGTCTAACTGCAAAAGGCCATTTGACAGCAATAACTTTCCCCTCCCCTGTAAGTAACATACCGTCCAGGGTACACGCTCCAATCAGACCCACGATATTCGGGTGGTCACCCACTGTTGCCATAATGTTGATTTCGTTACACAGGTCACGCAGCTCACGCTCTGTCGGATTAGCTAAAAATATAATGAAAAGTTTATTACTGGTGCGAAATGGTGACCCACCTATAGGCGAATCCTTAAATCGAAAGAGATTGTCACACTTGATAATCACCGAAAATTTGAGTGATATGATAAATATATTTTGAGGAATGAGCGTTTAAAAATCTCAAAATTTACAGAATGTATGGCTGTCAGCAACTCTTGCCCCCCAGCCCATTTTACAGTTTTGAAAAGTCAATTTCTCCGTAAATATTTTACATATCAATCTCAATTTTTTTTAAATTCTCTTTCAACTGATTTAGTCTGTTTGTTTGTAGCTTGAAGTTTAATTTATGCTAATGGTGCAAAAATGTAAACAATGACGTCAGCAAGGATTCGCCTCTAAAGTCGTGACTGACTGTGGTTTCCGTCACTAGACTCGCTTTCAAATATAACCGACCGATGTGGGAGGCTATTCGTTGATCTTTTTAGTGCAGCTATACCAGACAGATGTCATACTTCCACAGCCGGATAATCACCCTCGTTTCCAGGGTTCTTAACGCACGATCCCATCTTGGTCTAGCGCGTAAAGACCCTTGGGAACGAGGTTGCCGCATAATGAGCTCCGCCCGATTCGTACTGTTATTTTATCCAAGAGGCCATCGACTTTTACAGGCCGCAAAATCCCACTCAAACATGGCGAAAAAGGTTGAATTCGGTGATAGTCTTCGTAAAGTTCCAATGTTTTTATTTCTTTCCTACTTTGACTACTGCACACATATTCTTATCATAGCTCTCTTTTAATTCTATATTATTATATTACTTATCTTAAAATACTTTAGATTTTGCTTACCTGATTATGTAAACAGTGTGGAAATAAAATTGAATTCCTTTCGCGCTCTAAATTTCTTAATTGTTTGCGAAAAATTCAAGTTTTTGTTTTTTTCTCCTTCTGGCGAATATAATAAGATGGCGGCCGTCTTTTTCTGTGCGGGAACATTACTGCGTTTTGATTGGTCAGAATTAATTTTAATTCACGGTCGCCGAGAAACTATGAATTTTGTACATGTCCAACATTTTGTATATATTAGTACCTTTAGACATCTTGACAGCACACTCGAAAAAAGTGACGGCACCTGCCTCGTTTTCTTTTTTCTCGCCTCCCTGCTGTTCTTCCTTGCCTCTTGTTTCTTTTGAAATCTCCAGGATAGCCTTTTTCACGACACCGAAGGCTCCGGATCCGAGCTCGCTCTCGATTGTCAAATCTTCTCGTGGTATCTCCCACCATTCCCTGCTACCTTCGATTCCTAGCATCCCAAACACGTCGGCACTGGACGAATAGGTATCGTCGCTGAGAGCAGATCGTTTTGCCTTCGAGGAGAAATGTTATCATAGAATGATTATGCAGTGTTTCCTCAATGGAATTCGTCAGTTTTACTATAAATCAAAACAGTTTTTTCCTTTATTCTTCTCAGTTATATCATGATCATCTGATTTTAAAATGGATCATACATAGGACATTTCACGACAATTCTGTATAAAGTAATTTCTTCCCATGCAGCTGTTTGAAATATCCTCTGAGTCAACGTTACGTTACCTTTTCAAGTTCAAATGCTACTTCTAGTTTCCTCCTCTTCTCCCGCCATTTCCAGCACAACACTGACACAGCCACCATGATGATGATTAGGAAGATCAGAGGGAGGACAATCGCCAGGATTAAAGAGATGTTGAGTTTGGCTGTAAATAGAGGAAACTATTTCACTGATTGACGTGTAATAGAAAAATAATGGCAATAAAGATGATGATTAGGAAGATCAGAGGGAGAACAATCGCCAGCATTAATTATAAAGAGAGATGTTGAGTTTGGCTGGAAATAGAGGAAACTATTTCAGTTATCGACATGTAAAGTAACAGATTTACGTTAGTTTACCGTTGTATGAAGCCAAACTGATCAGTAATAATATTTTCTCAAAGAACTGAAACTTTGTCGCTGTCACAGTTATCCTTAGTCTCGCAAAGGCTGCAGGTGTAGGAAAACGGGGTTCAGATCGCCGTGTAATGATAATGATGACAATGATATTAATGATGATCATAAAGTGGAACCCCGTTATAACGATGTGCAAGGGATCGGTAAATACGTTCGTTATATCGAGGATTCGTTATAAACGGCTCCCGGTATAAACGCTTTTCCAGAAAAAGCACCGAAATGTACGTTATATCGGAGTTTTCTACTAACAATTCAACAAGATTGCTAGAACTTTTATTAGGGACTCAGACACTTAGGCATGAGAGAACATATGTGCTGAAATAAATAACATGTATCCGGCTGTGTGCAGTGGTTTACATTTGTCAAGAATATGTAACTGAAACTAGAGCCATCCCAGAGGAATAAAAGAATCCAAGAGAGTTAATTAGTCGTGCAAATGAAACAATTATTCGTTATATCCGTGTAGATTTCAAGAATGAGCCTCAAACTTGTGTTCGTTATAATAATAACGGGGAGTTTCGTTATAACAGGGTTCGTTATACTCGGGATCTAATCCATACAAACTACTGTATTTTTGCCGTCATGTTCGTTATACCAGGAACATCGTTATAACAGGTTCGTTATAACTGGGTCCACTGTACTAATGATGATGAAAACATCCATAATAATGATGATGTTGATTATGACGATGATGCTGATGATGTAATGGTGATGGTGGTGGTGACGACGGCGACAATAGTAACGATAATACTGACGTTAATGATACCACCAACCTTCTGTGTTGACGGTGATTGGTTCGCTGGCCTCCTTCCCGTATGCATTATGTGAAACCACGCGCACCTCATACTCCGTAGCGGAGCCAAGTTCCTTAATAGTCACCTGACGCTGTGACGCATCTACGATCTCGGCATCAAAGTAGCTCTTTCTTGAGGCAGCCTTCTTGTATTGCACGGTGAAGTTGGTGATGTTGTACACCTCGTGGTATGTTGGCGGAGACCAGCTAATCGTAGCAGATGTGGTATCCACGTGACTGCTCTTGAGGTTTCGAGGTCCGGGTGGGGCACCTGAAATGAAATACTTTAATACTTAAGTACTTTATATTCCATTAATTATTCTTGTCAAATCTAAAAGGCTTGTACCACTAATATGTGGCATACTTAAACTATATATTATCATTGTAATTGAGTTATGCTTTGTTTGGGTGGCTATATATATTGGAATGTTTACTGTGATAGTTATGCTTTACATTATAATATTAACTATGCATAGCCTAGCCTGATTATCAGACGGTACGAAGTCGTCCGCTCACTTCCTCCCCCTCCCCGTCTGATGGACTTCATAGACTTTCATGTTCCTGACGTCATAAGTTCAACCAATCAGAGCGAACTTTACACTTTTGGCAAAGTCTGGAATTTAAGGAATGTGCCCGCATATTTTTCTAATGGCGTTGGGGAAGAAGAACTTGAGCAGTGTGTCGACCGAAGTTGTAAAGTTTTCAGGATCCAGAGCAGATGGAAGCATTGGAATCGTTCATTCGTCGAAACGATGTGTTTGTGAATCTACGTACGGGATTTGGTAAATCACTAATCTTCCTCTGCTTATATAAATCTCATGCATTTATAGATCTGAAACATTCTCCTAGGTTTTTGGCTTTTAGAAGACCAAATCTTTCATGGAATATTATGATTTTTCTGCAGGAGTGAACACACATACTGAGTATGTTATGGAAAAAGTTTCATGGCACTTTGGTGAATATTTTTGTTTTCACTTACTTCCGTAAGTGGCATATAAACTTTGCACAAAAAGTCCGGTTAAAACAATCTCTGGTACCAAAAAACTACAATAGGACAACTTCAGGGTCTTGTGTGACTAATCGCCATACATATCAAGCCTCAAAACGTTTTAAAAATAAAAGTAAAAGCGTAAAAGTTCTAAGATCACAGTAATAAACTTTACGGCGTGGAATCGAGTCTGGTATTTCTTGTATGCATTCTCATACACTGTCGTGCAAATACTGAACGAAAACTTCCGTTTAAAAAGTTCCTGCTCTCCAAAGAACCACAGCAGCTCAAACAGGATACCATTATGGGAAATCGACAGAAGTTTGAAGCTGTAGAATGTTTTTTTCCAGTGCATGAAAGCTGATAGATCCAACTAGTAAAAGCCGCTACTGCACCACTGTTCTACACTTCACGCTTCAATTCTTATGCGTGTTCGTACGCGTATTGGCTCATTGTAAAAACAAAGGGTTGATGACGTCAGGAACATGAAAGTCTATGAAGTCCATCAGACGGGGAGGGGAAGGAAGTGAGCGGAGGACCTCGTACCGTCTGATAATCAGGCTATGCATAGCCTTGACTCGTTTAAATCCGTTAGGTCAAAATATTATTTTACATCTCTGAAAACCTGCTGACTGTGAGAATCCTCGAACCTTCAAAACTATCTGCCCGAAATGTAACTGTTCCCGCAGCCTTACGCGTCCTGTTTCCTGTTGTTTTTAATATTTTTATTGTGATTGTAAGGTTTTTCTATAATTAGTTTTTGCCATTTATTTTTAATATTTTTTAAGTCCTGGGCCCGCAGTAATTGGCTCACTGCTGTTGCCGATCCCCTGCTATATTTTTTTGAGTTTGTTTACTAGTGTTATGTTTTTATGTTATTTTTCTATTCTTTCCTTGTACGTTCTTTCTGACTTTGAAAATGGCGAAGCTAATAAAATAAAATAAAAGCTGACTAGACTTACCTTATATGGTCGTCTCAGGTTGGTGGTACGAAATTACTTAAATTCAGATTACTTAATTTATTTCGTAAACGTATTGCTAAACTTAAAAGCTTTAGAACTGACAAACACAATAATAAATAATGGGATTTAAATCAGTGACACATCGGGCGAGGTGGCTTCGTCCACTGGTGGACCTACGATTTAAAGTGCCCATAACCCCAAAAATGTATTTTTTACATCGATTCTCTAAGAATTCGAAAAAATAATAGTGAAAAAAACTAAACTTCGACGATTTTAGTGGCGTCAAAGTTAGGGAAAACATCCGTTTTGGGCTCCCTGTTTCCAGTTGGAAGTCAGCACGAGTCTGGTGAGGGCCTGGAGTTGTGACGTCGGACATCATTCTATCCCGTCACCGCACTGAGGGCTCACGTGAGATAGCATTGCGCCTGCGCGAACTCAATGTATTGCCGCCTTTGTTAGCGGACAGATGTGGAGTTTTGATTAGCGATAATTTGCTTCTCAAAATGTCTGTAAACAGCACAAAAGAAGACCTTAAAGAACCAAAAACGTGGTAAAGATGTTGTAGGAAAGAACAGGAAACAGGGGGCACAAAAGAAGTTCAAGTCGTAGAGAATTATGGCGCCAAAATTGGCCCATCTCTTTCCACAGTTGGAAGTCGTGAAACACAACCTCTCTCGGCAGTAATGCAAGAGGGATTTGCCCATCTCTCCAGTAGCATGGCTAATGCAATCTCGGAGACTTTTCAGACACTCAAGTCTGATTTAGAAGTCGCTTATGATGAGGAAAGCGGCACAGGCTCTGAAACCGGAGACCACGAGGTCGAGCCCCCCGCGAAGAAGCGGCTTGAATCGCAAACAGCGAAAGACAGCGGGGAACAACCGGATACATCCCTGGACGTGGACGCGTCTTTGGGACAATTACTCGATAGGTCCACTGAAAACAAATCTGCCTCTAATGAGGGAAAGAGCGAAGTGCTTAATAGTTTGAAACAGGACCTTCCGAAAGAGGGAACGGGTCCAGATGTGGACATCGAGCTGGCGAGCATTATAAATACGTTGGTCAAAGATGGACTGCCTGAAGAAAAGCTCCAGGATAAGATGAATAAATATCATCGTCCTGGAAATTGTGAAACTTTGACAGGCATGGTAAACAAACTACTCGATAAAATAGATTCGATCCCATCGGGAAACGAACTACTTCAAGAGGCTACAGATGCCTTTGCTCTGATTGCTAATGCAAATATCGAGCTCAACCACAGGCGAAGAGAATTGATAAAGCCTGACCTGCATAATGATTATAAGCATTTATGCTCCTCTAGTTCATCCCTCACAATAACCGACCAGTTATTTGGGGATGATTTACTGAAGCAGGTGAAAGAGATGACTGAAGTCAACCGTGTCGGTAAGAAGGTTACCACAAGTACTGGTTCATTTTCCAGGCCTCGTTATCACGGTTATGATTCTAGAAATTCTAGAAACTACACTTATAGCTCAAATCGGGGGCGCGGATACCGCAATACCCGAAGGCCTTTTTTAGGCTGGCAATACAACGACCGGCAAACAAACAACCCAAGCCAGAGGAAAACAAAACAGGGAAAGATGAAGTAAAGGTTGATGATCCAAGCCCTGTTAATGTCGAGGTAAGAAACACTTTACAATCAGTGTCTAATGACAAAATATAGGTGGACGACTGAAACAGTTCTCCCTTCAGTGGCAGTGTATTACTTGTGATCAATTATCCTCAATAGTGTTAAGCACTACAAAATAGAATTCCTTGCTGGTTTCCCTCAGCAAGAGTTTGTGCCAAGGGAGATAGCCTTCACTCCTCAAGAGCAATGCATTATAGAGGAGGAATTATCAAACTATTTCAAAAAGGGGTGATTATGGAAACAACCCACTGCACAGGGGAATATATTTCCACTATATTTATACGACCTAAAAAAGATGGCAATCACAGGTTAATACTGAATTTAAAAAACTTAAATGAACATGTAGAGTACCACCATTTCAAGATGGACACTTTGCCATCAGCCATAAGGTTAATGAAGCAAAATTGTTACATGGCATCTGTAGATTTACGTGATGCATACTACTCAGTACCTATTGATGTGGAATACCAAAAATTTCTCAGGTTCTATTGGAGAGGAATACTGTTTTAGTTTAGTTTTTTAGTTTACCAAATGGACTCTCATGTGCACCACGACTCTTCACAAAAAAATTAAAACCTGTTTATGCTACACTTAGGCACAAGGGACATCTAAATGTGGGATACATAGATGACTCGTATCTCCAAGGAGATGCAGTAGAGGAATGTAAAGCTAATATTGCAGATACATGTGGCTTATTTACAAAATTGGGATTTATTATCCACCCTCTGAAATCACTGTTAAAACCAGTACAATCTCTGGATTTGCTTGGGTTTGTCCTCAACTCCATCAATATGACAGTGAGTCTAACACCTGAAAAGATCAGGCGAGTCAAAGAAAAATGCCTTAAGATTATCAGCAGTGTCAACATGTCAATTCAAGACCTAGCAGAGGTAATTGGACTGCTAGTGTCTAGTTTTCCAGGTGTATTACATGGTCCACGTTTTTATAGATATCTGGAAAATGACAAAACCATTGCTCTTAAGCAGAATAAGGGAAACTAACAGGCTCACTTAAGACTATCACAAGAAAGCCTGCTTGAGTTACAGTGGTGGTGTGACAACATAGAGAATGTTGATTACCCAATTTGCATACCAAACTCAAAAATTGACATCACCCTGTACACTGATGCCTGAAACCAAGGTTGGGGTGCAGTTATGGGCACTGAGAAAACGGGAGGCAGATGGAATGATGTGGAATTGAAGAATCACATTAACTGTTTAGAGTTAATGGCTGTACTTTTTGGTTTGAAGGCTTTTTGTAGTAATATGCAATCCCAGCATATTCACATTTATTCTGACAATACCACTACTGTAAATTACATTAACTCTATGGGTGGTACATACTCCATAGAATGCAATTCTGTTGCCAAAACAATTTGGCTGTTCTGCATGGAGAGAAAGATATGGGTGTCAGCAGCTTATATCCGAGGACGAGAAAATATTCATGCAGACAAGGAGTCTAGGGTTTTTAATGACAACAAGGAGTGGATGCTTTCTCCCCACATATTTCAACAAATTACTTATACATGGGGGGAGCCCACTATAGACCTGTTTGCTTCAAGGCTGAATAAACAGGTCTCTTGCTATGCATCCTGGAAACCCGATCCAGAAGCAACCTATGTGGATACTTTTTCAATCAGTTGGGATAACCAATTTTTCTATGCTTTTCCTCCATTCAGTTTGATTGCGCGTTGTCTTCAGATGAAAGAGATGGAAAAAGCAGAGGGTATTATAAATGTTCCAATGTGGCCAACCCAGCCTTGGTACTCACAGCTGTTACGCATGATAACAGATGCTCCAAAGACTCTTCCACAACAAGCAACCACACTGAAAATGCCAGCGAGAGAGGACATGACTCATCCGCTCATCGAGAAAATGGTTCTGATGGGCTGCAGATTATCCGGAAATCCCTCGAAGCACAAGACATTTCTAAGAATGCTGGAGATATCATTTTGCAGTCATGGAGACAGGGAACTCGAAAACAGTATTCCTCCTATATCAAGAGGTGGATTACATACTAGCTGTCATACAAAACAGATTGATTGTGTTTTCCCCTCTATTTCCCAGGCTTTAGATTTCTTAGTTGAATTATTTGAACATGGTATTGGCTACAGTGGCATAAATACTGCCAGGTCAGCTCTCTCATGTGTCTTAAAACCAGTGAATGGGGTTTCGTTTGGTGCTCATCCAACAGTCACAAGATTCCTTAAAGGGGTATTTGGATCAAGACCTACAGTACCAAGATACACAGAAACATGGGATGTTGGAAAGGTACTCAGCTACCTTAAGACAATCCCTAATACAGAGGATGTTTCGCTAAGAGACTTAACATTAAAAACAGTTATGCTAGTATCCTTATTATCAGCCCAAAGAGGTCAAACTATTCACCATTTCAACCTTAATGACATGATTAGCACATACACTTTAATTACTCTTGTATTGACTAAGCCCATTAAAGCAAACCAAACCAGGGTTTAAATCACTGGCAGTCAAATTCACCCCATATACTGTTGACCCTAATATTTGTGTGGTCACTACGTTGAAGAAGTACTTAGCCCGCACAGAAAGTTTACGCGCTGATTATACACAGTTGTTTATTAGTTATTTGAAGCCGTTTCACCCGGTGTCCAGAAGCACCATCAGCCGATGGATTAAAGTCGTTATGGAAAATCCGCGATTAATGTTGAAAAAGTTACGCCTCATAGTACAAGGGCTGCATCTACATCTAGAGCAAGTATGAATTCAGTACCATTAGATCAGATTTTGACCACAGCTGGGTGGAGTTCAGCCACCACATTTGCTAGGTTTTATAACGAACCAATTGATGTTAACAATGGCTTTGCCAATAACATTTTGCAGTCAGTGGATACAATAAACCATATTGTTTATGACTATATTGAGACTGCTTCATGTGTGCAGTGAGCTTTGAAGTCTCACGTGAGCCCTCAGTGCGGTGACGGGATAGAATTAAAAAAATAAACGAGACTAGTTTGATTGGAATTCTATCCGTCACCAGACACTGAGGGATTACGTGCCCACCCTGCTCATGCCCTTCCCTGTATTAGATTGGGTTTTTCTACTGCACACATGGTAAATGCTTTAAAAAATGAGTTCGCGCAGGCGCAATGCTATCTCACGTAATCCCTCAGTGCCTGGTGACGGATATAATTCCAATCAAACTTCAATTTACAGGTAAGTCTCGTTTAATTTTTGAATTCTACTACGACTACCATAATCCTTTGCACGGTTTCTTTTGTTACTTTAATTTAGACCATAATTCAAAAAGGACAAATGTCCTATTATAGTCTAATCTGTATGAAATAAACTCCATAACAATATCGAAATTATTAAATTTACCAAATTTGGTGATATTTCATTGGATATTTACCATGTGGAGAGCTTTCAAGAGTCGCAAACATAAGAGATATTTGCATGGAATTGAAAGGACGCGTACGCCTTACTACATACACGTCACAGATCACTAGTCTCCAGGCCCCCAAAGGGAATTGAGAACTGACGGCCACATGTTCTGGTTCTCAACTTTGAAAGGCCGTAAAATATTATAGTTGAGTTTTAGCCTCTCATTTTTGCTTTAAGGTCTAAAGAATAGTTTAACGTTTCAATCAAAAAAAAAATATTTTTGGGGTCCTTATCTGAGAAGACGTGAAGGTCTAACCATTTGCAGTTCTAGAACGAGATTATTTCACAAAGGCAGTACCTTCTCAGTTATCTTGAGACTCCAAAGGTGCGGGTGTTTTTGTGACACATTCCGAGTATTCTGAAAAAGGCTTACACCCAAAAACCAATGTTGTTTACATTATCAAATATGGACTTAATTCCGAAAGGACGTACTAAAACTAGAGACTACGTTCTACATTATTCGCATTATTTTGATATATTCTGATTTAGAGGTATTCTGATTTAGAGGTATATTCTGATTTAGAGGTATTCTGATTGAGAGCCGTATTCTGGTTGAGAGAGGTATTCTGATTAAGAGGTTTTCTGATTGAGAGGTACGGTATTCTGATTGAATAGCGTGTATTACTATGCTGGTATTGTACCTTTAACTAAGGCTGAGGTGACTGGTAAAGTCCCTAACTTGCCGGTACTGACGGCGTGCATGATCTTTCCCACAAGAGCCGACTTAACCAGCTTGTGCGATGATTTCGATTCGTTAAACTCAGCCGTGACATCAAACTCAACGTTCACACTTCCTGCACTTTAAACACAGGTTTAAAACACCAATTAGTAAATACTGAAGTTCAGGAACTTAAGGTCCGGTCACAATGAACGATCGATGGGTACATATTTTCAGACATGATGTCATTAGAAATCTGCAAAGTGGACCTGAATGGCATTCCATGGCAATGGCAGATGAATTTGCATGTCGCGTAAATACGAGTTAAGGGATATTCCGTAAACTGCTTTAGTTGAATAGCAACGACAGAGTCAAGGCTTACTTCAAATTGTTAGCTTTGTACGACACTATCCCCCAAAAAAATCAAGTTTACAAAAAAAAAACAATTCAAGTAATCAGTGATCGTTGTAAAAACTTGATAGCTGATAAAATAAAATAAATAAATGGTTTATTTAACATCGAAAGTACAGGAAGCCATTACCGGGTCTCCCAAGCCAGAGGCTTATACTGATTTAAGTATTCCGACGAACTCCAGGGTCGAATTGGAATTGATGTTGGTTTTTGAGGAGGGAGGAAAACCGGAGAACCCACAGAAAAACCTCGGAGCAAGGGCGAGATACCAACAAACAAAACTCGCATATGGCGCCGCGCCTGGGTATCTAGCAAAATTCATTGAGCAAAACAATGGCTCGGAAACAAACCCATTCGGAGAATAGTCTTCGGTGCAAGGGCGACATACAGTGCCGCGTTCAACAATTGAACTCACATGCATCAACAAGACGTGGGACGCTTAATACAAGTGGCAACCCGACCGAATACCTCCCCTTAGTAGGACAGAAAATGTTGGAAGTAGTATACTCACGTGAATCTGACTATCTTGATTTGGAAAATCATGTAACCCTGTGAACCTTCGTATGGAAAAACGGACGAGATCTACAACAGAAATAAAGTAATTAACAAAACTATCTTACACGAGAAACTGGCTTCCTCTGGCCGGCCACACTACTAAAATACTTGCGCATGCGTGAATCCGCTTTAGCGTTTTAGGTTGAAATTTCTTTACTCGGGCCAGGCCTTTGGCCGCCCAAATCAAGTTTCGCAAATGTTTCATATTTTTATTATTTTCGAAGTCGAGATATTTCGCCGCCAACCAATCACCTCCCTTATAAGATTTTTTTTACATCGGTTGCCATCGTTACGGTAGAAAATCTGGTGTTCACTAGTTCTTTATTCGCTTTTAATTACGATTCACATCCAGGTCTTCGAAAAATATGATAAGCATAAAGTTTTGCTCACGCCGAACGAAAGACAGAGTGATTTACTTTCTTACGTTTGCGTTCTCTTGTAAACGTAAACTTTGGGTTTTGACGTTGTGTTTTTCCAGACAACGATTGAAATGTAGGCGACTGCGTGCATTTTCACGTGTAGTTATTGTATTTTATAATTAATGGTATTGTTTATGCCGTCTTCCTAGAGGTTGCCGTAAGGTCCCTAGTCCCTAGCGGTAAGGTCCCTTCATGAACGCACCTAATAACACGGATCGATCGGATCACAACTTATTGCTCAAGTAACATTTTATTTATTTTTTCTCAAGGATCTATGTTTTAATAGGACCTGTAGTTTCTTCTGAAAATCTTTATTAAATCAGATCAAATAAGCAGCTAAAAAGAATTATTTTATAGCGCAATTTAATTTAAATAGTGAAAACCTAAAAACAACATGGAAGTTGATTGGTATGATAATTAACAGAAAAAAAGTGAGCTCACAAACTACAATAACTAAACTATTGTATAAAAACAAATTTTACACTGACAAGGCAAATATTGCCCACCAGTTAAATACACATTACATAAATGTTGGTCACAATTTAGCTGAGAAGCTTCCACAAAGCGACATAAACCCAAGTAAATATATTAAAACAAAATACCAAAATAGTTTCATGTTTCGTGGTATTTACATACATGAAGTTCACGACGCAATTATGGGACTAAAACTTAATAAATCATCTATTGGAGTTCCTCAAATATGTATAAAACTGGCATGTGACCACATAAGCGAAGTGCCAACGACAATTTTTAATCAATCTCTACTTCAAGGCATTGTCCCTGATGTTCTTAAAATATCTAAAGTAACTCCTGTTGATAAAGGTGGGGAAACTACGGACCCCACAAATTTTCGTCCCATCTCAACATTATCAGCTCTAACTCAAATATTCGAAATGTTAATATATGAGCAACTTATCAATTACATCGAAAAACAAGATATTCTTTTTCACTTCCAATTTGGTTTTCGGAAAGGCCGTTCGACTGCCCAAGCAATAACTGAAATTACCGATAAACTTAGAAAAGCCATAGACAATAACATGTATACACTTGTGGCGTGTTCTTGGATTTCTCTACAGCCTTCGACACTGTAAACCACGAAATACTTCTCAGAAAACTGGAATCATATGGAATTAGGGGACTTCCCTTAAATTTATTTAATAGTTACCTCACCAATCGAAAACAGTATGTTGCGTTGGGAAATATCGAATCTCCCAGGCAAACAATGATTTCTGGAATTCCTCAAGGTAGCACGCTAGGACCTTTACTATTTTTAATTTACATAAATGATTTGCCCAATTGCACTGAAAATCTAACATTTAAGATATTTAATTTGCAGATGATACAAATGTATTTGCTTCTGCAAGTGACTTAAAAACCCTCGAAACCCTAATGAACTCTGAACTAGAAAAAGTCAAGGAATGGTGTGACGCAAACAAATTATCGATAAATATGTCCAAAACAAACTTTATGATAATTAAATCAGCTAGAAAGAGAGATATGAATATTAGAATACAGTTTAAAAATAAAGACGGATCGTGCCATCCTTTGGACCGTAAAGATCACATAAAATACCTAGGGGTCATGATTGACGACACAATATCGTGGAAATATCACATCTCGTATATTTGCTCAAAAATTTATTGCCTATATGCCCTGAACTTCGCCTACCAGTGGCATAAAGGACTGTTGCCAAATATATTTAATAATTGCTTTCAATATG
Organism: Actinernus sp. WN-2022; assembly: GCA_030867875.1. Classification (NCBI taxonomy): domain Eukaryota; kingdom Metazoa; phylum Cnidaria; class Anthozoa; order Actiniaria; family Actinernidae; genus Actinernus; species Actinernus sp. WN-2022. The sequence continues at coordinate 11,214,751 of JAOWCC010001589.1, forward strand.
CAAGTAATGTACATAATTACAATACCAGATATGCAGCTAAGCGAAACCTATATAAGTCACGTGTGAAAACAAATACTGGTAAACAAATGATTTCTTTCTTAGCAATTGACTTTTGGAAATAACTCCCTGATCAGCTTAAGGACTTAAAAGGATTTTCTTTCTCCAAAAAGTTAAAACAATATCTACTATCACAACAATACTTAAAATAACTAGTTTGCTTATATGTTTCTTGTTATAAACTCTCCTTCATTTTCTAAAATTAATCAGTTAATTTCTTAAAATATTCCCTTTTGGTTTCCTTACCTCTATTTACATAACATAAAAATAAACTGGAAGCTAACCTGTAAACCTTGCGGTTAATTTAGCCTCCAGGCTCAAACGTTACTATAATTATTTAATATTATACTACCTGTAAATATTACGTTTTTGTATATTATTTGTTAAACAAAATATGTAGTTATGAGATTAAAAACACTATCTATCTATCTATTGTATGTAACCAATCTGCCGTCGTGGCGTTAGTGCTAAAAAAAGATTATCTTTAACTGTCAGGACAGACATACTTTATTCGTTATTTTTTTGTAATTTAGAAAAGAATTGTGGTGGATGAATTATTCTGTAATCTTAAAAATCTAATATATAGTTATTGTTAAATTAACTGGCATACAATACAATAGTTTATTTTGACACGTAGCGCCAAGGAGCTTAAGATCAAGCTCGTTCAAAATAGGAACGTGTATAAATGGTGTGCTGAAATTATGTACTGTAATGGTGTACGCCGCTTCTTGTACCTATATTGGCAGCAGCAACTGATACCAACAACCCTAATCGCACTTTTGATTTATATTATAAAGAAGCCAATACGTGAATTAGGGAATACAAACACAAGAAAAATCCATGACAATTTGTTTTCATGGACACTTGCGAATCGCTTTGGGTTAGTTTTTTCCTTATTGGAACACATTTCATGCAAGAATACGCCATTTAGAACGGCCACAAGTTGACCGAAAGAAAATCGCAAGATAGACCTTCCATACCGGGATAGAATAGACACGGCAATTTAAAATGATTATCGCTCTTTTAGTTTTCCGAGATGAGTTTTTTTCTTAGAGTTATATATTTATAGCCCGTCCCTTCGAAAGTAATGACTTTTTCAATTTTACTGTAAATTTCGCGTGACCGTGAGCAGTCGATGCGATAAGGGAAGACTGGTAACTTAGTGCTAATTAGTAAAAATCCCCGATGTGGAATCGAATTTTATGCGATGCTCTAACGAGTTTGCGGTTTCTCTTCTCTTCATGCAGCCGTTTCGACGCCTGCCATTCTCACTCTTACTGAACTATGCTTTGATTCTTCGAACCTCAGAGAACCTAATTTGAATATGAATTTACAAATCCAGTGGAATGGGTTTTTGTCACACGGCGGCCATGTTGGCTTGAAACAATAGATTTCCCACGTGTAGCCTCGTATTGAGCAGTTTCAGAACGAGTTCACGCGTGTAAAACAAAGGTTTTTATACTCCTGGGATTAAACATGGCCGCCGTGTGAATAAGGTCCATTCTCGCTTTCAAATGTCTATATTCAAATGTTTATATTGTTTAATTAGTTGTGTTCTCTTTATATCATTGTTCTCTTTATATCATTGTCCTCTTTGTTGTGAATATCTAATGATGTGTAAGAAGCCATTTCAAAGCTTACCATTTTGTTTTAGACGTGATGCCATAAAAAATGTATCGGGCTACGCCCTCGACATACCACGTCTAAATTGAAATGTTACTTATAGGTTTGAACCGTCACTGCAGACTGGGCAACGTTTTGGGCAGATCATCTTCCAATTCAACTGACTCAATACAAACAATTACTTTTTCTATTATTTGCCCAGGTGAACAAAACACTTTATCTGACTTTATCTGAATAAAAAAGAGTAAAAAAATAATAATAAAAAAAAAACCCTGAAGCATTTTAACTGTAAATACTGTTAAACTCATACCTCTAATTTCTATTATAATGTTTATGTCAATAGTTATCTGTGAATGTTACTTATCTACGAAAAAACATTTCTCCTTTTCCTTACAATTACAGGTACTGTTGTTATATATATATTTATTTATATATATATTTATTTATATACATGTATATATTTATTTATATACACCCGATCAAAAAAAAGATGACACTCCAGATTATATATATATATCCCCATGTGTGTGTTTGTTTTTCCTGAGAAAGCAATACCATAGGGATCGATACGAGTACAATGGGCAAACAATCGCTTTGTTTAGTGCCTAAATGCCTAACAATTTTTCTTAGCGCTAGTGGGACTTGAAATCAACAACCGTTCAAACGTTAGAAACAAAGAAAAGTTTATAGTGCAGCATTTATTTTCATTGTTTGGTTTTCTTTTGAGGTTTAAACACCTATAAGAAATAATGCGGTGGTTGCGAAATGTTTAGGTCCCTGGCTATGTGTCTAGTTGGGGCCGAATAGATACAATATAAAATATAATTTTGGCTTTCAAAATAATATTTCAAAATCAAACAAGTATTGTTCGAATTGCCCTTACTTTCCCGAGAAGTTTCCTTTTTATTGTAAGAAAATCGGTTAAATAAATGAGATATAAATTGAAAATCACAAAATAGTAGAATGTAATTTCGTTTCTTAATCGGGACGCTTGAAAATTCTCAATACTCCGTATTAATTACAAATAAGTTTGCCTCTTATATCCGTTATATTACGAAATCACTAAAATAAACTGCTCAGAATCGCAGATATGATAGATCTGTGAAACAAAAATGTGTTGCTTACTTCAAACTTTAAAAACAAAATCTTTGGGTGGCATGACCAACGTAAACAAAAAGCGGCCGCGATTCTTGTCAGATGAAGAAATAATAGTCCGAAAGAATGAAAAATCCGCGCGTGTTATCGGCCAAAAGACACCAGTTTAATAACTAAGGAAGCCGTCTAAAACAGTTTCCTCGGTAAAGCACGCGACTGAGACATTTATTTTGAGTTAAAAGTTTTATAGCGAAATTTCTGCCACCTTTGTTCACTGGAAACTACCGAAGTAGCAATATTAGATCCTATTTTAGCTACTTGACCCCCCAAAAATACGTAGTTTTCCTTGAATTCTAGCGCGGAAATTAAATTTTGCTCAGACCGGTGAGCGATGATCGATTTCACTTCAGCCTCTAGTTCTACAATTCAGTACTTTTTAAAAGAGAACTGCTCCAACATTATGTTCAGATGAGAAAGAAATCATGTTGCTTTTGTAACAGTGTTATCGCTGGAAACTCTCGGATATAAGTCACCACAAGAACATATTTTTCGAGAAAAGATGAAATTATTTGGATGTTAAAAAATAATATCTCGATCACGTTCTATCCAACTGAAGCGAAGGAAGGCAAACATTTCAACATGACCTTTAAAAAAATGGTAGCAATTTCGATACACAACCTCGCGTGCTCTACTGAATAAACTACTGTAGAAATTTATTTTGATTATCAAACAGTAATGTTTCGAAGTCTGCTAATATTTTTTGGACCCATAAGATGAGCACATTTTTTATTTTTTTATCAGCACGGTAATTCCTGCACTTGACGAGATTGGCGACCGCGCTTTGTTTAGGTCGAATTATGCTTTGCAAGCGTTCCGAGCACGTGAGTGACTAAACCCCCTAATGATTTGGCATCGCAATTCTTTTCTATAGAGCGACTGCCTGTAAATATCGAGAATCGTGGGACAACGGTGAAATTTCGGAATCCTTCAAATTTTGCCAGAACATACCCTTGGGTGAACTGTTTTAGGAAATCATATCAAAAAGTTCCAGCGCTTTTTTAATTTGGCGATTTTTACAAAAGATTGAAAATACGGCCCCAGAGCGGTTTTTGGCTTGTCGAAACGACCGAATCATCACGCAACAACAAAGAGCTAGGGAAGTCTTATAAAAACTCCAATAGAATCATACTTCACACACGTATTAAAACAACTCTTTGACCTCAACATCCAGCAAGAATATATTCCGATAGTGTAATTTATTCTTTTTTCTCCGCCTTTTTAAACATGCATATTTTGGATGCCAAAACATAATACAAAATAATGGCCAAGTTTGACAGCCCTAAGCGACTCCTGGTATATGATTTTTTTAAATAAAAACTACACGGCATGAAAGCTTGGTTATTCTAGTTTAATCTAGCAAAGTGCCAACTTTGGAATCCAAACGCTTCCCCTCGGCAAAATAAAACGACCATGTACTGTAAGAGAGACGATTTAACCTCTAATTTTACAGTGCTTATCATAAACACCCATTCAAAAAATAAACAAACGTCCAAAATCACTTTTCAACTACTCTTAGCTGGTCTTTTAAAGCTCTGAAAGTGAAATGTTACCTTTTGTACCTTTTTATCAGTCGAGATTTTGAGCCTGAGAGCCGTTAATTGAATGGTAGCTATATATAGATTCCCGTGCGAATCCGATCAAACATTGAAACAACAACAGCGTTGTTCCAGTCATCGAATTGGCCGAAATTCACCAGGCTGTGCTCATTAAATGCCTACACTTACATCGGAAGTACATTCTATACGACAAATATATCAGATCCTGCAGTTATTTCTGAAGCCAAACGAAGACATTTTCATTCTCAAAGATCTGACCTGTCACCTATCAGTAACGCTAGCGAAGCGCCGGCTCAACGAATACAACTCAAGTTTACAAGTCATGTTATGAGAACTAAAATAAATTCCTGCACCTTCTTTATAAGCCAATAGAAAGCTTAATTCAGACACATGGAGATAAACTACTGACTCAACTCTGCATGATATAACGATTCCCCTAAACCTGTCTAAAATAGCCCGGTAAATATAATGATGATGATAAACAACTGAGCTGAAAATATACTACTCACCGACAAGAAGGCCCATTTCCACCACTTTTATTTATCCACCCGGACTATCCATTGTGGTGAGGGTCCTAAACGCCAGGCTAAACGATATGCAATAACTTTGTAGTGAGTGATCAAGGTGAACATAACTGATGAAATGTGACACTACTGGAATGTAACGCAACTCGTGCAGCCCCGTTACCCGCATAAATTAAATACTTTCTGTGTGGAGAATAACGTGAACTTTGGATCCTATTATCGTAATTTTTCATGTATGAATTCTAGCCGAAGCAAAAAAAAATTAAACCACAACAAATATTTCAAATTAGTTTTCTGTTTAGGCCATCCCAATAGAATGTTTCATTTCCCATCGCCCCACCGACCCAAGTTTTTTTGGAAAAGTAAAAAAAAAAAATCAAAGCTCGATACCGACCCAATGTTTTGGATAAGTAAAAAAAAAAGTATTGAAGTCCCCTTGAAAACCACTAACAATGCATTTTATAAAATAACCCACAGAAAATACGCGCTCTGATTGGTTGAAAGCCGTGTTTCTATAACTCTATAGAAACATGGCAAGTATTATGCCGGCATCGTGGCCTTGAACTCAATTTGAAACTCGGCGAAATAATTCCTAAACTTTTCTAAAAACATTGAGCACTAAATTCAATTCGACGAAGAACCAGCTACAGTATTGTAAGAAACGACAATGTGTTGTTAGTTTAGGAACAAGCCGATGTTTTATTCAACTCAAAACAATCTCAAAGTACGAATTACATTTACAACATTCATTTTTGTGGACAAAGTTGAGTTGCTCGCAAATTTGTGCGATATTAAACAATCATTTTCGCCAAAACAGTCTATTTTGGCTGACTAAGCTCAATTAAAGACTATTGTTTGGTAGATTTAAGCCGGATAACTTTAAAAAATCCAGTCTTAAATATTGCTAACATGATCTAGATGCACAAAATAGAGGTTGAAATAGAAATGGAAATCAAAAGTACAGCAAAATGTGGAGCACAAACCTGACAAAGTTAATCAACATCCAAGTGCTACAGTCTTGTACAGATGCTAAAACTCCATCCAACGGGAATGTACGGTTCAGTATGACTCTCTACAGGTGCCGTAGAGGATGAGAAGGGCAAGGAAATCTGATCAAGCTTGAAGTGTCTGATGAAAACAACCTGCCGTCCGTATGCGACCTCATGAGGCATGACACACGGCGAATCGACGAAGAACTATTCTAGTCCTTGGAAGACAGAATGTACAAAACAACTGATGACCCGAGGGATGACTTCCATGTTTTGTAGCTCTAGATTTTAAAGAGAAATCCAAAATATCCTCCTTTCTTGCAACACGTCTTGATCTCCTGCAAACTTTGTTTGCAGTTTGGTACGAAAACCGGCGCCCGCTTGATCCACGCCGTGAAGTCCATGAGGCAAAATGAACTGTTGAACATTACGTGCTTCCGTGTACTGTCAATCCAATTTTAGCATTAGTCCATAGAGCTTCTTTTTCTTCATCATTCTGTGTAATTTTGGGCTCCAATTAAAAGGTTTTTCGTAGCTAGGCTGTTTTTTCAAACTCACTGAATCGGATTGACAAAACTGACTGATTTAGATTTTAGTCATGTGATAAGTTCATGACGTACGACTGCACGTGTTAGGAGAATTTATGTTTTGATGATCACAATAAACGCGCGATTTTCCTTTGTTGTACTTATTTTCTGTGGGTTATTTTATAAAGGAAATAGAAAACATTTCCCGTGTTTCTATAGAGTTATAGAAACACTTGTGGAAGTTTGGAAGAACTCGAAATAGCTGTGGAAACACTCGCCCTTCGGGCTCGTGTTCCCACTGCCATTTCTCGTTCTCCCAAACTCCCACTCGTGTTTCTATAACTCTATAGAAACACGGGAAATGTTTTCTATTTCTTAAATAACAGGAGCCCATTACTAGTATTATAAGCATGGCCTAGGAAAAGAAATTTGCGCCGGGCAGAATTGCTGGAAAAAAATTCATGCACACAGATAGTCCCTAGCCTCCTCCGCAGGCAACTCCTATATGTTTCAGGCTTCGCCGGAAGCCAATCCGAGCGGCGAAGCCGCGAGGGGAGATTTGTTTCATCCTCAGACCCTTGCTCGTCTCTCTTATACAACAGGAAGCTCGCCGGTTTCACATCTTTTTTTTAATTAGGAGTTGCCTGCGGAGGAAGCTAGATAGGCCCAAGTCCCATGGTGGCTCTGTTATGCCCTCAAAATGAAAGAAATAGCATTTCTGAGACATTAAAAAATATTTTTTCGGGACATAGCTGATGGACGTCAAGGTTTCACCACTGTGCCGTATTATGTTTGGTAAGGAGGGGGGTCAGATATTATACTTTGGTTCCATATCCAAATGCTCCGACGACCCCCTACTAGCTCCCCCTACCAGCCATACCCCCCAACTGTTCAAATCGTATGCACATATTATCGCATCTACTATGCATTCGATTGTGCCAGCAAGTGCAGGGAAATACGCATCCGAGAACCAGAAATTCAAAATTTTCCCCGGCCCGCCTAGAAACTCGGTCCTCAGCTGGGTGTCGGATGTAGCTACTCCCAGTACTAGGAAAGTGCTAGGGGAATACGTCGAGGTCCAGGGGGAACGAATCTCTCATACATGAGTCTCATGCCAATGGTAGTTGTTGAAATATATTTGACATTAACAGGACACAGCTTGGTTATTTTAGGAAATACACCCGATTTGTGCTAAGGAGTGCATGTTTTAGTTATATAACGATGATCTGAGGACCCAGAGGATACATACAATGGGTAACAACTAACGAGGGTAGCCTTCCAGATCGATATAAAAATAACTCAAATCACGTGTTGTGAAACTAAAAATAGATTTCAAATAGTTATCATGGGGCATGGGGATTCGCTACCTCATCCTCTCTTGGTTCAGGGGATTATATAAGGGTTATCGATCTGGAGCGAGGAGGTATGGGATTTATTCACCGAGGGTTTCGCCCAAGCAAGGGCGACACCCGGGGTGAATCAGCTCCGCTTCATTTTTCACGTGGCTCGTTTTTCTTTGTACCAGTTTCGGGGGAATATATCGCGAAACCCCCGCCCAGTTCCAAAGGCAGAGGGAATCTCGCAACATATTCCCCTGGACATATTCTCCTGGACATATTCCCCCCAACTTATTCCCTCACTTTCTTTCATACTAAGTTCTACTCACTCTTTACTTACGGAGAAGTAAATAATTATGTAATGGAACATGGAAAACACGGCATGTATCCTGAGCGGATCTCTTGGTTTAGTACTAGCCTGCTATCCCATCCACTACACCATAAGCTTCATTGGTTGAAAGAACCGAGAGAAAAAAACTGATAAGCTCTATTGTGTCAGCTTTGCCATAGTCCTTGGACTTCGTATTCTATGAACGGGAATTTTATGCAAAAATATTTCGTGCAACGAAATGAACCTCGCCATTGTGAGGAATTAGCATTTATCTGCCTTTCACTCGGGGTTATGAGATTATTCACCTCAAGTGCTGCCCTCAAGCGGAACCCTAGGTGAATAAATCAGCCATACCCCTCGATCGAGGCCGATACCCCTTTTACAAACCGATAACCCGAGCTGAAGCCAATAAAATGCATATTTTTTTCACTGGTGAGGTTTTGTCCGTTATCAGTTGTACGAAATAACTAAAATTACTGTTCACAAATCTTCTCATTGTTTCTTTTTTCTCGTTGCTTGTAGCGTAGTGGATAGGACTAGTTGTGGATTGACAATAGGCCCTTTGCAGGACCTGGTCACGTGACCTTCTTAGTCGGTCAATCAAAAACAAGTTGGCGCTAGAACAACATGAATGCCAGAAATGGAAAGAGCAAGCCAAAATTAGCCAAAAGAGCAAGCCAAAATTAGCCAAAAGCCCAAGTTTTAGGTTCATATCTTTAAAACTGAAGGAATGGCATTGTTTTGAAAACTTTATAATTTAGCTTAATTTAGGCACGGCTTGCCAGTCAGCAAAGATATCCTTACAAACCGAGAGTTTTAAAAAAATTTGCCATTCCTTCAGTTTTAAAGATATGAACCTAAAACTTGTAATTTTTCTAATTTTGGCTTGCTTTTTCCATTTCTGGCATTCATGTTGTTCTTGCGCCATTTTTATTTTTGACAGGCTAAAAAGGTCACGTGACCAGGTCCTGCAAAGGGCCTATTTGCATGAGAAAGGCAAGAAACTAATACGTAGAGATCTCGAGCACGGAAAAGAGGTGTAGTTAAAAAAACATCCGGCTTCAATTCTTTTTTTTACTTATCCCAAAAATTAGGTCGGTGTCAAGCTTTTTTTTTTTTTTTTTTAACTTTTCCAAAAAAAATTTGGGTCGGTCGGACGATGGGAAATGAAACATTCTATTGGGATGGCCTAATTTGAAATATTTGTTGTAGTTGTAATTTGTTTTGCTTCGGCTAGAATTGAAACATGAAACACAGAAAGTATTTAATTTATGCGGGTAACGGGGATGCACGAGTTGCGTTACATTCCAGTAGTATCACATTTAATTATGTTCAACATTTTGAAAAAAATTCGATCAAGTTTAGGACCCTCGGGCAGTTAACTTCTTTTCTAATACTGAGTACCAAATTGGATAGTCCGGGTGGATAAATAAAAGTGGTGGAAATGGGCCTTCTTGTCGGTGAGTAGCATATTTTCAGCTCAGTTCTTTGGTATCATGATTATACTTACCGGGCTATTTTAGACAGGTTTAGAGGAAATCGTTATCATGCAGAGTTGAGTCAGTAGTTTACCTCCATGTATCTGAATTAAGCCTTCTATTGGCTTATAAAGAAGGTGCAGGAATTTATTTTAGTTCTCATAACATGACTTGTAAACTAGAGTTGTATTCGTTGAGCCGGCGCTTCGCTAGCGTTACTGATAGGTGACAGGTCAGATCTTTGAGAATGAAAATTTCTTCGTTTGGCTTCAGAAATAACTGCAGAATATGATATATTTGTCGTTTAGAATGTACTTCCGATGTAAGTGTAGGCATTTAATGAGCACAGCCTGGTGAATTTCGGCCAATTCGATGACTGGAACAACGCTGTTGTTGTTTCAATGTTTGATCGGATTCGCACGGGAATCTATATATAGCTACCATTCAATTAACGGCTCTCAGGCTCAAAATCTCGACTGATAAAAAGGTACAAAGGTAACATTTCACTTTCAGAGCTTTAAAAGACCAGCTAAGAGTAGTTGAAAAGTGATTTTGGACGTTTGTTTATTTTTGGAATGGGTGTTTATGATAAGCACTGTAAAATTAGAGGTTAAATCGTCTCTCTTACAGTACATGGTCGTTTTATTTTGCCGAGGGGAAGCGTTTGGATTCCAAAGTTGGCACTTTGCTAGATTAAACTAGAATAACCAAGATTTCATGCCGTGTAGTTTTTATTAAAAAAAATCATATACCAGGAGTCGCTTAGGGCTGTCCAACTTGGCCATTATTTTGTCTTATGTTTTGGCATCCAAAATATGCATGTTTAAAAAGGCGGAGAAAAAAGAATAAATTACACTATCGGAATATATTCTTGCTGGATGTTGAAGTCAAAGAGTTGTTTTAATACGTGTGTGAAGTATGATTCCATTGGAGTTTTTATAAGACTTCCCTAGCTCTTTGTTGTTGCGTGATGATTCGGTCGTTCCGACAAGCCGAAAACCGCTCTGGGGCCGTATTTTCAATCTTTTGTAAAAATCGCCAAATTAAAAAAGCGCTGGAACTTTTTGATATGATTTCCTAAAACAGTTCACCCAAAGGTATGTTCTGGCAAAATATGAAGGATTCCGAAATTTCACCGTTGTCCCGCGATTCTCGATATTTACAGGCAGTCGCTCTTAAGGCAAAGTTTTTCTAAGCGAACTGGTACCTCATTAATTACTCGGGCTGCCTGTGGCAGCGCCGAGTCTTAAAATGCAAGTGGTTATTACTCGGGCTGCCTGTGGCAGCGCCGAGTGTTAAAATGCAAGTGGTTATTTTTTTTAATCCATGTCAGACGGCTTCTGCGCATGCGTTAAAGGTCAAATTCCAACCAATCAGATTGCACTGTGCTGGTCACGCAAACAAAGGTTAGATTTCCTCAGGCGCGCTCAGATAAGAAAATTCAAAGCTCAGACTAGGCGAGACAAGGAGATATCAATTTCAAATAGTCATTGTCAGAAATCTATTCCATCGTGGGCAATGATGCAATACAACCTAAATTTGGGTCAGGTCCATGTTTTACGACAGAATAACCAGAGTCTTTCTACTGGATTCGGAGAGCTCGAGACATTATACAAGTCTGCTAATATGGGGAAAACTGAAACACAAAATGAACTTTGACGGCAGAAACCCTCATATTTGAGCCAAGCGGAATATTTACATGATCCGCTAAGATTTTTACAAATCTAATTAGTTAAGCAGATGTACGCAGTGTATGCCAACTGAAATGCTGTGCTCGTTTTGTGGTTACGGCTCAGTGGGGCAACTACCCGAAAACTGAAAGAGGAAATCCTTGTGAGAAATCGACGTACATATGAAGCTATATACGTTATCATCGACTATATGGGAGTCAAACATCGAGCTGCTATGAAACCGCTTGTGACAGTTTGTTTACGCACTTTCATGTCAAACGAACGTTTCTACTTTCGACACAACGGTCGCTAAACTGTACGAAATCTCCAAGGATATATCCCTAATGTCCAAACTAAAGGGAAAAACTGAAAGAGGAAATCATTGTGACCAATCGACATAAATATGAAGCTCCAGAAGCAATTATTGAATACATGAGAACCCATAGAGAAAACCGATAATAATGAACACGGTATTAGTTTCACCGACATTTGTGGCGTAACTGAACTCGCACTACAGCATAGCTTGAAATACTGTACGAAAACTCCCGTTTAAAAATTTCCTGATGCCGAAAGGACCGTAGCATTTAAACAAGATATCCTTCTGACCAATCGACATACATATTAAGCTGTGAAAGTATGTTTCCATTCCATAACAGCCGATAGTGCAAACTAGTAAACTGCCACTAGTAAATTGACCTTGCGAGTACTGAACTTTCTAGCGTCAAATGCATGTGTTACGTTTCCAAACTTTAGGACAAGAAATCTTCCATAGAATGTTCTATTTTATTTACAGCTGAGAACTGTATTATTAAACATAAGAAATAAAACAATGGTGCCATTTGAAGAATTATATCATGTCAAAAGTGCAAACGAAGAAATATATATCTACGGACGCGAGCAGCTCGATCGTTTCACTTTGGTCAAACTCGGACTGTTTACGACTGGAACGGAAAAACAAAAAGTAAAACCTACTAAGTTACTAGGTCTGAACAGTACTAATTTATTAACTAGCTGCGAGTTGCTGACAGATATCTCAAGACTCTAGCTAGCTGCACGATAGTAGTCTGAACATACATACACACATGAATAAGTAGTGTTTTCAATAAAAGATCAACTACGTTAATTTACATACGAGAAAACAAAAATATTAAATTACATACATGTATATATATACTGGGGGAGCAGAGAATGAAAGTCACCGCGCTACCGGCCACTCCTAAAGACTGCTAATAATTCTTCCCTTTGGTTATTACTAAGAGGATTTCAAATGAAAGTGTATTTCATCTTCAATCTCATGTGGCCCGAGTGAAAGCCCAGATGGGCTCTTGTTTTGTTTAAAGCCCCAAGAGAAGATCAAACAATGTGAAAAAAGGTTGTGCAATAAAAACTTTAACTTTCCTTTATTTCTAATGTTTGTAAACTTCTAACCCTCTGGCGCTAAGAAAGATTGTGAAGTATTTAGGCACTAAACGAAGCGATTGTTTGCGCATTGTACTCGTACCGATCCCTATGGTATTGCTTTCCCAGGTAACAACAAAGACACATATGGGGATATATATATTCTGGAGTGTCATCTTTTTTTTGATCGGGTGTATATATTTATTTATTTATTTATTTATTTATATATATATATATATATATTTATTTATTTATTTTGTCAACATTATATATTGCTATTTTTTCCCCACTTAACCCGCCTCGCTACTTGCGGGATAGTGTATTTTTGTAAACAATTTGTTGTTAAACTTAATAAAGTCTAAGTATAAAAAGTCTAAGTCTAAAGCACTCATTGTCTTACCTGTCCTTGTACTTTGGTCGCCAAAGTGTTGTATGTTGTTGTTTTTCTTTCAAGTAATTCAGGACTAAACCTTTCTCTTGTCAACTTCAATTGGAATCTCACACTAACAGAATCTAAAAGGTAAAAATGAACAGGTGAAGAAAAAGAAAGTAAAGTAAAAAGATAGGCGAGTAAAGAAAGGAGATATATATTTTACTTTATCTGAGACAAACTGTAGTCAACGGGGACCTTTTTTATTAGTGATTTTTTAAATTTCTAAAATAAAATGTTTTTATCTTAACATGTAATTTTTATTTATTAGTATTAAACATCCTATTACTATTATTATTATTATTATTATTATTATTATTATTATTATTATTATTATTATTACAAGTGGGTACCGCTAACAATAATCATACACTCAAAATACAGTGGCCACTCGATTTTTAAGAAACCAACACAAGTTCAAATGCATTCTGAGATATCTAGTTATAACATAGAATGAAACAAAAAATAATAGGGAAGTGTACATAAGCAAAATGAGATCCCATCTCTGCTCCCCTACCCCCTCACGGGCGCTGTAGGAATTGGGAGCAGAGTCTCTGCAGAGTACCACCCATACCGGTCCACCCGTATGAGGTTCTCATATTAGATCAGCTTCAGTGGCGCTTTTATAGCTGAAATGGGAGGCTTCAATCATCCATGTGGGAGACATTCATAGATGGGATATGTAAGAAATAAAGGTTTCAAGGTGAAAAATAATAGATGGACACCTAACTTGTTTGCTATCAACCCGTGGATATCGAAGTCATTGAATGCGTCTTTATTTGTTTACTGTCAATCCGATATGATTTCAAGTGGATATCGAAGTAATACTGAAAATGTAATACAATTTCATGAAAATAGGGCTAGAAAATATGACGCTGCACCCCCCTGGATTTAATTGTTCAATACAATAATGTCAAAATTCGTGCTCTACGGCAAAAACTACTTTAGATGGCATCAATTGTAGCTCTTTATCCGCTGTTATTATTCGTTTTATTGCTGCGAGCGCAGCGAGCAGCAACCTATTTCGAATGTCTTTGATGTGCCGATACCGAAGTTCATATGAATTATTTTGGGTTCCTCGACCTACATTGTTCCTCGTTACCATTTCATCGGAGCAGAGAACTGGTAACTACAACCGCGCTTTCGGTTAATAATTTGTCATTGGCCATAGCGAATGAGACTTCGTTCTAGCCACTTCTAATGGGGAGGGTTCCATTATTAACAGGAAAGGCATACGATTTTTCACCCCTCCCCCCTCAGTTTTGCAAGGTTCGCATTTCTTACCCCAAATTTGCAACCAATATGTTGTGTTCGTCGTGTTTATTACCCAAACTAAGATTTTAAAGCTGCAACTTCATTCTAGCCACTTCTAATGGGGGAGGGTTCCATTATTTACAGGAAAGGCATACGATTTTTCACCCCTCCCCCCTCAGTTTTGCAAGGTTCGCATTTCTTACCCAACATTTGCGACCAATATGTTGTGTTCGTCGTGTTTACTACCCAATCTAAGATTTCAAAGCTGCAACGTTATTTAATCCAGTTCTGGACTCGGAAATAGCAAATGAAACTGTCCCAGCATGCTTTGCGGCCAAAACGGAAAGGGCGATGAATTTTTACGGGTAGAAAGGAACATCGTAGAGACATGGAGTTTTCACCAAAATGTTACCCATAGAAAACTGCAGAGGTCTTCTTCATTTGGTTGAGGTCAACGTTCAGGGGGGGAATGACAGCCAAAATAATATTTCAAAATGGCTTAACCCCCCCTGGACTTCATTTCCGCGAGTAATACATCAAAAATATAATCTCGCTGGGCGAAATTACATCAGATAGGCTTACTTTTATTTCCCCTAGCTATGTGCAACACACCAAACATTAAACCACGTATTACAAATATTCTCTACCCACCCCCTTGGAAATGGTATACCCATTTGTTTTGGCAACGTATCTCCGGATTGTCATTCATGACCAAAGTGATCGGTTCCTAAGTTTTCAAGTTCAATACCGCAAGACAGAATTAACGTTAAACAGTTGCCCAGGCCCCGCTCGGCCAAGCGAAAAGCGAGAAAAACCGCCTTAACCCAACCCCCCCCCCCCCCCCCTGAACTTCATTTGCGCGAGTAATACATCAAAAAATTGTTCTAGTATAGGACGAAACTACATAGGATAGGCTGGTTTTCATCCCTTAACTATGCGCTAGATACCGAACATTAATTAATTAATTATTTAATGATTTAATGATTGTATTATTTCTATGATTGTCGTTGGGAATTATTATTCTAGTAAACAAAAACATATTTATTATAATTATCTTCATCATTATATAATACAATAGTTATTATTTTTACTTGAGTCACCCGAGCAAAATCAGATCATGTTTTGATTGACTCACTCTTCGGCATGGTTATCACGAATGTTGATGGAATCAATATCTTAATCATCATCATCGCCAGCATTGTTAATATCATTGTTATCACTATTATTTGTACTTGAGTAAACAATTTGATTGACTCACTCTTCGGCATGGTCATCACGAATGTTGGTGGAATCAATATATTACTCATCATCATCGTCAGCATTGTTAATATCATTGTTATCACTATTATTTGTACATGAGTATACAATTTGATTGACTCACTCTTCGGCATGGTCATCACGAATGTTGGTGGACTCATTGGCCCATCCCCATTCTCGTTAAACTCCAGTACTGCCAGGCTGTAGTTAACTGACGGTTGAAGTTCATCAAATTCATAGCGAGTAACCTCAGGCCCCGTGGTATTCTTGGTGCTTTGAAGATCACCGACTTTACTGTGCAGCACGCGAAACCCTCGCGGTTCACCGTGGACGAACGGTAAAGGGACTGGGCTCCACTCTAGGTAGATACGTGTTGGACCAGTGGCAAAGGCACCTACGATGTTTGGCGCTCTAGAGGGGGCTAGAGAGAATTAAGTAAAAGAAAGTTATTGTTCATTCCTATTCTACGCAATGCCTTCACGAGACAAACCACACGGCAGACTTAATAGACAGTGTAACTGTGCCGATTTGCATGGTGAACTGCAGCAATCAGTTTATTCCTGTATCATATATACATGTATTTATCATGGATTACGTAACCCCGCCATCGGGGTGTACGTGTTGTTTTAGTAACAATACATCATTAGTGGTACATTACTATATAGTTGTATATGCGTAATGTACAGTCATTTGAGTCCTACGTCCGCCGCGCTTCGTACCCAATGAGCATAAGGTTATATATTTTCATAAATCCGTATATGGTTCAAGTTCAAAACGAAGTTATGGTTTCAGTTACTAGATATTTTTGTAGCAGTTTTATGCTTTAATATAATAGATAATACAGTTATATATTATTGCAAGGCAGCGTTTACTGAGTTAATAAGTCAACGTTGTTTTACTGTTATTTACATAGAAGTAACCAGTTTATTGGATTAAACCGGTATACGTTGTGTATTTACTCGATTTTCATATTTCACTAAACACTGTTTATTGTCAACTAGTGCA
This sequence comes from Actinernus sp. WN-2022, assembly GCA_030867875.1. Lineage (NCBI taxonomy): Eukaryota > Metazoa > Cnidaria > Anthozoa > Actiniaria > Actinernidae > Actinernus > Actinernus sp. WN-2022. The sequence continues at coordinate 11,231,342 of JAOWCC010001589.1, forward strand.
TGTTCATGAGCTCAAATTGCTCAGTCTAGATTATCACCATGTATTGAGTGTAATTTATGATTGTTAATAAAAAGGGCGCACGCGGTTCGTATGGACACACCCCTATAAGTGGTTGCTTATTACATGATAAATGTTTTATGTTCGGTTGAGCGGGGAGCGAATTAGAACATAATCGGTATTACGTTTGATTTGGTTAAAAATCACTGGCTCTCGGTCGGGATCAGTAAATACCTGGTGGAGGGCACTTATCAACAGGGCAATACTCCCATCGCATGCTGCTATTGGCTGTATAACACCACGGACCATTAGGAGCCTGACCACCAGGGTTACGGCATGAGTTGGACGCGTTAACGAGTTCGGGATCCTCTGCCGGTGAACGACGATGACGGTGAGGACACTGTGATGACCACGACTGGCACGCTAGTCCTGACCGTGTCACGTTTATCTTTCCAAGGTAACCAATACCGTTACCATAGTAACAATCTATTTAAGCAAAAGACCACACATTTTAATGTGTTTACTGGCGAAATAAAGCACGCGGGATGTTGGAAGAACGGGATGTTGAAATCACAAGCGAAAGGCGCGTGATTTTCAAGCATTTCTAGTTTTCTTCCAAGTGCTTTATTTCGCCAGTAAACACATATAAACGTGGTCTATTGCTTTTATGATATGACTACGATATAACGAAGGATTGAACAACAGAATACTGTGCATTTGCGTGATCAAATCTTGAATTCTTTCCAAAATCATGACAGAATCAATCAAAGCGCCCGTAAGAAAATCTGAGTTTGCTTTGAAGTTAAGTTCTCAACAGGTTCGACTGCCAACAATCACCAAAATGTCTGGCCATGGGTAGCTGCGTAGCAAGCGTTTCTGTGTTTTTTTCGCTTTTTTGGCCGCGCGAGAATAGGGCCGTAAATGAAAATTATTAATTTCATCGCAAGGATAACTAGTAACCTCGTTACATGGTCAATATCCAGCCCAATTTCCCTAAATTTAGCAAACTAGCTAATTTCGATTAGAATAAAAACACAGACACTAAATGAAGAACTCGTGGTGAATTATATTTTTAACAAGAGTCGAGAGCATTGCATTATACTTTCTTAAATGGAATGGAGATACATGTGAATAATAATAATGATGACATTAATGTAATCGCATTCTTCCATATCCTGACGGTCACGATCTCGTGATAGATTTTTGCTTGACTCAATTCTTTCAGTTGAAGCCCAGCGGAGATCGTACCAATTTTAAATGTTCAGATCATGAGTGTGTTTGTGAATAGTTTATAAATCAACAGAATGTAACTTGAATTTATATGATAACTCAAGCAGAGAACTAAACTCTCCTTGTTATTCAGGAAAATTGGATCGCTAGGAAATAAACATAACTCCAAAATCAATCATTTAAGCCATATAACTTTTTGGCTATTCAGGAGACCTTCACATAGTGATAAAGTTCATGTATTTTCCTAACATCTGTGTCAGTCGTTGCTTGAGAACTGTTCTCCCATTTATCAATTAACGCTGGATAGGGGGAAATGAAGAAAAGTACCGATTTCTGGGCAATATTTGAGGTAGGTGATTTTTTAGAGAGCTCGAGTTTCCTAACCTTTTGTCAAAATGTTTATGCATTCGCCAACAGTCATAAAATTTGCTGCCTAAATTTAGGACTAAATTCGAGAAAACATCACCCACACAACTTCAACAAATATCAATCTTTTATTTCTGAAGATATTTTCTGTAGGTATCGGGTAAGGCCATTCACACAGGGCGGCGAAGATATGAACTCTTCTCAAATCGCTAATAGAATCCAACAAAGCGGCAAAGACCACAGGTAACCCGACAAACCCCGAATCTGGGAGGCCTGTGCTTCATCTGTTTTCACCATCGTTTAATGTTTGGCGTAATCGGACTTTTACGTCTATCGGCGGTGACTAAACACTCGTGGGCAGAAACGAGTTATTTGGACGGGGAAAATCGTGTCACTCGCTCACTCACTCACTCATCCACTAATGTGTTAGCAAAGTTTCTCCATTTCCAGTTTATCTATACACGATGTCGTCATGCAACCTGACACAATATTACAACTGAACCAAACCAACAAACCATACGCATAAAAAAGTACTGGTATTACTTACCAAAGCCTGGGAGCTTGTCTGTTTCATCTGAAATTTTCATGCAAAAAACATTGAAGAAGATTGAACATATTTGCTATTATATAAGTTTAATTATGAAAACAAAGGAAATCGTTTAATTCTACCCAAATGTGATCCTTTCCACAAAGTTCTCTGCTGAATGGGTTTGGTAAAAAAATCAATATGGAGAAATTTGGAAATAGTAATGCAGACTAGTTTTTATGACTCGGACTCTTTTGTAATTATAAAAACAAGGTATCATCCTGTGTTAATTTATAAATACAAATGTAATTTCTAACGATTTGGAATGTACACTAGTTTAATTGTTAGATTGTGTACAGGTGTTATGGTTATGTAATACCCTGAGGGGTTTGAATAAGATATATAAGTGATTACAGTTTAGCATAAAGTTACTCGAAGGTATCATTGAATCTCTAAAATGTCAGACGGAAAGAATCAAGAACCTCCCCTTATCAGTGAACCCCAGCAAGCGCTATCTAACGTACAAACTCTCTCCACGCATGGCATAAGTTACCTCAAAATCGATCACTAAAAGCGAGCCAAAAATATATAAACCAGCACATCTTGTTTAATTCGCTGTCAAATTTAACGACATTTTCGTATGTTAATATTAAAATGTAATAACATCTTTAGGATCAAACACATTTGTATATTGACGTTAGTGACGTCATAACGAACTACTCCTTTTAAGGTTAAATTGTGCGTTACCTATACGTTTGAAATAAAGCATGTTATCACAACAACATAAATGTGTGTTTTCGATTGCCGCAATTTTAAAGTCTCTACGATAAATATTTGCTGAGTTATTAAGAACTGAAGTTTCCTGTGACGTCACATTTTCTGAGGTCATGGGTCTGACATCAGTCATGCTTTCTAAATTGAAGAAACATAAAAAAGACCATATTGCGGCGATTCAGTGTACGGTATAAGTACAGTTCCTCTTTAAAACCCGAAAAATACTCGAATAGTTATTTTTAAAAGACATTTTCAAAAATATATGACGTCATAATGACGATTATGAATTATGAAATTGAAAATTCTAAAAACATACGGATGTGGGTACGGATTTACTCTTTTGATTGCTAGATTGTCGTAAACAAACTCTAAAAGATGAATGAAGAAGTTATTTTGTAAATGGTTCTGTATTGAATATTTCCCGCCAAATTTTGGCGGGAAAATTGCCAAAATTCAAAATTTTATAACTTTTCTCCCTCTTAACCAATTGAACTCGGGTTTTCGGTTTCTTTGTTGTCGACATGATGGGAAATCGAAAATATAAAATTTACTGATGTTTAAGGTAATTGAAAACATCGAGAAACCTATTATAAATGGATATATGACGTAACTGTGACGTCATCAAAATGTCTACGGTAGTTCAAAGCATCGGATTTCGTTTAGGTCATCGGTCTTCATCCTCCCACAAAAAAATCAATCTTCTACGTTGGAAACTTTTGAAAATATAGCAAAGTGATAGATTTTAGGGTCATTTGTGCCAAGCGTGCTCACTCCTATCTCAACTCCTAGACAACAAACTAGATCAAAAGTTCAGCGAATTGAAACACGCTTGGCACAAATGACCCTAAAATCGATCACTTTGCTATATTTTCAAAAGTTTCCAACGTAAAAGATTGATTTTTTTTGTGGGAGGATGAAGACCGATGACCAAAACAAAATCCGATGATTTGAACTAGACATCTTGATGACGTCACAGTTACGTTATGTATCCATTTATAATAGGTTTCTCAATGTTTTCAATTACCTTTAACATCAGTAAATTTTATATTTTCGATTTCCAATCATGTTGACAACAAAGAAACCGAAAACCCGAGTTCGATTGGTTAAGAGGGAGAAAAGTTATTAAAGTTTGAATTTTGGTAATTTTCCCGTCAAAATTCGGTGGGAAATATTCAATACAGAACCATTTACAAAATAACTTCTTCATTCATCTTTTAGAGTTTAAAGGGATACCCGAGTGAAAAACACATTTGGGCTCAAAAGCATCTTTCAGATGTACTTTGTTCAGAAAATGTATTAAAATTTGATAAAACTTTTTCAGAGTTGAGAACTAGACCCTCAAAGTTGGCCCCGCGAAGACCTGGGCGCCGCCATTTTGTTAACATTAATTCCTGTGACGTTTTTTACGTCACTTCGTCCGACCGAAGTCTTGCGGCTAACTTGTAGCGACTTGTTTTCTTTGTAGAATTTTCACACGCTCGGAATTAGAGTAGATTTTCATCGATATGGCAGAGCAATTTCGTACTAGAACAAAAATATGATGAAGACGATATTGTGAGAGAAGTTCAGAAGACTGGGAGGACGAAGAAAAGCATGTGGAAGGCGAGAATATCAACGAACAACAAAAGGCGACTACCGAGCTAGTGCTATAAAGATTCGTTGTGTGTTTTTGTATGGAACTTGTCAGCCTTAAACACAAGACTAAAGGTAGATTATTACAATATTGATATCGGCATAGCAATCGAAACTTGTTTAATTTGACAAAGAGAGATAATCAGGGTGTAGCAAGCCACATAATTTTAATTTCGTTTACCTAACTGATGTGTTGTGAAACAGCGGGCGCGCGCCAAGTTCCACCACAATTGCATCACAATTGCACAAACATGCCGGGCTTGATCGCGCCAATGCTGTCACACAATTTAATAAGGGAATGGAATTATTTTTCCAATAAAATTGCTCCGAGTGTCTCGTTCTTGTGTCATTTCATATATTCTGCTATGTTGGGCTAGTTATGATCGGTTTTTATAGGGAGGTTTTAACTTTTCAGGTGTTTCGTTTCAGTTGCACAAAGCCATGCAGTCAGTACAGATCGAACCGGATAACACGCAAATTATATAGCTCCAATAATACATAAGTTTCGAAAGCAATGCCAATATCAATATTGTCATAATCTACCTTAGTCTTGCGTTTAAGGCCAACAAGTTCCATACAAAAACACACAGAGAATCTTTACATCATAGCACAACACCAGTTTTGCACTAGCTCGGTAGTCGCCTTTTGTTGTTCGTCTGATATTCTCTCCTTCCACATGCTTTTCCTCGTCCTCTACATGATTCTTCTGAACTTCTCTCACAATATCGTCTTCATCATATTTTTGTTCTAGTACGAAACGATGAAAATCTACTCTAATTCCAAGCGTGTGAAAATTCTACAAAGAAAACAAGTCGCTACAAGTCCGGTGGGACGAAGTGACGTAAAAACGTCAAAAAAATGGCGGCGCCCAGGTCTTCGCGGGGCCAACTTTGAGGGTCTCGTTCTCAACTCTGAAAAAGTTTTATCAAATTTTAATACATTTTCTGAACAAAGTACATCTGAAAGATGCTTTTGAGCCCAAATGTGTTTTTCACTCGGGTATCCCTTTAAAATATTTGTTTACAACATTCTAGCAATCAAAAGAGTAAATCGATACCCACAACCGTTGTTTTTAGAATTTTCAATTTTTGAGAGGAAATACTTTAAAATTCACAGTGAAAAAGAGGATACGTCATTATGACCGGCGTCATATATTTTTTAAAACGTCTTTTAAAAATAACTATTCGAGTATTTTTCGGGTTTTAAAGAGGAAATGTACTTACCGTACACTGAATAGCTGCAATATAGTCTTTTTATGTTTCTTCAATTTAGAAAGCATGACTGTGTCAGATCCATGACGTCAGAAAATGTGACGTCACAGGAATCTTCAGTTCTTAATAACTCAGCAAATATCTATCGTAGAGACTTTAAAATTGCGGCTATCAAAAACACATATTTATGTTGTTGTAATAACATGCTTTATTTCAAACGTATTGATCGTTTGCATTGACGTCACAAAAAAATTGCCTCAAGAAGAAACTTATATTAGTAAAATATTTTTAATGCTGTGTATAGATCAGGTAAAAATATAGAAATGATTGAAATTTTGGAGCAATAGAGTACTTCGTAACCGAACTGTCGGACAAATAATATTCGAACAATTTAGTGTAATTAGTATGCGGCGGCCATGTTGGTGTACAGCTTCAGTACACCAACATGGCGGCCAAACACGTACTCCACAAATAAAGCTGTTTTTCCCATCAATTAGCCGGTAACAAAACGAGCGGGGGACTGGAACCGAGTCAGTAAAACTAATTCAATTAATAACTAGTCAAAGTGAGCATTATTTTCCAAAAGAACAGATCAAACTTAGCTAGTCTGGAAAGTTTGGTGAACTTTGGCTCAATATTGACGATGCTAGAAGGCATCAAATATGTCAATTTTCCCATACAAACTCTCTTATAATTTTGGAGGGACAAAGAAATTTCAATTGCTTATAATTCAGACAATATTAACTTGAATCACCTCAAACTCGGCACACATGCTAATTTCAACATGCTTCATTTTAGAATTAGAGTAATTCTGATAAACTCGGTCCCAGTCCCCTGCTCATTTTGTTACCGGCCAATATGATTAGCATTCACTTCAAAACACTTTAGATATCACTTTTAAAGGTTTATCAAGTCTAAAATTTGAAATTGGCCGAAATATATGGATTTCCTTGACATTTAGGAAACACGCTGACCTGGGCTGTCACAAAATTCAAAGTACTGTAACTCAAAAACAAATCACCGTATCGACGTAAATTTTTCGAAGAATACTGAGAATACCGATATCTAAATCATATTAAAAGAACAGCTTCATATATCTCATAGTTTATATTTTAGAATTTTGATGACGTCACATGCAAAGGATCTATAGGTAACGCAGAATTTGACCTTAAAAGGAGTCGTTCGTTATGACGTCACAATAACGTCAATATACAAACGGTTTTGATCCTAAAGACGTTATTTCATTTTAATATTAACATACGAAAATTTCGTTAAATTTGACAGCGAATTACCCAAAATTTACTGGTTTATATATTTTTGGCTCGCTTTGTAGTGATCGATTTTGAGGTAACTTATGCCATGCGTGAAAAGGAAGATCGATGTTCAAGACTCCGCAGCCCAGTTGCAGCTAAAGAAACTTAAGACGGAAACTAAGGCTTCCAGCAAGTTTAAATCCAAGGGAAATAAGGTGCAGTTCGAATTCAACTCGAATCTCCTAGACGTGTTACAGCAAGCCAGTGTAAGTTTGCTAGAAGGAGACCTCTCTGCAGTTAACCTAGACCTCAACAAGGCCCAGAACCTGCTTCAGAAAAGAATCAAATCTATTATATTTGCTGACAAACGTCCGGCGGGTTGGGCCCCAGTAGAGTAGTCGGATGAGCTCGCGGACGATCCGGACGACGAAAAGAAGCTTCACTCAGCAGAAAAAAGGGCCTTGGCTAAGTTGCGGACTAAGAAGCAAAGTCGCAATGCGGTTACATTTGGAAAAACCTTTAAAGTCTCAAAGGCATGTTTCTCGAAAGAAACTGGACGTCCTGCGGAGTGTTGCCGGCGGGTATTTTATTCCGATCTTCTCACAGTTCTGGAAACCGAACAACAGGAGAAACAAAGATCGTCACCTTACGTCATTGTAGCCGTCAGCAGGTCAGTCTACTGAAGCTGATAAAAACAAAGCAAGTTGAAGGAGGTTCGGCTTGCAGCGAGGGAACTTTTTCACATTCAAAACAAAACAAAACAATTCCCACGGCAACATAAACCTTCGAGAGAATTATGGGCTTATTATCCTTGAAGGAACAACAGAACTCTGTGTTAGTCGTAGCACAAAGCAGATGAAATATAAATACCATATTAAAGTCCAAAATTGTCTTTACAGAGATCGAAAAATCCGGCCAACACTTCAAAACTCGCGACGACAGTTATGTTAATCTCCGAAAACCGGAAATAGATTTCATTGGTTAAAAAGTGATGGCTCGATGACGTATCCTTGGAAGGCGGAAGGCCTTTCTCAATGGGTCTGTGTCGGGCTCTCTTTCCTTTTCTCTACCCCGTCTTCTCAGTTCTTGAGAGCCTGATACTCAGGTTAAGACTTGGTGAAGATGAGTACAAAACTGAAAACAATTGTTAGATAGTATAGTTACAATGCTTATTTAGGTGCACAAACAGTCATTGTTGATGGTAGATTAAGAATTAACTACCCTTTCGGTGCTTCCAGTTTATTCTTAATATTGTCAAGCAAGGTTATAACATTCCTTTCTACTGCACGCCCACTGCAGTCGATTTAACTATTAATAAGTCTCATTTCAATATTCAGAGTTTGTCTCCCAAACTATCCTAGAACTAGTTCAAAACGACGACTCCTACTGTGGTTAATCCACTTTCAGTTTCTATTCAATCAAGCGGAAAAAAGAGGCTCATTTTAGATTTAAGGCATGTCAATTTCTACGTTAAGAAAACAAATTACTTTTGAGGATGCTAGTTCCATGCTAACGTAGGCTTATTAGCTTCTCCGTTTTCTTGGTCCAGCACCTGTGATATTAAGTCGAGATCGAGATACCACCATATATATTTTTTTCCTTCGGATCAACTTTTTCTAGGTTTTTCTTGGAAATTCGACGCAGTTCGGAAATATTTCCAGTTCACGGTCTAATGCCTTTTGGTTTATCCACCGGGCTATATTTTTTTTTTCTAAAGTCATTAGACCTTTAGTTACTTGGATGATGGCATGTGTGAGTGCTCTGATTATGACAGGTGTTTGAACAGTCACGCTCAATGAAATACGATCTCATTAGTGCAAGGTTTGTTCTGTATAAACGAGTCCCAGTGGACGCCCGTTCGTTCGGTACGTTGACTTGGGTATAATTGGGATTTTAGTCTTCAGTGTTTATCTATTCCGTTAAAGTCGCTAAAGTTCAAGCATCCATAGAACGCCGCGCTTTAAGCTGTAAGAATTTCCGCAAGGGATTTAGCTCGTGTTACCGGATCTGTTATTTCTTATTTGTTAGTAATATATTCTCATAAGGGCTACCCACAAAGCGCTGGGTATATGAAGTTATGGGTAGAATTGGCCCGAGGCAGTTGAGAGTGGGTGGCTCTCGAAACGTCTAGTTTCCTTCGCTGCGGGGAAGTGAGAGGGGCGTTGTCGGATCTCTGGTACGTCTGAGAGGAAAGACCAGGACCCTGCTTGGCAGAAAAGGCGAGGAATATATAGCCGAATACGTGGCATGAATAGACCATTTTCTCAAGTATGCGCACGCAACAGGCTTGACGGGCCGGTAAATACTTCACGTGGGAATCACGTAGTGGTTTCCTATAACCCTCACTATTATTTCAACCAATACTAAATCCAAGCTGCCTACATGAAGTATTTCTTGGCGGGCCGTGAGTTTTGTTAGCTTTTGTTAGACTCGTTCTGATGCGACAGCCTTTGTTATTTAAATTATCGGCTATTGTTCAAAAATTGGCGGCTATTGTTCAAAAAGCGATTTGGCGGGCCAATATTGATAGCGCATACCTGAGAAAATGTCTATTGCATAAGATGTCTCCAGGGATACGCTAAGGGTAATGGAATGTGGAGTTCTGTCTAATTTTGGCTTTTGTTAGCTGATTTCTCTGGTGAGAATAGTATTCGGTAATGTTTGCAAGCTTATGTCAAAGTCTCAAGAAAGATTAATGAAGTAAAGAGAGTGTTGGGATTTTCCGCTGTCTCTGGATTCCGGTTCTATAACGGAGTTAAATTTTTGGAAGAACTATTTACATAGATTGAACAAAAGATCATTGTTTATTGCTGCTCGGGTTCCTACTAGAGTTGTTCAGTTATTCCGACGCCATTGACGTCGCTTAGCTTGTGCATCGTTTATTCTAATGAATGATACACCGGTATCACATAAGAATTGGGATAGCATCGAAATGCTACAGTGCCACTTGGAGAGAGCTTATGGCTATCTTTCATGGCTTCCGAAGTCTTGTCCAATTTCTCAGAGGAAACGTCGTTAAATGGTACACTGATAACCAAGCTGTGTCATACATCGTTCAGTCCGGAAGCAACAAAAGCCATTTGCAAAAACTAGCGTTAGACATTTTCATATTGTTAGACGATATTCATATTGTTAGACGATATTCATATTGATGTCGACTGGATTCCTAGATCCCTTAACCGCCGAGAGAGCAGACTACATTGTACCTAAGTCTGTACTTAGTCATTGATTATAATGACTGGCGCGTCAAAGATGCATATTATGTTTACGTAGCGTCCCCTGGGAACCTTTGCAGTTGAACCTTTGCTAATGTGCTCAATTAATAAGACTGACTGGTTCTATTCATTATTTTATAGTCCTGAGACTTTGAGAATAGATTCCTTAGCTTTCAGCTGGAAACGCGAAAATTGTTGGCTAGTACCTCCAGTCTGTTGATTCCCAGAATAATCATGCACGTATTATGCTGTCAATCCATGGGAACGCTAGTAGTACCGTGTTGGCCGGCTATATTTTGGCCTTATCTCATAGATGTTAAAGGTTTTTTCCAGAGTTTTGTTGTCAGTTACGCGTTGAACGCGGTTTAGACGTCTTCGTACACTGTACGAAGAACTCTACAATTTTTGGTTCTGATAACTTCAATTCCCCAGTATTGTTTTTGAGACGAGATGGAGCGTGCCATAGCGATACTGGTTGTTAAGATTCCCGTTGGGGTGTGTATAGTTCTTACTAGTTTCAAGTGAAACATTACAACAGTACCGGCTGGTATTTTCACTGGGAAATTGAAATTGGTGAGACATAGTGCATGACAAGTCGTTTGTTTATATCTTTTCCAGCTCCGCCCTTATTAACACTCTGTTGTTGTTTTTGTTGACAAGGCGCAACAGCTCTCGAACGCGTTAGATGTTCTTTCAGAGATGAGGATCCCAGACGTTTGGTTGATAGTTTGTTATTGATTACCGTTAGAGCCAAGGCTCCCTCTACTGTTGATAGATATTCAAGAGCTTACGATAAATTTAAAGCATGGGCTTCGAAGTACAGTGACATTAGTTCCTTACCAACCACCAGCTTTACTGTTGCTATATATTTAGAGTTTCTTCTACAAAATAAATGTTCATATTCAGCACTAGAGTCCTAAGAGTCGGCTTTTTATGGTATCAAGTGGACTCATAATCTTTATGGATTTTCTAACGCGTATGAATCAGAATTAATAGTTTATGTTCTAGAATCAGGTAAAAGAAGCTTGTCAAAACCAGTTATTAATTAAAAAAGAACCGGTTTCACATGAAATTAAATTATACTTAAATTATGCCATGTTTGCAGCACCTAGTGCTAATTTGTCTAATCTACGCACGGCAGCAGTTTGCGTTACTGCTTATACATGTTTTTTTTTGCGTTACGATGAGCTGGCAGTTTTATGCTGCTGTGACGTTAAATTCACGTAGAGTTATTTATTTCTAAAAGTAAAACGGGCGTATACAGAAATGGTTCAAGCGTGTTTTTAGCTAAACCCGGCAATTCCACTTACCCGTTTAATTTACTCTTAAGGTATATTGATAAGGCTAAAATATGTTTGTCCTCTGAGTACCATTTTTTCGTAATCTCTATTGTTGCAAGCACAGTAACTCATACTCCTTATGGGATTCGCATTTAATCTACTCGCGCGCCAGAACAATATAGTATTAGACGCAATGAAAATTAGTTTAAAAATATTTTGTACTCGGTTCAGAGAATAGAGTACAAAGTTATCTCTATCTTTCCACTTACCGTTAAGAGATCGTCTGTAGTAACATTCGGGAATGTCTCCACCATTTCTGGACGGGAAATCAGAACAATTCATAAGCCTGAAGATACTCGAGAAAGTGCTCTCCGAGGCCAGTAAGTTAAACCTCCTTGCCATATCCAGCTCTTTATCACACGTGTTCATCAATAGTTCACAGGTTTCCCGACAGAGAGACACATATTGGAGAACACTTGAGGTTTGATCACACAGCGGTAACACCCAATGGCAGTACACATCGTTCCAAACTACAACGCAACTCTTCCGAACCTTAAATGTTTTATACATCTCCTCCATGAATTTCCTGCGCTTGTCGAATGACTGAAGTTGATTCTCTTCAAATTGTTGTTTTTTGTAAGTTGCATAGACGGATGCATTTCCAAGATCTTTAGCACAATAACCGTTTTGGTTGTAGAAGTAGTAACGGTTACAGATGTAAGTCTGGTTCGGGTCAACAGTGGGATGTGCTGGTCGGCAACTGGGATAAACAGAATATTTCGATTACATTTATTTATAAAATGACGACATTGTGTTTCAGTTTTGTTGAATACCCGTGTGATCTCTCGATATTACCTCAAAAACAAGAGCTCATCTGGGCTTTAACTCGGGCCACTATATATACATCAATGCATCCAGACACTCTTTAAGGTGAGTACGCACCAGGAGACGTTTTGCATGTCCCCTAGTATGTCCCACCTTTATGGAGGAAGGGGTACTACCATAAACACATTGTTTTCAGTGTCCAAGGGAAGCACCATTAGAAATGTACACTTTTTGGACCCCTTGGTTGTGCAAGGCAGGTTTTTTTCTTTGATATTTTGCGTTCCAGGGTTTTTATTTTATATTTTGGACTACCCTTCTTCAGATTTCTGATGGTGTGTTCCCAATGAGATTGAAGATGAAATACACTTTCATTTGAAATCCTCTTCGTAATAACCAAAGGGAAGAATTATTAGCTGAATTTAGCAGTCTTTAGGAGTGGCCGGTAGCGCGGTGACTTTCATATAGTATATATATGTAATTTAATACTTTTGTTTTTCTCGTATGTAAATTAAAGAAGTTGACCTTTTACTGTAAACACTACTTATTCATGTAACACACGTTTACAATTTAGTCTGCTCTTCATTATATTACAGAACTATAAAGGGAACTGTTGGAAGCCTTTAATTTCTCGAACCAATACCTCGGCCGTGAGAGTTGAATATTGCTTGGCTCATCATAATTCTGTACTGAGTGTGTGTATTCTGGCTTCGTGTTGGCGAGTGACAGTGCTGCTCTCACAGTTCAGGAGTTCAGAAGTCTTCAGACTTCGATAGATCTAGAGGAGAGTAACCCATAACTGCTCAACAACTGTATATATATTTGCCAGTAAATCGCTATATTTCGCTATAAATCAGCTATTCAGTATACCTCTATATTTTAACGTACACAGGTCTCGATACGAGATCGGTAAACCAGCCAAAAACACAGACAAAATTATTTTAGTGTTGGCCTACCGATCACGGTGTTTGCGCTGGTATGTATAATGAGCGAGAGTAAAATGAAATGTGGCATAAAACCTACGAAACGTACCTTAAACAATAATAGCGTCCGCAGAATCTCAAGATGGCGACTGGACTGGATAGAAATCTATTAGCGCCATGAGGTGCGCGCATACAATTAATGCATAATTTAACGCATGCGCAGAAATTGTTGCACCGAACAAAAAAATAACGGCCAGCAGATTTAGACTCGGGCGGCCAAAGGCCTGGCCAGAGTAATAATACCGTTAAAGGGGTTATGCGATCAGGATTTCTGATTGTCGATCAAAAATGTGAACATTACTTATCCTGGTTATACGAGATAGTGATTTTCATTTGCTGAAGAGAACCTAGGCAAGTAAGAGTAAATCACCAACGTGAAACTTGAAGATGTTGGGCCAACTTGTTCACGTTTTTAACACCGTCAAATCCGGTGACTCGTATGTGAAACATTACTTCCCAAACTCATGAATAATTAATGAGTCCAACAGCCAATTGGGTCATCCTATTTTGGTCAGGTGGATGAATTTTGATACCCAATGAAACACCACATCAAGATTGCTCGGGTTACTGAGTTCAAACACTTGAATTTTAACTAAGTAACGGATTACATTATAGGTATGGCTTGAAGTGAGTACTAGTGAAGGAAAAGATGGAAATAAAAATCAGCCGCGTACGTAATGTTAATCTTCCACCTCATGAATGTTCTGACATCTAGTCCTCTGTCTTGTCAGAAGCCGGCCCATAACCAGGAGCGTCCATATCTCCTGTGTCTCTGTCACAGCATTTTCACAAGTTGGGCTATTTTTAGATCATTTTCCCCACCAATTAGTGCTTGCATCAGTGGCGGAACAAAACATGCCTCATTAGCTACTTTTATTATACCAACAACAGGGCAGCTACGCTTTGTGATTTTATTGCCATATGTCCTAGTATGCGGGATGGACGCTCCTGGTTATGTGTTCCTGATCTTGTCCACTACCAGAAAATAATAATGACAAACCTTGTAAACAATGATTTTTTGTAGAATAATACCAGACAAACAATACTCCCTAATGATTTATTGTATTTTTTTAGAAGGTATTATTTGAGAAGTCGTATCAAAAATCGTTCTGCATGTTTGCCCGTGGTATCAAAACACCTTCAAAGCAGTAATTCTCTCGGACCTGCCTCCATCGAGATTCATTTGGTTTGTCAGTGTTTTGATACCACGTTATCAAACTCATTAATAATTCATGAGCTAGTCATCCAATGGAAAAACTGTATTTAGTCACATGCATGGGTCTTGATACCGTGTGAAATCCTTGTTCGAAGCTTCGTCAGGTGGATGCATCTTGACATCCAATGAAACACCAGTTCCAAACGCACTAGTGTTTGATCAGATTTCCAACCCTAGTGATCAATATTTCTTAATCATCATATTCATGAACCACTAACTAATTACATACTGATAAACTACAAGTTTCAAATTTAGCCGACTTCCCAGCTTGTCGTGTTGAACAGAAAGCTCCCTTCGTTTGGAGCCAGTTAAGGACTTCTTCGAAGAGTTGGAACTCGCTTCCGTTCACAATATATGTAGTGAGGCTTTGGTTCTTGAAATGCCTGTGAATGTGAATTAATGCTTCACTCGGACGAAAGTCAGTGACCTAGGCTTGTACACCATACCGTCTCTGTACTTTGTACATATTCCTTCAAATGTTTTTAAGAACCGACCAATTGCAGGTTCAGCTAAATTACAGGTATGTTTTCTAGTATTTTAGGTTGTTTTCAGTCCTTTGTCTTCTCTTTGGTGTGTTTTGGCTGGTGTTAAGTAATTAATTCGCCTGGGTGAAACTCTGAAAATTCAAATTTGTCATTGTTTTATTTTCTATGTTGCTCCATTGCTTCTTGGCCAAAGGGTTTTGTTATTTCATTTATCTTCTTAAATTACTTTTTCTGTAATATCTCGAGTTAAAAACATGTTTTTTTTATTAAACGTTTCGGGTTCAATCTCACAGCGGTACAAAACCATACCGACCGGTCGTAGGCGATTTACCAGATCGTCGAACAACCAATCACATTTCTCCATTCGGCGCAATACCAGCTTGTCATATAAAAATAGAGCTTCTTAGTATTCTGTATCATTTGATACAAAATCCCAATAGAGCTATAACTACAATTTTGTATCGGTTTTACAGGGGTATCCATGTGGCTTGAATCCTGCATTTAGATTGGCTAGCACCCTTATGAATTATTAATGAATTTTATAATCCCAAATAATGTATTCAATCTATGGTAGTTCTTTGCCATGTGTTGGGATTGTGCAAAACCACAGAAATACAAATCTCCAATGATATTTCAACAAATATCCAATAAATTATGATCCCATACTTTTTCCAGTAGTATATTGGTGTACAGCAAGAGCCCATAACCAAGAGCGAGAATCTCCCATACTACCTCTATGCTACGGCATTTTCACAAGTTAGGTTATTTTTAGAACGGTTTCCCGCTATTGTTGAGTAGCAATCATTCCTAAGGGAATTAAATCACAAAAGCGTAGCAGACGTGTTGTTGGTATAACAAAAGAAGCTAATGAGGCATCTGTTGTTCCGCCACGGGTGTTAACTCACTAATTGGCGGCAAAAATAATCTAAAAATAGCCAAACTTGTGAAAACGCCGTAGCATCTATATAAAAGATATGGACGCTCTTGGTTATGGGCTCTTGTAAATAGGTATGCCCAATGTGTCTTTTCCTGTTACGACAGATGCAATTATTGTCACTCCTCTCCTCTTCCCTTTTTCTTTTCCTCTCCCATTCCCTTCTCTCAGTTCCTTCCCCTGTCCTCTAGAGCCGGTTAACTGGCTAAAGTTACTGTCATCAAACATCGCATAACTGCACAAAGATCAATGTAGACTTAACTACCTCGTATAGGCATCAAGCACTAAACATATTCCAGTAAATAAAACACTACTTTGTGTACCTCTGGCTTGTACTGTTCGCTTCTGCACCTGCAACTGACGAAAAACAAGAGAGTTCATTACAAACATCTCCATCAAGAGAGTAGTAAATTAAAATGTACTTTCATCATGAGGTTAGGAATATAAGTATATATAACTATGACTATAACTACAACTATAACTATACGTATAACTATGACTATGACCATAAATAAGAGACTCTGGGGAAACTAAAAATTCAACACATGTCCTTACTGGAATAGCTGATATTACAGTTGCCTCCATACAGCTACGAATAACAGTTTCAGCGTTATTGACTCGAACGCCTTACTTTGATGCAATGAAGCACCATTGAACACCCTCTTAAACATGCACGACTAATTTAGAGTACACAGTTTTAATGGCGCTTTATTACATTGAAGTGAGGCATTCCGGTCAATACCGCTGAATCTGCCATTCGTAGACGCAACTGTACTATCAGCTATTCTCCTCAGGATCTGTAAATCATTAAATGCTGCAGTATATATCAGCCATTTTTCATTAGGACTTATGCTTAAGCTTATAGTTATTATACGACTATGACGTAATTTTAACATATTGGGTCACACAAACGGACTGATATGCCAGCGTATTACCCACTAGATTGTCGTATTACACACTAGTAAACCAGTATTAACCGGTTTAGTACACGACCGTTTTTGTTCAAAGCAAAAAGTAAAAAGGTTTTACGAGATTCATATCACGTCATACTTTTTAGTTTATTATCCAATGAAATTAAAGACACTTTTCTGGCTTTCCGTCTTTCAAGACATTGATCTAAAAGACGCGCAGATTTCTTGATACTGTGAAAGTTTGTTTTCCAACTGAAAAGGAAATCACATTATGCGGGTCTCGGAAAAATACATTCGCAACTCGTAAAATATCGGTACGCATTACCTGAAAAACAATCTAATAAGATGTATTTAAGTGTATACTATCAGCCATAATTTGGATATTTTACACAATAAGCTGGGACAACAGGCCTCGTTTGAATGTGTAACTGAATAAGATGCATAAACCTCATTATCAACCCTGTGTGTGAGCCCGCGTTTCCCATTCAGAAGTTTGATTAAGGCCTGCATATCATCGACAAACGAGGAATCATTGTTGCAGATGTTCTTGGGTGAGAAAACGAGCGGGAAATTAGAAAAATGTTTTGTTGTTTGGCTGAGCAAACTCAGAAACATTTCACGAGTAACAAATGCTGCTCCATGCTAGGAAGTTTGCGCATGCGCAACACGTGTAGCGCAGCCCTGCGATCTAGTGAACGTACAGAGATGAATAACTCGCGGATGGTCAGTGAACAATTTTGGCAAATATTAAAAATCACATGACCGATTACATCATCGTTACGTCATCACCACTAAGTGAATCGCGTAGACTCAATACCATGCCTGTCCAAGTTTGAACTATCTGGCATTGGAAATTAGGGAAGATATGGGCATGTAATTAAAACCACGTGACCGATGACGTCATCATTACGTCATCACCACTAAGTGATTGATAGGTACCCACTACCATATGCATGTCTGTCCAGGTTTGAGCCACCTGCCAGTAATATTAATCGAGTAGTATTAATACCAGTTAAGGAACTCGCATATCCCATTCGCAGCTAGCTAATCACAAACGTCCGTCAATATATCTTCGGAAAATCAAACGTCATTCGGAAAAGTCAACGGCGTGCTCGATCTACAGGATAAAACTGCATGAATTACCACGCATCCAACTAACCCCAATAACTCGTTCTGCACATGCGTCCATCCACTAGTTAAAAATGGCGGAAATATTAATATTAATATTAATATTAATAGTTGCAAGTAACTTCGAGCTTCATGTTTTCTGCTCAGAATAAGAGTTTTGCGGAATACTCAGACGATTTCCTTCAAAAACTAAAAAATATATATACGATTTAGTTTAAGTTTTGAATACTGCTATAACATTTACTACAAACATGAGACATTGACCGGCACAAGATGCAGTGTTCATGACAAAATTCCCGCCGATTTACGCGTCAGATCGCGCATGCGCCCTAGATTTTCAGCTCCGTCGCTTCGTCGATCAAACGGGAAACTTTTGTTGCGGAAGCAAAACTTACTTCTCGGAAGAAAAAAATGTTGTTGAGATATTTTAGAAACATTTTTGCTTCTCAGGGTACAAATTTTGTTTCCGAGGAAACATTTTCGGAAGCACTGAAATTCTCAAATGTTTCCGCAACAATGTTTTTCTCGTTTCCCCAGGTCTTTAGTAAGGAAAAATATGGTGACATGACTCACATAAGGAATGGATATACAGCCTTCACACACCCCTACCTGTTACTAACCTGAAAAGCTGACAAATGTGGACGTGGACAAGAACCACAAGAACAGAGCACCCCTAGATATCCTAGATACACTGGTCTTCATGACTTCTAGAGATAGAAAATAATTATTTCATTGAAAAATAAAGTAATTACTTAAAAAATTCCCCAGATAACAATCATCATCATCTTAGTTTAAGAAGATCCAGAACTTAGATTTACTCGCAATAAATATTGAATTGAGGTTATTACACGTAAAGTTGTGAAATACGTCTATTTTTCTTTAGCGTTAGCCTGAAAGGATAGATAAAAATAATTTGATGAATAAAAATTCACAGCCGTATTACACAACTTTAGGTGTGATAAATTGCTAACACTTTACAGCCCATAGGTCAATTCTGTGGCCGTTTACTGGTTACTTGCTTTGAGTGTTTCAGTTTTGCTAAGTTTGCTAAGGCCCTGAAATTCCCACACAGCATAATGTATAGCCAAAATATCCTACTGAAATGCATTAGGCATATTAAAAATGAATAATCTCATCTACATCCTCCTTTCTTTGAATTAGTTAACTTCAGTTAACATTATTTCATTTCAGAAAAAGTGGCTAAAACGACACTTACAAAAAAAAAATTCTCCTCGGATTCTAAATTTTCATACTGCAATGCATGTTTCACATCAAATATAGGCTTTCAAGTTTGCACGAACCTCACTTTCTGTCCCTGAACACTTAAAGTTGCCCAGCACCAAGCCATACATTCCATAAGCACTTCAGAGCAAGCTAAATTCAGCCACACTGACCGCAAAGCATGCCGGGAAATCCAACCAACCGCCGGCATATCCCTCCCATTTTCGTTCTTCGAATTCTAAAGCCATTTCGATCTAATAGCTTCACATTGGAATCAATGGCATGTAAATGTTGTCCAATATTCCAAAAAGCTATGCGCCGATCGGTGGCTCCAGACTCCCATTTATAAAGTCCACGGCAGGTTGACTGAAGAACTCATGGCCCATCCCTACGAGCAAGAAACAAGGCTCCTTCTCAGTCAAAACACCAGGCACAGACTCAGTTCTTCGAGAAAGTGCTGATTTAAGCTCTCATCAGACCTGTATAAATGGTTAAAAGGCTTTTAAAAAACTTTAAATTCTCTGTATTTCCCTAAACAAACTTCATGCATTCAAAATGGCCGACAGAGAATTTTGAGCCCCCAGTATTATAGGTCAGTTGAAAACTCCATGGTAACAACGACTACATTTTTTTAGGGGGTGGTTCGTTTTAGTGTAGAAATAGCTAAAAATCAGTTAAAACTCCTTGGGCTATAAAGAGTTAAATAAAGAAAAACGTTATTAATTTTGCTTACAGCTCCAATCAAGTATTGCAAGAAACTGCTGGCGAGTTTTCAGTTCAACAAACCGTCGGGGGCCGAATGCTGATTGGCTGTTACTCCTACAGCCCCATTTTAATTGATTAACTCGCTTACAAAACCTTTTAAGTGCTTTTGTTTTAATAAACCGGTGAAAACCGGTCGTGACCCGTGTAATACCGAGTGGGAGGTCTGTATGTATATACCACACTGCAGGTGAATAGCCAGCACCAAATATTTATTTTATTTTCTGTGATCGCTGATTCGTTCGGAGGTGAATATGAAATCATATTCACTGTTTGAGTAGCCAATCAGAGCTCGCGAAAAGGGATATTCACTTGTGTGGTATATACTAATTAGTTCTTATTAACCGAGTGGGAGATCTGTATGGGAGAATCTTGACCGAGGTCGGAAAGTACAGACCGAGCGCAAACGACCGAGCTCGGTTAATAACATGTTTATTATATGGCCATTTTAATATCATTTCTGGGAGATCTAAATAGTTTTATTTACATTGTAAAGGCGCGCGCAAAACACTGAACTGGCTTTCTAAAATGCTGTGATTGGCCGGTTTGAAAACTGTTTTACCAGAAGCGTGGTGACAACAACACAACAACAAACATTTCTATTTTACAAACATAAAATTACAATTACACTGACCCGCAAATGACAGGCCGTGAATAATTTAACAGAAGAAATAATTAATACATTTAATAATTCAAGGAATGAAGGAAAGAGAAGGAAAGGTAGAAATAATTAGGGTACAAGTAAATGTAAAGAATAAGCTTCAATAAATAATTATTTGGAGTGAATTTTCTGAATTCCCATGGGTACATCAGCATAGCATTCTAATAGTTTGAAGTAAATTACGTATCTTCGTTTTTAAATTACGTGTGTTCGTTTCGTACACATAATTGGACCTGCAGGTTCTTGAAAATGAAAGCCTTTGTGCTTCCACAGGCAGCCCAAGCTCACAATTTGTGGCTCATACAAATCCTACGGTAGATTACGTGATCGCTCGCGCAAGATTGATTGCGCGATAACGCGCTAGAGCACACGGCGGCAAAACGTCACGCGCGCTATAACACAACGCCGTCTGTTTGTGAAGCAAAACCTATTAGCTCTAATCTAATGTATACGTACCATGTTCTGTACAAGGAGCTGCATAATAAAGTGCATCTATTTGTAACGCAATCGATCTTGCGTGAGCGGATGTAAAAATAAAACCCGCTTAACTGAAACAAAATCCAAATCACTGTAATCACAATCCAAAAAATTGTTCGGGGTCGCTTATAACAATGTCGTTTACCAGAGATTTTAAACGTTGCGTTTGATGGGATTTCATGTCACCAAGAGGGATTTAATTATATAAAGGGACATTTTATACCGCAACAGAAAGGAATCAGTTCCTACTTAAACTGAATTATATTCAATACAGTAAACGTTCCAGATAAAACATATCTAAACTCTTTATTTGAGTGAAAACAGTATGCAAAATAGTTCAATTATAACGTAACATCTCACTGATACCCCACCGACACCTTACCGATATACTACCGACCCACTATCGGCCGACAGATAAACTAGAGAACAAATCAACCGACGTGTCGGCCAACCGTCGACCGACCTGCGACCGACAGTCGGCCAACCCTCGACCGATACGTCGGCCGACATTGAGTACAGTACACATGATCCGCCCAAGTCGTGTTTAACAATAATTATTATTCACCGAAGTAGAGGTGAATAGTGGTGAATATTTACCGGTAAATATCCTTTTATGTTGGAGGTAAATTTAAAATTGTACACCAATTGGAAATGAAATCCATCATGTGCAGTAATTCATCTTTGAAATTCCATGCATGAGTGTTGCGTTTTAAGTATCTTGCAAATCGTTTTTTCAATCAAGCCTCTAAGTTTGGACAATATTTCCGTCTCTTTGATCGATCGGAAACTGTGTGACCAGAATCCTGATTTTTATCACATTTGAACGTCGTGCTTCAGTTAACGTTAACACGCATATATACTCCGTCCTTACAGATGCACTTTTCGTTTGCAAACCTAATACACTACTCACTTCAAACCTTTAAGAAGTAATTTTCACAAGGTCTCTCAAGAATACATTCCTCCATATGCCACGTCCCAGAACAGATGCCAGAAAACGACGATATTATACTTTATAGCCGTAAATAATGACTTTGCCTTCGAGGTTGATTGTGATATTGGTTTTTGTTTCCCACCAGCTGATTTGCATAAAAAAGGTTTTTACCATATTGCATGGACAAAACATATGTTCCAAAGTTTGATTGCAAGTATCACAGAAATTACAAATTGGGCTTTCTACAACTCTCATTTGATACAGTTTTTCATTTGTTGGTACGAAACGTCAGGGTGTAAACATTGCTTGGAATTAGCCCTAATTCTATAACTTTGAGCTCAAGTTTGGGTACTTGGATTATCTTTGATGAGAGCGCCAGTCGTGCATTCTTTGCCGTTACATTTTTGTTGTTTATTTTGAATTGTTTTAGATTGATTCCATGCGTTCTACAGTCATCATCTCTTGTGTTTAGCATCTGTTTCCACTCTGCTGGTATGGCATGCGACAGGCCTTGATAATTTAAGAAATTGGTCTGGACATTGAATTTCAATTTCAATTGGTCGAAGGTTCGGAAGTTATTTCCTTCTAAGAGATCACCAACTGTTGTAATTTTGCTTTCGTGCCAGGATTTATAGTATAATGGCTTTCCAGATATAATTATGGACTTATTATTCCATAATATTTCATTTTCTACTTCACTGCCAGTGATAGGGTATTTAACTGTCAATTCTTCAATCTATATATAGCTACCATTCAATTAACGGCTCTCAGGCTCAAAATCTCTACTGATAAATAGGTACTAAAGGTACATTTCTTGAATGGGTGTTTATAATAAGCACTGTAAAATTAGCCCTTAAATCGCCTCTCTTACAGTGCATGGTGGTTTTATTTTGCCGAGGGGAAGCGTTTGGATTCCGAAGATGGCACTTTGCTGGATAAAACTGACTAGAATAACCAAGCTTTAATGTCGAGTAGTTTTTATTGAAAAAATATCGTATACCAGAAGCCGTTTAGGGCTGTCAAACTAAGCCATTATTTTGTCTCATGTTTTGGCATTCAAAACATGCCTGTTTATATCAAAAGGCGAAGAAAAAAGGAAACATAGCACTATCGGAATATATTCTTGCTGAATGTTGAGGTAAAAGTGTTGTTTTAATACGTGTGTGAAGTGTGATTCCATTGGAGCCGGTTTATGCAAGACTTCGCCAGCTCATTGTTGTTGCGTGATCGGAGTGATTCGGTCGTTCCGACAAGCGAAAAGCCGCTCCGGGCCCGTATTTTCAACCTTTTGTAAAATTCGCCAAATTTAAAAAGCGCTGGAACTCCTAAAACCCAAGGGTATGTTCTGGCAAAATATGAAGGATTCCGAAAATTCACCATTGACCCGCGATTCTCGATATTTACAGTAAGTCGCTCTTATAACGTTACTAATATTATATTGATTTCCATATTTACTAGACATACAGTTGAAAGCACAACTGCACATTTAATACTCCCAAGACCAAGTGAGTATTTTGCATCTCATAATCAGTCTCATGTGAGTGCACCATTTGTAAATATTCAACATAACAAGAAAGAAACTTCCATCTTCGAGATCATTAAAATTATTGATCTACTTCCGGGTAACCCTGATCTGGACAACATAGATCTCACAATACGACTCCGCTTACCTTGAATTAACCTCCTACTGTAATGTTCAAGAGTTCTTGAGAACCCTACGTAGGTTACCAAGTAACTGGTACAAGTTTTTTTGTACTTACTCAACTTATACAATAGGGAAAGTCATAGGGATTTCGAAACTTTCAACAGTTCCTCTCAAGATCTGAAAGATAAAGACCAATCCTGAAATCGAGGCAACTAATTTGCATACCCCAAAATAGTCCACCACAATCCTGGTGCAACCTTAGAGGTTTTGTTTCTGGTTTTTCCTACAAATGTTTATCATAATTGAGATCCTGTATGTTTAGATTTACAACCTCGTCAAGATTCTGTTTCTAAGCGTGACTGGCATTAAAAGAACGGAAATGTATATGTCTTTGCACTGGCAAAGTTATTTCACCAAAAATAAATTGGGACAATCGAGTGTGTGTCAGCTCGATATGGCGAGGAAAGTTTCCTACCTTTCCATGTTTTATGTACACATAGCGGCTGAGTTATAAATTCTCCCGAAAATGCTGAAATTTCGACTGAACACACAGCCGAAGAACACAGAAACACATCAAGTGTAAGATTCAACATTAGCTTTATTTTGATATGCAAGACCGAAAAAATCACAAACAAATATTAGTTAATATTGCCATTTACGGAAGAGCTTTGGTTACCTTGATTTCCCCATAGAGCATGTCACGTCTTTGTGGCAAATTATTCGGGTTCAACTAATTGGGAAACGCTGTCCAAGAAACACACAACCAGCTTTATTCTAAGTCAGCTCAACTCTGAAAACATGCTTACATGCATAACTGCACAGGGCCATGCGGCCGTGACGTAATACAATGGAATGTCAATCAAGCTAGGTAACACTTTCCTTCCCCTTAAATCCTAAACATATTAACTAAAACGAGCTCAATGTTCTAGTCCAACTTGTAATCCCGTATCCTAACTACTGGAATCTAACTGAAGGCTTCACTACTCCTCCCGAGCGTGTAGTCTTTACTGTCAGTGACAATGCCTTAAAGTCAGCTGCCACACTCGCCACAGGTCGTTCAGGTGTCGACTGAGTTGGTTCAGGGGCGGCTACCTCCGAACTCTCAGGTTCTTTTGTTGTATGGTTCACCTCCACGGGATGAAAAGGGGGTACCAAAACATCCGAACACGGGGATTCTTGGCGTTCCTCATTAGGGCTTCCCCCGGTCACTGCAAAACGCATCTGTTCTTCATGTCGTTTCCAGGTGTAGTCATTCATCTGGACCCTGTACATCACCGGTCCCGTACGATGAAGCACCTTGCCGCGCATCCATTTCGGACCTCCTCCGTAGTTTCGCACCCAAACTTCATCACTGTCCTCAAAAGAGGTCTAAGCGCGGGTTTCGTTGTGTAGCAGCTTCTTGTCAACCTGCCGTTTTACATCCGGTCTCAGCAAGTCCAGTCTCGACCTGAGGCTCCTGCCGAACAGTAGCTGTCCGGTGTTGTGCCCCGTCGTGGCGTGTGGTGCGTTGCGGTATGCAAACAGGAACCTGTGGAGCTTGTGCTGCAGGGACCTGTCTGTCCGATCTGCCTTGATGCCGGTCTTGAAACTCTGCACCAAATGCTCTGCTAAGCCATTAGTGGACGGATGATAAGGAGCGCCAGTTACATGTCTTATTCCGTTCATCTCAGTGAACTGTCTGAACTCCTCAGATGTGAACTGTGGTCCGTTTTCAGACCCATCTGGCAGACCCATCCTCGCGAACAGGGAGCGAAACATCGACACAGTCTCCGTTGTTGTGGTGTTGCGCATTATGAAGATCTCCGGCCACTTGCTGTGGGCATCACTCACCACCATCAGCATCTTTCCTTCAACCGGTCCCGCAAAGTCAACATGGAGCCGTTGCCAGGGGTGCGCCGGATACTCCCACCTGTGCAGCGGAGCAAGAGCTGGATTCCGTGCCACCTCCTGACAACCTTGACACCGCTTAGCGACCCCCTCGATGTCGCTGCCTATCTGAGGCCACCAGGTGTAACCGTGTGCAACTCCTTTCATCTTCACAATCTCCATGTGACCCTCATGCAACATGTCAAGGACCCTTTCTTTCGACTTTGGAGGCACAAGTACCCGGCTGCCCCACATGAGGATCCCGTGATGCACAGTCAGTTCATCCTTACGACAGGTGTAAGGAACAATGTCGGAGTGGGATCCCGCACCTTCCCAGCCCGATTCCACTAACCGAACAACTCGCGCAAGAAGAGGATCTCGGTTTGACTCTCTTCGAAGCTCCTTCTCAGTGACAGGCAACGCGTCAACCACTGTCATATGGTACAACTCAACTTCATCCGGTTTGTCCTCCGGAGTCTGCGCTGAGGGTAGACGTGACAAGCCGCCACAGTTAGCATGCTGTTTAGTTTCCCGGTGCTCAATTTCATGTGAAAAAGCAACGAGAAACGAACACCAACGCTGCAGCCGTGCTGCCGCAGTAACTGGTACTGCTTAACCAGGGTCCATGATATACTTAAGGTTACCGGATACCTTCAGGGTGCGTTTCCAGTCAAAATTATATAGCGCCTCGAGGAAACATCGTAGATAAATCATTCATGTATCATTTTAAAGCTTATAAAATTGGCTACAAGAATACATAAAAAGTTTTGAGTTCTTTAAAAATCTCGAATTTTCCGGTATCCCGTTTCACCGATCTAGTGAGATGGCTTTCAGAAGCTCCGACTCCGAAAATATTTTAAAGTTTAAAAATCTGTTTGCTTTGTCGTATTTCAGAGGAATCGTATTACAAAAGGGTGTCGGGGAATTTCAAAATTCGATTTAGTTCAAAAGTTACCATGCTTCCCGTTAAAAGGCGAAAAATAATCCGAGTAGATATGCGGGAAACGTTGTCAAGTGCTCTCTTTTTAGAATTTCCCAATTCCCCGACACTCTTTTGCAGCGGAGATATCGATTGACATTTTGTGAAAATTTCGCACAAATCGAATCAATTCCTCTTGAGTGGGAGCTTTTTTAAAACTCTATTTTGATTGAAAATCGAAAGCGAGAAAATAGCACTTAAAAAAAATTACCCGTCTGTCGTGCGTGAATCTGAAGCCCCGCCTCTCCAACAATTAGCAAGCTCTTAGCCAATCATTTCTCATCACAGTTCAACTATCCGTCAAGATTTCCCGCCAATGTTGATTTCCGATCAAAGCTACACGCCGCATCGAGAAAATGTTTGTTCTCTTTTGTGTGACTTGAAGAATGATATCGGTGCTAGAAAAATGGGAAAGACAAAAAGACCTCGAGGGGCGAAGCCAAGGTGAACACCTATAGAGACGCCTTCGATACCAGCATAGTTAGTAGAGGAGACACCGATTTGCAGGCGTCTGAAACTCCACGGCGAGATCGTGGTTCAACCGATTCAGGGTCACCGTCAGACTACGTTTCCATCTAAGCTTTCTTGGAAACAAATATTCTCTCGGCTGGCTCTTATCAATTCTTCTTTATGTTCAGATGTGGACCACTCGGCACTCTGTCTGAAAGTGAAAATACGAACGCTTGTCGGGTTTTGCGAGGACTCGTATTTGGCTTTGTAATTGTAGTTGTATGCATTGTTTGGCCTCGTTTTGCTTTTCTTTTTTCTTTGTTTTTCAAGCTAAGGGCATCCAACCGATGGAATTGTGGAATCGTGTGTGGAAAAACTTTCAATAAACGTAAACATTGGTATATGAAATGAATTTAATATGTGAACCGTCGTTACGGGCGAGTGAGCACTTGTCATGTGTTTATTGATCTGCTGCCAATCAAAAAGAACCTTTTACTTCCGGTTAAAAACTTCCTTTTGATATTTCTCCGTTAATATAATTTTTTATTGAACGGAGTTTTTGGTATATGAGACACTACTACTGAAACTACATTTCTGTGCGAGAAAAATATTTTCCCATCTTTTTCGTTTTGAAGGTATCCGGTAACCTTAAGAGGTTTGTGATCCGTGATTAGCGTGAAATGACGACCCTCTAGACATGTCTGAAATTTCCGTACACCCCAGTACAAACTGAGCGCTTCCTTCTCAAACTGAGCTAACTCTCTTTCCGTTTTGGTCAACGAACGTGAAGCATAGGCTATCGGCCTCTCGCTGCCATCCGGCATTTGATGCGAGAGAACCGCGCCCAGTCCATAGGACGAGCTGTCGCATGCTAGAACAACTGATCGGTCTGGGTCGAAGTGAGTCAGGACACGTTCCTGGAGCAGTATACTCTTGACCTTCTGGAAAGATCTAGTTATTGGAACCTTCCTTCCAGTGAAATGAGCCTTATCCTTTGGCTTGAATTTGCGGCAAAAATTGTCCTGACCTCTAGGTTATCCTTTCCGGAAATGTTGTTTAGTTCTCTTTCAATTTCAGCTTCAAAATAAGCCGCCAAAGTCCAGTTGAAAATGTATCACTCCGCCATTTCAATTTTCAATTTTGTATAGACAACACCGGATGAAATGACGTCATGTTCGAAGTAACGCGAGCTCCGATTGGTTTGTTCATACTTTCTGTGTCAATACTCTCACAAGCACATGGGTTTTGACCAATCAGAGAGCGCGTTAGTAAATATCTATTATATAAATAAAGATTCAGCCGCTTAATCGAAAGACGTATGGAGATAGACTGCCTTGCAATTGCGACCAACTGTCATATAAACTACTTTTAAATAATTCAAAGGAGTGGCCGCATGAGACGAGTACGCCAAGTCCATATATGTCCATGTTTAAACACTGAAAGTTGCAAGTCTCGTGTGAAAAACTGCAAATAGTTGGTTTCAATCAAACACGGAGTCGAGCCTCGCATATTTGCATTTTTTCACACGAGACTTTTTTTAGATATATTTATAAATGATGTTTTATCACGTGAAACGGACTAAACTCAACGCGTATGCGGACAACCAGCAATTATACGATTCAGATGTTGATCATGTCCCTTGATGCTCGTCTAATAACAGTGCCATAGCAAGGCCGGGAGAGGCCTACCCCCTCAGTTTTTTCTCCCATACGCGTAAATCACAAATAGCTCTTGCAGAACGCTGGAAATAGCATTTCCGAGCTTCTAGATTTCAAAATGTTCTGGGGGGCAGACCTTCCTAGCTGCTCGCGCCTATGCCGCTCGCTCCCGAATCGCCGAGGGCCCCTTATACTTCGTTTCCCCTTGCTACGGCCCTGAATAAGCGATGTGCAGGTTGCTAATACCTGGTACCGTGATAATGGAATGGTCGTAAATGAGAAGAAGCACCAGGCCATGATATTGGGCGCCACACATTACAAATTTTCTTTCCCTGTAAATAGCTCTATTGATATTTTCGGAATGAACGTCGACAATAAACTTGCTTTTAATGATCACATTTCTACAATTTGTAAAAAGATAGATAATCAGTTTAATGTTATGTTAAGGTTCCACAAACTAGTCTCCAAAGACACTTTTAAAATTGTACAAGGTATTTATTTATACTTATATTATTTATACTTTTATTACTGTACACGTAACACTGATAACATGGAGGCTCTGAACAAACGCATTCTAAGATTTATCCTTAAAGGTTCTAGCTGTTCCTACAACCAGTTACTGAAAACTGTTAATCTAACTTCTCTGTGTAGTAGACGTCTCCAGAATATGTTGATTCTACTGTGCAAAAACTTATATTTAACTAATTATCCTAAGTATACGAAAGATACGTTCACTCCGTTCTGTCAAATATACATGTAACTTGCGTGGAAATTATATTTTGTCTCTCCCTAAACCGCAAACTACCACTTATGGACTACACTAATTTAGATACTTGGATATAAACCTCCTGCCTGATGACTTTAGAACCTGCAGCACACTTAATGAATTTAAGAGTAAAATATCAAATTACGTGATTTTCAAATACGAATCGCATACATTTTTCCATTGTCCGTACGAGTACAATATGTATGCGATTTGTTTTTTACAATGACGAAGCACTTAGCTTCAAATGAGTGCGTAACACACGGGTACAGGTATATTGCTAGTCATGAAGTTGCGAGTTGTATTTTTTAATGTAGATGTATTTATAAAACCGAAAATTAGTGACTAGCTCTAAACACCCTAAATTAGTTAGCCACCCGTTGTTGACGGTTAGGGTTAGGATTTGCATTAGTTCATATATATGCTTGTAAAATCCTAATTTTTCTTGTTTTTGAAAGACAAGTTAACAGCCATTTGAATTCACAAATCTCGCCATCGGAAAGCAAAGCTACCACGGCTTGCGAGTGACGTCATTTTCATTGTCCGTACTTAAATTGCATATAGCGGAGAGCCAATCAGAAAGTGAGAAAATTGGATGTTGTTGTAAAAATAGTATTACATATAGTGTAGATATCTTATAACACAAATTTATATGTATTTCATTTTTTTTTTCTCGAAGATATTAGCTTTTCAAAGCTACTCTTAAATTCGAGATTAAATAAAGTTGATGTATGTATGTATGTAACTTTCAGAGTCGCACTTCAGGGACCGAGCGGGTCCTAAAATGTTCGGGGTTTGCGTACTAGTGGGAGGGGGTCGAGATGTTACCCTGGGCATTATCGAAGGGGGTAAGTATTCAGGCTTGAAACTACATGAAGCAGCAGTCTTGAGACTATTGTTGAACCATTATATATGGCTGCCTACATGAAGTACTTAACCTTGTACCAAGAGTTTGAATGTATGGCTATGTTTTGGGACCGGTCATTATTTATGTTGGGGGGGGGGGGGGGGTGGGGTGGAGGAGAAAATAAGGGAGGTACTTACAAGTTTGCACTATCAGAAACAATAAACATATACTACTGACTGGTCCCTTACATCAAAGTTCACTAACTCTGACTAGCTGCAAGTTAGACTCATTAAATATTATTGAGGTTGCATTTCAAAATCAAAGGACGTGATTACATGGATATTCTCAGAGTCTGTTTTAAGAAGTTTTAGGGTCTTGAGTACCTATATGGTAAACTCTGGTCCAGTCATTGCCACTTTTCCATTTCATGGACTACTACATGGACTGCGAAAGTACTCCGCCAGAGACCTTAAGGGCCGATTATTTAAACGAAGTGTAGACAGCGTTTAAGAAAGTCGTCGTCTAACCCAGGTTTACACCGTGAATACCGATTATTTAAACGTTGTTTATCCAAAACCGAGTCTAGACCGCGACTAAAAACAGACTAAGGAACAATAGGAAGTTAGACCTGCTCACGAGTAAATGCTGTTTTACAATAATAATTTCTTCATGGTCAGCCATTTTGAAATGAACGGACTTCTGCGTTACAGACAGTTAAGAGAGTACGCTATTCTCTCGTCTTTCACCAGGGAATCCAAACACCTTGAAATAATAAAAGCACTCGGCCAAATCTTTCTCGGTGTTTGGATCCCCTGGTAAAACACTAGCTCTCGTTTGTTTATATATAACTTAAACCCTCGCCTCCTACAATCCATGTAAATACAGTCACGGTTTATTCGCGTTTTAATAACGTGTTTTAGTCATCGTTTAACCATCGTCTATCGAGACTACGTTAATACCGTGTATCAGCCATAAACACGGGTTAACTTAGACTTCGTTTTAATAATCAGCCATAAGAGTTTATTGAGTTAGACTAAGGTACCGTTTATTCGTCCGTACTTCCAGCTCCGTATGTTATTTATTAACCTATCGTTTTTCCTAATGCTTCTATACTCCTTTTCACGTTGACAGTCATCTCAGTTTTGATCAGAACCTAGTGTTTATTATTCCTTCAGGATTTTCCTCTTCCATAGCTGAATCATCTATGAAGAATCGGATGTCCACAGGATCATAAGGCCTCTCAACACTCGTTTGTTGAGCTCTTTTCTCTTTCAGCTCAGGTACAGAATTTGCTGTGTATGCAAGGTTAACATGGCTTTGACTCGATGTTGTGTCTTTTTCCCGTTCATTCTCAGCAATGGTTTCATAAGGATGTTCAAATCCTGGATTTTGATCCACTGGAATGACCTTCTCGTATCCCTGTAAAGGTTTGATTATTAATCAAATTTGGGTATGAATTAATTAACTTATTTCAAAGTCTGTATTCTCATTTGTGAGACAAACTTTCAGTCCATAAAATGCCGTTCCTACATGTGGGGGAATCAATAGATATTTTAAAGGCAGAAATCACAATATAAACATTATCGATAGTCCTATTTTATTTTATATGCACTTGTGGCTATTGAACGTATTTACAGCGCCTTTCATATTCATGCGACCTAGACTTTCTTCAGTTGGAGTTTTGTCGTCCATCAATCACACGTGCCTTTCATCGGTACTCTTCCTCAATTCTCAATGGATAAAATATGAATCGAGACGAGATCAATTGTAGCTTCTTTCTTCAGCAGTTCGGAATGGTTTTGGCGCTATATCATGCAGATACGGTTGAGTGACAGCACTGAGTCACGTCACTGGTCTCGTAAATATGACAAACACTGTAAAAGCCTCGACAGTTATTTAGGAACATTTCATTTTTCCTGAAAGCTACTTACCGCCTTGGTTAGGAAAAGTTCTTCGACCCTAGTCACGAGGGATGAAAATGTTGGTCTCTGCTTCGGATCTGGATTCCAACACTCGCGCATGATACGATACCTTCAACAAATAAAACGGTAAATGTGGTAGAGAGCGATTTCACGGCAAGAGAAAGACACCTCAAAAGATACCCCGATCAGTGACTCATGTACATACCGTGGCATGAAAATCGCTTCAAACTAATTCTTTTGAATCCCAAGGACGAATCGATTTTGAAATATTCAGCTAATATTCTTATGATGTTATAGCTTTGTTTGACCTTGTAATAGTTCTTAGTCATTTAAGTAATGATTCGTGTAAGAAGTACATCGCCGAACGGCATTCAGATGGAGCAAGGTGTTAATTTTGTATCCTTGGTTTTCACATGACATCAAAAATCTAAACTATAAGTCCTACAAAGCTGTTCTTAAAATGTATTCTAGACATCGATAATAAAAGTCTACACAGAACATTTCATGTCGATAAGGTGTATTGTTTCGGAGTAAATCAATTTTGAATTTTATGACATAACGACCCAGCGTGTTTTCCGAAAGACATAAAAATCCATTTAATTGTGTAAAAAAAAGTGTTTAACTCGATAAATCTTTAAAGTTGCATTCAAAGAGTTTTGAAGTGAAATCCAATGATTTTGACGGGGAATTAAGCTTTATTTGTATTATTGTATTATCGTTTTATGACCGCCATGTGTGTGTCCCTGAGAGGGACAACAAAGATGGCGCCGCATACTAAGTATTGTAAAATGGTGGTACATTCATTGGCCAACAGCTAATAATCTAATGTTCCAAGTGGGTTAGAAGTGTATTTTTGGTAGTTCTACAAGGACCAATGCAAGATGTTTTATTTGATTTCATAAATGCAAACCGTGTTATGATGGTGAAAACCACCAATTGTGAACATTCTTGTTCTCATTGGTTGAAACATGAAAATCGCCCTAAAGGTGAGGAAGACGTCTAATTTCCTCCAATTTTTCTAAATGTTAAAACTACGATTTGCACTACAGTTCCAATGTCTTTATAAAGCAAATCGTATGTTCAGAACCTTATCAATCGTGCTTGTTTCGTAGCTATTGTTTTTCGCTGTTTCTATTGGTTGGAAGAGAGTTTGTTCATAAAAATGGAATGAAACTATGACTTTTTACTACTTTTATCTCGGAATATTCATAATTATCACTCAGTGTTTTCGTAGTCTAAAACATAGAAAAATTCCATGTGAGTGAGGCTTAATGCCGCAGCTCAATGGATTTTATCGTACTTTTTACACGGATCATTACTTAATTAGATGTGATCATTGCATTGATTGTATGTGTATTTGATGTGTCTGTAACTCCAATATACCTTTGTTGGTAGGGATTTCAAGGCAGTACTGTCATATCAAATTACTTTATAACGATGCCGTTTGCATATTTGTGATTAACTGAGATACGTACAGTTGTTGTGAACACTGGCTTGGTCTCTCCAGTCTGTAGCCCTGTCGTAATTTCTCCACTATTTCTGTCCCTGTCATTCCAGCCCAGGGCATCAAACCTGTCGACATTTGCAACAATTAAGAATTGATCACACACTCATTGATTTTGAGTTTATATATGCCTACATTATTATTTTCCGTTGTTGTTATTTGTGTCTGTTCTAATCAATGTTGTTCGTCCCATGGGGGAGGGGGGCGGGTGGAGGAAGGCACTCATGTTTTTGACGTGTTACCCATGTGTGGCATTTGAATACAATTTTGATATCTCAGTTTCGGATTGAAAATATTTGGAATTCAGGGTCATAGGCAGACGTATTGATGATAAATCGTTCTCTTCTGGTTAGAAAAAAACGTGAAAATACTCGATCATTTTGGAGCTCATTGCTGATTGGCTTTCGTGTAACAGCTGCTGTGATTGGATGAAATAAAAGCTGCATAGGAACAAAACCCAGTCAAGTGCTGCCTTGATTGACAGGCGTCTGGTGCAAACGATTCGCTGAAATATATTTTCTCACTTACTAGTCCGGCACGAATCCGCGTAAAATCAATAGTAAATCATAAGTCACTGTACACTAGAAGCTTACCTCCACTCTCAATTTCCCACAGCAAAACACCATACGACCATCTGATGAGAAACAACCAAACATCCTTGAAAATTGTCAAAAGTGATAGCCATACAGAACGACTAAAAACGGGTTTTACTTTGTCGGAATAACTGCTCGTTCTCTCTAACCTTTCTTGAACCTTCTGTGATAATATCACGAACAAAAACACAACGCTAATAGATTTCCCATTTACAATTCATTCGTACAATAAGAAATAAAGTAATTGGATTCATTGAATTTTAAACGGATCTCGGTTCTTCCTTCTCTCCAAGTTCAAGTTTGGGTTCTCCAAGTTAGTGCTTTGTTATATTTTGGAAATAATGTTGTTCGTGTCTGAAGAAGTAAGATCTTTCATCTGAAGAGAGTCCTTTTTCTTAATTTAGTACGGTTACTAGTTTAACAGGTTTTGTTCTAGATTTTCATACTCACACGTCGCTCTTAGTAGTACACGTGTAGTCTTCAAGGGATTCAATCGCCATCCAACGTACAGGAAGCATTCCCTGTATACCATAACAAATAATATATATCAACATTTATAAAAGCAACTGAAACTCAAACTGGGATCCCTGTGTACTATTCTTTGAAGACATTAACCGGTTTTGTTTATGTTGACACGAACATGAGAATTAGAAAGATTATAACCTTCATGGCCAGATTTATATTCAAATTGCCAAAGTAACAACAAATATTCGGCCAATGGTTTACATAGTATTTTAATGCTAAATATCGCCGTTCAATTGTAAATTTGCCGACTCGAACACTCATAGAAAGCAGAAAAAAGGTTCAAGATGGTGGAGAGTTTAAGAAAACCAATACCTTCATTTATTTTCGCGAATTTATTGCTTGTTGGACCATTCAAGTTAAATGTCTTGTTACTTTTTTCGAAATGATTAAAGAAACAAGACCTATTTCGTAAGGGTTAATGATTCGGGAAGATACGATAAGCATAAATTACAAGTTAGTTAAAGGATAAATTATAATTTATGTGGATATACCACAGATACACATGTAGGTATATCACGTGACTCACACCAGTCGTGTTATCGTAGGCCCCACTCTCATACACATCACGTGACAGTCCAAAGTCCGATACCATGGCAACGTTGTCTTTCCCGAGGAGGATATTACGAGAGGCCAAGTCACGGTGAAC
The DNA here is from genome assembly GCA_030867875.1 of Actinernus sp. WN-2022. Classification (NCBI taxonomy): domain Eukaryota; kingdom Metazoa; phylum Cnidaria; class Anthozoa; order Actiniaria; family Actinernidae; genus Actinernus; species Actinernus sp. WN-2022. Next base: position 11,266,755 of record JAOWCC010001589.1, read on the forward strand.
ACACTAAATATTGAATAGAAAGAATCAGGAGTCACCCAGCTATTGCGCATGCGTATTAAAGCGAATCCCCGGATGTCACAGGATTTTAAACTGAATTGTGCTTCAATGAAATTGTAGTCCAGCTCTTAAATGTAATAAGACTAATGTAAGATTATAGGTCTATGTACTGTAGGGTTTTCTAACTTTCTTAAGCCTCACGGTTTCCCGTTTAGGCTTCCTCGTCACTGACGCCATTAGCTTATAACAATGTTTTCTTCTTCTGTATACTTGTGATGAACAAATAATAAATATCATCATCAAGCAAATGTTTTTAGAACTTTATGTTTGCTCCAACTGAGTACCTTCTGATGTCCCAAGTGCTCCATGCCTTTAGCAATCTCTAACGCGAATTTCAGTTTCTCCACTTCGCTTATGGCCCGGGTTCCAGTACTTTTCGGAGCATTTTCATAGGAGGGAACCTGGTCACGAATGCCTTCGTACTCGGTTACTGAGCGATGTTGTTTGATGTAATCGAGAAGGCAGCCATTTTCTGCAAACTTAACAACCAGCCACAGAGGACCTTCAAAGAGACAGAACCTTAAATTGTTGATCTAAATATAATAAAGCAAAACGTGACGCAAACCAGAAAAGTTAACGTAATATATATATTTAGGCAAGCCTAGGTAGAATCCCCCCCCCCCTTCCCCACACATCCCCCCCTCCCCTCCCCCCATCTCTTCCACATTATATTGTCACACAACACTGTAGACTGTAGAGTTATTTTTAGCATATATAGAGTTTCCCGCGAGAAGAAACGTCACTTTTAACCAATCAGGATGCACTGAAATATTGTAATTAACACTGTTAAAACTGCTAAAAAATATAATATGCGTATGTCGTGTATGCCAGCCTCCCATTATACCTATCTAATGCCCTGGAAAATATCCAGAAAAGGGCATTGTCCATCATTTTTCCGCGTAGTTTACGGCGAAGCATTGGAAAAGGCGGGTATCCCCACTCTAGCCGATCGTCGATTAGCGGCGTGTAAGAAATTTATAAGCAGCATTAAGCCGGGTAATCCCATCTACCCCCTAATACATAACAGAGTAATAAACTCATTGGCGCAGTACTTGCTGAGATCGGGCAAAGGCAGTTACCAAGAGACCATCACCTCTTGCAGTTACCTAATGGCCACTAAGACTGACCGTTTTAGCAATTTTGTAACTGTGAAATTCCAAGGTATCTAAATTTGACTTATATCATATAGTACGTATTTATTTATTTATATAATCAGTAGCCTATTATTAAACGTAATCAGCCTGTAATTCAATATATGTATACATTGATTGTAAGAGGCGTGAATAAACTAATTATTAAAATACTAAAGCGCAAGAGAACAAAAGACTACGTAATCGCATACCAGAGAGGATCTCGTACAAGGCCGGCTTTAAATAAATGAAGTCAGATATGTTTGCCATTCAGTACAACCACGTGATTGCCTAACTACAAAAGGCCATTTGACAGCAATCACTTTCCCCTCCCCTGTAAGTAACATACCGTCCAGGGTACACGCTCCAATCAGACCCACGATATTCGGGTGGTCACCCACTGTTGCCATGATGTTGATTTCGTTACACAGGTCACGCAACTCACGCTCGGTCGGGTTAGCTGAAAAAATTATGAAAAGTTTATTACTGGTGCGAAATGATGAACCACCTATAAAGTCTTGACTGAATGTGGTTTCCGTCACTAGACTCGCTTTAAAATATGATCTAGTATAACTGACCGAAGTCCACGTTGTAAATTAAGCTGTGGGAGGCTATTCGTTGATCCTTTTAGTGCAGCTATACCAGACAGATGTCGTACTTCCACAGCCGAATAATCATCCTCGTTCCCAGGGTTCTTAACGCGCCTATTCAACGATCGTATGCCACCCATCTTGGGATAGGCTCGTAAAGACCCATGGAAACGAGGTTGTCGCATAATTAACTCCGTCCGATTCATACTGTTGTTATATCGAAGAGGCTATCGACTTTTACAGTCAGGAAAATTCAACATGGCGAAAAAGGTTGAATTCGGTGATAGTCTTCGTAACATTCCCAATGTTATTTTACTTCCTTCTTTTCACGCTCTAAATTGTTTGCGTAAAAACTCAACATTGTGTTTCTTTTTCTCCTTCTGACGAGCTTGTGGAATAAGATGGCGGTCGTCTTTTTCTGTGCGGGGACATTAGTGCGTGTTGATTGGTCAGAATTATTTTTATTCACGATCACCGAAAACTATGAATTTTGTACATGTTAGTACCTTTAGACATCTTGACAGCACACTCGATGAAAGTGACGCCATCTGCATCCTTTTCTTTTTTCTCGTCTTCCTGCTGTTCTTCCTTCTCTCTTGTTTCTTTTGTAATCTCCAGGAAAGCTTTTTTCACGACACCAAAAGCTCCGGAGCCGAGCTCGTTCTCGATTGTCAAATCTTCGCGTGGTATCTCCCACCATTTCCTGCTACCTTCGATTCCTAGCATCCCAAACACGTCGGCACTCAACGAATAAGTATTCTCGCTAAGAGCAGACCGTTTTGCCTTCGAGGAGGAAAAACGAGACTATTTATTTGACACTGATTCGAAAACGTAAATATCAGGAGTAGCATAAAAAAAATTCAATGGATTGAGGTCATTAGTTTAAAAATTAGGATAATACAATGTCTTTGTGCAGTATCCAAGGCTTTCGAGTTGGCTGCTGTAATTAGGAAAGTAAAAATAGGCTGAGTTACAAATTACAATGAGATATATGACTAAACAATTTAAAGTAAATAGCATGCATATATTGATCATATTTACAGCTAGGAAGAAAAAGGTTTGACGCGAAAAGTATTATATACTATGACGTTAACAACATATAGAGAGACGAACAAGAAAACACATACAACTGCCATAAAAATGAGAACATCAGGAATTCAGTGATAGTTGAGAATTAAGTTTGACGATTCAAGAGATAACTTTTATGTTTTTTGAAAGAATTAGCTGATGGATGCTAAGTATTTAAAAGTGAATTTGCCATAATTTGTTCTTATACTAGGTCTAGATGAATATCTTGTATTATTGTATTATGAGAATGGATACTTGATACAGGGATGAGGAATTCAGTAAATATAGAAGGAATACTAATGGAGTGGTTCATTATCTTATGTGTAAATATAGATGTCTTTAGTTTGACGATATTTTCAATTTTGAGAATTCCAAGAAGATTGAAATATTATCATATGATGATTATGTAGTGTTTCGTCAATGGAGTCCGTCAGTTTTACTATAAATCAAAACATTTTTCCTTTATTCTTCTCAGTAATGTCATTATTATAAGATTTAAAAATTGATTCTACACGACAATTCCGTATGAAGTAATTTCTTCCCATACAACGTTGTGTTACCTTTTCAAGTTCAAATGCTACTTCTAGTTTCCTCCTCTTCTCCCGCCATTTCCAACAGAGCACTGACACAGCCACCACGATGATGATTAGGAAGATCAGAGGGAGAACAATCGACAGGATTAAAGAAATGTTGAGTTTAGCTGGAAATAAAAGACACGATTTCACTGATCGCCGTGTAATAGGAGAATAATGACATAATGATGACGATTGGAAAGATCAGAGGGAGAACAATCGCCAAGATTAATGAGTTGTTGAGTTTAGCTCGAAATAGTAGAAACTATTTCAGTGGTTAACGTGTAATAGGAGAATAATTACAATAATTATTTAATAACAACGATACTAATAAGATGTGATAATTATGATGATGATGATCCGTATAATAACAATGATAATAATAAGCAATTATTGCCAAAGGTTGAGCTTGATGGCGAAAATTATCAAGACAGAGGCCTGTGTTATGAGCCCAAGCCGAAGGCTGAGGCTGATAACACAGACCGAGGTCTTGATAATTTTCGCTATCATGCGAAAACAGAATTAAATAATTGTTTTATTATACATTTTAAGCAAACGTTTTAGCAAAAAGCTAACAAAACGAATGAAAACCCGTAAATTGGTTTATTTACGGTTGAATTTCAAGATGTTTTGTTTCCTATTAATTCGACCTACAAATTGTTTTTATTTACAAGTTTAGAGGGAAAACAAAGACTTTAAACATAGCTGAGAGCATAAAATAGCAAAATGGCAAAACAATGGCGTAAAATGGTCGTACTTTCTCATCATCGAGCGCTACCTACAGATAATATTGTACGCATGCGCAGTCAATGCTGTAGCCAGCTATCCAGAATTAACGGTGTGTTGTCAGCCAATCAGAATTGAGAGAGTGAGTAAAATGTATAAAAAATGATTAGCTCTTGAACGGTAACGATAACGGTGACGATAACGATAATTCTGATGTTAATAACGATTATTAATATTGATCATATTAACAACCTCCAGGTTAACGTATTCACCACCAACCTTCTGTCTTGACCGTGATTGGTTCGCTGGCCTCCTTCCCGTATGCATTATGTGAAACTACGCGCACCTCATACTCCGTAGCGGAGCCAAGTTCCTTAATAGTCACCTGACGCTGTGACGCATCTACGACCACGGCATCAAAGTAGCTCTTTCTTGAGGCAGCCTTCTTGTACTGCACGGTGAAGTTGGTGATGTTGTACACCTCGTGGTATGTTGGCGGAGACCAGCTGATCGTAGCAGATGTGGTATCCACGTAACTGCTCTTGAGGTCTCGAGGTCCTGCTGGAGTACCTGAAATTAGTAAATTAGTGAAGAGTTATTTTGTTCTCGGATTATGGATGATTATTAGTCCTCTAGCTTTAGAGACAAACGGGTTAAATGTCTTTCCCCAGGCGAACGTGCATGGTAGAACTGATAGATGAGGTCAGATGTTGTATCGGGTAACAATGTATCCCCTTCTCCCGGGGGGGACTCCCTTATGTGAGGGGTACATGGATGTTCGTCGTACCTTTTAGGGGTCAAAATCAGGAGTCAGCCGTGCTGTAGTTTGTCCCACTCATACTAAATCTGCTGTAGTCGGCCGTGCGGTGAATTCACCAAGCTAAGATATGTTTCCTTTCTCTTTAACTTAGAAGCTGAAGAACGCAATAAGTCTTCACAGAGTTAACCAAAGTCTCAAACCGTAGAGCGTATATTATTATGCTGATTGAATACACGAACCTTTAACTAAGACTGAGCTGGCTGGTAAAGTCCCTAACTTGCCGGTACTGACGGCGTGCACGATCTTGCCCACAAGAGCCGACTTCACCAGCTTGTGCGATGATTTCGATTCGTTAAACTCAGCCGTGACATCAAACTCAACGTTCACACTTCCTGCACTTTAAACACAGGTTTAAACACCAATTAATAATATATGTTAATATTCGAATTTCGTGCATTGTACAAAATCCAAGCATGTGATTGGCTAATGAGCGTGCATTATAGGAGAACAAACCACTCGACCCAGATCCTCTCCTACCTACAAGAAGGGAGACCTGATACATGTGAGTCAGTCCTTCGCTTAGTTACGTGTCTGGACGGCTTGGAAAACCTCATTCCAATCGCAAATTTAACAGTGAGAATGTAGACAATTACTATAGAAACGTAACGGCAGGATTGAACTCTGTCTCCTGTGTGACAGAAGATATACATTTTGAAGCGGATATTTGCATAATCGATCGTTGGAAATCGCTGATTTGCAAGCGCTGAAAGTACAAGTCATCATGTGTCCGAGTGAACAAAAGCTTCTACACGACTCTAGTAGTCTTAATGAAGAAATGGATTTTATTTCCGAGACCTTACTCTGTCAATAAGAGGGGAAAATGAAGCGAGAATTCAGTGGATGGTTCGAAAACCCAGGATTTTTTATTTGGAAAATTAAAAATGTTTGCATCAGAGCCGAGCACATGCATGGCGGCCGTTTTCAAGATTTCAATTCACTGGAATCTGCAAGTAATTTTCGAATGAAAGAAACTATTAGAGAAAGTAGACTATCTACAATGTAGGAGTTAAGCCGCGGCTAAATATACTTGATATTTGAATACATCGCTCCAAGAGAAACGTTTTCGAGTTAAATGTACAGTCATACTGATTCAATTGAGCTCGCAAGGCGGTTTCGCTTTGTTTTTGTTTTCATTCCGTCATCTTCACTGACCGAACGCCAAGTCAGTAAATTACTATTTGCAAAGTTATCTACTTAGTTGGATATTAAAAAGTCCTGTTTTCATTCATTGTCTATTGAAATGACATTTCTTTGTGGAGATATTTAGCGGTGAAATGATTTAATTCAGGCAAAATATTGAACTTCTTCATGTTATTGACAACTGATTTCAATTGAAATTAACTGATGACAGTGCACTCAGTTTGAATATTAAAAGGGTTAGAGACTTTATGTTTGTGCTTTATCGACAAATATAGTCACTTGCTGACTGTACGATTGTACTCAAAATTTCTTCATACTGCATTCGTGCTGCCGTTATTATTCGTTCATCGTACAGTCAGTGCGTGCCTATATTTGTCGATAAAGCACTCACGTCAGTCTTTAACCCTTACTTAGAACATGGTCACACCCAATCAGCGTTCCCCATTTCAGCTGTCTAAATCCCATAGTTAAGTAATTGGTATGCTCTATATACTAGAGGATACTAATTTCTCCCCTAGTCTAGACCCTGTATATTATTTCGAAATGTTCAGAGTTTCTTACAGTAGTTGCCAATAATTTCAGAAAAAAAGTGTTTCGAGGATGTGACCAAATTCTAAGACGATTAGATAATGAACTCTCGAGTTCTATGTGATTTAGAGTGCCTCGCATTTTAGATAGGAAAAAAAGCGCGCTCGTGGTTTTCTATCTAAATGCTCGGCACTCTAAATCACATAGAACTCTCGTGCCATTATCTAACCCTTACACAAAGCATTCCTGACACCAATAATGCCCTCGACCCAGATCCTTTGGGTTGAATTCTAAAGTTGTTGTGTAAACCCGAGGAGAGGAGACCTGACACATGTTGAGAAAACCTCATTCCAACGACATTCCAACCGCACATTTATAGTGCCTATGAAATGAAAAAATCGATCACGTTTTTATTATATTTTATCAAAATATAGACTTCCCTTAGCCATTTTGTGCAATTAAAAATCAATTTGGAGAGCACTAACATAATTATATTTCGTATCGAAGTCAGGCGGAATTGCCAAAATCTGGCGACAATTGTTACGCCTTAAAGATATGCTAATCACATGCTTGACGTCACTAGGTTTGCGCATTTATATTCACAAAGCCGACTGCAAGGATTCTATAAAAAAATTGGCCATCTTCAAGGTTTCTCAAAGTATTACATGTTTAAATTGAAAACTGGCCAAAAATGCACTTATTTTGTAGTATTTATGGCGACGATTAGAAATGAGTACACCTTGTGACGTCATGCATGTGATTACCATATCTTTAATGGCATAAAAATTGTCGCCATATTTTGGCAATTCCGCCTGACTTCGATACGAAACAAAATATGTTCGCGCTCTCCATATTGATTTTTATTTGCACAAAATCACTAAGAGGAACCTAGAATTTAATAAAATAAAATAAAAACGGGATCCATTTTTTCATTTCATTGGCACTTTAACAGGCAGATAATTGCTAGAAAGCAGGTGTCTCATGTATGACAGAATATATATTTTGAGACGAACATTTGCATAATCGCTCCTTGGAAATATGGCTGATTTGCAAGCGTTGCAAATACGAACAAGTCGTGAAGTGAACAAATATCGGCTTCTAAAACACTAAATACAGTCACTTGCTGACTGTACGATGAACTCAAAATGTCTTCATACTGCATTCGCGGCCTTCGGCCTCATGCAGTATTCATTATTTTTCGTTCATCGTACAGTCAGCGCGTTCCTATATTTGCCGATAAAGAACGCACATCAGTCTCTAACCCTTAATTAATATTCAAACCTCGTGCACAGTACAGAAAATCCAAGCAGGTGATTGGCTAACGACAGTGCACTATTGGTGAACAAAGCACTCGGCCCAGATTTTCTCTTATCGTCGGGAAGAGACGACCTCATTCCAACCGCATATTCAATATGGAGAATGGAAGACAATTGAACGGCAACAGCAGAATTGAATTCGGCCTCTCTTGTGTGACGAATATATATTTTTGGGGGCGAACATTTACATAATCGTTCGTTGGAAATGGCTGATTTCCCAGCGTTGTAAGTACAACATACAAACAAGTCAGTGAACAAATATGGGCTTTGGAAAAAGAACACTAAAACACTCTAGTAGTCTTACTGAAGAAGTGGCTTTATCTCTGAGACCTTACTCTGTCAATAAGAGAAGCAAATGCAGCGAGAATTCAGTGGAAGGGTCAAAAACCCAAGATTTGTATATGTGGGAAAGGTTTGCATCGGAGAGAGTACATTGCTGGTCGGATTCAAGATTTCAATTCCTATGCAAACCACTGGAATCAGGTTAGTCATTTACAAATGAAAGAAACTATCAAAGAAACTATAGGTTTATCTATGAGTTACGCCGAATGAAGACGTTGATATTCGAATACGTGGCTCCAAGAGAATCATTTTCGAGTTATGTACAATCATACCGATTCAATTAAACAGACAAGACGCTTCATTTAATTTGTATGTTTGTATTCTTGCATTCAACTTCACTGACCGAACACCGAAAATAAATTATTCTTTGCAAAGTTCTCTACATAGTTAATATATATTAAGTCTAGTTTTTCATTGTCTATTGAAATCCCATTTCTTTGTTGAGATATTTACAAAAAATGTTTTATTCAGCCGGGTTCTTGATTTCTTTTCCAAATTCGTTAATAATGACAACTGATTGTAGTTGAAACGCACTGCTGTGCGCTCACAGTTTAAATATTAAAGTGCTAGTGACACGATTTTTTAGTAACCCGTTTTTTTTATCAACCCGAGAAACTGCAGTTCTCCTTACAAATTTTGAACTTCCCGGTAACATGAAAGCGAAGTTGTGACGTCACAACCACAACACCTCGACTCTTCATGAACCGAACAACACAAACTTCGACCTTGTTCTGTGTATTTGGTTTTTTGTGTGTTCTTGTATAGTAATCATGCCAAGTAGTTGTTGCCGCTAGCTGGATGTGATCATGCAGATAACCAGTTATGCATGTGTGTGGACTTCCCGATCAATTTGTCCAACATCGAACAAGACTAATGATTAGTCTTGCTCGATGTTGGACAAATTAGAATTTGTGCAGATGAAAAGGGATAAATGGTCGCCGAGTTTGTCTTCAAAGCAAGCTCTTCATGGAAGATTACTTCACAAACCTCGGACGATTCAAGGAAGATTTAGCGAAATGTTTATTATCTCATTCATTTCAATCTTGTGTCGCTTCAAGTATATATTACGGGGATAATGGTGGGACTTGTTTGTGAATTCTTTGATATAGTTTAACTCATACACTTGGACGGGGGTCATACATGTACATTTTGTTTCTCTCCATAGACAGATTTATTTTAATAGCGATAGAGCCCTCTTAGCCTTCAGAAATCCCAATATCTAACTAAAGAAGAAGCAATTTGAAACCAAAGCTTATACGTGACTCTAAAACGTTAACTGCATCTCGCACTTGGATAAGGGAAAACTTAGCTGATGCAGTATATAAAGTTTATGTATGTTCGGCGTAGTTCGGCGGCTCAATTCAATTCAAAAGACCAGTTCGCGGTTAATTCCGACATTTTGAAAGGGGTGCAAACATGGCGCGAAATACAGTGTTTGTATGGGAATCCGATGCCAAATAATTTCCGTAAAATCGAATTTCTGAATTATTCACTTTCTGCAAACTTAAAGGATAAAAGATTAACTGATCCAAATTTGAGGGATGTAGCTGTGCTGTGAAGCGTGCACTCCAGCACAGCTACATCCCTCAAATTGTGATCAGTTAATGTTTTACCTGGTATCGTAGAATAGATTGTCTCTTCTGCTGCAAGTGTATACGATTGCCATCTGCATTTCCTTGCCTCCTTTGGCCTCTGAAGCTTCGAGATGTGGCACAAAAGGGTAATATCGAATTGGATTTTAACCATTAAATCCTAAACTAGAGACTTGTTCACTAAATGTCAAGGAAAAGCCGCTTTACTGCGCTTCAATTTCAGTGTCGAAATCCACATCTGCCATGTTGAGAGAGAACTCGTGTTCTGGTTGTGACGTTACAAGCCGCCACAAGCACAGTGGAGAGAAAAAGTAAACGGGCTTCCTGTGGTGAGAAAAACCTTCGAAAATACACCCAAAAAAATAATTTAAGGGACATGTCCCCCTGATGTTGTAAACTTTCAAAAAGTCAAAAATCCTGTCACTAGCACTTTAAAGGGGTTAGAGACCCTATGTTTGTTGACAAATGCAGTCACTTGTTGACTCTACGATCAACTCAAAGTTTCTTCATACTGCATTCGTCCTTTAGCCTCATGCAATATTCATCGTACCTACAGTCAACGCATCTGTTTTTGTCAATAAAGCACGCACACCAGTCTCTAACCCTTAAGTAAACGTCATGGTGAACGACGACGGAATGTAGTGTATACTAGGTTTACTCCTTCAGGAGTCTTGCATGTGTATTTACACGCAAAACGTCATCCAAACCTTAAGAGAGATGAAGCGCTAACACACGTGTCAGACAATGTCAAACCTAAGTCAAGTCGTGCAGCACTCACTTGAATCTGACTATCTTGATTTGAACAATCTTGTAGCCTTGGGAGGCTTCGTTCTGAAACAAGGATGAGATCTACAAGAGAAGTGTAACAGTTAACACAATTAATTGAATGGGTAATAGCTCAAAATGATAAGTTTAACTGACTCTAAACCGGCCAAGTTTTAAGACCAGTGATATACCAACTGATTTAACACTAGCAACTGCTGTTTCTATTATGACACTTTACAAGAAGTACTCATTGCCTAACCTGTTCTTGTACTTCGGGCGTCAAAGTGTTGTATGTTGTTGTTTCTATATATATGTACACTTTACCTGAAGCACTCATTGCATTGCCTGTCCTTGTACTTTGGTCGTCAAAGTGTTGTATGTTGTTGATTCTATATGTACACTTTACCTGAAGCACTCATTGCCTTACCTGTTCTTGTACTTTGGGCGTCAAAGTGTTGTATGTTGTTGTTTCTATATGTACACTTTACCTGAAGCACTCATTGCCTTACCTGTTCTTGTACTTTGGGCGTCAAAGTGTTGTATGTTGCTGTTTCTATTATGTACACTTTACCTGAAGCACTCATTGCATTGCCTGTTCTTGTACTTCGGGCGTCAAAGTGTTGTATGTTGTTGTTTCTATATGTACACTTTACCTGAAGCACTTATTGCCTTACCTGTTCTTGTACTTTGGGCGTCAAAGTGTTGTATGTTGTTGTTTCTATATGTACACTTTACCTGAAGCACTCATTGCCTTACCTGTTCTTGTACTTTGGGCGTCAAAGTGTTGTATGTTGCTGTTTCTATTATGTACACTTTACCTGAAGCACTCATTGCATTGCCTGTTCTTGTACTTCGGGCGTCAAAGTGTTGTATGTTGTTGTTTCTATATGTACACTTTACCTGAAGCACTTATTGCATTGCCTGTCCTTGTACTTTGGTCGTCAAAGTGTTGTATGTTGTTGGTTCTATATGTACACTTTACCTGAAGCACTTATTGCCTTGCCTGTCCTTGTACTTTGGTCGTCAAAGTGTAATATGTTGTTGGTTCTATAATGTACACTTTACCTGAAGTACTCATTGCCTTACCTGTTCTCGTACTTTGATTGCCAAAGTGTTGTATGTTGTTGTTTTTCTGTCAAGTAACTCAGGACCAAACTTCTCTCTTGTCAACTTCAATTGGAATCTCACGGTAACGGAATCTAAAAGGTGAAAATGAACAGGTCAAGAAAAAATGAAAGAAGAAAGATAGGCGAGTAAAGCAAGGATGTCTCGATTTTACTTTATCTGAGACAAACTGTAGTCAACGGGGACCTTTTTTTATTAGGGATTTGAAATTTTGTTCTTTAACTTTATAGTGTTTTTATCTTACATGTAATATTTATTTATTAGTATTAAGTAATAGCAGGAGCTCATTACCCGGCAGGAGTGTACCTATGTGATGGGTAGCGTACCTATGTGATGGGTAGCGTACCTATGTGATGGGTAGCGTACCTATATGATGGGTAGCGTACCTATGTGATGGGTAGCGTATCTATGTGATGGGTAGCGTACCTATGTGATGGGTAGCGTACCTATGTGATGGGTAGCGTACCTATGTGATGGGTAGCGCTCACAGCACAGTAGGCGATGTGGCTATTTATAGTCGCGAATTTCTGGTAACCGATTACGTTGTCTTTTGTTCTCTTGCACTTTCGTATTTTGAACAGTGTTAATTACAATTTGTCAGTGCATCCTGATTGGTTAAAAGTAACGGCCTGTGTTTCTTCTCGCAGGAAACACAAAGCTAAAAATAGCTACATCATCTGTTCTGCTGTTGGACAGACCTAATCTGGGAGATGCACGCTCCTGGTAATGGGCTCCTGGTAATAGTAAATTGTTCATTTTATTTTTTGCTTTTTACTGAGAACCCTCATGATCCTTGGGTTTTGGAGTTTTGTAGCATCCTCGTTAAATATCCTTATTATTATTAAAATTATTATTATAGTAAACAAAAACATATCACTATCATATCAGTCATATCACAATCATCATTATTATTATAATTATTTTCATTATTATATAATACAATAGTTATTATTATTACTTGAGTTAGCAAAACCAGATCATGATTTGATTTACTCACTCTTCGGCATGGTTATCACGAATCTTGGTGGAATCAAAATATTACTCATCATCATTGTCAGCATTGTTAATATCATTGGTATCACTATTATTTGTACATGAGTATACGATTTGATTGACTCACTCTTCGGCATGGTCATCACGAATGTTGGTGGACTCATTGGCCCATCACCATTCTCGTTAAACTCCAATACTGCCAGGCTATAGTTAACTGACGGTTGAAGATCATCAAATTCATAGCGAGTAACCTCAGGCCCTGTGGTATTCTTGGTGCTTTGAAGATCACCGACTTTACTGTGCAGCACGCGAAACCCTCGCGGTTCACCGTGTACGAACGGTAAAGGGACTGGACTCCACTCTAGGTAGATATGTGTTGGACCAGTGGCAAAGGCACCTACGACGTTTGGCGCTCTAGAGGGGGCTACAGAGAATTGAGAAGGATAGGAAAGAAGAGCTACTTAAGTTATGAAATTAGTTGCATAGTATGAACAATCATTTCTAAAGACAATTGTAAAGCCCTCTTGTAAAACCCTCTTGTGTATGTCTGTATTAGGTGTAATGTAGTGCGTATTGTTAAAAATCACAATAATAATAACAAAAAGTATTATTGCTGGTTTGCACGTGACGTCATAGCCGCCATGTTGGTGTACCTTTAACAATAGATTCTTCGTTAGCTTCTTTTGTTAGGTACACCAACATGGCCGCCGTCCCCTTTGTCATTTGAATCTCTGGGGATTGAGTGAAAACCAGCAATAGGAGATATTGTAGTTGAGTCTACGAATAGCAGTTTCAGCGGTATTGACCCGAACGCCTCACTTCAATGTAATGAAGCGCCATTGAAACCATCATTCTTACACGACACCAACACCCTCCTAAACAAGCACGACTAATTTAGATACACAGTTTGAATAGCGCTTCATTACATTGAAGTGAGGCGTTCGGGTCAATACCGCTGAAACTGCTATTCGTAGACTCAACTACAATATCTCCTATTAGAGGACACAAACATAGATGGCGTCATGAGCGGGCGTAACCAATTTTTAAACTCGTTTTGATTAGATATTTTCATAGTTTTTATTTTGCGATTATTTTATAAGACAAATAGATTCCATTCTGCCGTGCGTCTGTCCTCTTATTGATGCACAGAGGATGTCATAACGTGAAGAGAACATCAGTTACGTCACTCGACTGCGTCACGTGGCACACTTCTTTGTTCTCTTCACGTTGTGACGTCATCTGTGCATCTATAGAGGACAGACGCACGGCAGAATGGAATAAATTTGCTAAGTTAAGTTTGATTTGATTAAAAATCACTGGCTCTCGGTCGGGATCAGTAAATACCTGGTGGAGGGCACTTATCAACAGGGCAATACTCCCATCGCATGCTGCTATTGGCTGTATAACACCACGGACCATTAGGAGCCTGACCACCAGGGTTACGGCATGAGTTGGACGCGTTAACGAGTTCGGGATCCTCTGCCGGTGAACGACGATGACGGTGAGGACACTGCGATGACCACGACTGGCACGCTAGTCCTGAACGTGTCACGTTTACCTTTCCACGGTAACCAATACCGTTACCATAGTAACAATCTATGCACGGATAATATGATGTTTTATGGATTACACTAAAAAGCGTAAGCAGAAGTTAGGATTTGTGGTATAAGTCCATATTTGACTAATATTGTGATAATACCTATGGTACATTATTTAGTACCTATTTCAAGTCTTACAGGAATTGATTCTTTCTGCCCTAGTTGTTCAGAATCATTTCAAGTCTTTTGAGAATTCAATTCTACATAGCTTCGTTCCCTTTCTGAATGAAGAATCAATTTCCCAGAGACGCTACAAAACACGCCGGACCAGATTAGCTTGCAAAGAGAGGATTCCCTCAATTTTTAGTTACTCTACACTCTGTCGCCATGGTAAAGACAACCGATATATTACGGCCATTACACGAGAGAAAATAAGGCTCGTCTTATGCCAGATGCGTCTTAAATAAGACTTGGACTGGCCGTATAAATGGCACAACATTGCTGTTCTTGTCTAAGACGCGTCTTATTTAAGAACAGGGTTTTTAGCTGTTCTTAGTTAAGGTCGCCTCTAAGATAAGACGTGAAATATCTCATATAAACGGCACTTGGCGTCTTACCTAAGATATGAGGTGAACACTGTGTACGCATGCGTGAATCCACACAGGGAGCCCAATAAAGCTTTTCAGCGATCCTGTGGCGCCTTTGCGATTAGTCTTTTGCAAGCCTTCGATACGAAAAAAGGTTCCAAATAGAAGCACATGACTTATCAACAAAGTCTCGCGTGACGTGAACCCATTAATATGTGTTCTTCGCGTCTTATGTTAGATGAGAACGGAGAGTGTCGTATAAATGGACCACTAATGAGTTAGAGTCTTATTTCAGTAAGATGCGTCTTCTCTTCTCACGTATAAAATCAGCCAATCCGACAATAATACATACAATTATAGTATTACATGTTCATATTGTACGTTAAAGGGGATGTTACATGCGACCATTTTTAACGACGATTTTCCGCATAACATTGTTGGACGAAAAGTCAATAGCGATACTTCGTGTTGATAAACATTAATTGTTATGCTAATGTACGAACCATGATTTCGTACGGCCGCTTTGTCTCAGGAACCAATGGTTCTCTGCTTGGCACATTAATGACAATGGCTGACGTGGCAGTAAATATCGCTATATAGTGTGAATATCGCTATATAGTTTGTAAATATCGCTATATAGTGTGTAAATATCGCTATATGGTGTAAATATCGCTATATAGTGTGAATATCGCTATATAGTGTAAATATCGCTATATAGTGTGACGTGGCGGACTGGAGGAGTTTTAGCATATTAACCTTCGTTCCACCAACATGTTGCAAGGTTTTGAATGATCTTCAAAAACCTGCAACATTCTTGCCTGAATTTTGTTGTAATTGCTTCGTGTAACACCGTCGCCGTTGACGTTTTGCGCAATATCGTACCAGAAACTACTGAGGTTACTTCTTATCGGATTTTTGTTGTTGTGTTTTTTGTTGGCTTGAAATTCATATCGCAAAATGTCTATGTAGGCGTTGATGACTCGTTCTCTCGACTCCCTAACAACTCTCCTATTTTTAGACTTATTTAATTTTTGAAGTGTTGTTTGTGAATAACTTTCGGAGGTGTCCTCATCATCTGAGACATCAGAAGTGGCTTTCGAAAAATACTCTTAACTCTTTCGGGTCCGATCGTGTGTGAGCTCAATTGGTGAAATCCTGAGTGCTAACTCAACCCTCCCCCCTCAGTTCAAGTTTGGCTAGCCCGGGTAGTTAAATACTGCTGACTTTTTAAGCTGAGGGCTGAAACCTTTCCTACAATGCCATTTGGGAGAATTCTGTGCACTCGTTGACGGTAGGTATGGCTGCTTCGGTAGGGTTTCCATTGAAATGTGCTCTAATTTTGGAGAAAAATGCCACTGTCAGAGCTTGAGGACATCATTAAGTCTGAGGACGGCTGAAAAGTACTTGGTTTGCTTCTAATAGGCTTTGTGAGAGGATTTCATAGGGTTTTTCTGTTGTGTTTGAGCTTTCAGACATAGGAACAAATTCTTCAATGAAATCCTTGAAATCCTGCAGTTGGCAGTCTTTTACCCCTGCTCAACCTATTAGGATGTGTTTTTGTCACTTTAAAGCAACGGCTTGAGTCCAAATTACCGCTCTTGGTTGTACAGGTAAAAGCCTTATAAGTAAACCCTACCGGAGTCCCAGAGGGGGGGGGACCCCTTGTAGAATTTTTGTCCATTACCCAGCATGCAATTGGAGGTGGGTACAGGAGAATGTGGTGGAGAGAAATGCAGTGACAGGAATAGCGCGGTTCATAGTCGCTTGGTGCGTTTTGTGCAAACAAACCTGGTGGTTCGAAAGATTAAAGAAGGTACTGTAACGACTGAGTGCTGATTTTGTGTTTGCTCTTGATTTCAAGTGCGAATGGGAAGAATGTTTTGAGCCGATTTTCAGCTCCTTAGAATTCGTGAAAATCGAAGAAACAAAAACGAACGCCAAAACAAATGAGCTTTTCTCCATAGTGAAAGAGTCAAGCGATCCCTGTTATAGCTCTGACTTTGAAGCCATTCATCCCTTCACATAATATCGCAACATCGTCTTTCCGGCATGTCTAGATGTGATGCAATATTTTTTTCTCATATAGGTCTCAGGAGACCTATATTTACAGTCTCGGACCCGAAAGAGTTAAGGTTAACTTCCTTCCAAATTCGGTGACATCTTGTTGGATTTCTTTGTTAGAGCTTTTCTTAACCGTGACCGTACACAAAACACAATAGAAATTCCAATATGTTAATCAATCAGCTAATTGCTGGTTTTCATTCAATCCCTAGAGATTCAAATGACAAAGGGCATGGCGGCCATGTTGGTGCCCCAACAAAAGAAGCTAACGAGGAATCTATTGTTTAAGGGTACCAACATGGCGGCTATGACGTCACGTGCAAACCAGCAATAGCAACATGTGGGTTCAGTCGTTCAGGGGACGCTAATGAATTATCACCGTGCATCATCTTTCGTCTTACCCTCTTCCAACATAAATCTCAGCGCATTTCTTAGCCTCTTTGAAGTTTGCCGGGTTTCCTAACCATTCCACTCTATTAACTATGGTTGAGCTAAACGTTCTCGTGTAACAGGCATAAAATTCATCGCGAAAAACCGTCTCATGTAACATCACCTTAACAAGTGCTTAATTGCGCTACATACCCAAGCCCGGCAACTTGTCTGTTTCATCTGAAATTTTGATATAAAGAAATTAGTTCTTCTGGGTGTTTTCGGCAAATTGGATTTTCTGATACTTGTGGTGCGTGATCAAAATAAAAGAAATTGGAAACGAAACAAGGGCCGTGCACCACAGCTAACCCAGGCTCGTTCCATGCGTCGAAGTTGGATAAGATCCGATCCGTGGATCTAAGAAGCCCAATAATGTGCATTCCTTCTCCAACTGATTCTCTGCAAAACTGGCGATGTCCTGTTTCAACAAAGTTATCTAACTTTCCACTTACCGTTAAGAGATCTTCTGTAGTAACATTCGGGAATATCTCCACCATTTCTGGAGGGGAAGTCAGAACAGTTCATAAGCCTGTAGAGATTCCAGTAACCACTCACACTGAGTGCCAGTAAGTTAAACCTCTTTGCCATAACCAACTCTTTATCACACGTGTTCACCAATAGTTTACAGGTTTCCAGACAGAGAGACACATTTTGGAGAACACTTGAGGTTTGGTCGCACAGCGGTAAAACCCAACGGCAGTAGCCATCTTTAAAAACTTCGAGGCAACTCTTACGGACCTTAAATGTTTTAAAGGTCTCCTCCATGAATTTCCTACGCTCGTCGTATAACTGAAGTTCACTCTCTTCAAACTGCTGCTGTTTGTAGGTTCCATAGACGGATGAATTTCCAATATCTTTAGCACAGAAGCCGTTTTGGTTGTAGAAGTAGTAATGGTTACAGACGTAGGTCTGGTTAGGGTCAACATTGGGATGTGCTGGACGACAACTGAAAAATACCCGGCAGAATGTGTTCATTTATATATTAACGGCATAATGATTGTGTTTAGTGTTTTATTTAATAACGTTTGATCTTTCGATATCACTTCAAAAATAATAGCGTAAAGTGCCCATGCCAACAGGAATTCTGATAAAAAAATATGAACATTTTATTATTTTCCAGGGATACTGGAGAAAATTTGAGACCATTTTGATGAAGGATGGCAAAGATTCGACTGGATAAAAATACTGATTTTAAGAGAAATTTAGAACAACTTGAAGTCGGTTCACTGTAACCGAAGTCAAGTATCTAAAACACACTTTTGTAATCCACTTTAATCTTTGCCATCCTCTATCGAAAAAGTTTGAAAAGCATATCATGGCATTCACAGGGTGTTATTTTTGTAGTTTTGTTTTAAAGAAACTTTAAGGTTCAATTCGTTTGACAGTGCCCCCCTTTAAGACATCAGCTTGAAACCTAAAAAAAACGTTAACCGGCCAACTCGTTCATGTTTTATTTTCATGATCGCAGTTGAATTCCATCCTTGCAGTTCGCTGTATAGCCAGATAAGCTTCTCTATAGTTTCACTTCACTTATGAAGTAACTTTTATTCAAAGAAGATCTAGACCGGCCATTAATATGTTGTTGTTTCCATAGGTTTGACTATTATTGGAGCTTTTCAAAGTGTTGCTAATTATATACACGTAATTAGAGCATTATTTACTTGGGTTGGGTTACCTGTGTAATCCCCTCACTCCTCACTGTTCATTAGGGGACTGGGACCCACTGTCACTTCCACGTTGTTTCTCCCTGTCATTCTGTAACCGTGTATGCGTTCTAAATGGACAATAAATGAAATGGATGAACTCCTATTTATGACAGGGAGAATTTAGGACATCAACACTAGTCTTCTAGATCGCTTCCCAAAGAAATACAAGAGACAAAACTCGAACTTCGAAACGTATTGCGATCGTAGAAGAAACGACTTGGCGGCCATCTTGGATTCCTACGAACTGGACAACGCGGCAGTTGCACCTCCGATTAAGGCAGCAAGCAACTCCCATCCAGCACAGCGATGCCCAAGCACAAATGCCCATTCCCTGACTGCACTTACGAGACAGAAGACGTAGAAGATTCTTTAGCCGCCGTACTAATATCCGTGCACTCGACGGGAACACACACGGCCACCGCTCCGGCCTCGGCGAATGTCAACGCAGCGAAAATCGAAAGGGTCCGCCGCCCTACAATATCCACTGCAGGTTCCAGTGAGGACTGGTGCTACTTCTTAATCCGATGGCAAGACTACATAGATGCCACAAAAGTCACTGGCAAGGATAAGGTCGTCCAACTACTCGAGTGTTGTGACGATCAACTTCGCAGAGATCTGACACGAAACGCAGGGGGGTCGTTGACAAACAAACCCATCGAAGATGTGATGGCAGTCATCAGAAAACTTGCTGTTCGAGAGGAAAGTACAATGGTTGCCCGGGTACAACTCCATAATATGAATCAAGACAGAGACGAGACAGTGAGGAGTTTTGGCGCTCGTCTGCGTGGCCAGGCTGGGATCTGCAAGTTCAACACACAATGCCCTGGTTGCCACACCACCGTCGACTATACAGAGCACATTCTCCGTGACGTTCTCACACGTGGCCTTGCAGACAGCGAAATACAGTTGGACCTACTGGGCGACAAGAACCAGGAGATGTCTCTGGAGGAGGTATTCCTGTTCGTGGAGGCCAAAGAGGCTGGTAAAAGGTCAGCCGGTCGCCTCCTTCAGACCCAGGGGGCCGATGCAGCTCGCAGTCAATACCAGAGTGCCAAACAGATGGAGCTTAAAAACCGTAGGCCAGCCAACTCCAACTCTGATCCATGTCACTACTGCGGCAAGCATGGACACGGCAATAACTCTCCTATCAGAGTTAGAAAGTCGGAATGCCCAGCCTATGGAAAGACCTGCGACCACTGCAGACGTCCAAACCATTTTGCAGCCGTATGTCAAGCAAAAACACAACCAGGCAAGCGACAACTCACCCCATCCAGTGGTGCCACAGCAGACGTAGAAGGTGCAATATTCGATGCCCTGTGCACGGTCACCAACTCTAGCCGAGATCAAAGCGCGAGTGCCATTTCCCTCGCCCATCACCTGTACAACCATCTCAATGATTGCTGGGTTCGAAAAACGTCGCAGCCGCAACCACTTGTAACCCTTACAGCCACTATACACCCTGACGATTACACAGCACTCGGATTCAAGCCAGCCAGCCAGCAGTCCAAATCCAGATACAGGCTGCCAGAGCTGCCTCGCAAGCATCACAGTCATCCGCCGGCTGGGTCTTACAGAGCATGACCTCATCCCAGTCACAACACGCATGCATGCCGCGAACAACAATGGCATCAAGATCCTGGGTGCCATCATCCTGAGATTCTCAGGCAAATCCAAGCCTGGTCAGACTATCGAAACTCGACAAATCGTTTACGTGACAAAGGACTCTGACAAGCTATTTCTGAGCCGGGAGACCTGCACAGCGCTAGGAATGATCTCTGGAAGCTTCCCAACTGTGGGCGAAACCCCCCAATCCAGCACTCAGCACGAGCCGAACATGTCATCATATGCAGCAGGGCACCATCCCACCCCACAGAATGTACCAGAGAATACACACAATCCACCATGGGACTGCCCACGCCGTGTGACACCTCCACCTAAGCCAACTCAACCACCATTTCCCGCAACTGAAGCTAACAGAAAGCGTCTGCAAGAGTGGCTCCTGGACTACTACAAGTCCAGTACATTTAACACCTGCGAACACCAATTGCTACCTCTAATGGACGGTGTCCCCATGCGGCTCATGGTCGACCCTGATGCAGAGCCCGTTGCCCATCATACCCCAGTACCTGTTCCGCTTCACTGGCAAGCAGATGTGAAGGCTGGCCTTGACCATGACGTATCACTAGGCGTCCTAGAGCCAGTACCAGTGGGAGAGCCGGTGACATGGTGCCACCGCATGGTAGTGTGTGCAAAGAAAAATGGCAAGCCCCGTCGCACTGTGGACTTCCAGGCGTTAAACCTCCACGCAACACGTGAAACTCATCACACGCAGAGCCCATTCCACCAAGCACGTACGGTGCCCAACAACAAAAAGAAGACCGTGTTTGACTGCTGGAATGGGTACCACAGTGTCCCACTACACGAGGATGACTACCACCTCACCACCTTCATAACCCCATGGGGGCGGTACCGCTACAAAACAGCACCACAAGGCTACATCGCATCAGGGGACGGCTATTCAAGGAGATTTGATGAGATCGTCTCTCACGTTCCTAACAAGACCAAATGCATCGACGACACTCTGCTTTGGGCGGACAACCTCGGTGAAAGCTTCACCCAGGCAGTTGACTGGTTGGACCTCTGCGGACACCACGGCATCACCCTCAATCCAGACAAGTTCGTGTTTGGAGCTGACACCGTCGAGTTTGCAGGCTTCGAGATCACCCCAGACAGTGTACGTCCATGCAGGAAATACCTTGATGCAATCCGCAACTTCCCTACTCCAACCAACATAACCGACATGCGTTCTTGGTTCGGACTCATCAATCAAGTGTCATACGCCTTCGCAGCAACAGACCGAATGCTACCGTTCCGCCAGTCACTCAAGTCTGGAGCACCATTCAACTGGGACAGCACACTCAACCAGCTCTTCGAAGAATCCAAAGCAGCAATTGTAAGTGAGATTGAAGAAGGCGTCCGCATCTACGACAAATCCAAACCCACCTGTTTGGCCACAGACTGGTCAAAGAGTGGTATCGGATACTGGCTCTTCCAAAAGCACTGCCAATGTGCATCCACTGACCCCTTCTGCTGTCCAACAGGCTGGAAAGTGGCACTCGTTGGGAGTCGCTTCACCCATGCCGCCGAGTCACGTTACGCCCCAGTTGAGGGAGAGGCCCTTGCTGTCGCCGACGCCCTGGACAAAGCACGATTCTTCGTCCTGGGCTGCAGCAACCTCATCATTGCAGTAGACCACAAACCACTTCTGAAGATATTTGGTGACCGATCCTTCGAGGAGATCTCCAATGGCAGGCTCCGTAACCTAAAGGAGAAGACGTTAAGATACAGATTCCGAATGGTACATGTCCCCGGGGTGCGACATAAGGCTGCCGACGCTGTTTCACGGCACCCTACTGGCTCCACCAACCCGGACCTACTAACACTAACTGATGACATAGCGGCCATAGGTAACCCAGTCAGCATACTCCCACTGGACCCTACTCTGCACTCAATCATGGCCGGCATACGCTGCGAAGAACCCCCACTGAAATCATGGTCCCATGATATCGACAACCAGCTGATATCATCAGCCGTGTCTGCCTTAAGCACTATGGCAATCACATGGGACAGAGTAAAACTAGCAACCACAAGCGACAAAGATTTGAACCAGCTGGTCTCACTCATAGAATCTGGGTTCCCCGAGTTCCGACATGAAATACCATATGCCCTACATGAGTACTATCAGTTCCGTGAACATCTCTACACAGTCGATGGAGTCATCCTCTACAAGGATCGCATCGTCATACCACCCTCACTGCGACAACAGATACTGGCAGTACTCCACTCAGCACACCAAGGTGTGACTTC
The DNA here is from genome assembly GCA_030867875.1 of Actinernus sp. WN-2022. Lineage (NCBI taxonomy): Eukaryota > Metazoa > Cnidaria > Anthozoa > Actiniaria > Actinernidae > Actinernus > Actinernus sp. WN-2022. Next base: position 11,289,707 of record JAOWCC010001589.1, read on the forward strand.
AATGACAGCTCGTGCAGAATCAACTGTCTTCTGGCCAGGCATCACCCCTGCCATCACAGCACTACGAGCAAACTGCAGCCACTGCAACAGCATGGCACCCTCACAACCCAGCGCTCCACCGTTTCCATCGACGACACCAGCATACCCATTCCAGTGTGTATGTGCCGACTTCTTCCATTACAAGGGCTTCAACTATCTTGTCGTGGTAGACCGATACTCCAACTGGCCAGTCATTGAAAGAGCACAAGACGGTTCAAAGGGACTGATCGACTGCCTGCGACGCACATTTGTGACATTTGGCATCCCAGATGAATGTGCAACCGATGGTGGTCCTGAGTTCATTGCAGCAGCCACACAACAATTCCTTAAGGCATGGGGAGTACACCACCGGCTATCCTCTGTGGCATTCCCCCATTCAAACTGTAGGGCAGAAATTGTGAAAACTGTTAAGCGACTAATCACCAACAACACTGATTCACATGGGAGCCTCGACACGAACGCACTACAACAGGCCATACTTCAATACCGCAACACTCCTGACCCCAACACAAAGCTCTCCCCGGCTCAGTGCGTATTTGGCAGACCTAACAAGGACTTCATTCCTATCTTGCCGGGCCGCTACAAGCCACACCCTACCTGGAGTGACACCCTAGTTGCTAGGGAGGAGGCACTCAGAAACCGGCACATGAAAGCAGCAGAAAGATGGTCAGAACACACCAAAAGACTACCACCCTTAGCAGTCGGCAACCATGTACGCATCCAAAACCAAACCGGTCCACACCCAACGAAATGGGACAAAACAGGCACTGTTATTGAAGTCCGCCAATTTGACCAATATGTGGTACGAGTCGATGGATCAGGCAGGGTCACAATCCGCAACCGGAAGTTCTTGAGGAAATACTTTCCTGTATGCCTGCAACCACCCCGCATCACCATCAAAGATGACGTGCAACTAGCTACCAACCTGCCAAAACCAGCCAGGTCACCAACCCCCCAGCCACCTCTACCACCGCCCATCACCCCAGCAACGCCAATGCTGAGCACCGGGAACCCTCCTGTCACAGAAGCACAACAAAGACCAACAGAGGCTTTGCAACCTCCTGATCTCCCCATGGCCAACCCTCCATTCCACCAGGCTATAGATCGAACCACAACAGCCGCACATGAGCCCACAAGAGAGAAGCTGCCCTTAGCCCTGCGGAGGCTGATGGACCATAATAAGAAAGGCCTTCTAGAACAATGAACTCTGGACACATACTCCAAGTTATCCATTGACATTAAACATGTTTAGTTTTGTTTCATGCAAATCAGTCTTTATCATCCCAATCACGTTTAAGCTACCTACATGTAGCTAACCAGCATATGGAACATTAAAGACTTGGGGGGAGATAGAGCATTATTTACTTGGGTTGGGTTACCTGCGTAATCCCCTCACTGTTCATTAGGGGACTGGGACCCACTGTCACTTCCACGTTGTTTCTCCCTGTCATTCTGTAACCGTGTATGCGTTCTAAATGGACAATAAATGAAATGGATGAACTCCTATTTAGTAATGACTGGCCCCGAGAGAAACTCACTGGCTTCCCGAGGGACCAGCTGTCATTAAGTGTTTTGTTGTATAGACACCGTTTTACTACCGGATACAAACGGGTTTGTAGTCTTCTTTTCGGGAAGCTCCTTTTCGACACAAACGCTGCCAGCGTCGCTTCGGCAGTTTTAGTAGCGTTTTGTTAGTTTCTTGCGTTTTATTTTAGCTACCAATTTCTCTCTCACGCTTTATAAAGATGTAAATTGTTTCTTTGGAGCTGGTATAAATGCTTTCTTTCGACGTAAAAGGTAAGCTAGACGTTTGGTAAACAAAGTTTCCTGCCTTTAGCTAGCCAGCTATCACGATGTGATCACGTGGTGGGCAACAACTGGGAATTGTTACCCTCTGCCGTCATAGTTTTCAAAATTGTTGCCCGCGCCGGAAAACGTTTGTTTCGTTACTTGTCAGGTGACCATAAATAAACCAATAAGAGTGCACGTCATATCTGGTAAACGTATGACTATTTAACAATTATTCACCGAAGTGGAGGTGAATAAGTGGTGGATATTTACCGAGCCGCTTTGACTAAACCGGTTTTGACCACGTCGGCTCAACACTCCAGATTCAATTCTCAAAGGTTTATGAAAAGCCAACTAATAATAATATAATATAATTTATTGTAATATAATATAATTTATTGTAATATAATATAATTTATTGTAATAAATAATATACAGGATTACAGTATATTGAACAGCCAAAGCCAGAGGCTTATATGGCATAGGGTCAGGGTATAATCTAGATATGGAAGGATGTACAAGATGGTATAACAACAAATTATCATGCAGGACATGGATCAAAACAAATTACAGCAAACAGATAAATACTAAATAGACAGGGATAAATACAAGGTATTGGACACTTGGTAGTAGACACACATACAAGCTACTAAGTACTACATGTAACTAAACAATTTACTGAATGAGAAATACAAGTCATTGAGTACTAAATGAGGAGTATTAAGGTAGGGAAGGAAACATTAATTACTAGATTTACAGAAACATAGTTAGGAATAAATTATGTGACAAGGCAAATTATAAATTAATTATTAAGGAAATAAGATTTTAATTTCTTTTTGTAATTGAAGAACTTTAGGGATTCACGAAGTGAAAGTGGAATACTGTTCCAAATGTTGGGTCCTTGAGAACGAATTGAAAATTTATGTTTAGAAAATGAAAAGTGTAAATCAAATCTGTGTCTTGTGAAATGATCATGGTATTCCAGGTTAAATTTAAAAAATGCAGACAATGGATTCGGTAACATATCATTGATATGAGAGAAAATAAAGCATGAGGTTTGGAATTTGTAAATATTAAAAATTGTTAATATTTCAAGTTCATCAAATAGAGGTTTGGTATGAGTACGTGGTGGAGAGTGAGTGATAATACGAATGACTTTTTTCTGTAGCAGAAAAAGAGGTTCAACATGTGTAGGATAGGTTGAGGCCCATATAAGATTACAGTATTGTAAGTAGGGTAGAATAAGTGAGTTATATAAGACTTTAAGGGTATTACAGGCCAGAAATTGACGTGATTTATTGATTACACCAATTGCTTTAGATATTTTACTTTTAATAGCATGAATATGGGGTTTCCATGAGAGATTTTGATGAATGATAATTCCTAGAAACTTAGTGTGTTCAACTCTATTTATGCTAATACCATTAATTTTAATTTTAATATCATTAAGACAGAGTTTCTTTTTAGCTGGGTGAAATATTACGAATTTTGTCTTGTCAGGATGAAGAGTTAATTTATTGGCATTAAGCCAAGTTGTAACTTGGATAAGCTCACTATTTACAATATTTACAAGATGCGTAATGTCTTTGTGACTAAAGAAGATATTTGTATCATCAGCAAACAGAATGAATGCCAAATGTTTAGAAGAATGGAATAAGTCATTTATATATAAGAGAAAAAGAAGAGGGCCAAGAACTGACCCTTGTGGAACTCCACACTTGATTGTATTGAGAGTGGATTTAGAAGTATTAGAAATTTGAACATACTGTTTTCTATTACTCAAGTAGCTTTTGAACCAGTCTAAAGGTATACCTCTTATTCCATAAAACTCAAGCTTATTTATCAAAATTGTGTGATCTACAAAAAAGGAGTTGTATTTATTACGATATCTGATATATTTAGCTTTATTACTTGGAGTTGGATTGAGTATAGATAGCTTAAAAAGGGAGTTATTTCTTCTACAAGAGTTACTAAGACCAAAGGTGAACCATGGCTTGGATTTGTCTCGATCTTAACTGTTTTAATAGGGAAACACTGATTATGGATAGGTGTTAGGTAATTTATGAATAATTCATAAGATTCATTAGATGAAGATGTATTGTTGATAAAATTCCAATCGGTGCCATTTAACAGAGAACGGAATTTGTTTAAGTTAGTGGAAGTTATGTCACGAGCATGAATTTGTTTAGGTCGGATTTCGGCAGTAAGCTTTAGGTTAGTTATTTGAAATATAGGGAAGTGATCAGATATATCAGTATAAAGTACTCCACTGATTATGTTGTAATCTAAGTTGTTGGTAAATATATTATCAATAAGAGTAGCAGAACTAGAAGTAATTCTAGTAGGTTTGGAGATTAAAGGGTAAAAGCAGTTAGTTGACATAAGATTAAGAAAATCATCAGTGGGTTTATGAGAATCTATATTTAGAATGTCGATGTTAAAATCACCCATTAAATATGATATCTTATTCTCAAAACTAATTTTAGATCATGTATGTTTAATACTATCATTAAAATCACCTACATTAACATCAGGTGGCTTATATATACAGCCAATAATTATGTTTTTGCCATTAGATTGGATTATTTCTGCAAATATTGATTCATATACTTTAAAGTCAATAGACTGAAGGTCAGGCCGACTTTTATAGTTGTATTTAGAGTTAATATAGAGACCAACCCCACCTCCTTGCTTATGCGGTCTAGAGTATGCGAGGAAGTTATAACCAGGGAAATTATAAACATCTTTAGTAGATTCATCCAACCAAGTTTTAGAAACACCAATGGCCGAAAAGGGAACATCTAGAGTAGAAAGATAATCAGTCAGATCCTCTGAATGTTTTTTTAAACTTCTAATGTTCAGATGAAATAGAGAGAACGTTTCAGAGGAGGTAAGTTGAAGATTATTAAATGCTTTAGAAGTTAGATAGGTGCAGCTGGCAAGTATATTAGAATTACTAACAAACATGTTAGTGTCAGGGTCAAGATCAGGATTTTGTAAAAGATGACGAGTGTCAGGATCTTCAAGAAAGGGATTGAAATGTTTGTTTTTAATAGATGCAATATCAAAGTTAGAATCGAAAATGGCATGAAGATCATAAATAGCAAAATAAAAGTCAGTGTCATCCTCAAAGTGATTGAAAGGAAAGATATTTGATAAGCAGTTAGGGCAAAACCAAGAGTCATCAGAAATAGACAGTGCCTTATAGTCCTTAAGGGTGAGTTTAGTACATTTTAGATGTGTCCAGAATTGACAGCTATAACAAAAGATAGCTCGGTGATTATTATGTACAGAAAAATGACAAACAGAACAAGGTTTAGCAATGGTCATAAAGGGTATAGAGCTTCAAAACTTACGAGTTAGACAGGAATATTATTATACAACATGAAAGTAGAAAAGGGATAAGTTATAATTATATTGGTGGGAGATTAAATAGTTATGAACATTTCAATGTATATCATTGGGCAGTCATATCGTAAATACTAATCCAGTAGTATCAATTCTGTAGGTGGATAACAAGTTCTCTTTCACAGAACCGAAATAACTTAAACTTTCCTCTCCCAAGGATCGCAGCACAACACAGAAATAGGCCAGCTGGTTTAATTACCTTTTATTCGGTGGTCGGAAGTGATTTAGGAAACTGTACAAACTCCAGCGACGGGTTCAGCAATACAGAACACGTAAACAATTGAAACCGGTTTCACTATCTGCTACGGCTGTATTCCAATCGCAACAATCGTTAGAAATGAATTTGCGCTATGCCAATCAGAGGGCCAGGATCAAATTCTGACTCGGAAGACTTATAACGACTTATACTCTCTGATTGGATCGGCGGACACAAAGGCATGCTTGGGGCGCACAGAGGTTCTCCCGCCGTCTCATCTGTTCTCCCGCTTCGCGCCTAAACTTTGGTTTAGAGAGGACTGTAGAACGTATGGCATCCAGGGTATCTATGGTAGTGCCCACATTATAACGTACGTATGTCCACTGGATTTTTTCTAGCCCAATTAAATAATTTCAATCTGTTGGAATTGTACAAACCCATAGAAATACAAATCTCTAATGAGTTTTCAACAAATATCTAATAAATTCTAATCCCATACTTTTTCCAGTAGTACTGTTAAATCGGCTTCGCCCAATGTGTCTTGTCCTGTTACACCAGACGCAATTATTGCCACTCCTATCCCCCTTCCCTCCCCTTTCCTTCCATTCCATTCCCTCCCCTCCCCTTGTCTTTCCTTCCCTTCCATCCCTTTCCGTCCCCTTTCCTCCCCTTTCCTCTTCTTCCCTCCCCTTCGCTCCCCATCCCTTCCCTCCCCTTTACTCCCCTTTCCCCCCCCCCCTTTCCTCCCCTTCCCCCTCCCTTCCTTCTCATCCCTTCCATCCCCTTTCCTTCCCTTCCCTCTCGTTCCCTTTCCTTCCTTTCCACTTCCTTCTCTCCCCTCCCCTTCCCTTCCACTCCACTCCATTCCCCTGTCCTCTAGAGCCGGTTAACAGGCTACAGTTACAGTAATCAAACATCGCATAACGCACAAAGATCAATGTAGACTTGACTAACTCATATAGACCTCAAGCACTATCTGCTAAAATGATTACAATAAATAAAACAATAGTTTGTATACCTCTGGCTTGTACTGTTCGCTTCTGCACCTGAAACTCACGAAAAGCAAGAGAGTTCATTACAAACACCTTCATCAAGAAAGTAATGAAAATAGACTTTCTTCAAAATTTAGGGAAAATGGCTGATCTGCATTTAAGTAATGATCCAGCGGCAATGAGCCTCCCTTACATTGAATATGTCTTAAGTGCTTTAGGAAGTGTCTACAGTCCAAACTACATCTCAAAAATAAACTATTATTAATTATATTGGCTCTTTTTTCTGTAAAAACTCAGAGTACCACCATCCAGCCAATTGGATATAGAGAAAACAAAAGATGTTTCAATCGCAAATTTGAGAACTTTCCCCACACACGATATTCTTCGAAATTAAACCATAGTTAGTTTGATCAAAAATAAATTCAAACCACAAAAAATATCGAATGAAAATGCATTATTTCGATGGGTTTCTATTGAATTTATAAGTATCAACCAATCAAATTACGAGAAAGAATAATAGAAAATTAACACATTTTTACATCCCTTGCCGTAGAGCATTACAGTTCTTATCTGAACAATAGACCAGTTTGCGGTAAGTTTGTATGGAAATCGATGGGAATTCGATGCCAAATAAAATCCGTAAAATCGAATTTATGAAACATTCTTCAGATACAACAAACTTAAGATACGGCAGGCGTCAAGCCCACTAAGCGGGTTTGACGAGCAACGCATTTCGGGAGTGTAAAGGTAGCCCTCAGTTTGAGTGTTGAAGTTGTCGTGTTTTTTTTTTCAGATTACAATATTTGGGGGAAATCTAGACTATTACTAGCTACAGCTATGGTAGGCACCAAAGAATCCGAAATCTACATTGTTGAACCGGAGCCAAAACAAGCTTTGTGTACGAGAATGGAGTCAAAAAGAGTTTGAACAATCGCACCAGAGCGATGCCAGTTGTCTGCTATACTAGTGCTGAGTTTCCTTCTTCCAAAAGGAATCTAACATTATTTTCCGCCATAATATATGGAACTAGTAAGGCAGCAAAGAGTATTCTAACTAAGTGTAATCAGCCACATTTCACTGTAGATCTGTTATATTAAAGGCACTGAGTATGTAAAGGCATGAAAGAGAAATAGTCTACTAGCCAACCTAGTGAACCTAGAAATGTCGAGTACTATAAAGTTTTGTGTTGGAAATGCAATATATAGGTCATAAGGACTCAGAAACTGCCGGATGCTAATTTGCATATGTGTAGCATTTTGCATAATTGACCTAATTAGCATATCAATTAGGACAAACGCTAAATCAGGAATATCTTCCTTAGTAATCCACATGGATACTTCATTCGTGTGTCTAGACCCATGTTTTCGACCCTAATCAATTAATCTGACACGGTTTCAAACCCCTACTATCCTTCCGACCACCGGAAATCCAATATGGCTGTCATGCATAATGAGGTGAACAGTAAAATCGCCATAACGCCACCATTCATAATAAGGTAAAATAGTAAAATCACCATAACTCAACAAGTATGCAAGTGTCCAAAAACGGTCACGTTACATTCGGTGAATTATAGGTTTATGCAATATCACACCGCACGAACGTTGGTAGAGCATAAACAACGTTCAACTGTACATGGTTCTTTAACGTTACTGAGACGTTGTCCACTATTTACTTGAAAAATAACTCACCAATGTGATGTCCGTGAGCCAAACTGATTAGTTCATTGGAAAGAACGTATTTGAAAGGTGATTATATCCAAAAGTTGCAAAGCTACAGACAAACGTAGCTGGTGAGCATATCAATAAAAACAGAAGCAGCGAGAACACGTCTTGACGGATCTAAAAGCACCCATTTATATACGCTGTCTGACTGATGCACCTTTTCAGCCCGTTACATGTACGTGGACACGCATAAATTAATTAAATTAATACCCAAGTATCTGCTAGTACACATTGAACTTCATCTGAGGTGCAAACGACAAAAATAATAAATGAGTTATAGTCCACTTGTCACGTTGGACTGGGCATTTATCGCGCTCGGCCCAACGTTTTATCACCTCGGCTACGCCTTGGTGATAAGTCCGTTGACCTCGCGCGATAAATGCCCTATCCAACTCGAAGTGAACTATAACCATTACATTTATAGATGAACACCATCAAATTACTACTATTCGTCTTCACGGTTGTGATCACTCTCTCCAGTCTGCAGATCCTCTTCTCCTTCCTCCTGCTCTCCATATCCTTCTTCATCATCATCTCGTTGTGTCAGTGAGTTACAACACTCATCCCCTCCTTCACACACACAATAGCTGGTACATGACAATCCATTTGCTGCGCAACCACACTTCCTGCTGCATGCATTCCCTTCTGCTCGCCAGCTGCAGCTAATGACGTCCATGAGGTTTTCTGGTGCGGTAGGTTCTTTTGACAGCACTGGCATCACTTCATCATTTATGGTAACTTCCCATTCATAGTCAGTGATTTCGACAGCAGGAGCGTCAGTCTTGTCCGCAGCCTTCCATAGCATCATTTGGAGATGTGCTCTCTGGATATGGAGGGCCAGGTTGGTATCTGTTGGTGGAAGGGACTTTACTGATGGAGGATTCTTTCGCTTGCGATAAATCTCGTACCTTGCAGCATTCATTGACGTGCTTTTCTTCTGGCCATATAAATATAGGAAGAAGGTTTTTCCAGTTGCCATCAGGTCACTGTAAGTGGCATCGTCCTCTCCAAGAACCGAGTCTAGTCCAGCAATATCGGTCTGGTTGAGCACAGGACACAGTGTCACAGCCTGAGAGTGCGTGCATTCCCAATATTCCCTTGCATTTCTCCCCGAGCTTGGTGACAGTGGCATTGATGTCAAGCACGGACCCATCCCACTTCTCCATCTGAACATGGCATGATATGCTATCCTTCCAGCACCAGTACACGAGCAGCACGAATACATCTGTGTCGTCACTAAGGATGCGCACAGTCCGAGCTCCCGCCGATGCAGCACGAAGCATATAGCTGATGAGAGATATGTCGGCTTCATCATGATGCACAATACTGTTGGCTCGGCTCACAAGTTCAATGTTGCTACCAATATCATGTGTACAGAGTAGTTGTGAGAGCTGCCTGTTGTTGTTCTTGTTTTTCATGATGGCATCACGACCAGCTAGAGGTGAGTTCAGAGTCAGTTGATATGCAGTGGATCCCTCCCCGGCTCTCCTCTGCCTCTCATGATCCTTTGCACTGATACCTTCATGCCGATCGAAGATGACATAGGTCTCTGCTCCTCTGTAGTTGACGAGGCGATATTTCATTCCTTCAGCAAGATCATCCACTGTACCCAAGGATGGCCAGACAATATGGTAAAGTAGCTGAGAGGCATCCACCAGCACAGTGTCAGGGGGAGAAGGGTTCCTTATGGTGACGCCGAGATGTTTAACCAGCACTGACTTGTTTCCCTTTCGGAGGAAGCCATACTCGTCGATAAGTGATGGAGGAACAGGGCACAGCTCATGATGGAAGACAGCAGACAACTCAAGGTTTCTCTTCTGTCCAACGATCAGGAGACGGGCGAATACGGTTTCCAGGTCATAGACAGTTTTGTTTTTCACCTTCACTCCACGCTTCAGTACCTGCATAGTCTTCACCTTCTTCTTGATCGGGTTGTGTAAGCCACGAGGGAGGGATGCAACGAAATAATTTTTCATCTCCTGTCCAATCTTGACTGCATCGTGTACATTGACATCGTTTGCAGATGCCACTCGTCCATTGACGATGTTGTACATGTATGCTGATTGGTTAGTTAGTGGATGAGAATACTTGTGGAGTTCATCCAGGATCCTCTGCCGGTCCTGTTTGTCCAACTCCCGTCTCTTTTCCCCTTCTTCTTTGTGTTTGGCAGATGCAGAAGCAGTTTCTTCATCAGGGCTGTACATGCTATCCATGGCCATGGAAAGGTGAGAGCAGACACCAAGTGACTCAATCCAGACAGCGACTTGATCAGGGTTGGTAGAGATACCTTTCATTCCCCCAGCTTGTTTGCCTTGTTTGATGTACGTCTGCTCCCCGAACTGGTCACCAGACACAGCAGCAGCTCCTTCAGAGTGGCGACAAACATGTGCTCCATCGAGGAGATCCTTCTTGGCATCCTGTGACAGGTGTTGCATGTCCTGCAGGTGCCAGCTGATGTACCGTGCATAATTATGATGCCCAGCCTCAAAGAAATATGGCAGCATCATCTCCAAGCAGTGCTGCTGTAGTAGCCAGTCACCCTCACGCTCGGCCCTCAGGAATTGGTGTGCAAGCATGGTCGGTGTGATGAAGCAGTCAACCCACAATTTGCCTGTGAGATGCTCTCTTGCCTTCTCGAGGTATGCAACAATATCGTTATGACTTTTATCTCCCCCCTCCAAAAAATCATAAAGCAGTGCAGCGACGACCATACGAAAGGCACGCATTGCCTTCGGTCATGCCTTTCCATTGAAGATGTTGGCCAGGCCACTATACGCAGCACTGACGAGCTCCTCGACACCGGTACCTTTCATGTTGTATCCAATGGTACCAATGAAAGACATCAAGGTATGCATCATTCCTGGTCTCAAAACCACACTGTTCCAGCGTACAGGATCACTCCACTTGATGAGACAGGAGATGATGTACAGCTGCATATCCAACGTTAGGTGGACATGGAGCATGCCAAGGCTCTTGAGCGAACGATCGATGTAGGCCATGGTAGTCAGCACAGTGTCAGGATGAGATGGTGGAGAGTCAATAAGTGGACCAAATATGCAAAGTATATTGGGCTTGTGCATGTCAACCTGAGCCCGATCATTGAGAGCATTCAATCCAGACCATTCGACTGGTTTCTCAGAGTGAAGCTGGGAGAAATATGTCGCATCCTTGCTCTGGGCCTTGGCCAAGCTGACTGACAGTAGTTGGCTGTCAGTCTGAGACGGAAGAGCCTCTGGTAAAGCTGGTGGATTCATCTTCTTTGGTCCTGTGTAATGCTCGACCTGGAGTGATCTATCAGTGAGGCAGAGTTTGGCTGCCTCTGCCTTTTTCAGACGAGGGATCTTCAGCGACATCACACCAGGTATAGCACTTCCAGGGTTTATGATGTCAGACGGATGCTGCGTGAACTCTATTGCCATAGCATGAGTGGCACGACGTCCATTCGGAGTAAAGACTACTAAGTCATAGTTGTCACACCAACTGAATATCGGGCCAATTCTGCGTTCAAGACCTAAAACTCTGTGGTACACTTCACTATTTTCGCATACATACTTGGCAGCTGACTTCCGGAATCTGTTTTCTCGTTAGATAACCAGCATTCTGAGTGTAGATGACATGCAGTTCAACTACTGTCCACGTAACACACATGTTAGTTTTCATATGATCGATCACAGACTTCAATGATTCATCAACACATGGTTTACAAGATTCAGAATTGGTCGAGTCAATGGGTACCTTTCTGAATTTATTATAACAATGAGAGTGATATTGAGCATCTGCTACTGGTAGATCGATTTGAGCTCCGTTGACTCTAACCTCGACCATTCTGGACCAATCATCTCGGCGTTCATCACAGATATCAAGTATCACGTTCTTGAAAGTACGTTGACCAGGTCTTTTTTCGGTCTGACACTGATTTACAGGTACCCATTTTGGGGGATTTTTTAGATCTTTTGGCACACAGATCTCGCCACAAAACGGTCACGGCTGAGCACCCCTGTCAAATTCATATGGGTGTCCCCCCCGGACTCGAAACAGTCTAATAGACTGATTAACTTGAGGCCAACGGGAGTCCTACAATTTTACGTCCTTATCCGAGAAGACGTGAAGGTCTAACCATTTGCAGATATTAGAGCAAAGGCAGCGAGAACCCGAGTGTTGGTCCAGCTGGGATGCGAACAAGTGCAAAAAGTTAAAAATAGAATTGTATTCCCCTTGAGGCTTGTTATCTTAGTTTTACAGCTGAGGACGTAATAATATAGAGAAAAGTCTCCAGTGACCTCTTGTTTTCGAAAACAATCAACAATAAAGCAAATGAAGTGTATTTTAGTCGAAATAAATACCTCTAAACCAGTACTCGAATCTTGCATTCTTGCACCGCCATCTTGAATTAGTATGACTGCAAAGTATCATGGGAAGTATCCAGTCTCTTTCCGGCCAGAAAAAGGCGGATTATTTGAAACCATGTCAGATCAATTGCTTAGAGTCGAAAACATGGGTCTAGACACACAAATGAAGTCTCTATGTGGATTACTAAGGAAGATATTCTTGATTTAGCGTTTGTCCTAATTAATATGCTAATTAGGTCAATTATGCAAAATGCTACACATATGCAAATTAGCATCCGGCAGTTTCTGAGTCCTTATGATCTGTATATTGCATTTCCAACACAAAACCTTATAGTACTCGACATTTCTAGGTTCAATAAAGAACACACAGGGGTGGCTAGTAGACTAAAATATATACCATACTATGTGAAAATGTGGTTCAACGGCGAGGACTCGATTGCTTTCTTTTCACAATAAGCTGGAGCAGTAGTTTTAATGTGTCAAGGGCACCCATGCAACGAAGTTTTCGGTTAAAAAGCTTTTCGGGAGAGTATTAAGTTAGCCCTAAAACTTTCGGATTTGAAAACATTGTCCCTAGAAAATTGTTTTATGAAATACTGGCTAGAAAATTTGTTTTCAATCCCTAGAAAATTATAGAAGAAAAGGGAGACTAAAATGTTTCCCCTAAAATATTCGTACGTCCCAATTCGTCAGAACAACACATTTTCATTCCCTAAGAATTGCCAAAAGGAAAAAAGAATCCCCAAAAAAAATCGTACCTCCACAAAACTTTGCAACATGAAGTTACTTGGGCTAGAAAATTCTTGTTTCTGTTCTAGACTACTAACAAATTCGTAGGCAGGGAATATTTTGCCATAGTATTTTCGGTTGACGCGATTTCCACCTAGAAAATCCGAACAGCCAATAGCTTTCTAGAATACGTCAAAAGACATAGTAGGCGCCTTAAAATGGCTAGATAAGCTGCAGACAACTGGTTTCAAACGAATTTCAATAAGTACTCGTTGGGTGCCCTTGATGTGTGTGAGTCCGGGTTTCCCATTCAGCAGTTTTCTTAACTGGAGAAACGAGGAAACGTTCTTGCCGATAACATTTCGTGGCAAACAAGCGAGAAACAAGAAATGGCTGAGCAAACCAAGAAACATTTCACAAACAACAAATGCTGGTTCATACGCCTTAAATTCGCTGTAAAGTTTTCGTGTGCGAAACATGTGCACCGAAGCCCTGGAATCTAGTCAACATTGTCGCTTCTGCGAGCAAATTGGAAACATTTATCGCGGAAGTACTATTTGATTCTCGGAAACAGGAAGCACTGAAATTCACAAATGTTCCGCACAGATCTTTAGTAAGGAAGAATGACGGCACATAACGAATGCATGCACAGCCTATACAGCTCGAAAGTATCATTGCAAACACTCCTACCATGTTACTAACCTGAAAAGCTGACAAATACGAACGTGGACAAGAACCACGAGAACAGAGCACTCCTAGATATCTTCATGATCATGATTTCTAAAGATAGAAAACAATGATTTGATTAAAAATAAACTAATTATTTAAAACTGCGCCCGGATAATAATTATTTTATTGTGAGTTTAAGAGGATCCAGAACTTAAGTTTACTTGCAATGATCTTAACAAAATTCATACAAAGTTAGAAGTTTGCTCGAAATTTAACTAAATACATGTATATTTAATGCATATTAAATCATCATATCTTTGTTCAACGAACCGGTTACAAATTATGTTGTGTTTACCAAATCAAACTTTATGTTTCCGCTTAGTTTCATGTTTCATGTGCTGAGTGAAATCCATCAGAGAACTTCAGATTTTTGCCTATTTCAGTGCCTGTAGATTGATCTAAGTGCTTAATTGTCATGTCTGTGTGTTTTAAACTTCTTTCTCAAGTGTTTGTTTATAAATACGCAGTAATACGATTTTCTATACTGTGGAGCGGAAATCATTTCAGTAGTAACCGTCGATGTGAGTGTCACTTGTTGACTGCATTTCAACTGTTTCATTTATTACAGTGGAAACAGGTGAAAGATAGGCTTCAGACGTACATTTGTACGAATAGTTTATTCAAATCCCAAAAACAGTGCTTTCATAATTGGTACATCCAGTCATTGATCTCGCAAGAGTATTATTTGTAAATCTTAATAGAAATAAATATTCAAGAATGTTAACCCGATCCCTCAGACATATCAGCGCTTATAACGTAGCTAGGTTTAACTTACTCCCAAGTCAGTAAAGTTCTAGGCATACTAAAGAACTCAGAGCTCGCCCTGTAGCTTTAGAGCAGGATTACCGGCAATACAAAGTACAATAATTGTTTACAAACTCTCTAACAATATTATTGTTACAACAATTTTCATACTTACTCGACGTTCAGTGACAGTGGAAGCACATTTATTACTCCCAAGTAAGTGTTTTGCGTCTTGTTACCATTACATCACTTGCTCTCTGTGAGTAGATCATTTGTAGATCTTCAATTAATCAGAAACAGACAAAGTCTCCGAGAGAATTAGAGTTCTTGAATTACTTCCGGGTAAAGCTCTTGAAAACGTACTAAAGTATTCGTAAACTCTTACCTTGAAGTACCTACAATGTTTACGAATTCTTGAGAACCCTACTTAGGTTACTAAGTAAGTGGTACAATTCGTTTTATATTACTCGACTTACAGCAGGGGAAGTCACAGGGATTTCGAAACCTTCAACATTTTTTATAAAGACCAATCACCCCTGAAATCGAGGCAACTCATTTGCATACTCAAATATATATATATATATCTAGCATGTTTTCACAAAAGGGGGTGTTAGGTTCAAAGGCTCCTTTTGTGAAAACATGCTAGATCTTGTGTACCTTAACATCTTCAAAGTGGCGCCATTTCTCGAGCTTTTAATGGATTTCGATGTACTACACGTCAAAACAACGGTCTCTTCCAGTACTTTAAGACTAGCGTGCCAGTTTTGCCGTATTTGGAGTAGAAAACCTGAAAATGTGTTTTTTGTAAGCTAACCTGAATCTCTCAAAGTTACTTGTGTACCCTAAAATCTTCAAAGTGGCGCCATTTCTCGCGCTTTTAATGGATTTCGATGTACTACACGTCAAAACAACGGTCTCTTCCAGTACTTTAAGACTAGCGTGCCAGTTTTGCCGTATTTGGAGTAGAAAACCTGAAAATGTGTTTTTTGTAAGCTAACCTGAATCTCTCAAAGTTACTTGTGTACCCTAAAATCTTCAAAGTGGCGCCATTTCTCGCGCTTTTAATGGATTTCGATGTACTACACGTCAAAACAACGGTCTCTTCCAGTACTTTAAGACTAGCGTGCCAGTTTTGCCGTATTTGGAGTAGAAAACCTGAAAATGTGTTTTTTGTAAGCTAACCTGAATCTCTCAAAGTTACTTGTGTACCCTAAAATCTTCAAAGTGGCGCCATTTCTCGCGCTTTTAATGGATTTCGATGTACTACACGTCAAAACAACGGTCTCTTCCAGTACTTTAAGACTAGCGTGCCAGTTTTGCCGTATTTGGAGTAGAAAACCTGAAAATGTGTTTTTTGTAAGCTAACCTGAATCTCTCAAAGTTACTTGTGTACCCTAAAATCTTCAAAGTGGCGCCATTTCTCGCGCTTTTAATGGATTTCGACGTACTACACGTCAAAACAACGGTCTCTTAATGTAGATTGCGATTAGTGGATGGAAGGTTCCTGTATTTTGAGTAACAATACCAGAAAATGGCCTTTTTCTAACCTAAGCATAACCTCTAGGTCTCAAATAAAGAAATTATGGGATGGATCTAAGTCAAGTCAATTATGGGATAGAAAGGCCAGAAAAGTCTTCAACTGTCATTTGCCCTTTCAAGAATACTGCAAAAACACGAGTTACTGGCTTTTAAAGCTTAAAGGCACACAAGATCTAGCATGTTTTCACAAAAGGGGGTGTTAGGTTCAAAGGCTCCTTTTGTGAAAACATGCTAGATCTTGTGTACCTTAACATCTTCAAAGTGGCGCCATTTCTCGAGCTTTTAATGGATTTCGATGTACTACACGTCAAAACAACGGTCTCTTCCAGTACTTTAAGACTAGCGTGCCAGTTTTGCCGTATTTGGAGTAGAAAACCTGAAAATGTGTTTTTTGTAAGCTAACCTGAATCTCTCAAAGTTACTTGTGTACCCTAAAATCTTCAAAGTGGCGCCATTTCTCGCGCTTTTAATGGATTTCGATGTACTACACGTCAAAACAACGGTCTCTTCCAGTACTTTAAGACTAGCGTGCCAGTTTTGCCGTATTTGGAGTAGAAAACCTGAAAATGTGTTTTTTGTAAGCTAACCTGAATCTCTCAAAGTTACTTGTGTACCCTAAAATCTTCAAAGTGGCGCCATTTCTCGCGCTTTTAATGGATTTCGATGTACTACACGTCAAAACAACGGTCTCTTCCAGTATTTTAAGACTAGCGTGCCAGTTTTGCCGTATTTGGAGTAGAAAACCTGAAAATGTGTTTTTTGTAAGCTAACCTGAATCTCTCAAAGTTACTTGTGTACCCTAAAATCTTCAAAGTGGCGCCATTTCTCGCGCTTTTAATGGATTTCGACGTACTACACGTCAAAACAACGGTCTCTTAATGTAGATTGCGATTAGTGGATGGAAGGTTCCTGTATTTTGAGTAACAATACCAGAAAATGGCCTTTTTCTAACCTAAGCATAACCTCTAGGTCTCAAATAAAGAAATTATGGGATGGATCTAAGTCAAGTCAATTATGGGATAGAAAGGCCAGAAAAGTCTTCAACTGTCATTTGCCCTTTCAAGAATACTGCAAAAACACGAGTTACTGGCTTTTAAAGCTTAAAGGCACACAAGATCTAGCATGTTTTCACAAAAGGGGGTGTTAGGTTCAAAGGCTCCTTTTGTGAAAACATGCTAGATCTTGTGTACCTTAACATCTTCAAAGTGGCGCCATTTCTCGAGCTTTTAATGGATTTCGATGTACTACACGTCAAAACAACGGTCTCTTCCAGTACTTTAAGACTAGCGTGCCAGTTTTGCCGTATTTGGAGTAGAAAACCTGAAAATGTGTTTTTTGTAAGCTAACCTGAATCTCTCAAAGTTACTTGTGTACCCTAAAATCTTCAAAGTGGCGCCATTTCTCGCGCTTTTAATGGATTTCGATGTACTACACGTCAAAACAACGGTCTCTTCCAGTACTTTAAGACTAGCGTGCCAGTTTTGCCGTATTTGGAGTAGAAAACCTGAAAATGTGTTTTTTGTAAGCTAACCTGAATCTCTCAAAGTTACTTGTGTACCCTAAAATCTTCAAAGTGGCGCCATTTCTCGCGCTTTTAATGGATTTCGACGTACTACACGTCAAAACAACGGTCTCTTAATGTAGATTGCGATTAGTGGATGGAAGGTTCCTGTATTTTGAGTAACAATACCAGAAAATGGCCTTTTTCTAACCTAAGCATAACCTCTAGGTCTCAAATAAAGAAATTATGGGATGGATCTAAGTCAAGTCAATTATGGGATAGAAAGGCCAGAAAAGTCTTCAACTGTCATTTGCCCTTTCAAGAATACTGCAAAAACACGAGTTACTGGCTTTTAAAGCTTAAAGGCACACAAGATTCTTGTGTACCTTAACATCTTCAAAGTGGCGCCATTTCTCGAGCTTTTAATGGATTTCGATGTACTACACGTCAAAACAACGGTCTCTTCCAGTACTTTAAGACTAGCGTGCCAGTTTTGCCGTATTTGGAGTAGAAAACCTGAAAATGTGTTTTTTGTAAGCTAACCTGAATCTCTCAAAGTTACTTGTGTACCCTAAAATCTTCAAAGTGGCGCCATTTCTCGCGCTTTTAATGGATTTCGATGTACTACACGTCAAAACAACGGTCTCTTCCAGTACTTTAAGACTAGCGTGCCAGTTTTGCCGTATTTGGAGTAGAAAACCTGAAAATGTGTTTTTTGTAAGCTAACCTGAATCTCTCAAAGTTACTTGTGTACCCTAAAATCTTCAAAGTGGCGCCATTTCTCGCGCTTTTAATGGATTTCGATGTACTACACGTCAAAACAACGGTCTCTTCCAGTACTTTAAGACTAGCGTGCCAGTTTTGCCGTATTTGGAGTAGAAAACCTGAAAATGTGTTTTTTGTAAGCTAACCTGAATCTCTCAAAGTTACTTGTGTACCCTAAAATCTTCAAAGTGGCGCCATTTCTCGCGCTTTTAATGGATTTCGACGTACTACACGTCAAAACAACGGTCTCTTAATGTAGATTGCGATTAGTGGATGGAAGGTTCCTGTATTTTGAGTAACAATACCAGAAAATGGCCTTTTTCTAACCTAAGCATAACCTCTAGGTCTCAAATAAAGAAATTATGGGATGGATCTAAGTCAAGTCAATTATGGGATAGAAAGGCCAGAAAAGTCTTCAACTGTCATTTGCCCTTTCAAGAATACTGCAAAAACACGAGTTACTGGCTTTTAAAGCTTAAAGGCACACAAGATCTAGCATGTTTTCACAAAAGGGGGTGTTAGGTTCAAAGGCTCCTTTTGTGAAAACATGCTAGATCTTGTGTACCTTAACATCTTCAAAGTGGCGCCATTTCTCGAGCTTTTAATGGATTTCGATGTACTACACGTCAAAACAACGGTCTCTTCCAGTACTTTAAGACTAGCGTGCCAGTTTTGCCGTATTTGGAGTAGAAAACCTGAAAATGTGTTTTTTGTAAGCTAACCTGAATCTCTCAAAGTTACTTGTGTACCCTAAAATCTTCAAAGTGGCGCCATTTCTCGCGCTTTTAATGGATTTCGATGTACTACACGTCAAAACAACGGTCTCTTCCAGTACTTTAAGACTAGCGTGCCAGTTTTGCCGTATTTGGAGTAGAAAACCTGAAAATGTGTTTTTTGTAAGCTAACCTGAATCTCTCAAAGTTACTTGTGTACCCTAAAATCTTCAAAGTGGCGCCATTTCTCGCGCTTTTAATGGATTTCGATGTACTACACGTCAAAACAACGGTCTCTTCCAGTATTTTAAGACTAGCGTGCCAGTTTTGCCGTATTTGGAGTAGAAAACCTGAAAATGTGTTTTTTGTAAGCTAACCTGAATCTCTCAAAGTTACTTGTGTACCCTAAAATCTTCAAAGTGGCGCCATTTCTCGCGCTTTTAATGGATTTCGATGTACTACACGTCAAAACAACGGTCTCTTCCAGTACTTTAAGACTAGCGTGCCAGTTTTGCCGTATTTGGAGTAGAAAACCTGAAAATGTGTTTTTTGTAAGCTAACCTGAATCTCTCAAAGTTACTTGTGTACCCTAAAATCTTCAAAGTGGCGCCATTTCTCGCGCTTTTAATGGATTTCGATGTACTACACGTCAAAACAACGGTCTCTTCCAGTATTTTAAGACTAGCGTGCCAGTTTTGCCGTATTTGGAGTAGAAAACCTGAAAATGTGTTTTTTGTAAGCTAACCTGAATCTCTCAAAGTTACTTGTGTACCCTAAAATCTTCAAAGTGGCGCCATTTCTCGCGCTTTTAATGGATTTCGACGTACTACACGTCAAAACAACGGTCTCTTAATGTAGATTGCGATTAGTGGATGGAAGGTTCCTGTATTTTGAGTAACAATACCAGAAAATGGCCTTTTTCTAACCTAAGCATAACCTCTAGGTCTCAAATAAAGAAATTATGGGATGGATCTAAGTCAAGTCAATTATGGGATAGAAAGGCCAGAAAAGTCTTCAACTGTCATTTGCCCTTTCAAGAATACTGCAAAAACACGAGTTACTGGCTTTTAAAGCTTAAAGGCACACAAGATTCTTGTGTACCTTAACATCTTCAAAGTGGCGCCATTTCTCGAGCTTTTAATGGATTTCGATGTACTACACGTCAAAACAACGGTCTCTTCCAGTACTTTAAGACTAGCGTGCCAGTTTTGCCGTATTTGGAGTAGAAAACCTGAAAATGTGTTTTTTGTAAGCTAACCTGAATCTCTCAAAGTTACTTGTGTACCCTAAAATCTTCAAAGTGGCGCCATTTCTCGCGCTTTTAATGGATTTCGATGTACTACACGTCAAAACAACGGTCTCTTCCAGTACTTTAAGACTAGCGTGCCAGTTTTGCCGTATTTGGAGTAGAAAACCTGAAAATGTGTTTTTTGTAAGCTAACCTGAATCTCTCAAAGTTACTTGTGTACCCTAAAATCTTCAAAGTGGCGCCATTTCTCGCGCTTTTAATGGATTTCGATGTACTACACGTCAAAACAACGGTCTCTTCCAGTACTTTAAGACTAGCGTGCCAGTTTTGCCGTATTTGGAGTAGAAAACCTGAAAATGTGTTTTTTGTAAGCTAACCTGAATCTCTCAAAGTTACTTGTGTACCCTAAAATCTTCAAAGTGGCGCCATTTCTCGCGCTTTTAATGGATTTCGACGTACTACACGTCAAAACAACGGTCTCTTAATGTAGATTGCGATTAGTGGATGGAAGGTTCCTGTATTTTGAGTAACAATACCAGAAAATGGCCTTTTTCTAACCTAAGCATAACCTCTAGGTCTCAAATAAAGAAATTATGGGATGGATCTAAGTCAAGTCAATTATGGGATAGAAAGGCCAGAAAAGTCTTCAACTGTCATTTGCCCTTTCAAGAATACTGCAAAAACACGAGTTACTGGCTTTTAAAGCTTAAAGGCACACAAGATTCTTGTGTACCTTAACATCTTCAAAGTGGCGCCATTTCTCGAGCTTTTAATGGATTTCGATGTACTACACGTCAAAACAACGGTCTCTTCCAGTACTTTAAGACTAGCGTGCCAGTTTTGCCGTATTTGGAGTAGAAAACCTGAAAATGTGTTTTTTGTAAGCTAACCTGAATCTCTCAAAGTTACTTGTGTACCCTAAAATCTTCAAAGTGGCGCCATTTCTCGCGCTTTTAATGGATTTCGATGTACTACACGTCAAAACAACGGTCTCTTCCAGTACTTTAAGACTAGCGTGCCAGTTTTGCCGTATTTGGAGTAGAAAACCTGAAAATGTGTTTTTTGTAAGCTAACCTGAATCTCTCAAAGTTACTTGTGTACCCTAAAATCTTCAAAGTGGCGCCATTTCTCGCGCTTTTAATGGATTTCGATGTACTACACGTCAAAACAACGGTCTCTTCCAGTACTTTAAGACTAGCGTGCCAGTTTTGCCGTATTTGGAGTAGAAAACCTGAAAATGTGTTTTTTGTAAGCTAACCTGAATCTCTCAAAGTTACTTGTGTACCCTAAAATCTTCAAAGTGGCGCCATTTCTCGCGCTTTTAATGGATTTCGACGTACTACACGTCAAAACAACGGTCTCTTAATGTAGATTGCGATTAGTGGATGGAAGGTTCCTGTATTTTGAGTAACAATACCAGAAAATGGCCTTTTTCTAACCTAAGCATAACCTCTAGGTCTCAAATAAAGAAATTATGGGATGGATCTAAGTCAAGTCAATTATGGGATAGAAAGGCCAGAAAAGTCTTCAACTGTCATTTGCCCTTTCAAGAATACTGCAAAAACACGAGTTACTGGCTTTTAAAGCTTAAAGGCACACAAGATCTAGCATGTTTTCACAAAAGGGGGTGTTAGGTTCAAAGGCTCCTTTTGTGAAAACATGCTAGATCTTGTGTACCTTAACATCTTCAAAGTGGCGCCATTTCTCGAGCTTTTAATGGATTTCGATGTACTACACGTCAAAACAACGGTCTCTTCCAGTACTTTAAGACTAGCGTGCCAGTTTTGCCGTATTTGGAGTAGAAAACCTGAAAATGTGTTTTTTGTAAGCTAACCTGAATCTCTCAAAGTTACTTGTGTACCCTAAAATCTTCAAAGTGGCGCCATTTCTCGCGCTTTTAATGGATTTCGATGTACTACACGTCAAAACAACGGTCTCTTCCAGTACTTTAAGACTAGCGTGCCAGTTTTGCCGTATTTGGAGTAGAAAACCTGAAAATGTGTTTTTTGTAAGCTAACCTGAATCTCTCAAAGTTACTTGTGTACCCTAAAATCTTCAAAGTGGCGCCATTTCTCGCGCTTTTAATGGATTTCGACGTACTACACGTCAAAACAACGGTCTCTTAATGTAGATTGCGATTAGTGGATGGAAGGTTCCTGTATTTTGAGTAACAATACCAGAAAATGGCCTTTTTCTAACCTAAGCATAACCTCTAGGTCTCAAATAAAGAAATTATGGGATGGATCTAAGTCAAGTCAATTATGGGATAGAAAGGCCAGAAAAGTCTTCAACTGTCATTTGCCCTTTCAAGAATACTGCAAAAACACGAGTTACTGGCTTTTAAAGCTTAAAGGCACACAAGATCTAGCATGTTTTCACAAAAGGGGGTGTTAGGTTCAAAGGCTCCTTTTGTGAAAACATGCTAGATCTTGTGTACCTTAACATCTTCAAAGTGGCGCCATTTCTCGAGCTTTTAATGGATTTCGATGTACTACACGTCAAAACAACGGTCTCTTCCAGTACTTTAAGACTAGCGTGCCAGTTTTGCCGTATTTGGAGTAGAAAACCTGAAAATGTGTTTTTTGTAAGCTAACCTGAATCTCTCAAAGTTACTTGTGTACCCTAAAATCTTCAAAGTGGCGCCATTTCTCGCGCTTTTAATGGATTTCGATGTACTACACGTCAAAACAACGGTCTCTTCCAGTATTTTAAGACTAGCGTGCCAGTTTTGCCGTATTTGGAGTAGAAAACCTGAAAATGTGTTTTTTGTAAGCTAACCTGAATCTCTCAAAGTTACTTGTGTACCCTAAAATCTTCAAAGTGGCGCCATTTCTCGCGCTTTTAATGGATTTCGACGTACTACACGTCAAAACAACGGTCTCTTAATGTAGATTGCGATTAGTGGATGGAAGGTTCCTGTATTTTGAGTAACAATACCAGAAAATGGCCTTTTTCTAACCTAAGCATAACCTCTAGGTCTCAAATAAAGAAATTATGGGATGGATCTAAGTCAAGTCAATTATGGGATAGAAAGGCCAGAAAAGTCTTCAACTGTCATTTGCCCTTTCAAGAATACTGCAAAAACACGAGTTACTGGCTTTTAAAGCTTAAAGGCACACAAGATCTAGCATGTTTTCACAAAAGGGGGTGTTAGGTTCAAAGGCTCCTTTTGTGAAAACATGCTAGATCTTGTGTACCTTAACATCTTCAAAGTGGCGCCATTTCTCGAGCTTTTAATGGATTTCGATGTACTACACGTCAAAACAACGGTCTCTTCCAGTACTTTAAGACTAGCGTGCCAGTTTTGCCGTATTTGGAGTAGAAAACCTGAAAATGTGTTTTTTGTAAGCTAACCTGAATCTCTCAAAGTTACTTGTGTACCCTAAAATCTTCAAAGTGGCGCCATTTCTCGCGCTTTTAATGGATTTCGATGTACTACACGTCAAAACAACGGTCTCTTCCAGTACTTTAAGACTAGCGTGCCAGTTTTGCCGTATTTGGAGTAGAAAACCTGAAAATGTGTTTTTTGTAAGCTAACCTGAATCTCTCAAAGTTACTTGTGTACCCTAAAATCTTCAAAGTGGCGCCATTTCTCGCGCTTTTAATGGATTTCGACGTACTACACGTCAAAACAACGGTCTCTTAATGTAGATTGCGATTAGTGGATGGAAGGTTCCTGTATTTTGAGTAACAATACCAGAAAATGGCCTTTTTCTAACCTAAGCATAACCTCTAGGTCTCAAATAAAGAAATTATGGGATGGATCTAAGTCAAGTCAATTATGGGATAGAAAGGCCAGAAAAGTCTTCAACTGTCATTTGCCCTTTCAAGAATACTGCAAAAACACGAGTTACTGGCTTTTAAAGCTTAAAGGCACACAAGATCTAGCATGTTTTCACAAAAGGGGGTGTTAGGTTCAAAGGCTCCTTTTGTGAAAACATGCTAGATCTTGTGTACCTTAACATCTTCAAAGTGGCGCCATTTCTCGAGCTTTTAATGGATTTCGATGTACTACACGTCAAAACAACGGTCTCTTCCAGTACTTTAAGACTAGCGTGCCAGTTTTGCCGTATTTGGAGTAGAAAACCTGAAAATGTGTTTTTTGTAAGCTAACCTGAATCTCTCAAAGTTACTTGTGTACCCTAAAATCTTCAAAGTGGCGCCATTTCTCGCGCTTTTAATGGATTTCGATGTACTACACGTCAAAACAACGGTCTCTTCCAGTACTTTAAGACTAGCGTGCCAGTTTTGCCGTATTTGGAGTAGAAAACCTGAAAATGTGTTTTTTGTAAGCTAACCTGAATCTCTCAAAGTTACTTGTGTACCCTAAAATCTTCAAAGTGGCGCCATTTCTCGCGCTTTTAATGGATTTCGACGTACTACACGTCAAAACAACGGTCTCTTAATGTAGATTGCGATTAGTGGATGGAAGGTTCCTGTATTTTGAGTAACAATACCAGAAAATGGCCTTTTTCTAACCTAAGCATAACCTCTAGGTCTCAAATAAAGAAATTATGGGATGGATCTAAGTCAAGTCAATTATGGGATAGAAAGGCCAGAAAAGTCTTCAACTGTCATTTGCCCTTTCAAGAATACTGCAAAAACACGAGTTACTGGCTTTTAAAGCTTAAAGGCACACAAGATTCTTGTGTACCTTAACATCTTCAAAGTGGCGCCATTTCTCGAGCTTTTAATGGATTTCGATGTACTACACGTCAAAACAACGGTCTCTTCCAGTACTTTAAGACTAGCGTGCCAGTTTTGCCGTATTTGGAGTAGAAAACCTGAAAATGTGTTTTTTGTAAGCTAACCTGAATCTCTCAAAGTTACTTGTGTACCCTAAAATCTTCAAAGTGGCGCCATTTCTCGCGCTTTTAATGGATTTCGACGTACTACACGTCAAAACAACGGTCTCTTAATGTAGATTGCGATTAGTGGATGGAAGGTTCCTGTATTTTGAGTAACAATACCAGAAAATGGCCTTTTTCTAACCTAAGCATAACCTCTAGGTCTCAAATAAAGAAATTATGGGATGGATCTAAGTCAAGTCAATTATGGGATAGAAAGGCCAGAAAAGTCTTCAACTGTCATTTGCCCTTTCAAGAATACTGCAAAAACACGAGTTACTGGCTTTTAAAGCTTAAAGGCACACAAGATCTAGCATGTTTTCACAAAAGGGGGTGTTAGGTTCAAAGGCTCCTTTTGTGAAAACATGCTAGATCTTGTGTACCTTAACATCTTCAAAGTGGCGCCATTTCTCGAGCTTTTAATGGATTTCGATGTACTACACGTCAAAACAACGGTCTCTTCCAGTACTTTAAGACTAGCGTGCCAGTTTTGCCGTATTTGGAGTAGAAAACCTGAAAATGTGTTTTTTGTAAGCTAACCTGAATCTCTCAAAGTTACTTGTGTACCCTAAAATCTTCAAAGTGGCGCCATTTCTCGCGCTTTTAATGGATTTCGATGTACTACACGTCAAAACAACGGTCTCTTCCAGTACTTTAAGACTAGCGTGCCAGTTTTGCCGTATTTGGAGTAGAAAACCTGAAAATGTGTTTTTTGTAAGCTAACCTGAATCTCTCAAAGTTACTTGTGTACCCTAAAATCTTCAAAGTGGCGCCATTTCTCGCGCTTTTAATGGATTTCGACGTACTACACGTCAAAACAACGGTCTCTTAATGTAGATTGCGATTAGTGGATGGAAGGTTCCTGTATTTTGAGTAACAATACCAGAAAATGGCCTTTTTCTAACCTAAGCATAACCTCTAGGTCTCAAATAAAGAAATTATGGGATGGATCTAAGTCAAGTCAATTATGGGATAGAAAGGCCAGAAAAGTCTTCAACTGTCATTTGCCCTTTCAAGAATACTGCAAAAACACGAGTTACTGGCTTTTAAAGCTTAAAGGCACACAAGATCTAGCATGTTTTCACAAAAGGGGGTGTTAGGTTCAAAGGCTCCTTTTGTGAAAACATGCTAGATCTTGTGTACCTTAACATCTTCAAAGTGGCGCCATTTCTCGAGCTTTTAATGGATTTCGATGTACTACACGTCAAAACAACGGTCTCTTCCAGTACTTTAAGACTAGCGTGCCAGTTTTGCCGTATTTGGAGTAGAAAACCTGAAAATGTGTTTTTTGTAAGCTAACCTGAATCTCTCAAAGTTACTTGTGTACCCTAAAATCTTCAAAGTGGCGCCATTTCTCGCGCTTTTAATGGATTTCGATGTACTACACGTCAAAACAACGGTCTCTTCCAGTACTTTAAGACTAGCGTGCCAGTTTTGCCGTATTTGGAGTAGAAAACCTGAAAATGTGTTTTTTGTAAGCTAACCTGAATCTCTCAAAGTTACTTGTGTACCCTAAAATCTTCAAAGTGGCGCCATTTCTCGCGCTTTTAATGGATTTCGATGTACTACACGTCAAAACAACGGTCTCTTCCAGTATTTTAAGACTAGCGTGCCAGTTTTGCCGTATTTGGAGTAGAAAACCTGAAAATGTGTTTTTTGTAAGCTAACCTGAATCTCTCAAAGTTACTTGTGTACCCTAAAATCTTCAAAGTGGCGCCATTTCTCGCGCTTTTAATGGATTTCGACGTACTACACGTCAAAACAACGGTCTCTTAATGTAGATTGCGATTAGTGGATGGAAGGTTCCTGTATTTTGAGTAACAATACCAGAAAATGGCCTTTTTCTAACCTAAGCATAACCTCTAGGTCTCAAATAAAGAAATTATGGGATGGATCTAAGTCAAGTCAATTATGGGATAGAAAGGCCAGAAAAGTCTTCAACTGTCATTTGCCCTTTCAAGAATACTGCAAAAACACGAGTTACTGGCTTTTAAAGCTTAAAGGCACACAAGATCTAGCATGTTTTCACAAAAGGGGGTGTTAGGTTCAAAGGCTCCTTTTGTGAAAACATGCTAGATCTTGTGTACCTTAACATCTTCAAAGTGGCGCCATTTCTCGAGCTTTTAATGGATTTCGATGTACTACACGTCAAAACAACGGTCTCTTCCAGTACTTTAAGACTAGCGTGCCAGTTTTGCCGTATTTGGAGTAGAAAACCTGAAAATGTGTTTTTTGTAAGCTAACCTGAATCTCTCAAAGTTACTTGTGTACCCTAAAATCTTCAAAGTGGCGCCATTTCTCGCGCTTTTAATGGATTTCGATGTACTACACGTCAAAACAACGGTCTCTTCCAGTACTTTAAGACTAGCGTGCCAGTTTTGCCGTATTTGGAGTAGAAAACCTGAAAATGTGTTTTTTGTAAGCTAACCTGAATCTCTCAAAGTTACTTGTGTACCCTAAAATCTTCAAAGTGGCGCCATTTCTCGCGCTTTTAATGGATTTCGATGTACTACACGTCAAAACAACGGTCTCTTCCAGTATTTTAAGACTAGCGTGCCAGTTTTGCCGTATTTGGAGTAGAAAACCTGAAAATGTGTTTTTTGTAAGCTAACCTGAATCTCTCAAAGTTACTTGTGTACCCTAAAATCTTCAAAGTGGCGCCATTTCTCGCGCTTTTAATGGATTTCGACGTACTACACGTCAAAACAACGGTCTCTTAATGTAGATTGCGATTAGTGGATGGAAGGTTCCTGTATTTTGAGTAACAATACCAGAAAATGGCCTTTTTCTAACCTAAGCATAACCTCTAGGTCTCAAATAAAGAAATTATGGGATGGATCTAAGTCAAGTCAATTATGGGATAGAAAGGCCAGAAAAGTCTTCAACTGTCATTTGCCCTTTCAAGAATACTGCAAAAACACGAGTTACTGGCTTTTAAAGCTTAAAGGCACACAAGATCTAGCATGTTTTCACAAAAGGGGGTGTTAGGTTCAAAGGCTCCTTTTGTGAAAACATGCTAGATCTTGTGTACCTTAACATCTTCAAAGTGGCGCCATTTCTCGAGCTTTTAATGGATTTCGATGTACTACACGTCAAAACAACGGTCTCTTCCAGTACTTTAAGACTAGCGTGCCAGTTTTGCCGTATTTGGAGTAGAAAACCTGAAAATGTGTTTTTTGTAAGCTAACCTGAATCTCTCAAAGTTACTTGTGTACCCTAAAATCTTCAAAGTGGCGCCATTTCTCGCGCTTTTAATGGATTTCGATGTACTACACGTCAAAACAACGGTCTCTTCCAGTACTTTAAGACTAGCGTGCCAGTTTTGCCGTATTTGGAGTAGAAAACCTGAAAATGTGTTTTTTGTAAGCTAACCTGAATCTCTCAAAGTTACTTGTGTACCCTAAAATCTTCAAAGTGGCGCCATTTCTCGCGCTTTTAATGGATTTCGACGTACTACACGTCAAAACAACGGTCTCTTAATGTAGATTGCGATTAGTGGATGGAAGGTTCCTGTATTTTGAGTAACAATACCAGAAAATGGCCTTTTTCTAACCTAAGCATAACCTCTAGGTCTCAAATAAAGAAATTATGGGATGGATCTAAGTCAAGTCAATTATGGGATAGAAAGGCCAGAAAAGTCTTCAACTGTCATTTGCCCTTTCAAGAATACTGCAAAAACACGAGTTACTGGCTTTTAAAGCTTAAAGGCACACAAGATTCTTGTGTACCTTAACATCTTCAAAGTGGCGCCATTTCTCGAGCTTTTAATGGATTTCGATGTACTACACGTCAAAACAACGGTCTCTTCCAGTACTTTAAGACTAGCGTGCCAGTTTTGCCGTATTTGGAGTAGAAAACCTGAAAATGTGTTTTTTGTAAGCTAACCTGAATCTCTCAAAGTTACTTGTGTACCCTAAAATCTTCAAAGTGGCGCCATTTCTCGCGCTTTTAATGGATTTCGATGTACTACACGTCAAAACAACGGTCTCTTCCAGTACTTTAAGACTAGCGTGCCAGTTTTGCCGTATTTGGAGTAGAAAACCTGAAAATGTGTTTTTTGTAAGCTAACCTGAATCTCTCAAAGTTACTTGTGTACCCTAAAATCTTCAAAGTGGCGCCATTTCTCGCGCTTTTAATGGATTTCGATGTACTACACGTCAAAACAACGGTCTCTTCCAGTACTTTAAGACTAGCGTGCCAGTTTTGCCGTATTTGGAGTAGAAAACCTGAAAATGTGTTTTTTGTAAGCTAACCTGAATCTCTCAAAGTTACTTGTGTACCCTAAAATCTTCAAAGTGGCGCCATTTCTCGCGCTTTTAATGGATTTCGACGTACTACACGTCAAAACAACGGTCTCTTAATGTAGATTGCGATTAGTGGATGGAAGGTTCCTGTATTTTGAGTAACAATACCAGAAAATGGCCTTTTTCTAACCTAAGCATAACCTCTAGGTCTCAAATAAAGAAATTATGGGATGGATCTAAGTCAAGTCAATTATGGGATAGAAAGGCCAGAAAAGTCTTCAACTGTCATTTGCCCTTTCAAGAATACTGCAAAAACACGAGTTACTGGCTTTTAAAGCTTAAAGGCACACAAGATCTAGCATGTTTTCACAAAAGGGGGTGTTAGGTTCAAAGGCTCCTTTTGTGAAAACATGCTAGATCTTGTGTACCTTAACATCTTCAAAGTGGCGCCATTTCTCGAGCTTTTAATGGATTTCGATGTACTACACGTCAAAACAACGGTCTCTTCCAGTACTTTAAGACTAGCGTGCCAGTTTTGCCGTATTTGGAGTAGAAAACCTGAAAATGTGTTTTTTGTAAGCTAACCTGAATCTCTCAAAGTTACTTGTGTACCCTAAAATCTTCAAAGTGGCGCCATTTCTCGCGCTTTTAATGGATTTCGATGTACTACACGTCAAAACAACGGTCTCTTCCAGTACTTTAAGACTAGCGTGCCAGTTTTGCCGTATTTGGAGTAGAAAACCTGAAAATGTGTTTTTTGTAAGCTAACCTGAATCTCTCAAAGTTACTTGTGTACCCTAAAATCTTCAAAGTGGCGCCATTTCTCGCGCTTTTAATGGATTTCGACGTACTACACGTCAAAACAACGGTCTCTTAATGTAGATTGCGATTAGTGGATGGAAGGTTCCTGTATTTTGAGTAACAATACCAGAAAATGGCCTTTTTCTAACCTAAGCATAACCTCTAGGTCTCAAATAAAGAAATTATGGGATGGATCTAAGTCAAGTCAATTATGGGATAGAAAGGCCAGAAAAGTCTTCAACTGTCATTTGCCCTTTCAAGAATACTGCAAAAACACGAGTTACTGGCTTTTAAAGCTTAAAGGCACACAAGATCTAGCATGTTTTCACAAAAGGGGGTGTTAGGTTCAAAGGCTCCTTTTGTGAAAACATGCTAGATCTTGTGTACCTTAACATCTTCAAAGTGGCGCCATTTCTCGAGCTTTTAATGGATTTCGATGTACTACACGTCAAAACAACGGTCTCTTCCAGTACTTTAAGACTAGCGTGCCAGTTTTGCCGTATTTGGAGTAGAAAACCTGAAAATGTGTTTTTTGTAAGCTAACCTGAATCTCTCAAAGTTACTTGTGTACCCTAAAATCTTCAAAGTGGCGCCATTTCTCGCGCTTTTAATGGATTTCGATGTACTACACGTCAAAACAACGGTCTCTTCCAGTACTTTAAGACTAGCGTGCCAGTTTTGCCGTATTTGGAGTAGAAAACCTGAAAATGTGTTTTTTGTAAGCTAACCTGAATCTCTCAAAGTTACTTGTGTACCCTAAAATCTTCAAAGTGGCGCCATTTCTCGCGCTTTTAATGGATTTCGATGTACTACACGTCAAAACAACGGTCTCTTCCAGTATTTTAAGACTAGCGTGCCAGTTTTGCCGTATTTGGAGTAGAAAACCTGAAAATGTGTTTTTTGTAAGCTAACCTGAATCTCTCAAAGTTACTTGTGTACCCTAAAATCTTCAAAGTGGCGCCATTTCTCGCGCTTTTAATGGATTTCGACGTACTACACGTCAAAACAACGGTCTCTTAATGTAGATTGCGATTAGTGGATGGAAGGTTCCTGTATTTTGAGTAACAATACCAGAAAATGGCCTTTTTCTAACCTAAGCATAACCTCTAGGTCTCAAATAAAGAAATTATGGGATGGATCTAAGTCAAGTCAATTATGGGATAGAAAGGCCAGAAAAGTCTTCAACTGTCATTTGCCCTTTCAAGAATACTGCAAAAACACGAGTTACTGGCTTTTAAAGCTTAAAGGCACACAAGATCTAGCATGTTTTCACAAAAGGGGGTGTTAGGTTCAAAGGCTCCTTTTGTGAAAACATGCTAGATCTTGTGTACCTTAACATCTTCAAAGTGGCGCCATTTCTCGAGCTTTTAATGGATTTCGATGTACTACACGTCAAAACAACGGTCTCTTCCAGTACTTTAAGACTAGCGTGCCAGTTTTGCCGTATTTGGAGTAGAAAACCTGAAAATGTGTTTTTTGTAAGCTAACCTGAATCTCTCAAAGTTACTTGTGTACCCTAAAATCTTCAAAGTGGCGCCATTTCTCGCGCTTTTAATGGATTTCGATGTACTACACGTCAAAACAACGGTCTCTTCCAGTACTTTAAGACTAGCGTGCCAGTTTTGCCGTATTTGGAGTAGAAAACCTGAAAATGTGTTTTTTGTAAGCTAACCTGAATCTCTCAAAGTTACTTGTGTACCCTAAAATCTTCAAAGTGGCGCCATTTCTCGCGCTTTTAATGGATTTCGACGTACTACACGTCAAAACAACGGTCTCTTAATGTAGATTGCGATTAGTGGATGGAAGGTTCCTGTATTTTGAGTAACAATACCAGAAAATGGCCTTTTTCTAACCTAAGCATAACCTCTAGGTCTCAAATAAAGAAATTATGGGATGGATCTAAGTCAAGTCAATTATGGGATAGAAAGGCCAGAAAAGTCTTCAACTGTCATTTGCCCTTTCAAGAATACTGCAAAAACACGAGTTACTGGCTTTTAAAGCTTAAAGGCACACAAGATTCTTGTGTACCTTAACATCTTCAAAGTGGCGCCATTTCTCGAGCTTTTAATGGATTTCGATGTACTACACGTCAAAACAACGGTCTCTTCCAGTACTTTAAGACTAGCGTGCCAGTTTTGCCGTATTTGGAGTAGAAAACCTGAAAATGTGTTTTTTGTAAGCTAACCTGAATCTCTCAAAGTTACTTGTGTACCCTAAAATCTTCAAAGTGGCGCCATTTCTCGCGCTTTTAATGGATTTCGATGTACTACACGTCAAAACAACGGTCTCTTCCAGTACTTTAAGACTAGCGTGCCAGTTTTGCCGTATTTGGAGTAGAAAACCTGAAAATGTGTTTTTTGTAAGCTAACCTGAATCTCTCAAAGTTACTTGTGTACCCTAAAATCTTCAAAGTGGCGCCATTTCTCGCGCTTTTAATGGATTTCGATGTACTACACGTCAAAACAACGGTCTCTTCCAGTACTTTAAGACTAGCGTGCCAGTTTTGCCGTATTTGGAGTAGAAAACCTGAAAATGTGTTTT
The DNA here is from genome assembly GCA_030867875.1 of Actinernus sp. WN-2022. Classification (NCBI taxonomy): domain Eukaryota; kingdom Metazoa; phylum Cnidaria; class Anthozoa; order Actiniaria; family Actinernidae; genus Actinernus; species Actinernus sp. WN-2022. The sequence goes on from JAOWCC010001589.1 coordinate 11,322,602, forward strand.
TTGTAAGCTAACCTGAATCTCTCAAAGTTACTTGTGTACCCTAAAATCTTCAAAGTGGCGCCATTTCTCGCGCTTTTAATGGATTTCGACGTACTACACGTCAAAACAACGGTCTCTTAATGTAGATTGCGATTAGTGGATGGAAGGTTCCTGTATTTTGAGTAACAATACCAGAAAATGGCCTTTTTCTAACCTAAGCATAACCTCTAGGTCTCAAATAAAGAAATTATGGGATGGATCTAAGTCAAGTCAATTATGGGATAGAAAGGCCAGAAAAGTCTTCAACTGTCATTTGCCCTTTCAAGAATACTGCAAAAACACGAGTTACTGGCTTTTAAAGCTTAAAGGCACACAAGATCTAGCATGTTTTCACAAAAGGGGGTGTTAGGTTCAAAGGCTCCTTTTGTGAAAACATGCTAGATCTTGTGTACCTTAACATCTTCAAAGTGGCGCCATTTCTCGAGCTTTTAATGGATTTCGATGTACTACACGTCAAAACAACGGTCTCTTCCAGTACTTTAAGACTAGCGTGCCAGTTTTGCCGTATTTGGAGTAGAAAACCTGAAAATGTGTTTTTTGTAAGCTAACCTGAATCTCTCAAAGTTACTTGTGTACCCTAAAATCTTCAAAGTGGCGCCATTTCTCGCGCTTTTAATGGATTTCGATGTACTACACGTCAAAACAACGGTCTCTTCCAGTACTTTAAGACTAGCGTGCCAGTTTTGCCGTATTTGGAGTAGAAAACCTGAAAATGTGTTTTTTGTAAGCTAACCTGAATCTCTCAAAGTTACTTGTGTACCCTAAAATCTTCAAAGTGGCGCCATTTCTCGCGCTTTTAATGGATTTCGACGTACTACACGTCAAAACAACGGTCTCTTAATGTAGATTGCGATTAGTGGATGGAAGGTTCCTGTATTTTGAGTAACAATACCAGAAAATGGCCTTTTTCTAACCTAAGCATAACCTCTAGGTCTCAAATAAAGAAATTATGGGATGGATCTAAGTCAAGTCAATTATGGGATAGAAAGGCCAGAAAAGTCTTCAACTGTCATTTGCCCTTTCAAGAATACTGCAAAAACACGAGTTACTGGCTTTTAAAGCTTAAAGGCACACAAGATCTAGCATGTTTTCACAAAAGGGGGTGTTAGGTTCAAAGGCTCCTTTTGTGAAAACATGCTAGATCTTGTGTACCTTAACATCTTCAAAGTGGCGCCATTTCTCGAGCTTTTAATGGATTTCGATGTACTACACGTCAAAACAACGGTCTCTTCCAGTACTTTAAGACTAGCGTGCCAGTTTTGCCGTATTTGGAGTAGAAAACCTGAAAATGTGTTTTTTGTAAGCTAACCTGAATCTCTCAAAGTTACTTGTGTACCCTAAAATCTTCAAAGTGGCGCCATTTCTCGCGCTTTTAATGGATTTCGATGTACTACACGTCAAAACAACGGTCTCTTCCAGTATTTTAAGACTAGCGTGCCAGTTTTGCCGTATTTGGAGTAGAAAACCTGAAAATGTGTTTTTTGTAAGCTAACCTGAATCTCTCAAAGTTACTTGTGTACCCTAAAATCTTCAAAGTGGCGCCATTTCTCGCGCTTTTAATGGATTTCGACGTACTACACGTCAAAACAACGGTCTCTTAATGTAGATTGCGATTAGTGGATGGAAGGTTCCTGTATTTTGAGTAACAATACCAGAAAATGGCCTTTTTCTAACCTAAGCATAACCTCTAGGTCTCAAATAAAGAAATTATGGGATGGATCTAAGTCAAGTCAATTATGGGATAGAAAGGCCAGAAAAGTCTTCAACTGTCATTTGCCCTTTCAAGAATACTGCAAAAACACGAGTTACTGGCTTTTAAAGCTTAAAGGCACACAAGATCTAGCATGTTTTCACAAAAGGGGGTGTTAGGTTCAAAGGCTCCTTTTGTGAAAACATGCTAGATCTTGTGTACCTTAACATCTTCAAAGTGGCGCCATTTCTCGAGCTTTTAATGGATTTCGATGTACTACACGTCAAAACAACGGTCTCTTCCAGTACTTTAAGACTAGCGTGCCAGTTTTGCCGTATTTGGAGTAGAAAACCTGAAAATGTGTTTTTTGTAAGCTAACCTGAATCTCTCAAAGTTACTTGTGTACCCTAAAATCTTCAAAGTGGCGCCATTTCTCGCGCTTTTAATGGATTTCGATGTACTACACGTCAAAACAACGGTCTCTTCCAGTATTTTAAGACTAGCGTGCCAGTTTTGCCGTATTTGGAGTAGAAAACCTGAAAATGTGTTTTTTGTAAGCTAACCTGAATCTCTCAAAGTTACTTGTGTACCCTAAAATCTTCAAAGTGGCGCCATTTCTCGCGCTTTTAATGGATTTCGACGTACTACACGTCAAAACAACGGTCTCTTAATGTAGATTGCGATTAGTGGATGGAAGGTTCCTGTATTTTGAGTAACAATACCAGAAAATGGCCTTTTTCTAACCTAAGCATAACCTCTAGGTCTCAAATAAAGAAATTATGGGATGGATCTAAGTCAAGTCAATTATGGGATAGAAAGGCCAGAAAAGTCTTCAACTGTCATTTGCCCTTTCAAGAATACTGCAAAAACACGAGTTACTGGCTTTTAAAGCTTAAAGGCACACAAGATCTAGCATGTTTTCACAAAAGGGGGTGTTAGGTTCAAAGGCTCCTTTTGTGAAAACATGCTAGATCTTGTGTACCTTAACATCTTCAAAGTGGCGCCATTTCTCGAGCTTTTAATGGATTTCGATGTACTACACGTCAAAACAACGGTCTCTTCCAGTACTTTAAGACTAGCGTGCCAGTTTTGCCGTATTTGGAGTAGAAAACCTGAAAATGTGTTTTTTGTAAGCTAACCTGAATCTCTCAAAGTTACTTGTGTACCCTAAAATCTTCAAAGTGGCGCCATTTCTCGCGCTTTTAATGGATTTCGATGTACTACACGTCAAAACAACGGTCTCTTCCAGTACTTTAAGACTAGCGTGCCAGTTTTGCCGTATTTGGAGTAGAAAACCTGAAAATGTGTTTTTTGTAAGCTAACCTGAATCTCTCAAAGTTACTTGTGTACCCTAAAATCTTCAAAGTGGCGCCATTTCTCGCGCTTTTAATGGATTTCGATGTACTACACGTCAAAACAACGGTCTCTTCCAGTATTTTAAGACTAGCGTGCCAGTTTTGCCGTATTTGGAGTAGAAAACCTGAAAATGTGTTTTTTGTAAGCTAACCTGAATCTCTCAAAGTTACTTGTGTACCCTAAAATCTTCAAAGTGGCGCCATTTCTCGCGCTTTTAATGGATTTCGACGTACTACACGTCAAAACAACGGTCTCTTAATGTAGATTGCGATTAGTGGATGGAAGGTTCCTGTATTTTGAGTAACAATACCAGAAAATGGCCTTTTTCTAACCTAAGCATAACCTCTAGGTCTCAAATAAAGAAATTATGGGATGGATCTAAGTCAAGTCAATTATGGGATAGAAAGGCCAGAAAAGTCTTCAACTGTCATTTGCCCTTTCAAGAATACTGCAAAAACACGAGTTACTGGCTTTTAAAGCTTAAAGGCACACAAGATTCTTGTGTACCTTAACATCTTCAAAGTGGCGCCATTTCTCGAGCTTTTAATGGATTTCGATGTACTACACGTCAAAACAACGGTCTCTTCCAGTACTTTAAGACTAGCGTGCCAGTTTTGCCGTATTTGGAGTAGAAAACCTGAAAATGTGTTTTTTGTAAGCTAACCTGAATCTCTCAAAGTTACTTGTGTACCCTAAAATCTTCAAAGTGGCGCCATTTCTCGCGCTTTTAATGGATTTCGATGTACTACACGTCAAAACAACGGTCTCTTCCAGTACTTTAAGACTAGCGTGCCAGTTTTGCCGTATTTGGAGTAGAAAACCTGAAAATGTGTTTTTTGTAAGCTAAACTGAATCTCTCAAAGTTACTTGTGTACCCTAAAATCTTCAAAGTGGCGCCATTTCTCGCGCTTTTAATGGATTTCGATGTACTACACGTCAAAACAACGGTCTCTTCCAGTACTTTAAGACTAGCGTGCCAGTTTTGCCGTATTTGGAGTAGAAAACCTGAAAATGTGTTTTTTGTAAGCTAACCTGAATCTCTCAAAGTTACTTGTGTACCCTAAAATCTTCAAAGTGGCGCCATTTCTCGCGCTTTTAATGGATTTCGACGTACTACACGTCAAAACAACGGTCTCTTAATGTAGATTGCGATTAGTGGATGGAAGGTTCCTGTATTTTGAGTAACAATACCAGAAAATGGCCTTTTTCTAACCTAAGCATAACCTCTAGGTCTCAAATAAAGAAATTATGGGATGGATCTAAGTCAAGTCAATTATGGGATAGAAAGGCCAGAAAAGTCTTCAACTGTCATTTGCCCTTTCAAGAATACTGCAAAAACACGAGTTACTGGCTTTTAAAGCTTAAAGGCACACAAGATCTAGCATGTTTTCACAAAAGGGGGTGTTAGGTTCAAAGGCTCCTTTTGTGAAAACATGCTAGATCTTGTGTACCTTAACATCTTCAAAGTGGCGCCATTTCTCGAGCTTTTAATGGATTTCGATGTACTACACGTCAAAACAACGGTCTCTTCCAGTACTTTAAGACTAGCGTGCCAGTTTTGCCGTATTTGGAGTAGAAAACCTGAAAATGTGTTTTTTGTAAGCTAACCTGAATCTCTCAAAGTTACTTGTGTACCCTAAAATCTTCAAAGTGGCGCCATTTCTCGCGCTTTTAATGGATTTCGATGTACTACACGTCAAAACAACGGTCTCTTCCAGTACTTTAAGACTAGCGTGCCAGTTTTGCCGTATTTGGAGTAGAAAACCTGAAAATGTGTTTTTTGTAAGCTAACCTGAATCTCTCAAAGTTACTTGTGTACCCTAAAATCTTCAAAGTGGCGCCATTTCTCGCGCTTTTAATGGATTTCGACGTACTACACGTCAAAACAACGGTCTCTTAATGTAGATTGCGATTAGTGGATGGAAGGTTCCTGTATTTTGAGTAACAATACCAGAAAATGGCCTTTTTCTAACCTAAGCATAACCTCTAGGTCTCAAATAAAGAAATTATGGGATGGATCTAAGTCAAGTCAATTATGGGATAGAAAGGCCAGAAAAGTCTTCAACTGTCATTTGCCCTTTCAAGAATACTGCAAAAACACGAGTTACTGGCTTTTAAAGCTTAAAGGCACACAAGATCTAGCATGTTTTCACAAAAGGGGGTGTTAGGTTCAAAGGCTCCTTTTGTGAAAACATGCTAGATCTTGTGTACCTTAACATCTTCAAAGTGGCGCCATTTCTCGAGCTTTTAATGGATTTCGATGTACTACACGTCAAAACAACGGTCTCTTCCAGTACTTTAAGACTAGCGTGCCAGTTTTGCCGTATTTGGAGTAGAAAACCTGAAAATGTGTTTTTTGTAAGCTAACCTGAATCTCTCAAAGTTACTTGTGTACCCTAAAATCTTCAAAGTGGCGCCATTTCTCGCGCTTTTAATGGATTTCGATGTACTACACGTCAAAACAACGGTCTCTTCCAGTATTTTAAGACTAGCGTGCCAGTTTTGCCGTATTTGGAGTAGAAAACCTGAAAATGTGTTTTTTGTAAGCTAACCTGAATCTCTCAAAGTTACTTGTGTACCCTAAAATCTTCAAAGTGGCGCCATTTCTCGCGCTTTTAATGGATTTCGACGTACTACACGTCAAAACAACGGTCTCTTAATGTAGATTGCGATTAGTGGATGGAAGGTTCCTGTATTTTGAGTAACAATACCAGAAAATGGCCTTTTTCTAACCTAAGCATAACCTCTAGGTCTCAAATAAAGAAATTATGGGATGGATCTAAGTCAAGTCAATTATGGGATAGAAAGGCCAGAAAAGTCTTCAACTGTCATTTGCCCTTTCAAGAATACTGCAAAAACACGAGTTACTGGCTTTTAAAGCTTAAAGGCACACAAGATCTAGCATGTTTTCACAAAAGGGGGTGTTAGGTTCAAAGGCTCCTTTTGTGAAAACATGCTAGATCTTGTGTACCTTAACATCTTCAAAGTGGCGCCATTTCTCGAGCTTTTAATGGATTTCGATGTACTACACGTCAAAACAACGGTCTCTTCCAGTACTTTAAGACTAGCGTGCCAGTTTTGCCGTATTTGGAGTAGAAAACCTGAAAATGTGTTTTTTGTAAGCTAACCTGAATCTCTCAAAGTTACTTGTGTACCCTAAAATCTTCAAAGTGGCGCCATTTCTCGCGCTTTTAATGGATTTCGATGTACTACACGTCAAAACAACGGTCTCTTCCAGTATTTTAAGACTAGCGTGCCAGTTTTGCCGTATTTGGAGTAGAAAACCTGAAAATGTGTTTTTTGTAAGCTAACCTGAATCTCTCAAAGTTACTTGTGTACCCTAAAATCTTCAAAGTGGCGCCATTTCTCGCGCTTTTAATGGATTTCGACGTACTACACGTCAAAACAACGGTCTCTTAATGTAGATTGCGATTAGTGGATGGAAGGTTCCTGTATTTTGAGTAACAATACCAGAAAATGGCCTTTTTCTAACCTAAGCATAACCTCTAGGTCTCAAATAAAGAAATTATGGGATGGATCTAAGTCAAGTCAATTATGGGATAGAAAGGCCAGAAAAGTCTTCAACTGTCATTTGCCCTTTCAAGAATACTGCAAAAACACGAGTTACTGGCTTTTAAAGCTTAAAGGCACACAAGATCTAGCATGTTTTCACAAAAGGGGGTGTTAGGTTCAAAGGCTCCTTTTGTGAAAACATGCTAGATCTTGTGTACCTTAACATCTTCAAAGTGGCGCCATTTCTCGAGCTTTTAATGGATTTCGATGTACTACACGTCAAAACAACGGTCTCTTCCAGTACTTTAAGACTAGCGTGCCAGTTTTGCCGTATTTGGAGTAGAAAACCTGAAAATGTGTTTTTTGTAAGCTAACCTGAATCTCTCAAAGTTACTTGTGTACCCTAAAATCTTCAAAGTGGCGCCATTTCTCGCGCTTTTAATGGATTTCGATGTACTACACGTCAAAACAACGGTCTCTTCCAGTACTTTAAGACTAGCGTGCCAGTTTTGCCGTATTTGGAGTAGAAAACCTGAAAATGTGTTTTTTGTAAGCTAACCTGAATCTCTCAAAGTTACTTGTGTACCCTAAAATCTTCAAAGTGGCGCCATTTCTCGCGCTTTTAATGGATTTCGATGTACTACACGTCAAAACAACGGTCTCTTCCAGTATTTTAAGACTAGCGTGCCAGTTTTGCCGTATTTGGAGTAGAAAACCTGAAAATGTGTTTTTTGTAAGCTAACCTGAATCTCTCAAAGTTACTTGTGTACCCTAAAATCTTCAAAGTGGCGCCATTTCTCGCGCTTTTAATGGATTTCGACGTACTACACGTCAAAACAACGGTCTCTTAATGTAGATTGCGATTAGTGGATGGAAGGTTCCTGTATTTTGAGTAACAATACCAGAAAATGGCCTTTTTCTAACCTAAGCATAACCTCTAGGTCTCAAATAAAGAAATTATGGGATGGATCTAAGTCAAGTCAATTATGGGATAGAAAGGCCAGAAAAGTCTTCAACTGTCATTTGCCCTTTCAAGAATACTGCAAAAACACGAGTTACTGGCTTTTAAAGCTTAAAGGCACACAAGATCTAGCATGTTTTCACAAAAGGGGGTGTTAGGTTCAAAGGCTCCTTTTGTGAAAACATGCTAGATCTTGTGTACCTTAACATCTTCAAAGTGGCGCCATTTCTCGAGCTTTTAATGGATTTCGATGTACTACACGTCAAAACAACGGTCTCTTAATGTAGATTGCGATTAGTGGATGGAAGGTTCCTGTATTTTGAGTAACAATACCAGAAAATGGCCTTTTTCTAACCTAAGCATAACCTCTAGGTCTCAAATAAAGAAATTATGGGATGGATCTAAGTCAAGTCAATTATGGGATAGAAAGGCCAGAAAAGTCTTCAACTGTCATTTGCCCTTTCAAGAATACTGCAAAAACACGAGTTACTGGCTTTTAAAGCTTAAAGGCACACAAGATCTAGCATGTTTTCACAAAAGGGGGTGTTAGGTTCAAAGGCTCCTTTTGTGAAAACATGCTAGATCTTGTGTACCTTAACATCTTCAAAGTGGCGCCATTTCTCGAGCTTTTAATGGATTTCGATGTACTACACGTCAAAACAACGGTCTCTTCCAGTACTTTAAGACTAGCGTGCCAGTTTTGCCGTATTTGGAGTAGAAAACCTGAAAATGTGTTTTTTGTAAGCTAACCTGAATCTCTCAAAGTTACTTGTGTACCCTAAAATCTTCAAAGTGGCGCCATTTCTCGCGCTTTTAATGGATTTCGATGTACTACACGTCAAAACAACGGTCTCTTCCAGTACTTTAAGACTAGCGTGCCAGTTTTGCCGTATTTGGAGTAGAAAACCTGAAAATGTGTTTTTTGTAAGCTAACCTGAATCTCTCAAAGTTACTTGTGTACCCTAAAATCTTCAAAGTGGCGCCATTTCTCGCGCTTTTAATGGATTTCGATGTACTACACGTCAAAACAACGGTCTCTTCCAGTATTTTAAGACTAGCGTGCCAGTTTTGCCGTATTTGGAGTAGAAAACCTGAAAATGTGTTTTTTGTAAGCTAACCTGAATCTCTCAAAGTTACTTGTGTACCCTAAAATCTTCAAAGTGGCGCCATTTCTCGCGCTTTTAATGGATTTCGACGTACTACACGTCAAAACAACGGTCTCTTAATGTAGATTGCGATTAGTGGATGGAAGGTTCCTGTATTTTGAGTAACAATACCAGAAAATGGCCTTTTTCTAACCTAAGCATAACCTCTAGGTCTCAAATAAAGAAATTATGGGATGGATCTAAGTCAAGTCAATTATGGGATAGAAAGGCCAGAAAAGTCTTCAACTGTCATTTGCCCTTTCAAGAATACTGCAAAAACACGAGTTACTGGCTTTTAAAGCTTAAAGGCACACAAGATCTAGCATGTTTTCACAAAAGGGGGTGTTAGGTTCAAAGGCTCCTTTTGTGAAAACATGCTAGATCTTGTGTACCTTAACATCTTCAAAGTGGCGCCATTTCTCGAGCTTTTAATGGATTTCGATGTACTACACGTCAAAACAACGGTCTCTTCCAGTACTTTAAGACTAGCGTGCCAGTTTTGCCGTATTTGGAGTAGAAAACCTGAAAATGTGTTTTTTGTAAGCTAACCTGAATCTCTCAAAGTTACTTGTGTACCCTAAAATCTTCAAAGTGGCGCCATTTCTCGCGCTTTTAATGGATTTCGATGTACTACACGTCAAAACAACGGTCTCTTCCAGTACTTTAAGACTAGCGTGCCAGTTTTGCCGTATTTGGAGTAGAAAACCTGAAAATGTGTTTTTTGTAAGCTAACCTGAATCTCTCAAAGTTACTTGTGTACCCTAAAATCTTCAAAGTGGCGCCATTTCTCGCGCTTTTAATGGATTTCGACGTACTACACGTCAAAACAACGGTCTCTTAATGTAGATTGCGATTAGTGGATGGAAGGTTCCTGTATTTTGAGTAACAATACCAGAAAATGGCCTTTTTCTAACCTAAGCATAACCTCTAGGTCTCAAATAAAGAAATTATGGGATGGATCTAAGTCAAGTCAATTATGGGATAGAAAGGCCAGAAAAGTCTTCAACTGTCATTTGCCCTTTCAAGAATACTGCAAAAACACGAGTTACTGGCTTTTAAAGCTTAAAGGCACACAAGATTCTTGTGTACCTTAACATCTTCAAAGTGGCGCCATTTCTCGAGCTTTTAATGGATTTCGATGTACTACACGTCAAAACAACGGTCTCTTCCAGTACTTTAAGACTAGCGTGCCAGTTTTGCCGTATTTGGAGTAGAAAACCTGAAAATGTGTTTTTTGTAAGCTAACCTGAATCTCTCAAAGTTACTTGTGTACCCTAAAATCTTCAAAGTGGCGCCATTTCTCGCGCTTTTAATGGATTTCGATGTACTACACGTCAAAACAACGGTCTCTTCCAGTACTTTAAGACTAGCGTGCCAGTTTTGCCGTATTTGGAGTAGAAAACCTGAAAATGTGTTTTTTGTAAGCTAACCTGAATCTCTCAAAGTTACTTGTGTACCCTAAAATCTTCAAAGTGGCGCCATTTCTCGCGCTTTTAATGGATTTCGATGTACTACACGTCAAAACAACGGTCTCTTCCAGTACTTTAAGACTAGCGTGCCAGTTTTGCCGTATTTGGAGTAGAAAACCTGAAAATGTGTTTTTTGTAAGCTAACCTGAATCTCTCAAAGTTACTTGTGTACCCTAAAATCTTCAAAGTGGCGCCATTTCTCGCGCTTTTAATGGATTTCGACGTACTACACGTCAAAACAACGGTCTCTTAATGTAGATTGCGATTAGTGGATGGAAGGTTCCTGTATTTTGAGTAACAATACCAGAAAATGGCCTTTTTCTAACCTAAGCATAACCTCTAGGTCTCAAATAAAGAAATTATGGGATGGATCTAAGTCAAGTCAATTATGGGATAGAAAGGCCAGAAAAGTCTTCAACTGTCATTTGCCCTTTCAAGAATACTGCAAAAACACGAGTTACTGGCTTTTAAAGCTTAAAGGCACACAAGATCTAGCATGTTTTCACAAAAGGGGGTGTTAGGTTCAAAGGCTCCTTTTGTGAAAACATGCTAGATCTTGTGTACCTTAACATCTTCAAAGTGGCGCCATTTCTCGAGCTTTTAATGGATTTCGATGTACTACACGTCAAAACAACGGTCTCTTCCAGTACTTTAAGACTAGCGTGCCAGTTTTGCCGTATTTGGAGTAGAAAACCTGAAAATGTGTTTTTTGTAAGCTAACCTGAATCTCTCAAAGTTACTTGTGTACCCTAAAATCTTCAAAGTGGCGCCATTTCTCGCGCTTTTAATGGATTTCGATGTACTACACGTCAAAACAACGGTCTCTTCCAGTACTTTAAGACTAGCGTGCCAGTTTTGCCGTATTTGGAGTAGAAAACCTGAAAATGTGTTTTTTGTAAGCTAACCTGAATCTCTCAAAGTTACTTGTGTACCCTAAAATCTTCAAAGTGGCGCCATTTCTCGCGCTTTTAATGGATTTCGACGTACTACACGTCAAAACAACGGTCTCTTAATGTAGATTGCGATTAGTGGATGGAAGGTTCCTGTATTTTGAGTAACAATACCAGAAAATGGCCTTTTTCTAACCTAAGCATAACCTCTAGGTCTCAAATAAAGAAATTATGGGATGGATCTAAGTCAAGTCAATTATGGGATAGAAAGGCCAGAAAAGTCTTCAACTGTCATTTGCCCTTTCAAGAATACTGCAAAAACACGAGTTACTGGCTTTTAAAGCTTAAAGGCACACAAGATTCTTGTGTACCTTAACATCTTCAAAGTGGCGCCATTTCTCGAGCTTTTAATGGATTTCGATGTACTACACGTCAAAACAACGGTCTCTTCCAGTACTTTAAGACTAGCGTGCCAGTTTTGCCGTATTTGGAGTAGAAAACCTGAAAATGTGTTTTTTGTAAGCTAACCTGAATCTCTCAAAGTTACTTGTGTACCCTAAAATCTTCAAAGTGGCGCCATTTCTCGCGCTTTTAATGGATTTCGATGTACTACACGTCAAAACAACGGTCTCTTCCAGTACTTTAAGACTAGCGTGCCAGTTTTGCCGTATTTGGAGTAGAAAACCTGAAAATGTGTTTTTTGTAAGCTAACCTGAATCTCTCAAAGTTACTTGTGTACCCTAAAATCTTCAAAGTGGCGCCATTTCTCGCGCTTTTAATGGATTTCGATGTACTACACGTCAAAACAACGGTCTCTTCCAGTACTTTAAGACTAGCGTGCCAGTTTTGCCGTATTTGGAGTAGAAAACCTGAAAATGTGTTTTTTGTAAGCTAACCTGAATCTCTCAAAGTTACTTGTGTACCCTAAAATCTTCAAAGTGGCGCCATTTCTCGCGCTTTTAATGGATTTCGACGTACTACACGTCAAAACAACGGTCTCTTAATGTAGATTGCGATTAGTGGATGGAAGGTTCCTGTATTTTGAGTAACAATACCAGAAAATGGCCTTTTTCTAACCTAAGCATAACCTCTAGGTCTCAAATAAAGAAATTATGGGATGGATCTAAGTCAAGTCAATTATGGGATAGAAAGGCCAGAAAAGTCTTCAACTGTCATTTGCCCTTTCAAGAATACTGCAAAAACACGAGTTACTGGCTTTTAAAGCTTAAAGGCACACAAGATCTAGCATGTTTTCACAAAAGGGGGTGTTAGGTTCAAAGGCTCCTTTTGTGAAAACATGCTAGATCTTGTGTACCTTAACATCTTCAAAGTGGCGCCATTTCTCGAGCTTTTAATGGATTTCGATGTACTACACGTCAAAACAACGGTCTCTTCCAGTACTTTAAGACTAGCGTGCCAGTTTTGCCGTATTTGGAGTAGAAAACCTGAAAATGTGTTTTTTGTAAGCTAACCTGAATCTCTCAAAGTTACTTGTGTACCCTAAAATCTTCAAAGTGGCGCCATTTCTCGCGCTTTTAATGGATTTCGATGTACTACACGTCAAAACAACGGTCTCTTCCAGTACTTTAAGACTAGCGTGCCAGTTTTGCCGTATTTGGAGTAGAAAACCTGAAAATGTGTTTTTTGTAAGCTAACCTGAATCTCTCAAAGTTACTTGTGTACCCTAAAATCTTCAAAGTGGCGCCATTTCTCGCGCTTTTAATGGATTTCGACGTACTACACGTCAAAACAACGGTCTCTTAATGTAGATTGCGATTAGTGGATGGAAGGTTCCTGTATTTTGAGTAACAATACCAGAAAATGGCCTTTTTCTAACCTAAGCATAACCTCTAGGTCTCAAATAAAGAAATTATGGGATGGATCTAAGTCAAGTCAATTATGGGATAGAAAGGCCAGAAAAGTCTTCAACTGTCATTTGCCCTTTCAAGAATACTGCAAAAACACGAGTTACTGGCTTTTAAAGCTTAAAGGCACACAAGATTCTTGTGTACCTTAACATCTTCAAAGTGGCGCCATTTCTCGAGCTTTTAATGGATTTCGATGTACTACACGTCAAAACAACGGTCTCTTCCAGTACTTTAAGACTAGCGTGCCAGTTTTGCCGTATTTGGAGTAGAAAACCTGAAAATGTGTTTTTTGTAAGCTAACCTGAATCTCTCAAAGTTACTTGTGTACCCTAAAATCTTCAAAGTGGCGCCATTTCTCGCGCTTTTAATGGATTTCGATGTACTACACGTCAAAACAACGGTCTCTTCCAGTACTTTAAGACTAGCGTGCCAGTTTTGCCGTATTTGGAGTAGAAAACCTGAAAATGTGTTTTTTGTAAGCTAACCTGAATCTCTCAAAGTTACTTGTGTACCCTAAAATCTTCAAAGTGGCGCCATTTCTCGCGCTTTTAATGGATTTCGATGTACTACACGTCAAAACAACGGTCTCTTCCAGTACTTTAAGACTAGCGTGCCAGTTTTGCCGTATTTGGAGTAGAAAACCTGAAAATGTGTTTTTTGTAAGCTAACCTGAATCTCTCAAAGTTACTTGTGTACCCTAAAATCTTCAAAGTGGCGCCATTTCTCGCGCTTTTAATGGATTTCGACGTACTACACGTCAAAACAACGGTCTCTTAATGTAGATTGCGATTAGTGGATGGAAGGTTCCTGTATTTTGAGTAACAATACCAGAAAATGGCCTTTTTCTAACCTAAGCATAACCTCTAGGTCTCAAATAAAGAAATTATGGGATGGATCTAAGTCAAGTCAATTATGGGATAGAAAGGCCAGAAAAGTCTTCAACTGTCATTTGCCCTTTCAAGAATACTGCAAAAACACGAGTTACTGGCTTTTAAAGCTTAAAGGCACACAAGATCTAGCATGTTTTCACAAAAGGGGGTGTTAGGTTCAAAGGCTCCTTTTGTGAAAACATGCTAGATCTTGTGTACCTTAACATCTTCAAAGTGGCGCCATTTCTCGAGCTTTTAATGGATTTCGATGTACTACACGTCAAAACAACGGTCTCTTCCAGTACTTTAAGACTAGCGTGCCAGTTTTGCCGTATTTGGAGTAGAAAACCTGAAAATGTGTTTTTTGTAAGCTAACCTGAATCTCTCAAAGTTACTTGTGTACCCTAAAATCTTCAAAGTGGCGCCATTTCTCGCGCTTTTAATGGATTTCGATGTACTACACGTCAAAACAACGGTCTCTTCCAGTATTTTAAGACTAGCGTGCCAGTTTTGCCGTATTTGGAGTAGAAAACCTGAAAATGTGTTTTTTGTAAGCTAACCTGAATCTCTCAAAGTTACTTGTGTACCCTAAAATCTTCAAAGTGGCGCCATTTCTCGCGCTTTTAATGGATTTCGACGTACTACACGTCAAAACAACGGTCTCTTAATGTAGATTGCGATTAGTGGATGGAAGGTTCCTGTATTTTGAGTAACAATACCAGAAAATGGCCTTTTTCTAACCTAAGCATAACCTCTAGGTCTCAAATAAAGAAATTATGGGATGGATCTAAGTCAAGTCAATTATGGGATAGAAAGGCCAGAAAAGTCTTCAACTGTCATTTGCCCTTTCAAGAATACTGCAAAAACACGAGTTACTGGCTTTTAAAGCTTAAAGGCACACAAGATCTAGCATGTTTTCACAAAAGGGGGTGTTAGGTTCAAAGGCTCCTTTTGTGAAAACATGCTAGATCTTGTGTACCTTAACATCTTCAAAGTGGCGCCATTTCTCGAGCTTTTAATGGATTTCGATGTACTACACGTCAAAACAACGGTCTCTTCCAGTACTTTAAGACTAGCGTGCCAGTTTTGCCGTATTTGGAGTAGAAAACCTGAAAATGTGTTTTTTGTAAGCTAACCTGAATCTCTCAAAGTTACTTGTGTACCCTAAAATCTTCAAAGTGGCGCCATTTCTCGCGCTTTTAATGGATTTCGATGTACTACACGTCAAAACAACGGTCTCTTCCAGTATTTTAAGACTAGCGTGCCAGTTTTGCCGTATTTGGAGTAGAAAACCTGAAAATGTGTTTTTTGTAAGCTAACCTGAATCTCTCAAAGTTACTTGTGTACCCTAAAATCTTCAAAGTGGCGCCATTTCTCGCGCTTTTAATGGATTTCGACGTACTACACGTCAAAACAACGGTCTCTTAATGTAGATTGCGATTAGTGGATGGAAGGTTCCTGTATTTTGAGTAACAATACCAGAAAATGGCCTTTTTCTAACCTAAGCATAACCTCTAGGTCTCAAATAAAGAAATTATGGGATGGATCTAAGTCAAGTCAATTATGGGATAGAAAGGCCAGAAAAGTCTTCAACTGTCATTTGCCCTTTCAAGAATACTGCAAAAACACGAGTTACTGGCTTTTAAAGCTTAAAGGCACACAAGATCTAGCATGTTTTCACAAAAGGGGGTGTTAGGTTCAAAGGCTCCTTTTGTGAAAACATGCTAGATCTTGTGTACCTTAACATCTTCAAAGTGGCGCCATTTCTCGAGCTTTTAATGGATTTCGATGTACTACACGTCAAAACAACGGTCTCTTCCAGTACTTTAAGACTAGCGTGCCAGTTTTGCCGTATTTGGAGTAGAAAACCTGAAAATGTGTTTTTTGTAAGCTAACCTGAATCTCTCAAAGTTACTTGTGTACCCTAAAATCTTCAAAGTGGCGCCATTTCTCGCGCTTTTAATGGATTTCGATGTACTACACGTCAAAACAACGGTCTCTTCCAGTACTTTAAGACTAGCGTGCCAGTTTTGCCGTATTTGGAGTAGAAAACCTGAAAATGTGTTTTTTGTAAGCTAACCTGAATCTCTCAAAGTTACTTGTGTACCCTAAAATCTTCAAAGTGGCGCCATTTCTCGCGCTTTTAATGGATTTCGACGTACTACACGTCAAAACAACGGTCTCTTAATGTAGATTGCGATTAGTGGATGGAAGGTTCCTGTATTTTGAGTAACAATACCAGAAAATGGCCTTTTTCTAACCTAAGCATAACCTCTAGGTCTCAAATAAAGAAATTATGGGATGGATCTAAGTCAAGTCAATTATGGGATAGAAAGGCCAGAAAAGTCTTCAACTGTCATTTGCCCTTTCAAGAATACTGCAAAAACACGAGTTACTGGCTTTTAAAGCTTAAAGGCACACAAGATTCTTGTGTACCTTAACATCTTCAAAGTGGCGCCATTTCTCGAGCTTTTAATGGATTTCGATGTACTACACGTCAAAACAACGGTCTCTTCCAGTACTTTAAGACTAGCGTGCCAGTTTTGCCGTATTTGGAGTAGAAAACCTGAAAATGTGTTTTTTGTAAGCTAACCTGAATCTCTCAAAGTTACTTGTGTACCCTAAAATCTTCAAAGTGGCGCCATTTCTCGCGCTTTTAATGGATTTCGACGTACTACACGTCAAAACAACGGTCTCTTAATGTAGATTGCGATTAGTGGATGGAAGGTTCCTGTATTTTGAGTAACAATACCAGAAAATGGCCTTTTTCTAACCTAAGCATAACCTCTAGGTCTCAAATAAAGAAATTATGGGATGGATCTAAGTCAAGTCAATTATGGGATAGAAAGGCCAGAAAAGTCTTCAACTGTCATTTGCCCTTTCAAGAATACTGCAAAAACACGAGTTACTGGCTTTTAAAGCTTAAAGGCACACAAGATCTAGCATGTTTTCACAAAAGGGGGGTGTTAGGTTCAAAGGCTCCTTTTGTGAAAACATGCTAGATCTTGTGTACCTTAACATCTTCAAAGTGGCGCCATTTCTCGAGCTTTTAATGGATTTCGATGTACTACACGTCAAAACAACGGTCTCTTCCAGTACTTTAAGACTAGCGTGCCAGTTTTGCCGTATTTGGAGTAGAAAACCTGAAAATGTGTTTTTTGTAAGCTAACCTGAATCTCTCAAAGTTACTTGTGTACCCTAAAATCTTCAAAGTGGCGCCATTTCTCGCGCTTTTAATGGATTTCGATGTACTACACGTCAAAACAACGGTCTCTTCCAGTACTTTAAGACTAGCGTGCCAGTTTTGCCGTATTTGGAGTAGAAAACCTGAAAATGTGTTTTTTGTAAGCTAACCTGAATCTCTCAAAGTTACTTGTGTACCCTAAAATCTTCAAAGTGGCGCCATTTCTCGCGCTTTTAATGGATTTCGACGTACTACACGTCAAAACAACGGTCTCTTAATGTAGATTGCGATTAGTGGATGGAAGGTTCCTGTATTTTGAGTAACAATACCAGAAAATGGCCTTTTTCTAACCTAAGCATAACCTCTAGGTCTCAAATAAAGAAATTATGGGATGGATCTAAGTCAAGTCAATTATGGGATAGAAAGGCCAGAAAAGTCTTCAACTGTCATTTGCCCTTTCAAGAATACTGCAAAAACACGAGTTACTGGCTTTTAAAGCTTAAAGGCACACAAGATTCTTGTGTACCTTAACATCTTCAAAGTGGCGCCATTTCTCGAGCTTTTAATGGATTTCGATGTACTACACGTCAAAACAACGGTCTCTTCCAGTACTTTAAGACTAGCGTGCCAGTTTTGCCGTATTTGGAGTAGAAAACCTGAAAATGTGTTTTTTGTAAGCTAACCTGAATCTCTCAAAGTTACTTGTGTACCCTAAAATCTTCAAAGTGGCGCCATTTCTCGCGCTTTTAATGGATTTCGACGTACTACACGTCAAAACAACGGTCTCTTAATGTAGATTGCGATTAGTGGATGGAAGGTTCCTGTATTTTGAGTAACAATACCAGAAAATGGCCTTTTTCTAACCTAAGCATAACCTCTAGGTCTCAAATAAAGAAATTATGGGATGGATCTAAGTCAAGTCAATTATGGGATAGAAAGGCCAGAAAAGTCTTCAACTGTCATTTGCCCTTTCAAGAATACTGCAAAAACACGAGTTACTGGCTTTTAAAGCTTAAAGGCACACAAGATCTAGCATGTTTTCACAAAAGGGGGTGTTAGGTTCAAAGGCTCCTTTTGTGAAAACATGCTAGATCTTGTGTACCTTAACATCTTCAAAGTGGCGCCATTTCTCGAGCTTTTAATGGATTTCGATGTACTACACGTCAAAACAACGGTCTCTTCCAGTACTTTAAGACTAGCGTGCCAGTTTTGCCGTATTTGGAGTAGAAAACCTGAAAATGTGTTTTTTGTAAGCTAACCTGAATCTCTCAAAGTTACTTGTGTACCCTAAAATCTTCAAAGTGGCGCCATTTCTCGCGCTTTTAATGGATTTCGATGTACTACACGTCAAAACAACGGTCTCTTCCAGTACTTTAAGACTAGCGTGCCAGTTTTGCCGTATTTGGAGTAGAAAACCTGAAAATGTGTTTTTTGTAAGCTAACCTGAATCTCTCAAAGTTACTTGTGTACCCTAAAATCTTCAAAGTGGCGCCATTTCTCGCGCTTTTAATGGATTTCGACGTACTACACGTCAAAACAACGGTCTCTTAATGTAGATTGCGATTAGTGGATGGAAGGTTCCTGTATTTTGAGTAACAATACCAGAAAATGGCCTTTTTCTAACCTAAGCATAACCTCTAGGTCTCAAATAAAGAAATTATGGGATGGATCTAAGTCAAGTCAATTATGGGATAGAAAGGCCAGAAAAGTCTTCAACTGTCATTTGCCCTTTCAAGAATACTGCAAAAACACGAGTTACTGGCTTTTAAAGCTTAAAGGCACACAAGATCTAGCATGTTTTCACAAAAGGGGGTGTTAGGTTCAAAGGCTCCTTTTGTGAAAACATGCTAGATCTTGTGTACCTTAACATCTTCAAAGTGGCGCCATTTCTCGAGCTTTTAATGGATTTCGATGTACTACACGTCAAAACAACGGTCTCTTCCAGTACTTTAAGACTAGCGTGCCAGTTTTGCCGTATTTGGAGTAGAAAACCTGAAAATGTGTTTTTTGTAAGCTAACCTGAATCTCTCAAAGTTACTTGTGTACCCTAAAATCTTCAAAGTGGCGCCATTTCTCGCGCTTTTAATGGATTTCGATGTACTACACGTCAAAACAACGGTCTCTTCCAGTATTTTAAGACTAGCGTGCCAGTTTTGCCGTATTTGGAGTAGAAAACCTGAAAATGTGTTTTTTGTAAGCTAACCTGAATCTCTCAAAGTTACTTGTGTACCCTAAAATCTTCAAAGTGGCGCCATTTCTCGCGCTTTTAATGGATTTCGACGTACTACACGTCAAAACAACGGTCTCTTAATGTAGATTGCGATTAGTGGATGGAAGGTTCCTGTATTTTGAGTAACAATACCAGAAAATGGCCTTTTTCTAACCTAAGCATAACCTCTAGGTCTCAAATAAAGAAATTATGGGATGGATCTAAGTCAAGTCAATTATGGGATAGAAAGGCCAGAAAAGTCTTCAACTGTCATTTGCCCTTTCAAGAATACTGCAAAAACACGAGTTACTGGCTTTTAAAGCTTAAAGGCACACAAGATCTAGCATGTTTTCACAAAAGGGGGTGTTAGGTTCAAAGGCTCCTTTTGTGAAAACATGCTAGATCTTGTGTACCTTAACATCTTCAAAGTGGCGCCATTTCTCGAGCTTTTAATGGATTTCGATGTACTACACGTCAAAACAACGGTCTCTTCCAGTACTTTAAGACTAGCGTGCCAGTTTTGCCGTATTTGGAGTAGAAAACCTGAAAATGTGTTTTTTGTAAGCTAACCTGAATCTCTCAAAGTTACTTGTGTACCCTAAAATCTTCAAAGTGGCGCCATTTCTCGCGCTTTTAATGGATTTCGATGTACTACACGTCAAAACAACGGTCTCTTCCAGTACTTTAAGACTAGCGTGCCAGTTTTGCCGTATTTGGAGTAGAAAACCTGAAAATGTGTTTTTTGTAAGCTAACCTGAATCTCTCAAAGTTACTTGTGTACCCTAAAATCTTCAAAGTGGCGCCATTTCTCGCGCTTTTAATGGATTTCGACGTACTACACGTCAAAACAACGGTCTCTTAATGTAGATTGCGATTAGTGGATGGAAGGTTCCTGTATTTTGAGTAACAATACCAGAAAATGGCCTTTTTCTAACCTAAGCATAACCTCTAGGTCTCAAATAAAGAAATTATGGGATGGATCTAAGTCAAGTCAATTATGGGATAGAAAGGCCAGAAAAGTCTTCAACTGTCATTTGCCCTTTCAAGAATACTGCAAAAACACGAGTTACTGGCTTTTAAAGCTTAAAGGCACACAAGATTCTTGTGTACCTTAACATCTTCAAAGTGGCGCCATTTCTCGAGCTTTTAATGGATTTCGATGTACTACACGTCAAAACAACGGTCTCTTCCAGTACTTTAAGACTAGCGTGCCAGTTTTGCCGTATTTGGAGTAGAAAACCTGAAAATGTGTTTTTTGTAAGCTAACCTGAATCTCTCAAAGTTACTTGTGTACCCTAAAATCTTCAAAGTGGCGCCATTTCTCGCGCTTTTAATGGATTTCGATGTACTACACGTCAAAACAACGGTCTCTTCCAGTACTTTAAGACTAGCGTGCCAGTTTTGCCGTATTTGGAGTAGAAAACCTGAAAATGTGTTTTTTGTAAGCTAACCTGAATCTCTCAAAGTTACTTGTGTACCCTAAAATCTTCAAAGTGGCGCCATTTCTCGCGCTTTTAATGGATTTCGATGTACTACACGTCAAAACAACGGTCTCTTCCAGTACTTTAAGACTAGCGTGCCAGTTTTGCCGTATTTGGAGTAGAAAACCTGAAAATGTGTTTTTTGTAAGCTAACCTGAATCTCTCAAAGTTACTTGTGTACCCTAAAATCTTCAAAGTGGCGCCATTTCTCGCGCTTTTAATGGATTTCGACGTACTACACGTCAAAACAACGGTCTCTTAATGTAGATTGCGATTAGTGGATGGAAGGTTCCTGTATTTTGAGTAACAATACCAGAAAATGGCCTTTTTCTAACCTAAGCATAACCTCTAGGTCTCAAATAAAGAAATTATGGGATGGATCTAAGTCAAGTCAATTATGGGATAGAAAGGCCAGAAAAGTCTTCAACTGTCATTTGCCCTTTCAAGAATACTGCAAAAACACGAGTTACTGGCTTTTAAAGCTTAAAGGCACACAAGATCTAGCATGTTTTCACAAAAGGGGGTGTTAGGTTCAAAGGCTCCTTTTGTGAAAACATGCTAGATCTTGTGTACCTTAACATCTTCAAAGTGGCGCCATTTCTCGAGCTTTTAATGGATTTCGATGTACTACACGTCAAAACAACGGTCTCTTCCAGTACTTTAAGACTAGCGTGCCAGTTTTGCCGTATTTGGAGTAGAAAACCTGAAAATGTGTTTTTTGTAAGCTAACCTGAATCTCTCAAAGTTACTTGTGTACCCTAAAATCTTCAAAGTGGCGCCATTTCTCGCGCTTTTAATGGATTTCGATGTACTACACGTCAAAACAACGGTCTCTTCCAGTATTTTAAGACTAGCGTGCCAGTTTTGCCGTATTTGGAGTAGAAAACCTGAAAATGTGTTTTTTGTAAGCTAACCTGAATCTCTCAAAGTTACTTGTGTACCCTAAAATCTTCAAAGTGGCGCCATTTCTCGCGCTTTTAATGGATTTCGACGTACTACACGTCAAAACAACGGTCTCTTAATGTAGATTGCGATTAGTGGATGGAAGGTTCCTGTATTTTGAGTAACAATACCAGAAAATGGCCTTTTTCTAACCTAAGCATAACCTCTAGGTCTCAAATAAAGAAATTATGGGATGGATCTAAGTCAAGTCAATTATGGGATAGAAAGGCCAGAAAAGTCTTCAACTGTCATTTGCCCTTTCAAGAATACTGCAAAAACACGAGTTACTGGCTTTTAAAGCTTAAAGGCACACAAGATCTAGCATGTTTTCACAAAAGGGGGTGTTAGGTTCAAAGGCTCCTTTTGTGAAAACATGCTAGATCTTGTGTACCTTAACATCTTCAAAGTGGCGCCATTTCTCGAGCTTTTAATGGATTTCGATGTACTACACGTCAAAACAACGGTCTCTTCCAGTACTTTAAGACTAGCGTGCCAGTTTTGCCGTATTTGGAGTAGAAAACCTGAAAATGTGTTTTTTGTAAGCTAACCTGAATCTCTCAAAGTTACTTGTGTACCCTAAAATCTTCAAAGTGGCGCCATTTCTCGCGCTTTTAATGGATTTCGATGTACTACACGTCAAAACAACGGTCTCTTCCAGTATTTTAAGACTAGCGTGCCAGTTTTGCCGTATTTGGAGTAGAAAACCTGAAAATGTGTTTTTTGTAAGCTAACCTGAATCTCTCAAAGTTACTTGTGTACCCTAAAATCTTCAAAGTGGCGCCATTTCTCGCGCTTTTAATGGATTTCGACGTACTACACGTCAAAACAACGGTCTCTTAATGTAGATTGCGATTAGTGGATGGAAGGTTCCTGTATTTTGAGTAACAATACCAGAAAATGGCCTTTTTCTAACCTAAGCATAACCTCTAGGTCTCAAATAAAGAAATTATGGGATGGATCTAAGTCAAGTCAATTATGGGATAGAAAGGCCAGAAAAGTCTTCAACTGTCATTTGCCCTTTCAAGAATACTGCAAAAACACGAGTTACTGGCTTTTAAAGCTTAAAGGCACACAAGATCTAGCATGTTTTCACAAAAGGGGGTGTTAGGTTCAAAGGCTCCTTTTGTGAAAACATGCTAGATCTTGTGTACCTTAACATCTTCAAAGTGGCGCCATTTCTCGAGCTTTTAATGGATTTCGATGTACTACACGTCAAAACAACGGTCTCTTCCAGTACTTTAAGACTAGCGTGCCAGTTTTGCCGTATTTGGAGTAGAAAACCTGAAAATGTGTTTTTTGTAAGCTAACCTGAATCTCTCAAAGTTACTTGTGTACCCTAAAATCTTCAAAGTGGCGCCATTTCTCGCGCTTTTAATGGATTTCGATGTACTACACGTCAAAACAACGGTCTCTTCCAGTACTTTAAGACTAGCGTGCCAGTTTTGCCGTATTTGGAGTAGAAAACCTGAAAATGTGTTTTTTGTAAGCTAACCTGAATCTCTCAAAGTTACTTGTGTACCCTAAAATCTTCAAAGTGGCGCCATTTCTCGCGCTTTTAATGGATTTCGACGTACTACACGTCAAAACAACGGTCTCTTAATGTAGATTGCGATTAGTGGATGGAAGGTTCCTGTATTTTGAGTAACAATACCAGAAAATGGCCTTTTTCTAACCTAAGCATAACCTCTAGGTCTCAAATAAAGAAATTATGGGATGGATCTAAGTCAAGTCAATTATGGGATAGAAAGGCCAGAAAAGTCTTCAACTGTCATTTGCCCTTTCAAGAATACTGCAAAAACACGAGTTACTGGCTTTTAAAGCTTAAAGGCACACAAGATCTAGCATGTTTTCACAAAAGGGGGTGTTAGGTTCAAAGGCTCCTTTTGTGAAAACATGCTAGATCTTGTGTACCTTAACATCTTCAAAGTGGCGCCATTTCTCGAGCTTTTAATGGATTTCGATGTACTACACGTCAAAACAACGGTCTCTTCCAGTACTTTAAGACTAGCGTGCCAGTTTTGCCGTATTTGGAGTAGAAAACCTGAAAATGTGTTTTTTGTAAGCTAACCTGAATCTCTCAAAGTTACTTGTGTACCCTAAAATCTTCAAAGTGGCGCCATTTCTCGCGCTTTTAATGGATTTCGATGTACTACACGTCAAAACAACGGTCTCTTCCAGTACTTTAAGACTAGCGTGCCAGTTTTGCCGTATTTGGAGTAGAAAACCTGAAAATGTGTTTTTTGTAAGCTAACCTGAATCTCTCAAAGTTACTTGTGTACCCTAAAATCTTCAAAGTGGCGCCATTTCTCGCGCTTTTAATGGATTTCGACGTACTACACGTCAAAACAACGGTCTCTTAATGTAGATTGCGATTAGTGGATGGAAGGTTCCTGTATTTTGAGTAACAATACCAGAAAATGGCCTTTTTCTAACCTAAGCATAACCTCTAGGTCTCAAATAAAGAAATTATGGGATGGATCTAAGTCAAGTCAATTATGGGATAGAAAGGCCAGAAAAGTCTTCAACTGTCATTTGCCCTTTCAAGAATACTGCAAAAACACGAGTTACTGGCTTTTAAAGCTTAAAGGCACACAAGATCTAGCATGTTTTCACAAAAGGGGGTGTTAGGTTCAAAGGCTCCTTTTGTGAAAACATGCTAGATCTTGTGTACCTTAACATCTTCAAAGTGGCGCCATTTCTCGAGCTTTTAATGGATTTCGATGTACTACACGTCAAAACAACGGTCTCTTCCAGTACTTTAAGACTAGCGTGCCAGTTTTGCCGTATTTGGAGTAGAAAACCTGAAAATGTGTTTTTTGTAAGCTAACCTGAATCTCTCAAAGTTACTTGTGTACCCTAAAATCTTCAAAGTGGCGCCATTTCTCGCGCTTTTAATGGATTTCGATGTACTACACGTCAAAACAACGGTCTCTTCCAGTATTTTAAGACTAGCGTGCCAGTTTTGCCGTATTTGGAGTAGAAAACCTGAAAATGTGTTTTTTGTAAGCTAACCTGAATCTCTCAAAGTTACTTGTGTACCCTAAAATCTTCAAAGTGGCGCCATTTCTCGCGCTTTTAATGGATTTCGACGTACTACACGTCAAAACAACGGTCTCTTAATGTAGATTGCGATTAGTGGATGGAAGGTTCCTGTATTTTGAGTAACAATACCAGAAAATGGCCTTTTTCTAACCTAAGCATAACCTCTAGGTCTCAAATAAAGAAATTATGGGATGGATCTAAGTCAAGTCAATTATGGGATAGAAAGGCCAGAAAAGTCTTCAACTGTCATTTGCCCTTTCAAGAATACTGCAAAAACACGAGTTACTGGCTTTTAAAGCTTAAAGGCACACAAGATCTAGCATGTTTTCACAAAAGGGGGTGTTAGGTTCAAAGGCTCCTTTTGTGAAAACATGCTAGATCTTGTGTACCTTAACATCTTCAAAGTGGCGCCATTTCTCGAGCTTTTAATGGATTTCGATGTACTACACGTCAAAACAACGGTCTCTTCCAGTACTTTAAGACTAGCGTGCCAGTTTTGCCGTATTTGGAGTAGAAAACCTGAAAATGTGTTTTTTGTAAGCTAACCTGAATCTCTCAAAGTTACTTGTGTACCCTAAAATCTTCAAAGTGGCGCCATTTCTCGCGCTTTTAATGGATTTCGATGTACTACACGTCAAAACAACGGTCTCTTCCAGTACTTTAAGACTAGCGTGCCAGTTTTGCCGTATTTGGAGTAGAAAACCTGAAAATGTGTTTTTTGTAAGCTAACCTGAATCTCTCAAAGTTACTTGTGTACCCTAAAATCTTCAAAGTGGCGCCATTTCTCGCGCTTTTAATGGATTTCGACGTACTACACGTCAAAACAACGGTCTCTTAATGTAGATTGCGATTAGTGGATGGAAGGTTCCTGTATTTTGAGTAACAATACCAGAAAATGGCCTTTTTCTAACCTAAGCATAACCTCTAGGTCTCAAATAAAGAAATTATGGGATGGATCTAAGTCAAGTCAATTATGGGATAGAAAGGCCAGAAAAGTCTTCAACTGTCATTTGCCCTTTCAAGAATACTGCAAAAACACGAGTTACTGGCTTTTAAAGCTTAAAGGCACACAAGATTCTTGTGTACCTTAACATCTTCAAAGTGGCGCCATTTCTCGAGCTTTTAATGGATTTCGATGTACTACACGTCAAAACAACGGTCTCTTCCAGTACTTTAAGACTAGCGTGCCAGTTTTGCCGTATTTGGAGTAGAAAACCTGAAAATGTGTTTTTTGTAAGCTAACCTGAATCTCTCAAAGTTACTTGTGTACCCTAAAATCTTCAAAGTGGCGCCATTTCTCGCGCTTTTAATGGATTTCGACGTACTACACGTCAAAACAACGGTCTCTTAATGTAGATTGCGATTAGTGGATGGAAGGTTCCTGTATTTTGAGTAACAATACCAGAAAATGGCCTTTTTCTAACCTAAGCATAACCTCTAGGTCTCAAATAAAGAAATTATGGGATGGATCTAAGTCAAGTCAATTATGGGATAGAAAGGCCAGAAAAGTCTTCAACTGTCATTTGCCCTTTCAAGAATACTGCAAAAACACGAGTTACTGGCTTTTAAAGCTTAAAGGCACACAAGATCTAGCATGTTTTCACAAAAGGGGGTGTTAGGTTCAAAGGCTCCTTTTGTGAAAACATGCTAGATCTTGTGTACCTTAACATCTTCAAAGTGGCGCCATTTCTCGAGCTTTTAATGGATTTCGATGTACTACACGTCAAAACAACGGTCTCTTCCAGTACTTTAAGACTAGCGTGCCAGTTTTGCCGTATTTGGAGTAGAAAACCTGAAAATGTGTTTTTTGTAAGCTAACCTGAATCTCTCAAAGTTACTTGTGTACCCTAAAATCTTCAAAGTGGCGCCATTTCTCGCGCTTTTAATGGATTTCGACGTACTACACGTCAAAACAACGGTCTCTTAATGTAGATTGCGATTAGTGGATGGAAGGTTCCTGTATTTTGAGTAACAATACCAGAAAATGGCCTTTTTCTAACCTAAGCATAACCTCTAGGTCTCAAATAAAGAAATTATGGGATGGATCTAAGTCAAGTCAATTATGGGATAGAAAGGCCAGAAAAGTCTTCAACTGTCATTTGCCCTTTCAAGAATACTGCAAAAACACGAGTTACTGGCTTTTAAAGCTTAAAGGCACACAAGATCTAGCATGTTTTCACAAAAGGGGGTGTTAGGTTCAAAGGCTCCTTTTGTGAAAACATGCTAGATCTTGTGTACCTTAACATCTTCAAAGTGGCGCCATTTCTCGAGCTTTTAATGGATTTCGATGTACTACACGTCAAAACAACGGTCTCTTCCAGTACTTTAAGACTAGCGTGCCAGTTTTGCCGTATTTGGAGTAGAAAACCTGAAAATGTGTTTTTTGTAAGCTAACCTGAATCTCTCAAAGTTACTTGTGTACCCTAAAATCTTCAAAGTGGCGCCATTTCTCGCGCTTTTAATGGATTTCGATGTACTACACGTCAAAACAACGGTCTCTTCCAGTATTTTAAGACTAGCGTGCCAGTTTTGCCGTATTTGGAGTAGAAAACCTGAAAATGTGTTTTTTGTAAGCTAACCTGAATCTCTCAAAGTTACTTGTGTACCCTAAAATCTTCAAAGTGGCGCCATTTCTCGCGCTTTTAATGGATTTCGACGTACTACACGTCAAAACAACGGTCTCTTAATGTAGATTGCGATTAGTGGATGGAAGGTTCCTGTATTTTGAGTAACAATACCAGAAAATGGCCTTTTTCTAACCTAAGCATAACCTCTAGGTCTCAAATAAAGAAATTATGGGATGGATCTAAGTCAAGTCAATTATGGGATAGAAAGGCCAGAAAAGTCTTCAACTGTCATTTGCCCTTTCAAGAATACTGCAAAAACACGAGTTACTGGCTTTTAAAGCTTAAAGGCACACAAGATCTAGCATGTTTTCACAAAAGGGGGTGTTAGGTTCAAAGGCTCCTTTTGTGAAAACATGCTAGATCTTGTGTACCTTAACATCTTCAAAGTGGCGCCATTTCTCGAGCTTTTAATGGATTTCGATGTACTACACGTCAAAACAACGGT
Organism: Actinernus sp. WN-2022; assembly: GCA_030867875.1. Classification (NCBI taxonomy): domain Eukaryota; kingdom Metazoa; phylum Cnidaria; class Anthozoa; order Actiniaria; family Actinernidae; genus Actinernus; species Actinernus sp. WN-2022. The sequence continues at coordinate 11,350,332 of JAOWCC010001589.1, forward strand.
CTCTTCCAGTACTTTAAGACTAGCGTGCCAGTTTTGCCGTATTTGGAGTAGAAAACCTGAAAATGTGTTTTTTGTAAGCTAACCTGAATCTCTCAAAGTTACTTGTGTACCCTAAAATCTTCAAAGTGGCGCCATTTCTCGCGCTTTTAATGGATTTCGATGTACTACACGTCAAAACAACGGTCTCTTCCAGTACTTTAAGACTAGCGTGCCAGTTTTGCCGTATTTGGAGTAGAAAACCTGAAAATGTGTTTTTTGTAAGCTAACCTGAATCTCTCAAAGTTACTTGTGTACCCTAAAATCTTCAAAGTGGCGCCATTTCTCGCGCTTTTAATGGATTTCGACGTACTACACGTCAAAACAACGGTCTCTTAATGTAGATTGCGATTAGTGGATGGAAGGTTCCTGTATTTTGAGTAACAATACCAGAAAATGGCCTTTTTCTAACCTAAGCATAACCTCTAGGTCTCAAATAAAGAAATTATGGGATGGATCTAAGTCAAGTCAATTATGGGATAGAAAGGCCAGAAAAGTCTTCAACTGTCATTTGCCCTTTCAAGAATACTGCAAAAACACGAGTTACTGGCTTTTAAAGCTTAAAGGCACACAAGATTCTTGTGTACCTTAACATCTTCAAAGTGGCGCCATTTCTCGAGCTTTTAATGGATTTCGATGTACTACACGTCAAAACAACGGTCTCTTCCAGTACTTTAAGACTAGCGTGCCAGTTTTGCCGTATTTGGAGTAGAAAACCTGAAAATGTGTTTTTTGTAAGCTAACCTGAATCTCTCAAAGTTACTTGTGTACCCTAAAATCTTCAAAGTGGCGCCATTTCTCGCGCTTTTAATGGATTTCGACGTACTACACGTCAAAACAACGGTCTCTTAATGTAGATTGCGATTAGTGGATGGAAGGTTCCTGTATTTTGAGTAACAATACCAGAAAATGGCCTTTTTCTAACCTAAGCATAACCTCTAGGTCTCAAATAAAGAAATTATGGGATGGATCTAAGTCAAGTCAATTATGGGATAGAAAGGCCAGAAAAGTCTTCAACTGTCATTTGCCCTTTCAAGAATACTGCAAAAACACGAGTTACTGGCTTTTAAAGCTTAAAGGCACACAAGATCTAGCATGTTTTCACAAAAGGGGGTGTTAGGTTCAAAGGCTCCTTTTGTGAAAACATGCTAGATCTTGTGTACCTTAACATCTTCAAAGTGGCGCCATTTCTCGAGCTTTTAATGGATTTCGATGTACTACACGTCAAAACAACGGTCTCTTCCAGTACTTTAAGACTAGCGTGCCAGTTTTGCCGTATTTGGAGTAGAAAACCTGAAAATGTGTTTTTTGTAAGCTAACCTGAATCTCTCAAAGTTACTTGTGTACCCTAAAATCTTCAAAGTGGCGCCATTTCTCGCGCTTTTAATGGATTTCGATGTACTACACGTCAAAACAACGGTCTCTTCCAGTACTTTAAGACTAGCGTGCCAGTTTTGCCGTATTTGGAGTAGAAAACCTGAAAATGTGTTTTTTGTAAGCTAACCTGAATCTCTCAAAGTTACTTGTGTACCCTAAAATCTTCAAAGTGGCGCCATTTCTCGCGCTTTTAATGGATTTCGACGTACTACACGTCAAAACAACGGTCTCTTAATGTAGATTGCGATTAGTGGATGGAAGGTTCCTGTATTTTGAGTAACAATACCAGAAAATGGCCTTTTTCTAACCTAAGCATAACCTCTAGGTCTCAAATAAAGAAATTATGGGATGGATCTAAGTCAAGTCAATTATGGGATAGAAAGGCCAGAAAAGTCTTCAACTGTCATTTGCCCTTTCAAGAATACTGCAAAAACACGAGTTACTGGCTTTTAAAGCTTAAAGGCACACAAGATTCTTGTGTACCTTAACATCTTCAAAGTGGCGCCATTTCTCGAGCTTTTAATGGATTTCGATGTACTACACGTCAAAACAACGGTCTCTTCCAGTACTTTAAGACTAGCGTGCCAGTTTTGCCGTATTTGGAGTAGAAAACCTGAAAATGTGTTTTTTGTAAGCTAACCTGAATCTCTCAAAGTTACTTGTGTACCCTAAAATCTTCAAAGTGGCGCCATTTCTCGCGCTTTTAATGGATTTCGACGTACTACACGTCAAAACAACGGTCTCTTAATGTAGATTGCGATTAGTGGATGGAAGGTTCCTGTATTTTGAGTAACAATACCAGAAAATGGCCTTTTTCTAACCTAAGCATAACCTCTAGGTCTCAAATAAAGAAATTATGGGATGGATCTAAGTCAAGTCAATTATGGGATAGAAAGGCCAGAAAAGTCTTCAACTGTCATTTGCCCTTTCAAGAATACTGCAAAAACACGAGTTACTGGCTTTTAAAGCTTAAAGGCACACAAGATCTAGCATGTTTTCACAAAAGGGGGTGTTAGGTTCAAAGGCTCCTTTTGTGAAAACATGCTAGATCTTGTGTACCTTAACATCTTCAAAGTGGCGCCATTTCTCGAGCTTTTAATGGATTTCGATGTACTACACGTCAAAACAACGGTCTCTTCCAGTACTTTAAGACTAGCGTGCCAGTTTTGCCGTATTTGGAGTAGAAAACCTGAAAATGTGTTTTTTGTAAGCTAACCTGAATCTCTCAAAGTTACTTGTGTACCCTAAAATCTTCAAAGTGGCGCCATTTCTCGCGCTTTTAATGGATTTCGATGTACTACACGTCAAAACAACGGTCTCTTCCAGTACTTTAAGACTAGCGTGCCAGTTTTGCCGTATTTGGAGTAGAAAACCTGAAAATGTGTTTTTTGTAAGCTAACCTGAATCTCTCAAAGTTACTTGTGTACCCTAAAATCTTCAAAGTGGCGCCATTTCTCGCGCTTTTAATGGATTTCGACGTACTACACGTCAAAACAACGGTCTCTTAATGTAGATTGCGATTAGTGGATGGAAGGTTCCTGTATTTTGAGTAACAATACCAGAAAATGGCCTTTTTCTAACCTAAGCATAACCTCTAGGTCTCAAATAAAGAAATTATGGGATGGATCTAAGTCAAGTCAATTATGGGATAGAAAGGCCAGAAAAGTCTTCAACTGTCATTTGCCCTTTCAAGAATACTGCAAAAACACGAGTTACTGGCTTTTAAAGCTTAAAGGCACACAAGATCTAGCATGTTTTCACAAAAGGGGGTGTTAGGTTCAAAGGCTCCTTTTGTGAAAACATGCTAGATCTTGTGTACCTTAACATCTTCAAAGTGGCGCCATTTCTCGAGCTTTTAATGGATTTCGATGTACTACACGTCAAAACAACGGTCTCTTCCAGTACTTTAAGACTAGCGTGCCAGTTTTGCCGTATTTGGAGTAGAAAACCTGAAAATGTGTTTTTTGTAAGCTAACCTGAATCTCTCAAAGTTACTTGTGTACCCTAAAATCTTCAAAGTGGCGCCATTTCTCGCGCTTTTAATGGATTTCGATGTACTACACGTCAAAACAACGGTCTCTTCCAGTATTTTAAGACTAGCGTGCCAGTTTTGCCGTATTTGGAGTAGAAAACCTGAAAATGTGTTTTTTGTAAGCTAACCTGAATCTCTCAAAGTTACTTGTGTACCCTAAAATCTTCAAAGTGGCGCCATTTCTCGCGCTTTTAATGGATTTCGACGTACTACACGTCAAAACAACGGTCTCTTAATGTAGATTGCGATTAGTGGATGGAAGGTTCCTGTATTTTGAGTAACAATACCAGAAAATGGCCTTTTTCTAACCTAAGCATAACCTCTAGGTCTCAAATAAAGAAATTATGGGATGGATCTAAGTCAAGTCAATTATGGGATAGAAAGGCCAGAAAAGTCTTCAACTGTCATTTGCCCTTTCAAGAATACTGCAAAAACACGAGTTACTGGCTTTTAAAGCTTAAAGGCACACAAGATCTAGCATGTTTTCACAAAAGGGGGTGTTAGGTTCAAAGGCTCCTTTTGTGAAAACATGCTAGATCTTGTGTACCTTAACATCTTCAAAGTGGCGCCATTTCTCGAGCTTTTAATGGATTTCGATGTACTACACGTCAAAACAACGGTCTCTTCCAGTACTTTAAGACTAGCGTGCCAGTTTTGCCGTATTTGGAGTAGAAAACCTGAAAATGTGTTTTTTGTAAGCTAACCTGAATCTCTCAAAGTTACTTGTGTACCCTAAAATCTTCAAAGTGGCGCCATTTCTCGCGCTTTTAATGGATTTCGATGTACTACACGTCAAAACAACGGTCTCTTCCAGTACTTTAAGACTAGCGTGCCAGTTTTGCCGTATTTGGAGTAGAAAACCTGAAAATGTGTTTTTTGTAAGCTAACCTGAATCTCTCAAAGTTACTTGTGTACCCTAAAATCTTCAAAGTGGCGCCATTTCTCGCGCTTTTAATGGATTTCGACGTACTACACGTCAAAACAACGGTCTCTTAATGTAGATTGCGATTAGTGGATGGAAGGTTCCTGTATTTTGAGTAACAATACCAGAAAATGGCCTTTTTCTAACCTAAGCATAACCTCTAGGTCTCAAATAAAGAAATTATGGGATGGATCTAAGTCAAGTCAATTATGGGATAGAAAGGCCAGAAAAGTCTTCAACTGTCATTTGCCCTTTCAAGAATACTGCAAAAACACGAGTTACTGGCTTTTAAAGCTTAAAGGCACACAAGATCTAGCATGTTTTCACAAAAGGGGGTGTTAGGTTCAAAGGCTCCTTTTGTGAAAACATGCTAGATCTTGTGTACCTTAACATCTTCAAAGTGGCGCCATTTCTCGAGCTTTTAATGGATTTCGATGTACTACACGTCAAAACAACGGTCTCTTCCAGTACTTTAAGACTAGCGTGCCAGTTTTGCCGTATTTGGAGTAGAAAACCTGAAAATGTGTTTTTTGTAAGCTAACCTGAATCTCTCAAAGTTACTTGTGTACCCTAAAATCTTCAAAGTGGCGCCATTTCTCGCGCTTTTAATGGATTTCGATGTACTACACGTCAAAACAACGGTCTCTTCCAGTACTTTAAGACTAGCGTGCCAGTTTTGCCGTATTTGGAGTAGAAAACCTGAAAATGTGTTTTTTGTAAGCTAACCTGAATCTCTCAAAGTTACTTGTGTACCCTAAAATCTTCAAAGTGGCGCCATTTCTCGCGCTTTTAATGGATTTCGACGTACTACACGTCAAAACAACGGTCTCTTAATGTAGATTGCGATTAGTGGATGGAAGGTTCCTGTATTTTGAGTAACAATACCAGAAAATGGCCTTTTTCTAACCTAAGCATAACCTCTAGGTCTCAAATAAAGAAATTATGGGATGGATCTAAGTCAAGTCAATTATGGGATAGAAAGGCCAGAAAAGTCTTCAACTGTCATTTGCCCTTTCAAGAATACTGCAAAAACACGAGTTACTGGCTTTTAAAGCTTAAAGGCACACAAGATTCTTGTGTACCTTAACATCTTCAAAGTGGCGCCATTTCTCGAGCTTTTAATGGATTTCGATGTACTACACGTCAAAACAACGGTCTCTTCCAGTACTTTAAGACTAGCGTGCCAGTTTTGCCGTATTTGGAGTAGAAAACCTGAAAATGTGTTTTTTGTAAGCTAACCTGAATCTCTCAAAGTTACTTGTGTACCCTAAAATCTTCAAAGTGGCGCCATTTCTCGCGCTTTTAATGGATTTCGACGTACTACACGTCAAAACAACGGTCTCTTAATGTAGATTGCGATTAGTGGATGGAAGGTTCCTGTATTTTGAGTAACAATACCAGAAAATGGCCTTTTTCTAACCTAAGCATAACCTCTAGGTCTCAAATAAAGAAATTATGGGATGGATCTAAGTCAAGTCAATTATGGGATAGAAAGGCCAGAAAAGTCTTCAACTGTCATTTGCCCTTTCAAGAATACTGCAAAAACACGAGTTACTGGCTTTTAAAGCTTAAAGGCACACAAGATCTAGCATGTTTTCACAAAAGGGGGTGTTAGGTTCAAAGGCTCCTTTTGTGAAAACATGCTAGATCTTGTGTACCTTAACATCTTCAAAGTGGCGCCATTTCTCGAGCTTTTAATGGATTTCGATGTACTACACGTCAAAACAACGGTCTCTTCCAGTACTTTAAGACTAGCGTGCCAGTTTTGCCGTATTTGGAGTAGAAAACCTGAAAATGTGTTTTTTGTAAGCTAACCTGAATCTCTCAAAGTTACTTGTGTACCCTAAAATCTTCAAAGTGGCGCCATTTCTCGCGCTTTTAATGGATTTCGATGTACTACACGTCAAAACAACGGTCTCTTCCAGTACTTTAAGACTAGCGTGCCAGTTTTGCCGTATTTGGAGTAGAAAACCTGAAAATGTGTTTTTTGTAAGCTAACCTGAATCTCTCAAAGTTACTTGTGTACCCTAAAATCTTCAAAGTGGCGCCATTTCTCGCGCTTTTAATGGATTTCGACGTACTACACGTCAAAACAACGGTCTCTTAATGTAGATTGCGATTAGTGGATGGAAGGTTCCTGTATTTTGAGTAACAATACCAGAAAATGGCCTTTTTCTAACCTAAGCATAACCTCTAGGTCTCAAATAAAGAAATTATGGGATGGATCTAAGTCAAGTCAATTATGGGATAGAAAGGCCAGAAAAGTCTTCAACTGTCATTTGCCCTTTCAAGAATACTGCAAAAACACGAGTTACTGGCTTTTAAAGCTTAAAGGCACACAAGATTCTTGTGTACCTTAACATCTTCAAAGTGGCGCCATTTCTCGAGCTTTTAATGGATTTCGATGTACTACACGTCAAAACAACGGTCTCTTCCAGTACTTTAAGACTAGCGTGCCAGTTTTGCCGTATTTGGAGTAGAAAACCTGAAAATGTGTTTTTTGTAAGCTAACCTGAATCTCTCAAAGTTACTTGTGTACCCTAAAATCTTCAAAGTGGCGCCATTTCTCGCGCTTTTAATGGATTTCGACGTACTACACGTCAAAACAACGGTCTCTTAATGTAGATTGCGATTAGTGGATGGAAGGTTCCTGTATTTTGAGTAACAATACCAGAAAATGGCCTTTTTCTAACCTAAGCATAACCTCTAGGTCTCAAATAAAGAAATTATGGGATGGATCTAAGTCAAGTCAATTATGGGATAGAAAGGCCAGAAAAGTCTTCAACTGTCATTTGCCCTTTCAAGAATACTGCAAAAACACGAGTTACTGGCTTTTAAAGCTTAAAGGCACACAAGATCTAGCATGTTTTCACAAAAGGGGGTGTTAGGTTCAAAGGCTCCTTTTGTGAAAACATGCTAGATCTTGTGTACCTTAACATCTTCAAAGTGGCGCCATTTCTCGAGCTTTTAATGGATTTCGATGTACTACACGTCAAAACAACGGTCTCTTCCAGTACTTTAAGACTAGCGTGCCAGTTTTGCCGTATTTGGAGTAGAAAACCTGAAAATGTGTTTTTTGTAAGCTAACCTGAATCTCTCAAAGTTACTTGTGTACCCTAAAATCTTCAAAGTGGCGCCATTTCTCGCGCTTTTAATGGATTTCGATGTACTACACGTCAAAACAACGGTCTCTTCCAGTACTTTAAGACTAGCGTGCCAGTTTTGCCGTATTTGGAGTAGAAAACCTGAAAATGTGTTTTTTGTAAGCTAACCTGAATCTCTCAAAGTTACTTGTGTACCCTAAAATCTTCAAAGTGGCGCCATTTCTCGCGCTTTTAATGGATTTCGACGTACTACACGTCAAAACAACGGTCTCTTAATGTAGATTGCGATTAGTGGATGGAAGGTTCCTGTATTTTGAGTAACAATACCAGAAAATGGCCTTTTTCTAACCTAAGCATAACCTCTAGGTCTCAAATAAAGAAATTATGGGATGGATCTAAGTCAAGTCAATTATGGGATAGAAAGGCCAGAAAAGTCTTCAACTGTCATTTGCCCTTTCAAGAATACTGCAAAAACACGAGTTACTGGCTTTTAAAGCTTAAAGGCACACAAGATCTAGCATGTTTTCACAAAAGGGGGTGTTAGGTTCAAAGGCTCCTTTTGTGAAAACATGCTAGATCTTGTGTACCTTAACATCTTCAAAGTGGCGCCATTTCTCGAGCTTTTAATGGATTTCGATGTACTACACGTCAAAACAACGGTCTCTTCCAGTACTTTAAGACTAGCGTGCCAGTTTTGCCGTATTTGGAGTAGAAAACCTGAAAATGTGTTTTTTGTAAGCTAACCTGAATCTCTCAAAGTTACTTGTGTACCCTAAAATCTTCAAAGTGGCGCCATTTCTCGCGCTTTTAATGGATTTCGATGTACTACACGTCAAAACAACGGTCTCTTCCAGTATTTTAAGACTAGCGTGCCAGTTTTGCCGTATTTGGAGTAGAAAACCTGAAAATGTGTTTTTTGTAAGCTAACCTGAATCTCTCAAAGTTACTTGTGTACCCTAAAATCTTCAAAGTGGCGCCATTTCTCGCGCTTTTAATGGATTTCGACGTACTACACGTCAAAACAACGGTCTCTTAATGTAGATTGCGATTAGTGGATGGAAGGTTCCTGTATTTTGAGTAACAATACCAGAAAATGGCCTTTTTCTAACCTAAGCATAACCTCTAGGTCTCAAATAAAGAAATTATGGGATGGATCTAAGTCAAGTCAATTATGGGATAGAAAGGCCAGAAAAGTCTTCAACTGTCATTTGCCCTTTCAAGAATACTGCAAAAACACGAGTTACTGGCTTTTAAAGCTTAAAGGCACACAAGATCTAGCATGTTTTCACAAAAGGGGGTGTTAGGTTCAAAGGCTCCTTTTGTGAAAACATGCTAGATCTTGTGTACCTTAACATCTTCAAAGTGGCGCCATTTCTCGAGCTTTTAATGGATTTCGATGTACTACACGTCAAAACAACGGTCTCTTCCAGTACTTTAAGACTAGCGTGCCAGTTTTGCCGTATTTGGAGTAGAAAACCTGAAAATGTGTTTTTTGTAAGCTAACCTGAATCTCTCAAAGTTACTTGTGTACCCTAAAATCTTCAAAGTGGCGCCATTTCTCGCGCTTTTAATGGATTTCGATGTACTACACGTCAAAACAACGGTCTCTTCCAGTACTTTAAGACTAGCGTGCCAGTTTTGCCGTATTTGGAGTAGAAAACCTGAAAATGTGTTTTTTGTAAGCTAACCTGAATCTCTCAAAGTTACTTGTGTACCCTAAAATCTTCAAAGTGGCGCCATTTCTCGCGCTTTTAATGGATTTCGACGTACTACACGTCAAAACAACGGTCTCTTAATGTAGATTGCGATTAGTGGATGGAAGGTTCCTGTATTTTGAGTAACAATACCAGAAAATGGCCTTTTTCTAACCTAAGCATAACCTCTAGGTCTCAAATAAAGAAATTATGGGATGGATCTAAGTCAAGTCAATTATGGGATAGAAAGGCCAGAAAAGTCTTCAACTGTCATTTGCCCTTTCAAGAATACTGCAAAAACACGAGTTACTGGCTTTTAAAGCTTAAAGGCACACAAGATTCTTGTGTACCTTAACATCTTCAAAGTGGCGCCATTTCTCGAGCTTTTAATGGATTTCGATGTACTACACGTCAAAACAACGGTCTCTTCCAGTACTTTAAGACTAGCGTGCCAGTTTTGCCGTATTTGGAGTAGAAAACCTGAAAATGTGTTTTTTGTAAGCTAACCTGAATCTCTCAAAGTTACTTGTGTACCCTAAAATCTTCAAAGTGGCGCCATTTCTCGCGCTTTTAATGGATTTCGATGTACTACACGTCAAAACAACGGTCTCTTCCAGTACTTTAAGACTAGCGTGCCAGTTTTGCCGTATTTGGAGTAGAAAACCTGAAAATGTGTTTTTTGTAAGCTAACCTGAATCTCTCAAAGTTACTTGTGTACCCTAAAATCTTCAAAGTGGCGCCATTTCTCGCGCTTTTAATGGATTTCGATGTACTACACGTCAAAACAACGGTCTCTTCCAGTACTTTAAGACTAGCGTGCCAGTTTTGCCGTATTTGGAGTAGAAAACCTGAAAATGTGTTTTTTGTAAGCTAACCTGAATCTCTCAAAGTTACTTGTGTACCCTAAAATCTTCAAAGTGGCGCCATTTCTCGCGCTTTTAATGGATTTCGACGTACTACACGTCAAAACAACGGTCTCTTAATGTAGATTGCGATTAGTGGATGGAAGGTTCCTGTATTTTGAGTAACAATACCAGAAAATGGCCTTTTTCTAACCTAAGCATAACCTCTAGGTCTCAAATAAAGAAATTATGGGATGGATCTAAGTCAAGTCAATTATGGGATAGAAAGGCCAGAAAAGTCTTCAACTGTCATTTGCCCTTTCAAGAATACTGCAAAAACACGAGTTACTGGCTTTTAAAGCTTAAAGGCACACAAGATCTAGCATGTTTTCACAAAAGGGGGTGTTAGGTTCAAAGGCTCCTTTTGTGAAAACATGCTAGATCTTGTGTACCTTAACATCTTCAAAGTGGCGCCATTTCTCGAGCTTTTAATGGATTTCGATGTACTACACGTCAAAACAACGGTCTCTTCCAGTACTTTAAGACTAGCGTGCCAGTTTTGCCGTATTTGGAGTAGAAAACCTGAAAATGTGTTTTTTGTAAGCTAACCTGAATCTCTCAAAGTTACTTGTGTACCCTAAAATCTTCAAAGTGGCGCCATTTCTCGCGCTTTTAATGGATTTCGATGTACTACACGTCAAAACAACGGTCTCTTCCAGTACTTTAAGACTAGCGTGCCAGTTTTGCCGTATTTGGAGTAGAAAACCTGAAAATGTGTTTTTTGTAAGCTAACCTGAATCTCTCAAAGTTACTTGTGTACCCTAAAATCTTCAAAGTGGCGCCATTTCTCGCGCTTTTAATGGATTTCGACGTACTACACGTCAAAACAACGGTCTCTTAATGTAGATTGCGATTAGTGGATGGAAGGTTCCTGTATTTTGAGTAACAATACCAGAAAATGGCCTTTTTCTAACCTAAGCATAACCTCTAGGTCTCAAATAAAGAAATTATGGGATGGATCTAAGTCAAGTCAATTATGGGATAGAAAGGCCAGAAAAGTCTTCAACTGTCATTTGCCCTTTCAAGAATACTGCAAAAACACGAGTTACTGGCTTTTAAAGCTTAAAGGCACACAAGATCTAGCATGTTTTCACAAAAGGGGGTGTTAGGTTCAAAGGCTCCTTTTGTGAAAACATGCTAGATCTTGTGTACCTTAACATCTTCAAAGTGGCGCCATTTCTCGAGCTTTTAATGGATTTCGATGTACTACACGTCAAAACAACGGTCTCTTCCAGTACTTTAAGACTAGCGTGCCAGTTTTGCCGTATTTGGAGTAGAAAACCTGAAAATGTGTTTTTTGTAAGCTAACCTGAATCTCTCAAAGTTACTTGTGTACCCTAAAATCTTCAAAGTGGCGCCATTTCTCGCGCTTTTAATGGATTTCGATGTACTACACGTCAAAACAACGGTCTCTTCCAGTACTTTAAGACTAGCGTGCCAGTTTTGCCGTATTTGGAGTAGAAAACCTGAAAATGTGTTTTTTGTAAGCTAACCTGAATCTCTCAAAGTTACTTGTGTACCCTAAAATCTTCAAAGTGGCGCCATTTCTCGCGCTTTTAATGGATTTCGACGTACTACACGTCAAAACAACGGTCTCTTAATGTAGATTGCGATTAGTGGATGGAAGGTTCCTGTATTTTGAGTAACAATACCAGAAAATGGCCTTTTTCTAACCTAAGCATAACCTCTAGGTCTCAAATAAAGAAATTATGGGATGGATCTAAGTCAAGTCAATTATGGGATAGAAAGGCCAGAAAAGTCTTCAACTGTCATTTGCCCTTTCAAGAATACTGCAAAAACACGAGTTACTGGCTTTTAAAGCTTAAAGGCACACAAGATCTAGCATGTTTTCACAAAAGGGGGTGTTAGGTTCAAAGGCTCCTTTTGTGAAAACATGCTAGATCTTGTGTACCTTAACATCTTCAAAGTGGCGCCATTTCTCGAGCTTTTAATGGATTTCGATGTACTACACGTCAAAACAACGGTCTCTTCCAGTACTTTAAGACTAGCGTGCCAGTTTTGCCGTATTTGGAGTAGAAAACCTGAAAATGTGTTTTTTGTAAGCTAACCTGAATCTCTCAAAGTTACTTGTGTACCCTAAAATCTTCAAAGTGGCGCCATTTCTCGCGCTTTTAATGGATTTCGATGTACTACACGTCAAAACAACGGTCTCTTCCAGTATTTTAAGACTAGCGTGCCAGTTTTGCCGTATTTGGAGTAGAAAACCTGAAAATGTGTTTTTTGTAAGCTAACCTGAATCTCTCAAAGTTACTTGTGTACCCTAAAATCTTCAAAGTGGCGCCATTTCTCGCGCTTTTAATGGATTTCGACGTACTACACGTCAAAACAACGGTCTCTTAATGTAGATTGCGATTAGTGGATGGAAGGTTCCTGTATTTTGAGTAACAATACCAGAAAATGGCCTTTTTCTAACCTAAGCATAACCTCTAGGTCTCAAATAAAGAAATTATGGGATGGATCTAAGTCAAGTCAATTATGGGATAGAAAGGCCAGAAAAGTCTTCAACTGTCATTTGCCCTTTCAAGAATACTGCAAAAACACGAGTTACTGGCTTTTAAAGCTTAAAGGCACACAAGATCTAGCATGTTTTCACAAAAGGGGGTGTTAGGTTCAAAGGCTCCTTTTGTGAAAACATGCTAGATCTTGTGTACCTTAACATCTTCAAAGTGGCGCCATTTCTCGAGCTTTTAATGGATTTCGATGTACTACACGTCAAAACAACGGTCTCTTCCAGTACTTTAAGACTAGCGTGCCAGTTTTGCCGTATTTGGAGTAGAAAACCTGAAAATGTGTTTTTTGTAAGCTAACCTGAATCTCTCAAAGTTACTTGTGTACCCTAAAATCTTCAAAGTGGCGCCATTTCTCGCGCTTTTAATGGATTTCGATGTACTACACGTCAAAACAACGGTCTCTTCCAGTATTTTAAGACTAGCGTGCCAGTTTTGCCGTATTTGGAGTAGAAAACCTGAAAATGTGTTTTTTGTAAGCTAACCTGAATCTCTCAAAGTTACTTGTGTACCCTAAAATCTTCAAAGTGGCGCCATTTCTCGCGCTTTTAATGGATTTCGACGTACTACACGTCAAAACAACGGTCTCTTAATGTAGATTGCGATTAGTGGATGGAAGGTTCCTGTATTTTGAGTAACAATACCAGAAAATGGCCTTTTTCTAACCTAAGCATAACCTCTAGGTCTCAAATAAAGAAATTATGGGATGGATCTAAGTCAAGTCAATTATGGGATAGAAAGGCCAGAAAAGTCTTCAACTGTCATTTGCCCTTTCAAGAATACTGCAAAAACACGAGTTACTGGCTTTTAAAGCTTAAAGGCACACAAGATCTAGCATGTTTTCACAAAAGGGGGTGTTAGGTTCAAAGGCTCCTTTTGTGAAAACATGCTAGATCTTGTGTACCTTAACATCTTCAAAGTGGCGCCATTTCTCGAGCTTTTAATGGATTTCGATGTACTACACGTCAAAACAACGGTCTCTTCCAGTACTTTAAGACTAGCGTGCCAGTTTTGCCGTATTTGGAGTAGAAAACCTGAAAATGTGTTTTTTGTAAGCTAACCTGAATCTCTCAAAGTTACTTGTGTACCCTAAAATCTTCAAAGTGGCGCCATTTCTCGCGCTTTTAATGGATTTCGATGTACTACACGTCAAAACAACGGTCTCTTCCAGTACTTTAAGACTAGCGTGCCAGTTTTGCCGTATTTGGAGTAGAAAACCTGAAAATGTGTTTTTTGTAAGCTAACCTGAATCTCTCAAAGTTACTTGTGTACCCTAAAATCTTCAAAGTGGCGCCATTTCTCGCGCTTTTAATGGATTTCGATGTACTACACGTCAAAACAACGGTCTCTTCCAGTATTTTAAGACTAGCGTGCCAGTTTTGCCGTATTTGGAGTAGAAAACCTGAAAATGTGTTTTTTGTAAGCTAACCTGAATCTCTCAAAGTTACTTGTGTACCCTAAAATCTTCAAAGTGGCGCCATTTCTCGCGCTTTTAATGGATTTCGACGTACTACACGTCAAAACAACGGTCTCTTAATGTAGATTGCGATTAGTGGATGGAAGGTTCCTGTATTTTGAGTAACAATACCAGAAAATGGCCTTTTTCTAACCTAAGCATAACCTCTAGGTCTCAAATAAAGAAATTATGGGATGGATCTAAGTCAAGTCAATTATGGGATAGAAAGGCCAGAAAAGTCTTCAACTGTCATTTGCCCTTTCAAGAATACTGCAAAAACACGAGTTACTGGCTTTTAAAGCTTAAAGGCACACAAGATCTAGCATGTTTTCACAAAAGGGGGTGTTAGGTTCAAAGGCTCCTTTTGTGAAAACATGCTAGATCTTGTGTACCTTAACATCTTCAAAGTGGCGCCATTTCTCGAGCTTTTAATGGATTTCGATGTACTACACGTCAAAACAACGGTCTCTTCCAGTACTTTAAGACTAGCGTGCCAGTTTTGCCGTATTTGGAGTAGAAAACCTGAAAATGTGTTTTTTGTAAGCTAACCTGAATCTCTCAAAGTTACTTGTGTACCCTAAAATCTTCAAAGTGGCGCCATTTCTCGCGCTTTTAATGGATTTCGATGTACTACACGTCAAAACAACGGTCTCTTCCAGTACTTTAAGACTAGCGTGCCAGTTTTGCCGTATTTGGAGTAGAAAACCTGAAAATGTGTTTTTTGTAAGCTAACCTGAATCTCTCAAAGTTACTTGTGTACCCTAAAATCTTCAAAGTGGCGCCATTTCTCGCGCTTTTAATGGATTTCGACGTACTACACGTCAAAACAACGGTCTCTTAATGTAGATTGCGATTAGTGGATGGAAGGTTCCTGTATTTTGAGTAACAATACCAGAAAATGGCCTTTTTCTAACCTAAGCATAACCTCTAGGTCTCAAATAAAGAAATTATGGGATGGATCTAAGTCAAGTCAATTATGGGATAGAAAGGCCAGAAAAGTCTTCAACTGTCATTTGCCCTTTCAAGAATACTGCAAAAACACGAGTTACTGGCTTTTAAAGCTTAAAGGCACACAAGATTCTTGTGTACCTTAACATCTTCAAAGTGGCGCCATTTCTCGAGCTTTTAATGGATTTCGATGTACTACACGTCAAAACAACGGTCTCTTCCAGTACTTTAAGACTAGCGTGCCAGTTTTGCCGTATTTGGAGTAGAAAACCTGAAAATGTGTTTTTTGTAAGCTAACCTGAATCTCTCAAAGTTACTTGTGTACCCTAAAATCTTCAAAGTGGCGCCATTTCTCGCGCTTTTAATGGATTTCGACGTACTACACGTCAAAACAACGGTCTCTTAATGTAGATTGCGATTAGTGGATGGAAGGTTCCTGTATTTTGAGTAACAATACCAGAAAATGGCCTTTTTCTAACCTAAGCATAACCTCTAGGTCTCAAATAAAGAAATTATGGGATGGATCTAAGTCAAGTCAATTATGGGATAGAAAGGCCAGAAAAGTCTTCAACTGTCATTTGCCCTTTCAAGAATACTGCAAAAACACGAGTTACTGGCTTTTAAAGCTTAAAGGCACACAAGATCTAGCATGTTTTCACAAAAGGGGGTGTTAGGTTCAAAGGCTCCTTTTGTGAAAACATGCTAGATCTTGTGTACCTTAACATCTTCAAAGTGGCGCCATTTCTCGAGCTTTTAATGGATTTCGATGTACTACACGTCAAAACAACGGTCTCTTCCAGTACTTTAAGACTAGCGTGCCAGTTTTGCCGTATTTGGAGTAGAAAACCTGAAAATGTGTTTTTTGTAAGCTAACCTGAATCTCTCAAAGTTACTTGTGTACCCTAAAATCTTCAAAGTGGCGCCATTTCTCGCGCTTTTAATGGATTTCGATGTACTACACGTCAAAACAACGGTCTCTTCCAGTACTTTAAGACTAGCGTGCCAGTTTTGCCGTATTTGGAGTAGAAAACCTGAAAATGTGTTTTTTGTAAGCTAACCTGAATCTCTCAAAGTTACTTGTGTACCCTAAAATCTTCAAAGTGGCGCCATTTCTCGCGCTTTTAATGGATTTCGACGTACTACACGTCAAAACAACGGTCTCTTAATGTAGATTGCGATTAGTGGATGGAAGGTTCCTGTATTTTGAGTAACAATACCAGAAAATGGCCTTTTTCTAACCTAAGCATAACCTCTAGGTCTCAAATAAAGAAATTATGGGATGGATCTAAGTCAAGTCAATTATGGGATAGAAAGGCCAGAAAAGTCTTCAACTGTCATTTGCCCTTTCAAGAATACTGCAAAAACACGAGTTACTGGCTTTTAAAGCTTAAAGGCACACAAGATTCTTGTGTACCTTAACATCTTCAAAGTGGCGCCATTTCTCGAGCTTTTAATGGATTTCGATGTACTACACGTCAAAACAACGGTCTCTTCCAGTACTTTAAGACTAGCGTGCCAGTTTTGCCGTATTTGGAGTAGAAAACCTGAAAATGTGTTTTTTGTAAGCTAACCTGAATCTCTCAAAGTTACTTGTGTACCCTAAAATCTTCAAAGTGGCGCCATTTCTCGCGCTTTTAATGGATTTCGACGTACTACACGTCAAAACAACGGTCTCTTAATGTAGATTGCGATTAGTGGATGGAAGGTTCCTGTATTTTGAGTAACAATACCAGAAAATGGCCTTTTTCTAACCTAAGCATAACCTCTAGGTCTCAAATAAAGAAATTATGGGATGGATCTAAGTCAAGTCAATTATGGGATAGAAAGGCCAGAAAAGTCTTCAACTGTCATTTGCCCTTTCAAGAATACTGCAAAAACACGAGTTACTGGCTTTTAAAGCTTAAAGGCACACAAGATCTAGCATGTTTTCACAAAAGGGGGTGTTAGGTTCAAAGGCTCCTTTTGTGAAAACATGCTAGATCTTGTGTACCTTAACATCTTCAAAGTGGCGCCATTTCTCGAGCTTTTAATGGATTTCGATGTACTACACGTCAAAACAACGGTCTCTTCCAGTACTTTAAGACTAGCGTGCCAGTTTTGCCGTATTTGGAGTAGAAAACCTGAAAATGTGTTTTTTGTAAGCTAACCTGAATCTCTCAAAGTTACTTGTGTACCCTAAAATCTTCAAAGTGGCGCCATTTCTCGCGCTTTTAATGGATTTCGATGTACTACACGTCAAAACAACGGTCTCTTCCAGTACTTTAAGACTAGCGTGCCAGTTTTGCCGTATTTGGAGTAGAAAACCTGAAAATGTGTTTTTTGTAAGCTAACCTGAATCTCTCAAAGTTACTTGTGTACCCTAAAATCTTCAAAGTGGCGCCATTTCTCGCGCTTTTAATGGATTTCGACGTACTACACGTCAAAACAACGGTCTCTTAATGTAGATTGCGATTAGTGGATGGAAGGTTCCTGTATTTTGAGTAACAATACCAGAAAATGGCCTTTTTCTAACCTAAGCATAACCTCTAGGTCTCAAATAAAGAAATTATGGGATGGATCTAAGTCAAGTCAATTATGGGATAGAAAGGCCAGAAAAGTCTTCAACTGTCATTTGCCCTTTCAAGAATACTGCAAAAACACGAGTTACTGGCTTTTAAAGCTTAAAGGCACACAAGATTCTTGTGTACCTTAACATCTTCAAAGTGGCGCCATTTCTCGAGCTTTTAATGGATTTCGATGTACTACACGTCAAAACAACGGTCTCTTCCAGTACTTTAAGACTAGCGTGCCAGTTTTGCCGTATTTGGAGTAGAAAACCTGAAAATGTGTTTTTTGTAAGCTAACCTGAATCTCTCAAAGTTACTTGTGTACCCTAAAATCTTCAAAGTGGCGCCATTTCTCGCGCTTTTAATGGATTTCGACGTACTACACGTCAAAACAACGGTCTCTTAATGTAGATTGCGATTAGTGGATGGAAGGTTCCTGTATTTTGAGTAACAATACCAGAAAATGGCCTTTTTCTAACCTAAGCATAACCTCTAGGTCTCAAATAAAGAAATTATGGGATGGATCTAAGTCAAGTCAATTATGGGATAGAAAGGCCAGAAAAGTCTTCAACTGTCATTTGCCCTTTCAAGAATACTGCAAAAACACGAGTTACTGGCTTTTAAAGCTTAAAGGCACACAAGATCTAGCATGTTTTCACAAAAGGGGGTGTTAGGTTCAAAGGCTCCTTTTGTGAAAACATGCTAGATCTTGTGTACCTTAACATCTTCAAAGTGGCGCCATTTCTCGAGCTTTTAATGGATTTCGATGTACTACACGTCAAAACAACGGTCTCTTCCAGTACTTTAAGACTAGCGTGCCAGTTTTGCCGTATTTGGAGTAGAAAACCTGAAAATGTGTTTTTTGTAAGCTAACCTGAATCTCTCAAAGTTACTTGTGTACCCTAAAATCTTCAAAGTGGCGCCATTTCTCGCGCTTTTAATGGATTTCGATGTACTACACGTCAAAACAACGGTCTCTTCCAGTACTTTAAGACTAGCGTGCCAGTTTTGCCGTATTTGGAGTAGAAAACCTGAAAATGTGTTTTTTGTAAGCTAACCTGAATCTCTCAAAGTTACTTGTGTACCCTAAAATCTTCAAAGTGGCGCCATTTCTCGCGCTTTTAATGGATTTCGACGTACTACACGTCAAAACAACGGTCTCTTAATGTAGATTGCGATTAGTGGATGGAAGGTTCCTGTATTTTGAGTAACAATACCAGAAAATGGCCTTTTTCTAACCTAAGCATAACCTCTAGGTCTCAAATAAAGAAATTATGGGATGGATCTAAGTCAAGTCAATTATGGGATAGAAAGGCCAGAAAAGTCTTCAACTGTCATTTGCCCTTTCAAGAATACTGCAAAAACACGAGTTACTGGCTTTTAAAGCTTAAAGGCACACAAGATCTAGCATGTTTTCACAAAAGGGGGTGTTAGGTTCAAAGGCTCCTTTTGTGAAAACATGCTAGATCTTGTGTACCTTAACATCTTCAAAGTGGCGCCATTTCTCGAGCTTTTAATGGATTTCGATGTACTACACGTCAAAACAACGGTCTCTTCCAGTACTTTAAGACTAGCGTGCCAGTTTTGCCGTATTTGGAGTAGAAAACCTGAAAATGTGTTTTTTGTAAGCTAACCTGAATCTCTCAAAGTTACTTGTGTACCCTAAAATCTTCAAAGTGGCGCCATTTCTCGCGCTTTTAATGGATTTCGATGTACTACACGTCAAAACAACGGTCTCTTCCAGTACTTTAAGACTAGCGTGCCAGTTTTGCCGTATTTGGAGTAGAAAACCTGAAAATGTGTTTTTTGTAAGCTAACCTGAATCTCTCAAAGTTACTTGTGTACCCTAAAATCTTCAAAGTGGCGCCATTTCTCGCGCTTTTAATGGATTTCGACGTACTACACGTCAAAACAACGGTCTCTTAATGTAGATTGCGATTAGTGGATGGAAGGTTCCTGTATTTTGAGTAACAATACCAGAAAATGGCCTTTTTCTAACCTAAGCATAACCTCTAGGTCTCAAATAAAGAAATTATGGGATGGATCTAAGTCAAGTCAATTATGGGATAGAAAGGCCAGAAAAGTCTTCAACTGTCATTTGCCCTTTCAAGAATACTGCAAAAACACGAGTTACTGGCTTTTAAAGCTTAAAGGCACACAAGATTCTTGTGTACCTTAACATCTTCAAAGTGGCGCCATTTCTCGAGCTTTTAATGGATTTCGATGTACTACACGTCAAAACAACGGTCTCTTCCAGTACTTTAAGACTAGCGTGCCAGTTTTGCCGTATTTGGAGTAGAAAACCTGAAAATGTGTTTTTTGTAAGCTAACCTGAATCTCTCAAAGTTACTTGTGTACCCTAAAATCTTCAAAGTGGCGCCATTTCTCGCGCTTTTAATGGATTTCGACGTACTACACGTCAAAACAACGGTCTCTTAATGTAGATTGCGATTAGTGGATGGAAGGTTCCTGTATTTTGAGTAACAATACCAGAAAATGGCCTTTTTCTAACCTAAGCATAACCTCTAGGTCTCAAATAAAGAAATTATGGGATGGATCTAAGTCAAGTCAATTATGGGATAGAAAGGCCAGAAAAGTCTTCAACTGTCATTTGCCCTTTCAAGAATACTGCAAAAACACGAGTTACTGGCTTTTAAAGCTTAAAGGCACACAAGATCTAGCATGTTTTCACAAAAGGGGGTGTTAGGTTCAAAGGCTCCTTTTGTGAAAACATGCTAGATCTTGTGTACCTTAACATCTTCAAAGTGGCGCCATTTCTCGAGCTTTTAATGGATTTCGATGTACTACACGTCAAAACAACGGTCTCTTCCAGTACTTTAAGACTAGCGTGCCAGTTTTGCCGTATTTGGAGTAGAAAACCTGAAAATGTGTTTTTTGTAAGCTAACCTGAATCTCTCAAAGTTACTTGTGTACCCTAAAATCTTCAAAGTGGCGCCATTTCTCGCGCTTTTAATGGATTTCGATGTACTACACGTCAAAACAACGGTCTCTTCCAGTACTTTAAGACTAGCGTGCCAGTTTTGCCGTATTTGGAGTAGAAAACCTGAAAATGTGTTTTTTGTAAGCTAACCTGAATCTCTCAAAGTTACTTGTGTACCCTAAAATCTTCAAAGTGGCGCCATTTCTCGCGCTTTTAATGGATTTCGACGTACTACACGTCAAAACAACGGTCTCTTAATGTAGATTGCGATTAGTGGATGGAAGGTTCCTGTATTTTGAGTAACAATACCAGAAAATGGCCTTTTTCTAACCTAAGCATAACCTCTAGGTCTCAAATAAAGAAATTATGGGATGGATCTAAGTCAAGTCAATTATGGGATAGAAAGGCCAGAAAAGTCTTCAACTGTCATTTGCCCTTTCAAGAATACTGCAAAAACACGAGTTACTGGCTTTTAAAGCTTAAAGGCACACAAGATTCTTGTGTACCTTAACATCTTCAAAGTGGCGCCATTTCTCGAGCTTTTAATGGATTTCGATGTACTACACGTCAAAACAACGGTCTCTTCCAGTACTTTAAGACTAGCGTGCCAGTTTTGCCGTATTTGGAGTAGAAAACCTGAAAATGTGTTTTTTGTAAGCTAACCTGAATCTCTCAAAGTTACTTGTGTACCCTAAAATCTTCAAAGTGGCGCCATTTCTCGCGCTTTTAATGGATTTCGACGTACTACACGTCAAAACAACGGTCTCTTAATGTAGATTGCGATTAGTGGATGGAAGGTTCCTGTATTTTGAGTAACAATACCAGAAAATGGCCTTTTTCTAACCTAAGCATAACCTCTAGGTCTCAAATAAAGAAATTATGGGATGGATCTAAGTCAAGTCAATTATGGGATAGAAAGGCCAGAAAAGTCTTCAACTGTCATTTGCCCTTTCAAGAATACTGCAAAAACACGAGTTACTGGCTTTTAAAGCTTAAAGGCACACAAGATCTAGCATGTTTTCACAAAAGGGGGTGTTAGGTTCAAAGGCTCCTTTTGTGAAAACATGCTAGATCTTGTGTACCTTAACATCTTCAAAGTGGCGCCATTTCTCGAGCTTTTAATGGATTTCGATGTACTACACGTCAAAACAACGGTCTCTTCCAGTACTTTAAGACTAGCGTGCCAGTTTTGCCGTATTTGGAGTAGAAAACCTGAAAATGTGTTTTTTGTAAGCTAACCTGAATCTCTCAAAGTTACTTGTGTACCCTAAAATCTTCAAAGTGGCGCCATTTCTCGCGCTTTTAATGGATTTCGATGTACTACACGTCAAAACAACGGTCTCTTCCAGTACTTTAAGACTAGCGTGCCAGTTTTGCCGTATTTGGAGTAGAAAACCTGAAAATGTGTTTTTTGTAAGCTAACCTGAATCTCTCAAAGTTACTTGTGTACCCTAAAATCTTCAAAGTGGCGCCATTTCTCGCGCTTTTAATGGATTTCGACGTACTACACGTCAAAACAACGGTCTCTTAATGTAGATTGCGATTAGTGGATGGAAGGTTCCTGTATTTTGAGTAACAATACCAGAAAATGGCCTTTTTCTAACCTAAGCATAACCTCTAGGTCTCAAATAAAGAAATTATGGGATGGATCTAAGTCAAGTCAATTATGGGATAGAAAGGCCAGAAAAGTCTTCAACTGTCATTTGCCCTTTCAAGAATACTGCAAAAACACGAGTTACTGGCTTTTAAAGCTTAAAGGCACACAAGATTCTTGTGTACCTTAACATCTTCAAAGTGGCGCCATTTCTCGAGCTTTTAATGGATTTCGATGTACTACACGTCAAAACAACGGTCTCTTCCAGTACTTTAAGACTAGCGTGCCAGTTTTGCCGTATTTGGAGTAGAAAACCTGAAAATGTGTTTTTTGTAAGCTAACCTGAATCTCTCAAAGTTACTTGTGTACCCTAAAATCTTCAAAGTGGCGCCATTTCTCGCGCTTTTAATGGATTTCGACGTACTACACGTCAAAACAACGGTCTCTTAATGTAGATTGCGATTAGTGGATGGAAGGTTCCTGTATTTTGAGTAACAATACCAGAAAATGGCCTTTTTCTAACCTAAGCATAACCTCTAGGTCTCAAATAAAGAAATTATGGGATGGATCTAAGTCAAGTCAATTATGGGATAGAAAGGCCAGAAAAGTCTTCAACTGTCATTTGCCCTTTCAAGAATACTGCAAAAACACGAGTTACTGGCTTTTAAAGCTTAAAGGCACACAAGATCTAGCATGTTTTCACAAAAGGGGGTGTTAGGTTCAAAGGCTCCTTTTGTGAAAACATGCTAGATCTTGTGTACCTTAACATCTTCAAAGTGGCGCCATTTCTCGAGCTTTTAATGGATTTCGATGTACTACACGTCAAAACAACGGTCTCTTCCAGTACTTTAAGACTAGCGTGCCAGTTTTGCCGTATTTGGAGTAGAAAACCTGAAAATGTGTTTTTTGTAAGCTAACCTGAATCTCTCAAAGTTACTTGTGTACCCTAAAATCTTCAAAGTGGCGCCATTTCTCGCGCTTTTAATGGATTTCGATGTACTACACGTCAAAACAACGGTCTCTTCCAGTACTTTAAGACTAGCGTGCCAGTTTTGCCGTATTTGGAGTAGAAAACCTGAAAATGTGTTTTTTGTAAGCTAACCTGAATCTCTCAAAGTTACTTGTGTACCCTAAAATCTTCAAAGTGGCGCCATTTCTCGCGCTTTTAATGGATTTCGACGTACTACACGTCAAAACAACGGTCTCTTAATGTAGATTGCGATTAGTGGATGGAAGGTTCCTGTATTTTGAGTAACAATACCAGAAAATGGCCTTTTTCTAACCTAAGCATAACCTCTAGGTCTCAAATAAAGAAATTATGGGATGGATCTAAGTCAAGTCAATTATGGGATAGAAAGGCCAGAAAAGTCTTCAACTGTCATTTGCCCTTTCAAGAATACTGCAAAAACACGAGTTACTGGCTTTTAAAGCTTAAAGGCACACAAGATTCTTGTGTACCTTAACATCTTCAAAGTGGCGCCATTTCTCGAGCTTTTAATGGATTTCGATGTACTACACGTCAAAACAACGGTCTCTTCCAGTACTTTAAGACTAGCGTGCCAGTTTTGCCGTATTTGGAGTAGAAAACCTGAAAATGTGTTTTTTGTAAGCTAACCTGAATCTCTCAAAGTTACTTGTGTACCCTAAAATCTTCAAAGTGGCGCCATTTCTCGCGCTTTTAATGGATTTCGACGTACTACACGTCAAAACAACGGTCTCTTAATGTAGATTGCGATTAGTGGATGGAAGGTTCCTGTATTTTGAGTAACAATACCAGAAAATGGCCTTTTTCTAACCTAAGCATAACCTCTAGGTCTCAAATAAAGAAATTATGGGATGGATCTAAGTCAAGTCAATTATGGGATAGAAAGGCCAGAAAAGTCTTCAACTGTCATTTGCCCTTTCAAGAATACTGCAAAAACACGAGTTACTGGCTTTTAAAGCTTAAAGGCACACAAGATCTAGCATGTTTTCACAAAAGGGGGTGTTAGGTTCAAAGGCTCCTTTTGTGAAAACATGCTAGATCTTGTGTACCTTAACATCTTCAAAGTGGCGCCATTTCTCGAGCTTTTAATGGATTTCGATGTACTACACGTCAAAACAACGGTCTCTTCCAGTACTTTAAGACTAGCGTGCCAGTTTTGCCGTATTTGGAGTAGAAAACCTGAAAATGTGTTTTTTGTAAGCTAACCTGAATCTCTCAAAGTTACTTGTGTACCCTAAAATCTTCAAAGTGGCGCCATTTCTCGCGCTTTTAATGGATTTCGATGTACTACACGTCAAAACAACGGTCTCTTCCAGTACTTTAAGACTAGCGTGCCAGTTTTGCCGTATTTGGAGTAGAAAACCTGAAAATGTGTTTTTTGTAAGCTAACCTGAATCTCTCAAAGTTACTTGTGTACCCTAAAATCTTCAAAGTGGCGCCATTTCTCGCGCTTTTAATGGATTTCGATGTACTACACGTCAAAACAACGGTCTCTTCCAGTACTTTAAGACTAGCGTGCCAGTTTTGCCGTATTTGGAGTAGAAAACCTGAAAATGTGTTTTTTGTAAGCTAACCTGAATCTCTCAAAGTTACTTGTGTACCCTAAAATCTTCAAAGTGGCGCCATTTCTCGCGCTTTTAATGGATTTCGACGTACTACACGTCAAAACAACGGTCTCTTAATGTAGATTGCGATTAGTGGATGGAAGGTTCCTGTATTTTGAGTAACAATACCAGAAAATGGCCTTTTTCTAACCTAAGCATAACCTCTAGGTCTCAAATAAAGAAATTATGGGATGGATCTAAGTCAAGTCAATTATGGGATAGAAAGGCCAGAAAAGTCTTCAACTGTCATTTGCCCTTTCAAGAATACTGCAAAAACACGAGTTACTGGCTTTTAAAGCTTAAAGGCACACAAGATCTAGCATGTTTTCACAAAAGGGGGTGTTAGGTTCAAAGGCTCCTTTTGTGAAAACATGCTAGATCTTGTGTACCTTAACATCTTCAAAGTGGCGCCATTTCTCGAGCTTTTAATGGATTTCGATGTACTACACGTCAAAACAACGGTCTCTTCCAGTACTTTAAGACTAGCGTGCCAGTTTTGCCGTATTTGGAGTAGAAAACCTGAAAATGTGTTTTTTGTAAGCTAACCTGAATCTCTCAAAGTTACTTGTGTACCCTAAAATCTTCAAAGTGGCGCCATTTCTCGCGCTTTTAATGGATTTCGATGTACTACACGTCAAAACAACGGTCTCTTCCAGTACTTTAAGACTAGCGTGCCAGTTTTGCCGTATTTGGAGTAGAAAACCTGAAAATGTGTTTTTTGTAAGCTAACCTGAATCTCTCAAAGTTACTTGTGTACCCTAAAATCTTCAAAGTGGCGCCATTTCTCGCGCTTTTAATGGATTTCGATGTACTACACGTCAAAACAACGGTCTCTTCCAGTACTTTAAGACTAGCGTGCCAGTTTTGCCGTATTTGGAGTAGAAAACCTGAAAATGTGTTTTTTGTAAGCTAACCTGAATCTCTCAAAGTTACTTGTGTACCCTAAAATCTTCAAAGTGGCGCCATTTCTCGCGCTTTTAATGGATTTCGACGTACTACACGTCAAAACAACGGTCTCTTAATGTAGATTGCGATTAGTGGATGGAAGGTTCCTGTATTTTGAGTAACAATACCAGAAAATGGCCTTTTTCTAACCTAAGCATAACCTCTAGGTCTCAAATAAAGAAATTATGGGATGGATCTAAGTCAAGTCAATTATGGGATAGAAAGGCCAGAAAAGTCTTCAACTGTCATTTGCCCTTTCAAGAATACTGCAAAAACACGAGTTACTGGCTTTTAAAGCTTAAAGGCACACAAGATCTAGCATGTTTTCACAAAAGGGGGTGTTAGGTTCAAAGGCTCCTTTTGTGAAAACATGCTAGATCTTGTGTACCTTAACATCTTCAAAGTGGCGCCATTTCTCGAGCTTTTAATGGATTTCGATGTACTACACGTCAAAACAACGGTCTCTTCCAGTACTTTAAGACTAGCGTGCCAGTTTTGCCGTATTTGGAGTAGAAAACCTGAAAATGTGTTTTTTGTAAGCTAACCTGAATCTCTCAAAGTTACTTGTGTACCCTAAAATCTTCAAAGTGGCGCCATTTCTCGCGCTTTTAATGGATTTCGATGTACTACACGTCAAAACAACGGTCTCTTCCAGTACTTTAAGACTAGCGTGCCAGTTTTGCCGTATTTGGAGTAGAAAACCTGAAAATGTGTTTTTTGTAAGCTAACCTGAATCTCTCAAAGTTACTTGTGTACCCTAAAATCTTCAAAGTGGCGCCATTTCTCGCGCTTTTAATGGATTTCGACGTACTACACGTCAAAACAACGGTCTCTTAATGTAGATTGCGATTAGTGGATGGAAGGTTCCTGTATTTTGAGTAACAATACCAGAAAATGGCCTTTTTCTAACCTAAGCATAACCTCTAGGTCTCAAATAAAGAAATTATGGGATGGATCTAAGTCAAGTCAATTATGGGATAGAAAGGCCAGAAAAGTCTTCAACTGTCATTTGCCCTTTCAAGAATACTGCAAAAACACGAGTTACTGGCTTTTAAAGCTTAAAGGCACACAAGATTCTTGTGTACCTTAACATCTTCAAAGTGGCGCCATTTCTCGAGCTTTTAATGGATTTCGATGTACTACACGTCAAAACAACGGTCTCTTCCAGTACTTTAAGACTAGCGTGCCAGTTTTGCCGTATTTGGAGTAGAAAACCTGAAAATGTGTTTTTTGTAAGCTAACCTGAATCTCTCAAAGTTACTTGTGTACCCTAAAATCTTCAAAGTGGCGCCATTTCTCGCGCTTTTAATGGATTTCGATGTACTACACGTCAAAACAACGGTCTCTTCCAGTACTTTAAGACTAGCGTGCCAGTTTTGCCGTATTTGGAGTAGAAAACCTGAAAATGTGTTTTTTGTAAGCTAACCTGAATCTCTCAAAGTTACTTGTGTACCCTAAAATCTTCAAAGTGGCGCCATTTCTCGCGCTTTTAATGGATTTCGATGTACTACACGTCAAAACAACGGTCTCTTCCAGTACTTTAAGACTAGCGTGCCAGTTTTGCCGTATTTGGAGTAGAAAACCTGAAAATGTGTTTTTTGTAAGCTAACCTGAATCTCTCAAAGTTACTTGTGTACCCTAAAATCTTCAAAGTGGCGCCATTTCTCGCGCTTTTAATGGATTTCGACGTACTACACGTCAAAACAACGGTCTCTTAATGTAGATTGCGATTAGTGGATGGAAGGTTCCTGTATTTTGAGTAACAATACCAGAAAATGGCCTTTTTCTAACCTAAGCATAACCTCTAGGTCTCAAATAAAGAAATTATGGGATGGATCTAAGTCAAGTCAATTATGGGATAGAAAGGCCAGAAAAGTCTTCAACTGTCATTTGCCCTTTCAAGAATACTGCAAAAACACGAGTTACTGGCTTTTAAAGCTTAAAGGCACACAAGATCTAGCATGTTTTCACAAAAGGGGGTGTTAGGTTCAAAGGCTCCTTTTGTGAAAACATGCTAGATCTTGTGTACCTTAACATCTTCAAAGTGGCGCCATTTCTCGAGCTTTTAATGGATTTCGATGTACTACACGTCAAAACAACGGTCTCTTCCAGTACTTTAAGACTAGCGTGCCAGTTTTGCCGTATTTGGAGTAGAAAACCTGAAAATGTGTTTTTTGTAAGCTAACCTGAATCTCTCAAAGTTACTTGTGTACCCTAAAATCTTCAAAGTGGCGCCATTTCTCGCGCTTTTAATGGATTTCGATGTACTACACGTCAAAACAACGGTCTCTTCCAGTACTTTAAGACTAGCGTGCCAGTTTTGCCGTATTTGGAGTAGAAAACCTGAAAATGTGTTTTTTGTAAGCTAACCTGAATCTCTCAAAGTTACTTGTGTACCCTAAAATCTTCAAAGTGGCGCCATTTCTCGCGCTTTTAATGGATTTCGATGTACTACACGTCAAAACAACGGTCTCTTCCAGTACTTTAAGACTAGCGTGCCAGTTTTGCCGTATTTGGAGTAGAAAACCTGAAAATGTGTTTTTTGTAAGCTAACCTTAATCTCTCAAAGTTACTTGTGTACCCTAAAATCTTCAAAGTGGCGCCATTTCTCGCGCTTTTAATGGATTTCGACGTACTACACGTCAAAACAACGGTCTCTTAATGTAGATTGCGATTAGTGGATGGAAGGTTCCTGTATTTTGAGTAACAATACCAGAAAATGGCCTTTTTCTAACCTAAGCATAACCTCTAGGTCTCAAATAAAGAAATTATGGGATGGATCTAAGTCAAGTCAATTATGGGATAGAAAGGCCAGAAAAGTCTTCAACTGTCATTTGCCCTTTCAAGAATACTGCAAAAACACGAGTTACTGGCTTTTAAAGCTTAAAGGCACACAAGATCTAGCATGTTTTCACAAAAGGGGGTGTTAGGTTCAAAGGCTCCTTTTGTGAAAACATGCTAGATCTTGTGTACCTTAACATCTTCAAAGTGGCGCCATTTCTCGAGCTTTTAATGGATTTCGATGTACTACACGTCAAAACAACGGTCTCTTCCAGTACTTTAAGACTAGCGTGCCAGTTTTGCCGTATTTGGAGTAGAAAACCTGAAAATGTGTTTTTTGTAAGCTAACCTGAATCTCTCAAAGTTACTTGTGTACCCTAAAATCTTCAAAGTGGCGCCATTTCTCGCGCTTTTAATGGATTTCGATGTACTACACGTCAAAACAACGGTCTCTTCCAGTACTTTAAGACTAGCGTGCCAGTTTTGCCGTATTTGGAGTAGAAAACCTGAAAATGTGTTTTTTGTAAGCTAACCTGAATCTCTCAAAGTTACTTGTGTACCCTAAAATCTTCAAAGTGGCGCCATTTCTCGCGCTTTTAATGGATTTCGACGTACTACACGTCAAAACAACGGTCTCTTAATGTAGATTGCGATTAGTGGATGGAAGGTTCCTGTATTTTGAGTAACAATACCAGAAAATGGCCTTTTTCTAACCTAAGCATAACCTCTAGGTCTCAAATAAAGAAATTATGGGATGGATCTAAGTCAAGTCAATTATGGGATAGAAAGGCCAGAAAAGTCTTCAACTGTCATTTGCCCTTTCAAGAATACTGCAAAAACACGAGTTACTGGCTTTTAAAGCTTAAAGGCACACAAGATCTAGCATGTTTTCACAAAAGGGGGTGTTAGGTTCAAAGGCTCCTTTTGTGAAAACATGCTAGATCTTGTGTACCTTAACATCTTCAAAGTGGCGCCATTTCTCGAGCTTTTAATGGATTTCGATGTACTACACGTCAAAACAACGGTCTCTTCCAGTACTTTAAGACTAGCGTGCCAGTTTTGCCGTATTTGGAGTAGAAAACCTGAAAATGTGTTTTTTGTAAGCTAACCTGAATCTCTCAAAGTTACTTGTGTACCCTAAAATCTTCAAAGTGGCGCCATTTCTCGCGCTTTTAATGGATTTCGATGTACTACACGTCAAAACAACGGTCTCTTCCAGTACTTTAAGACTAGCGTGCCAGTTTTGCCGTATTTGGAGTAGAAAACCTGAAAATGTGTTTTTTGTAAGCTAACCTGAATCTCTCAAAGTTACTTGTGTACCCTAAAATCTTCAAAGTGGCGCCATTTCTCGCGCTTTTAATGGATTTCGACGTACTACACGTCAAAACAACGGTCTCTTAATGTAGATTGCGATTAGTGGATGGAAGGTTCCTGTATTTTGAGTAACAATACCAGAAAATGGCCTTTTTCTAACCTAAGCATAACCTCTAGGTCTCAAATAAAGAAATTATGGGATGGATCTAAGTCAAGTCAATTATGGGATAGAAAGGCCAGAAAAGTCTTCAACTGTCATTTGCCCTTTCAAGAATACTGCAAAAACACGAGTTACTGGCTTTTAAAGCTTAAAGGCACACAAGATTCTTGTGTACCTTAACATCTTCAAAGTGGCGCCATTTCTCGAGCTTTTAATGGATTTCGATGTACTACACGTCAAAACAACGGTCTCTTCCAGTACTTTAAGACTAGCGTGCCAGTTTTGCCGTATTTGGAGTAGAAAACCTGAAAATGTGTTTTTTGTAAGCTAACCTGAATCTCTCAAAGTTACTTGTGTACCCTAAAATCTTCAAAGTGGCGCCATTTCTCGCGCTTTTAATGGATTTCGATGTACTACACGTCAAAACAACGGTCTCTTCCAGTACTTTAAGACTAGCGTGCCAGTTTTGCCGTATTTGGAGTAGAAAACCTGAAAATGTGTTTTTTGTAAGCTAACCTGAATCTCTCAAAGTTACTTGTGTACCCTAAAATCTTCAAAGTGGCGCCATTTCTCGCGCTTTTAATGGATTTCGATGTACTACACGTCAAAACAACGGTCTCTTCCAGTACTTTAAGACTAGCGTGCCAGTTTTGCCGTATTTGGAGTAGAAAACCTGAAAATGTGTTTTTTGTAAGCTAACCTGAATCTCTCAAAGTTACTTGTGTACCCTAAAATCTTCAAAGTGGCGCCATTTCTCGCGCTTTTAATGGATTTCGACGTACTACACGTCAAAACAACGGTCTCTTAATGTAGATTGCGATTAGTGGATGGAAGGTTCCTGTATTTTGAGTAACAATACCAGAAAATGGCCTTTTTCTAACCTAAGCATAACCTCTAGGTCTCAAATAAAGAAATTATGGGATGGATCTAAGTCAAGTCAATTATGGGATAGAAAGGCCAGAAAAGTCTTCAACTGTCATTTGCCCTTTCAAGAATACTGCAAAAACACGAGTTACTGGCTTTTAAAGCTTAAAGGCACACAAGATCTAGCATGTTTTCACAAAAGGGGGTGTTAGGTTCAAAGGCTCCTTTTGTGAAAACATGCTAGATCTTGTGTACCTTAACATCTTCAAAGTGGCGCCATTTCTCGAGCTTTTAATGGATTTCGATGTACTACACGTCAAAACAACGGTCTCTTCCAGTACTTTAAGACTAGCGTGCCAGTTTTGCCGTATTTGGAGTAGAAAACCTGAAAATGTGTTTTTTGTAAGCTAACCTGAATCTCTCAAAGTTACTTGTGTACCCTAAAATCTTCAAAGTGGCGCCATTTCTCGCGCTTTTAATGGATTTCGATGTACTACACGTCAAAACAACGGTCTCTTCCAGTACTTTAAGACTAGCGTGCCAGTTTTGCCGTATTTGGAGTAGAAAACCTGAAAATGTGTTTTTTGTAAGCTAACCTGAATCTCTCAAAGTTACTTGTGTACCCTAAAATCTTCAAAGTGGCGCCATTTCTCGCGCTTTTAATGGATTTCGATGTACTACACGTCAAAACAACGGTCTCTTCCAGTACTTTAAGACTAGCGTGCCAGTTTTGCCGTATTTGGAGTAGAAAACCTGAAAATGTGTTTTTTGTAAGCTAACCTTAATCTCTCAAAGTTACTTGTGTACCCTAAAATCTTCAAAGTGGCGCCATTTCTCGCGCTTTTAATGGATTTCGACGTACTACACGTCAAAACAACGGTCTCTTAATGTAGATTGCGATTAGTGGATGGAAGGTTCCTGTATTTTGAGTAACAATACCAGAAAATGGCCTTTTTCTAACCTAAGCATAACCTCTAGGTCTCAAATAAAGAAATTATGGGATGGATCTAAGTCAAGTCAATTATGGGATAGAAAGGCCAGAAAAGTCTTCAACTGTCATTTGCCCTTTCAAGAATACTGCAAAAACACGAGTTACTGGCTTTTAAAGCTTAAAGGCACACAAGATTCTTGTGTACCTTAACATCTTCAAAGTGGCGCCATTTCTCGAGCTTTTAATGGATTTCGATGTACTACACGTCAAAACAACGGTCTCTTCCAGTACTTTAAGACTAGCGTGCCAGTTTTGCCGTATTTGGAGTAGAAAACCTGAAAATGTGTTTTTTGTAAGCTAACCTGAATCTCTCAAAGTTACTTGTGTACCCTAAAATCTTCAAAGTGGCGCCATTTCTCGCGCTTTTAATGGATTTCGATGTACTACACGTCAAAACAACGGTCTCTTCCAGTACTTTAAGACTAGCGTGCCAGTTTTGCCGTATTTGGAGTAGAAAACCTGAAAATGTGTTTTTTGTAAGCTAACCTGAATCTCTCAAAGTTACTTGTGTACCCTAAAATCTTCAAAGTGGCGCCATTTCTCGCGCTTTTAATGGATTTCGATGTACTACACGTCAAAACAACGGTCTCTTCCAGTACTTTAAGACTAGCGTGCCAGTTTTGCCGTATTTGGAGTAGAAAACCTGAAAATGTGTTTTTTGTAAGCTAACCTGAATCTCTCAAAGTTACTTGTGTACCCTAAAATCTTCAAAGTGGCGCCATTTCTCGCGCTTTTAATGGATTTCGACGTACTACACGTCAAAACAACGGTCTCTTAATGTAGATTGCGATTAGTGGATGGAAGGTTCCTGTATTTTGAGTAACAATACCAGAAAATGGCCTTTTTCTAACCTAAGCATAACCTCTAGGTCTCAAATAAAGAAATTATGGGATGGATCTAAGTCAAGTCAATTATGGGATAGAAAGGCCAGAAAAGTCTTCAACTGTCATTTGCCCTTTCAAGAATACTGCAAAAACACGAGTTACTGGCTTTTAAAGCTTAAAGGCACACAAGATTCTTGTGTACCTTAACATCTTCAAAGTGGCGCCATTTCTCGAGCTTTTAATGGATTTCGATGTACTACACGTCAAAACAACGGTCTCTTCCAGTACTTTAAGACTAGCGTGCCAGTTTTGCCGTATTTGGAGTAGAAAACCTGAAAATGTGTTTTTTGTAAGCTAACCTGAATCTCTCAAAGTTACTTGTGTACCCTAAAATCTTCAAAGTGGCGCCATTTCTCGCGCTTTTAATGGATTTCGACGTACTACACGTCAAAACAACGGTCTCTTAATGTAGATTGCGATTAGTGGATGGAAGGTTCCTGTATTTTGAGTAACAATACCAGAAAATGGCCTTTTTCTAACCTAAGCATAACCTCTAGGTCTCAAATAAAGAAATTATGGGATGGATCTAAGTCAAGTCAATTATGGGATAGAAAGGCCAGAAAAGTCTTCAACTGTCATTTGCCCTTTCAAGAATACTGCAAAAACACGAGTTACTGGCTTTTAAAGCTTAAAGGCACACAAGATCTAGCATGTTTTCACAAAAGGGGGTGTTAGGTTCAAAGGCTCCTTTTGTGAAAACATGCTAGATCTTGTGTACCTTAACATCTTCAAAGTGGCGCCATTTCTCGAGCTTTTAATGGATTTCGATGTACTACACGTCAAAACAACGGTCTCTTCCAGTACTTTAAGACTAGCGTGCCAGTTTTGCCGTATTTGGAGTAGAAAACCTGAAAATGTGTTTTTTGTAAGCTAACCTGAATCTCTCAAAGTTACTTGTGTACCCTAAAATCTTCAAAGTGGCGCCATTTCTCGCGCTTTTAATGGATTTCGATGTACTACACGTCAAAACAACGGTCTCTTCCAGTACTTTAAGACTAGCGTGCCAGTTTTGCCGTATTTGGAGTAGAAAACCTGAAAATGTGTTTTTTGTAAGCTAACCTGAATCTCTCAAAGTTACTTGTGTACCCTAAAATCTTCAAAGTGGCGCCATTTCTCGCGCTTTTAATGGATTTCGACGTACTACACGTCAAAACAACGGTCTCTTAATGTAGATTGCGATTAGTGGATGGAAGGTTCCTGTATTTTGAGTAACAATACCAGAAAATGGCCTTTTTCTAACCTAAGCATAACCTCTAGGTCTCAAATAAAGAAATTATGGGATGGATCTAAGTCAAGTCAATTATGGGATAGAAAGGCCAGAAAAGTCTTCAACTGTCATTTGCCCTTTCAAGAATACTGCAAAAACACGAGTTACTGGCTTTTAAAGCTTAAAGGCACACAAGATCTAGCATGTTTTCACAAAAGGGGGTGTTAGGTTCAAAGGCTCCTTTTGTGAAAACATGCTAGATCTTGTGTACCTTAACATCTTCAAAGTGGCGCCATTTCTCGAGCTTTTAATGGATTTCGATGTACTACACGTCAAAACAACGGTCTCTTCCAGTACTTTAAGACTAGCGTGCCAGTTTTGCCGTATTTGGAGTAGAAAACCTGAAAATGTGTTTTTTGTAAGCTAACCTGAATCTCTCAAAGTTACTTGTGTACCCTAAAATCTTCAAAGTGGCGCCATTTCTCGCGCTTTTAATGGATTTCGATGTACTACACGTCAAAACAACGGTCTCTTCCAGTACTTTAAGACTAGCGTGCCAGTTTTGCCGTATTTGGAGTAGAAAACCTGAAAATGTGTTTTTTGTAAGCTAACCTGAATCTCTCAAAGTTACTTGTGTACCCTAAAATCTTCAAAGTGGCGCCATTTCTCGCGCTTTTAATGGATTTCGACGTACTACACGTCAAAACAACGGTCTCTTAATGTAGATTGCGATTAGTGGATGGAAGGTTCCTGTATTTTGAGTAACAATACCAGAAAATGGCCTTTTTCTAACCTAAGCATAACCTCTAGGTCTCAAATAAAGAAATTATGGGATGGATCTAAGTCAAGTCAATTATGGGATAGAAAGGCCAGAAAAGTCTTCAACTGTCATTTGCCCTTTCAAGAATACTGCAAAAACACGAGTTACTGGCTTTTAAAGCTTAAAGGCACACAAGATTCTTGTGTACCTTAACATCTTCAAAGTGGCGCCATTTCTCGAGCTTTTAATGGATTTCGATGTACTACACGTCAAAACAACGGTCTCTTCCAGTACTTTAAGACTAGCGTGCCAGTTTTGCCGTATTTGGAGTAGAAAACCTGAAAATGTGTTTTTTGTAAGCTAACCTGAATCTCTCAAAGTTACTTGTGTACCCTAAAATCTTCAAAGTGGCGCCATTTCTCGCGCTTTTAATGGATTTCGATGTACTACACGTCAAAACAACGGTCTCTTCCAGTACTTTAAGACTAGCGTGCCAGTTTTGCCGTATTTGGAGTAGAAAACCTGAAAATGTGTTTTTTGTAAGCTAACCTGAATCTCTCAAAGTTACTTGTGTACCCTAAAATCTTCAAAGTGGCGCCATTTCTCGCGCTTTTAATGGATTTCGATGTACTACACGTCAAAACAACGGTCTCTTCCAGTACTTTAAGACTAGCGTGCCAGTTTTGCCGTATTTGGAGTAGAAAACCTGAAAATGTGTTTTTTGTAAGCTAACCTGAATCTCTCAAAGTTACTTGTGTACCCTAAAATCTTCAAAGTGGCGCCATTTCTCGCGCTTTTAATGGATTTCGACGTACTACACGTCAAAACAACGGTCTCTTAATGTAGATTGCGATTAGTGGATGGAAGGTTCCTGTATTTTGAGTAACAATACCAGAAAATGGCCTTTTTCTAACCTAAGCATAACCTCTAGGTCTCAAATAAAGAAATTATGGGATGGATCTAAGTCAAGTCAATTATGGGATAGAAAGGCCAGAAAAGTCTTCAACTGTCATTTGCCCTTTCAAGAATACTGCAAAAACACGAGTTACTGGCTTTTAAAGCTTAAAGGCACACAAGATCTAGCATGTTTTCACAAAAGGGGGTGTTAGGTTCAAAGGCTCCTTTTGTGAAAACATGCTAGATCTTGTGTACCTTAACATCTTCAAAGTGGCGCCATTTCTCGAGCTTTTAATGGATTTCGATGTACTACACGTCAAAACAACGGTCTCTTCCAGTACTTTAAGACTAGCGTGCCAGTTTTGCCGTATTTGGAGTAGAAAACCTGAAAATGTGTTTTTTGTAAGCTAACCTGAATCTCTCAAAGTTACTTGTGTACCCTAAAATCTTCAAAGTGGCGCCATTTCTCGCGCTTTTAATGGATTTCGATGTACTACACGTCAAAACAACGGTCTCTTCCAGTACTTTAAGACTAGCGTGCCAGTTTTGCCGTATTTGGAGTAGAAAACCTGAAAATGTGTTTTTTGTAAGCTAACCTGAATCTCTCAAAGTTACTTGTGTACCCTAAAATCTTCAAAGTGGCGCCATTTCTCGCGCTTTTAATGGATTTCGATGTACTACACGTCAAAACAACGGTCTCTTCCAGTACTTTAAGACTAGCGTGCCAGTTTTGCCGTATTTGGAGTAGAAAACCTGAAAATGTGTTTTTTGTAAGCTAACCTGAATCTCTCAAAGTTACTTGTGTACCCTAAAATCTTCAAAGTGGCGCCATTTCTCGCGCTTTTAATGGATTTCGACGTACTACACGTCAAAACAACGGTCTCTTAATGTAGATTGCGATTAGTGGATGGAAGGTTCCTGTATTTTGAGTAACAATACCAGAAAATGGCCTTTTTCTAACCTAAGCATAACCTCTAGGTCTCAAATAAAGAAATTATGGGATGGATCTAAGTCAAGTCAATTATGGGATAGAAAGGCCAGAAAAGTCTTCAACTGTCATTTGCCCTTTCAAGAATACTGCAAAAACACGAGTTACTGGCTTTTAAAGCTTAAAGGCACACAAGATTCTTGTGTACCTTAACATCTTCAAAGTGGCGCCATTTCTCGAGCTTTTAATGGATTTCGATGTACTACACGTCAAAACAACGGTCTCTTCCAGTACTTTAAGACTAGCGTGCCAGTTTTGCCGTATTTGGAGTAGAAAACCTGAAAATGTGTTTTTTGTAAGCTAACCTGAATCTCTCAAAGTTACTTGTGTACCCTAAAATCTTCAAAGTGGCGCCATTTCTCGCGCTTTTAATGGATTTCGATGTACTACACGTCAAAACAACGGTCTCTTCCAGTACTTTAAGACTAGCGTGCCAGTTTTGCCGTATTTGGAGTAGAAAACCTGAAAATGTGTTTTTTGTAAGCTAACCTGAATCTCTCAAAGTTACTTGTGTACCCTAAAATCTTCAAAGTGGCGCCATTTCTCGCGCTTTTAATGGATTTCGATGTACTACACGTCAAAACAACGGTCTCTTCCAGTACTTTAAGACTAGCGTGCCAGTTTTGCCGTATTTGGAGTAGAAAACCTGAAAATGTGTTTTTTGTAAGCTAACCTGAATCTCTCAAAGTTACTTGTGTACCCTAAAATCTTCAAAGTGGCGCCATTTCTCGCGCTTTTAATGGATTTCGACGTACTACACGTCAAAACAACGGTCTCTTAATGTAGATTGCGATTAGTGGATGGAAGGTTCCTGTATTTTGAGTAACAATACCAGAAAATGGCCTTTTTCTAACCTAAGCATAACCTCTAGGTCTCAAATAAAGAAATTATGGGATGGATCTAAGTCAAGTCAATTATGGGATAGAAAGGCCAGAAAAGTCTTCAACTGTCATTTGCCCTTTCAAGAATACTGCAAAAACACGAGTTACTGGCTTTTAAAGCTTAAAGGCACACAAGATTCTTGTGTACCTTAACATCTTCAAAGTGGCGCCATTTCTCGAGCTTTTAATGGATTTCGATGTACTACACGTCAAAACAACGGTCTCTTCCAGTACTTTAAGACTAGCGTGCCAGTTTTGCCGTATTTGGAGTAGAAAACCTGAAAATGTGTTTTTTGTAAGCTAACCTGAATCTCTCAAAGTTACTTGTGTACCCTAAAATCTTCAAAGTGGCGCCATTTCTCGCGCTTTTAATGGATTTCGACGTACTACACGTCAAAACAACGGTCTCTTAATGTAGATTGCGATTAGTGGATGGAAGGTTCCTGTATTTTGAGTAACAATACCAGAAAATGGCCTTTTTCTAACCTAAGCATAACCTCTAGGTCTCAAATAAAGAAATTATGGGATGGATCTAAGTCAAGTCAATTATGGGATAGAAAGGCCAGAAAAGTCTTCAACTGTCATTTGCCCTTTCAAGAATACTGCAAAAACACGAGTTACTGGCTTTTAAAGCTTAAAGGCACACAAGATCTAGCATGTTTTCACAAAAGGGGGTGTTAGGTTCAAAGGCTCCTTTTGTGAAAACATGCTAGATCTTGTGTACCTTAACATCTTCAAAGTGGCGCCATTTCTCGAGCTTTTAATGGATTTCGATGTACTACACGTCAAAACAACGGTCTCTTCCAGTACTTTAAGACTAGCGTGCCAGTTTTGCCGTATTTGGAGTAGAAAACCTGAAAATGTGTTTTTTGTAAGCTAACCTGAATCTCTCAAAGTTACTTGTGTACCCTAAAATCTTCAAAGTGGCGCCATTTCTCGCGCTTTTAATGGATTTCGATGTACTACACGTCAAAACAACGGTCTCTTCCAGTACTTTAAGACTAGCGTGCCAGTTTTGCCGTATTTGGAGTAGAAAACCTGAAAATGTGTTTTTTGTAAGCTAACCTGAATCTCTCAAAGTTACTTGTGTACCCTAAAATCTTCAAAGTGGCGCCATTTCTCGCGCTTTTAATGGATTTCGACGTACTACACGTCAAAACAACGGTCTCTTAATGTAGATTGCGATTAGTGGATGGAAGGTTCCTGTATTTTGAGTAACAATACCAGAAAATGGCCTTTTTCTAACCTAAGCATAACCTCTAGGTCTCAAATAAAGAAATTATGGGATGGATCTAAGTCAAGTCAATTATGGGATAGAAAGGCCAGAAAAGTCTTCAACTGTCATTTGCCCTTTCAAGAATACTGCAAAAACACGAGTTACTGGCTTTTAAAGCTTAAAGGCACACAAGATTCTTGTGTACCTTAACATCTTCAAAGTGGCGCCATTTCTCGAGCTTTTAATGGATTTCGATGTACTACACGTCAAAACAACGGTCTCTTCCAGTACTTTAAGACTAGCGTGCCAGTTTTGCCGTATTTGGAGTAGAAAACCTGAAAATGTGTTTTTTGTAAGCTAACCTGAATCTCTCAAAGTTACTTGTGTACCCTAAAATCTTCAAAGTGGCGCCATTTCTCGCGCTTTTAATGGATTTCGATGTACTACACGTCAAAACAACGGTCTCTTCCAGTACTTTAAGACTAGCGTGCCAGTTTTGCCGTATTTGGAGTAGAAAACCTGAAAATGTGTTTTTTGTAAGCTAACCTGAATCTCTCAAAGTTACTTGTGTACCCTAAAATCTTCAAAGTGGCGCCATTTCTCGCGCTTTTAATGGATTTCGATGTACTACACGTCAAAACAACGGTCTCTTCCAGTACTTTAAGACTAGCGTGCCAGTTTTGCCGTATTTGGAGTAGAAAACCTGAAAATGTGTTTTTTGTAAGCTAACCTGAATCTCTCAAAGTTACTTGTGTACCCTAAAATCTTCAAAGTGGCGCCATTTCTCGCGCTTTTAATGGATTTCGACGTACTACACGTCAAAACAACGGTCTCTTAATGTAGATTGCGATTAGTGGATGGAAGGTTCCTGTATTTTGAGTAACAATACCAGAAAATGGCCTTTTTCTAACCTAAGCATAACCTCTAGGTCTCAAATAAAGAAATTATGGGATGGATCTAAGTCAAGTCAATTATGGGATAGAAAGGCCAGAAAAGTCTTCAACTGTCATTTGCCCTTTCAAGAATACTGCAAAAACACGAGTTACTGGCTTTTAAAGCTTAAAGGCACACAAGATTCTTGTGTACCTTAACATCTTCAAAGTGGCGCCATTTCTCGAGCTTTTAATGGATTTCGATGTACTACACGTCAAAACAACGGTCTCTTCCAGTACTTTAAGACTAGCGTGCCAGTTTTGCCGTATTTGGAGTAGAAAACCTGAAAATGTGTTTTTTGTAAGCTAACCTGAATCTCTCAAAGTTACTTGTGTACCCTAAAATCTTCAAAGTGGCGCCATTTCTCGCGCTTTTAATGGATTTCGATGTACTACACGTCAAAACAACGGTCTCTTCCAGTACTTTAAGACTAGCGTGCCAGTTTTGCCGTATTTGGAGTAGAAAACCTGAAAATGTGTTTTTTGTAAGCTAACCTGAATCTCTCAAAGTTACTTGTGTACCCTAAAATCTTCAAAGTGGCGCCATTTCTCGCGCTTTTAATGGATTTCGATGTACTACACGTCAAAACAACGGTCTCTTCCAGTACTTTAAGACTAGCGTGCCAGTTTTGCCGTATTTGGAGTAGAAAACCTGAAAATGTGTTTTTTGTAAGCTAACCTGAATCTCTCAAAGTTACTTGTGTACCCTAAAATCTTCAAAGTGGCGCCATTTCTCGCGCTTTTAATGGATTTCGACGTACTACACGTCAAAACAACGGTCTCTTAATGTAGATTCCGATTAGTGGATGGAAGGTTCCTGTATTTTGAGTAACAATACCAGAAAATGGCCTTTTTCTAACCTAAGCATAACCTCTAGGTCTCAAATAAAGAAATTATGGGATGGATCTAAGTCAAGTCAATTATGGGATAGAAAGGCCAGAAAAGTCTTCAACTGTCATTTGCCCTTTCAAGAATACTGCAAAAACACGAGTTACTGGCTTTTAAAGCTTAAAGGCACACAAGATCTAGCATGTTTTCACAAAAGGGGGTGTTAGGTTCAAAGGCTCCTTTTGTGAAAACATGCTAGATCTTGTGTACCTTAACATCTTCAAAGTGGCGCCATTTCTCGAGCTTTTAATGGATTTCGATGTACTACACGTCAAAACAACGGTCTCTTCCAGTACTTTAAGACTAGCGTGCCAGTTTTGCCGTATTTGGAGTAGAAAACCTGAAAATGTGTTTTTTGTAAGCTAACCTGAATCTCTCAAAGTTACTTGTGTACCCTAAAATCTTCAAAGTGGCGCCATTTCTCGCGCTTTTAATGGATTTCGATGTACTACACGTCAAAACAACGGTCTCTTCCAGTACTTTAAGACTAGCGTGCCAGTTTTGCCGTATTTGGAGTAGAAAACCTGAAAATGTGTTTTTTGTAAGCTAACCTGAATCTCTCAAAGTTACTTGTGTACCCTAAAATCTTCAAAGTGGCGCCATTTCTCGCGCTTTTAATGGATTTCGACGTACTACACGTCAAAACAACGGTCTCTTAATGTAGATTGCGATTAGTGGATGGAAGGTTCCTGTATTTTGAGTAACAATACCAGAAAATGGCCTTTTTCTAACCTAAGCATAACCTCTAGGTCTCAAATAAAGAAATTATGGGATGGATCTAAGTCAAGTCAATTATGGGATAGAAAGGCCA
Organism: Actinernus sp. WN-2022; assembly: GCA_030867875.1. NCBI lineage: Eukaryota > Metazoa > Cnidaria > Anthozoa > Actiniaria > Actinernidae > Actinernus > Actinernus sp. WN-2022. The sequence continues at coordinate 11,391,520 of JAOWCC010001589.1, forward strand.
GAAAAGTCTTCAACTGTCATTTGCCCTTTCAAGAATACTGCAAAAACACGAGTTACTGGCTTTTAAAGCTTAAAGGCACACAAGATTCTTGTGTACCTTAACATCTTCAAAGTGGCGCCATTTCTCGAGCTTTTAATGGATTTCGATGTACTACACGTCAAAACAACGGTCTCTTCCAGTACTTTAAGACTAGCGTGCCAGTTTTGCCGTATTTGGAGTAGAAAACCTGAAAATGTGTTTTTTGTAAGCTAACCTGAATCTCTCAAAGTTACTTGTGTACCCTAAAATCTTCAAAGTGGCGCCATTTCTCGCGCTTTTAATGGATTTCGATGTACTACACGTCAAAACAACGGTCTCTTCCAGTACTTTAAGACTAGCGTGCCAGTTTTGCCGTATTTGGAGTAGAAAACCTGAAAATGTGTTTTTTGTAAGCTAACCTGAATCTCTCAAAGTTACTTGTGTACCCTAAAATCTTCAAAGTGGCGCCATTTCTCGCGCTTTTAATGGATTTCGATGTACTACACGTCAAAACAACGGTCTCTTCCAGTACTTTAAGACTAGCGTGCCAGTTTTGCCGTATTTGGAGTAGAAAACCTGAAAATGTGTTTTTTGTAAGCTAACCTGAATCTCTCAAAGTTACTTGTGTACCCTAAAATCTTCAAAGTGGCGCCATTTCTCGCGCTTTTAATGGATTTCGACGTACTACACGTCAAAACAACGGTCTCTTAATGTAGATTCCGATTAGTGGATGGAAGGTTCCTGTATTTTGAGTAACAATACCAGAAAATGGCCTTTTTCTAACCTAAGCATAACCTCTAGGTCTCAAATAAAGAAATTATGGGATGGATCTAAGTCAAGTCAATTATGGGATAGAAAGGCCAGAAAAGTCTTCAACTGTCATTTGCCCTTTCAAGAATACTGCAAAAACACGAGTTACTGGCTTTTAAAGCTTAAAGGCACACAAGATCTAGCATGTTTTCACAAAAGGGGGTGTTAGGTTCAAAGGCTCCTTTTGTGAAAACATGCTAGATCTTGTGTACCTTAACATCTTCAAAGTGGCGCCATTTCTCGAGCTTTTAATGGATTTCGATGTACTACACGTCAAAACAACGGTCTCTTCCAGTACTTTAAGACTAGCGTGCCAGTTTTGCCGTATTTGGAGTAGAAAACCTGAAAATGTGTTTTTTGTAAGCTAACCTGAATCTCTCAAAGTTACTTGTGTACCCTAAAATCTTCAAAGTGGCGCCATTTCTCGCGCTTTTAATGGATTTCGATGTACTACACGTCAAAACAACGGTCTCTTCCAGTACTTTAAGACTAGCGTGCCAGTTTTGCCGTATTTGGAGTAGAAAACCTGAAAATGTGTTTTTTGTAAGCTAACCTGAATCTCTCAAAGTTACTTGTGTACCCTAAAATCTTCAAAGTGGCGCCATTTCTCGCGCTTTTAATGGATTTCGATGTACTACACGTCAAAACAACGGTCTCTTCCAGTACTTTAAGACTAGCGTGCCAGTTTTGCCGTATTTGGAGTAGAAAACCTGAAAATGTGTTTTTTGTAAGCTAACCTGAATCTCTCAAAGTTACTTGTGTACCCTAAAATCTTCAAAGTGGCGCCATTTCTCGCGCTTTTAATGGATTTCGACGTACTACACGTCAAAACAACGGTCTCTTAATGTAGATTGCGATTAGTGGATGGAAGGTTCCTGTATTTTGAGTAACAATACCAGAAAATGGCCTTTTTCTAACCTAAGCATAACCTCTAGGTCTCAAATAAAGAAATTATGGGATGGATCTAAGTCAAGTCAATTATGGGATAGAAAGGCCAGAAAAGTCTTCAACTGTCATTTGCCCTTTCAAGAATACTGCAAAAACACGAGTTACTGGCTTTTAAAGCTTAAAGGCACACAAGATCTAGCATGTTTTCACAAAAGGGGGTGTTAGGTTCAAAGGCTCCTTTTGTGAAAACATGCTAGATCTTGTGTACCTTAACATCTTCAAAGTGGCGCCATTTCTCGAGCTTTTAATGGATTTCGATGTACTACACGTCAAAACAACGGTCTCTTCCAGTACTTTAAGACTAGCGTGCCAGTTTTGCCGTATTTGGAGTAGAAAACCTGAAAATGTGTTTTTTGTAAGCTAACCTGAATCTCTCAAAGTTACTTGTGTACCCTAAAATCTTCAAAGTGGCGCCATTTCTCGCGCTTTTAATGGATTTCGATGTACTACACGTCAAAACAACGGTCTCTTCCAGTACTTTAAGACTAGCGTGCCAGTTTTGCCGTATTTGGAGTAGAAAACCTGAAAATGTGTTTTTTGTAAGCTAACCTGAATCTCTCAAAGTTACTTGTGTACCCTAAAATCTTCAAAGTGGCGCCATTTCTCGCGCTTTTAATGGATTTCGACGTACTACACGTCAAAACAACGGTCTCTTAATGTAGATTGCGATTAGTGGATGGAAAGTTCCTGTATTTTGAGTAACAATACCAGAAAATGGCCTTTTTCTAACCTAAGCATAACCTCTAGGTCTCAAATAAAGAAATTATGGGATGGATCTAAGTCAAGTCAATTATGGGATAGAAAGGCCAGAAAAGTCTTCAACTGTCATTTGCCCTTTCAAGAATACTGCAAAAACACGAGTTACTGGCTTTTAAAGCTTAAAGGCACACAAGATTCTTGTGTACCTTAACATCTTCAAAGTGGCGCCATTTCTCGAGCTTTTAATGGATTTCGATGTACTACACGTCAAAACAACGGTCTCTTCCAGTACTTTAAGACTAGCGTGCCAGTTTTGCCGTATTTGGAGTAGAAAACCTGAAAATGTGTTTTTTGTAAGCTAACCTGAATCTCTCAAAGTTACTTGTGTACCCTAAAATCTTCAAAGTGGCGCCATTTCTCGCGCTTTTAATGGATTTCGATGTACTACACGTCAAAACAACGGTCTCTTCCAGTACTTTAAGACTAGCGTGCCAGTTTTGCCGTATTTGGAGTAGAAAACCTGAAAATGTGTTTTTTGTAAGCTAACCTGAATCTCTCAAAGTTACTTGTGTACCCTAAAATCTTCAAAGTGGCGCCATTTCTCGCGCTTTTAATGGATTTCGACGTACTACACGTCAAAACAACGGTCTCTTAATGTAGATTGCGATTAGTGGATGGAAGGTTCCTGTATTTTGAGTAACAATACCAGAAAATGGCCTTTTTCTAACCTAAGCATAACCTCTAGGTCTCAAATAAAGAAATTATGGGATGGATCTAAGTCAAGTCAATTATGGGATAGAAAGGCCAGAAAAGTCTTCAACTGTCATTTGCCCTTTCAAGAATACTGCAAAAACACGAGTTACTGGCTTTTAAAGCTTAAAGGCACACAAGATTCTTGTGTACCTTAACATCTTCAAAGTGGCGCCATTTCTCGAGCTTTTAATGGATTTCGATGTACTACACGTCAAAACAACGGTCTCTTCCAGTACTTTAAGACTAGCGTGCCAGTTTTGCCGTATTTGGAGTAGAAAACCTGAAAATGTGTTTTTTGTAAGCTAACCTGAATCTCTCAAAGTTACTTGTGTACCCTAAAATCTTCAAAGTGGCGCCATTTCTCGCGCTTTTAATGGATTTCGATGTACTACACGTCAAAACAACGGTCTCTTCCAGTACTTTAAGACTAGCGTGCCAGTTTTGCCGTATTTGGAGTAGAAAACCTGAAAATGTGTTTTTTGTAAGCTAACCTGAATCTCTCAAAGTTACTTGTGTACCCTAAAATCTTCAAAGTGGCGCCATTTCTCGCGCTTTTAATGGATTTCGATGTACTACACGTCAAAACAACGGTCTCTTCCAGTACTTTAAGACTAGCGTGCCAGTTTTGCCGTATTTGGAGTAGAAAACCTGAAAATGTGTTTTTTGTAAGCTAACCTGAATCTCTCAAAGTTACTTGTGTACCCTAAAATCTTCAAAGTGGCGCCATTTCTCGCGCTTTTAATGGATTTCGACGTACTACACGTCAAAACAACGGTCTCTTAATGTAGATTGCGATTAGTGGATGGAAGGTTCCTGTATTTTGAGTAACAATACCAGAAAATGGCCTTTTTCTAACCTAAGCATAACCTCTAGGTCTCAAATAAAGAAATTATGGGATGGATCTAAGTCAAGTCAATTATGGGATAGAAAGGCCAGAAAAGTCTTCAACTGTCATTTGCCCTTTCAAGAATACTGCAAAAACACGAGTTACTGGCTTTTAAAGCTTAAAGGCACACAAGATTCTTGTGTACCTTAACATCTTCAAAGTGGCGCCATTTCTCGAGCTTTTAATGGATTTCGATGTACTACACGTCAAAACAACGGTCTCTTCCAGTACTTTAAGACTAGCGTGCCAGTTTTGCCGTATTTGGAGTAGAAAACCTGAAAATGTGTTTTTTGTAAGCTAACCTGAATCTCTCAAAGTTACTTGTGTACCCTAAAATCTTCAAAGTGGCGCCATTTCTCGCGCTTTTAATGGATTTCGATGTACTACACGTCAAAACAACGGTCTCTTCCAGTACTTTAAGACTAGCGTGCCAGTTTTGCCGTATTTGGAGTAGAAAACCTGAAAATGTGTTTTTTGTAAGCTAACCTGAATCTCTCAAAGTTACTTGTGTACCCTAAAATCTTCAAAGTGGCGCCATTTCTCGCGCTTTTAATGGATTTCGATGTACTACACGTCAAAACAACGGTCTCTTCCAGTACTTTAAGACTAGCGTGCCAGTTTTGCCGTATTTGGAGTAGAAAACCTGAAAATGTGTTTTTTGTAAGCTAACCTGAATCTCTCAAAGTTACTTGTGTACCCTAAAATCTTCAAAGTGGCGCCATTTCTCGCGCTTTTAATGGATTTCGACGTACTACACGTCAAAACAACGGTCTCTTAATGTAGATTGCGATTAGTGGATGGAAGGTTCCTGTATTTTGAGTAACAATACCAGAAAATGGCCTTTTTCTAACCTAAGCATAACCTCTAGGTCTCAAATAAAGAAATTATGGGATGGATCTAAGTCAAGTCAATTATGGGATAGAAAGGCCAGAAAAGTCTTCAACTGTCATTTGCCCTTTCAAGAATACTGCAAAAACACGAGTTACTGGCTTTTAAAGCTTAAAGGCACACAAGATTCTTGTGTACCTTAACATCTTCAAAGTGGCGCCATTTCTCGAGCTTTTAATGGATTTCGATGTACTACACGTCAAAACAACGGTCTCTTCCAGTACTTTAAGACTAGCGTGCCAGTTTTGCCGTATTTGGAGTAGAAAACCTGAAAATGTGTTTTTTGTAAGCTAACCTGAATCTCTCAAAGTTACTTGTGTACCCTAAAATCTTCAAAGTGGCGCCATTTCTCGCGCTTTTAATGGATTTCGACGTACTACACGTCAAAACAACGGTCTCTTAATGTAGATTCCGATTAGTGGATGGAAGGTTCCTGTATTTTGAGTAACAATACCAGAAAATGGCCTTTTTCTAACCTAAGCATAACCTCTAGGTCTCAAATAAAGAAATTATGGGATGGATCTAAGTCAAGTCAATTATGGGATAGAAAGGCCAGAAAAGTCTTCAACTGTCATTTGCCCTTTCAAGAATACTGCAAAAACACGAGTTACTGGCTTTTAAAGCTTAAAGGCACACAAGATCTAGCATGTTTTCACAAAAGGGGGTGTTAGGTTCAAAGGCTCCTTTTGTGAAAACATGCTAGATCTTGTGTACCTTAACATCTTCAAAGTGGCGCCATTTCTCGAGCTTTTAATGGATTTCGATGTACTACACGTCAAAACAACGGTCTCTTCCAGTACTTTAAGACTAGCGTGCCAGTTTTGCCGTATTTGGAGTAGAAAACCTGAAAATGTGTTTTTTGTAAGCTAACCTGAATCTCTCAAAGTTACTTGTGTACCCTAAAATCTTCAAAGTGGCGCCATTTCTCGCGCTTTTAATGGATTTCGATGTACTACACGTCAAAACAACGGTCTCTTCCAGTACTTTAAGACTAGCGTGCCAGTTTTGCCGTATTTGGAGTAGAAAACCTGAAAATGTGTTTTTTGTAAGCTAACCTGAATCTCTCAAAGTTACTTGTGTACCCTAAAATCTTCAAAGTGGCGCCATTTCTCGCGCTTTTAATGGATTTCGATGTACTACACGTCAAAACAACGGTCTCTTCCAGTACTTTAAGACTAGCGTGCCAGTTTTGCCGTATTTGGAGTAGAAAACCTGAAAATGTGTTTTTTGTAAGCTAACCTGAATCTCTCAAAGTTACTTGTGTACCCTAAAATCTTCAAAGTGGCGCCATTTCTCGCGCTTTTAATGGATTTCGACGTACTACACGTCAAAACAACGGTCTCTTAATGTAGATTGCGATTAGTGGATGGAAGGTTCCTGTATTTTGAGTAACAATACCAGAAAATGGCCTTTTTCTAACCTAAGCATAACCTCTAGGTCTCAAATAAAGAAATTATGGGATGGATCTAAGTCAAGTCAATTATGGGATAGAAAGGCCAGAAAAGTCTTCAACTGTCATTTGCCCTTTCAAGAATACTGCAAAAACACGAGTTACTGGCTTTTAAAGCTTAAAGGCACACAAGATTCTTGTGTACCTTAACATCTTCAAAGTGGCGCCATTTCTCGAGCTTTTAATGGATTTCGATGTACTACACGTCAAAACAACGGTCTCTTCCAGTACTTTAAGACTAGCGTGCCAGTTTTGCCGTATTTGGAGTAGAAAACCTGAAAATGTGTTTTTTGTAAGCTAACCTGAATCTCTCAAAGTTACTTGTGTACCCTAAAATCTTCAAAGTGGCGCCATTTCTCGCGCTTTTAATGGATTTCGATGTACTACACGTCAAAACAACGGTCTCTTCCAGTACTTTAAGACTAGCGTGCCAGTTTTGCCGTATTTGGAGTAGAAAACCTGAAAATGTGTTTTTTGTAAGCTAACCTGAATCTCTCAAAGTTACTTGTGTACCCTAAAATCTTCAAAGTGGCGCCATTTCTCGCGCTTTTAATGGATTTCGATGTACTACACGTCAAAACAACGGTCTCTTCCAGTACTTTAAGACTAGCGTGCCAGTTTTGCCGTATTTGGAGTAGAAAACCTGAAAATGTGTTTTTTGTAAGCTAACCTGAATCTCTCAAAGTTACTTGTGTACCCTAAAATCTTCAAAGTGGCGCCATTTCTCGCGCTTTTAATGGATTTCGACGTACTACACGTCAAAACAACGGTCTCTTAATGTAGATTCCGATTAGTGGATGGAAGGTTCCTGTATTTTGAGTAACAATACCAGAAAATGGCCTTTTTCTAACCTAAGCATAACCTCTAGGTCTCAAATAAAGAAATTATGGGATGGATCTAAGTCAAGTCAATTATGGGATAGAAAGGCCAGAAAAGTCTTCAACTGTCATTTGCCCTTTCAAGAATACTGCAAAAACACGAGTTACTGGCTTTTAAAGCTTAAAGGCACACAAGATCTAGCATGTTTTCACAAAAGGGGGTGTTAGGTTCAAAGGCTCCTTTTGTGAAAACATGCTAGATCTTGTGTACCTTAACATCTTCAAAGTGGCGCCATTTCTCGAGCTTTTAATGGATTTCGATGTACTACACGTCAAAACAACGGTCTCTTCCAGTACTTTAAGACTAGCGTGCCAGTTTTGCCGTATTTGGAGTAGAAAACCTGAAAATGTGTTTTTTGTAAGCTAACCTGAATCTCTCAAAGTTACTTGTGTACCCTAAAATCTTCAAAGTGGCGCCATTTCTCGCGCTTTTAATGGATTTCGATGTACTACACGTCAAAACAACGGTCTCTTCCAGTACTTTAAGACTAGCGTGCCAGTTTTGCCGTATTTGGAGTAGAAAACCTGAAAATGTGTTTTTTGTAAGCTAACCTGAATCTCTCAAAGTTACTTGTGTACCCTAAAATCTTCAAAGTGGCGCCATTTCTCGCGCTTTTAATGGATTTCGATGTACTACACGTCAAAACAACGGTCTCTTCCAGTACTTTAAGACTAGCGTGCCAGTTTTGCCGTATTTGGAGTAGAAAACCTGAAAATGTGTTTTTTGTAAGCTAACCTGAATCTCTCAAAGTTACTTGTGTACCCTAAAATCTTCAAAGTGGCGCCATTTCTCGCGCTTTTAATGGATTTCGACGTACTACACGTCAAAACAACGGTCTCTTAATGTAGATTGCGATTAGTGGATGGAAGGTTCCTGTATTTTGAGTAACAATACCAGAAAATGGCCTTTTTCTAACCTAAGCATAACCTCTAGGTCTCAAATAAAGAAATTATGGGATGGATCTAAGTCAAGTCAATTATGGGATAGAAAGGCCAGAAAAGTCTTCAACTGTCATTTGCCCTTTCAAGAATACTGCAAAAACACGAGTTACTGGCTTTTAAAGCTTAAAGGCACACAAGATCTAGCATGTTTTCACAAAAGGGGGTGTTAGGTTCAAAGGCTCCTTTTGTGAAAACATGCTAGATCTTGTGTACCTTAACATCTTCAAAGTGGCGCCATTTCTCGAGCTTTTAATGGATTTCGATGTACTACACGTCAAAACAACGGTCTCTTCCAGTACTTTAAGACTAGCGTGCCAGTTTTGCCGTATTTGGAGTAGAAAACCTGAAAATGTGTTTTTTGTAAGCTAACCTGAATCTCTCAAAGTTACTTGTGTACCCTAAAATCTTCAAAGTGGCGCCATTTCTCGCGCTTTTAATGGATTTCGATGTACTACACGTCAAAACAACGGTCTCTTCCAGTACTTTAAGACTAGCGTGCCAGTTTTGCCGTATTTGGAGTAGAAAACCTGAAAATGTGTTTTTTGTAAGCTAACCTGAATCTCTCAAAGTTACTTGTGTACCCTAAAATCTTCAAAGTGGCGCCATTTCTCGCGCTTTTAATGGATTTCGACGTACTACACGTCAAAACAACGGTCTCTTAATGTAGATTGCGATTAGTGGATGGAAGGTTCCTGTATTTTGAGTAACAATACCAGAAAATGGCCTTTTTCTAACCTAAGCATAACCTCTAGGTCTCAAATAAAGAAATTATGGGATGGATCTAAGTCAAGTCAATTATGGGATAGAAAGGCCAGAAAAGTCTTCAACTGTCATTTGCCCTTTCAAGAATACTGCAAAAACACGAGTTACTGGCTTTTAAAGCTTAAAGGCACACAAGATTCTTGTGTACCTTAACATCTTCAAAGTGGCGCCATTTCTCGAGCTTTTAATGGATTTCGATGTACTACACGTCAAAACAACGGTCTCTTCCAGTACTTTAAGACTAGCGTGCCAGTTTTGCCGTATTTGGAGTAGAAAACCTGAAAATGTGTTTTTTGTAAGCTAACCTGAATCTCTCAAAGTTACTTGTGTACCCTAAAATCTTCAAAGTGGCGCCATTTCTCGCGCTTTTAATGGATTTCGATGTACTACACGTCAAAACAACGGTCTCTTCCAGTACTTTAAGACTAGCGTGCCAGTTTTGCCGTATTTGGAGTAGAAAACCTGAAAATGTGTTTTTTGTAAGCTAACCTGAATCTCTCAAAGTTACTTGTGTACCCTAAAATCTTCAAAGTGGCGCCATTTCTCGCGCTTTTAATGGATTTCGATGTACTACACGTCAAAACAACGGTCTCTTCCAGTACTTTAAGACTAGCGTGCCAGTTTTGCCGTATTTGGAGTAGAAAACCTGAAAATGTGTTTTTTGTAAGCTAACCTGAATCTCTCAAAGTTACTTGTGTACCCTAAAATCTTCAAAGTGGCGCCATTTCTCGCGCTTTTAATGGATTTCGACGTACTACACGTCAAAACAACGGTCTCTTAATGTAGATTGCGATTAGTGGATGGAAGGTTCCTGTATTTTGAGTAACAATACCAGAAAATGGCCTTTTTCTAACCTAAGCATAACCTCTAGGTCTCAAATAAAGAAATTATGGGATGGATCTAAGTCAAGTCAATTATGGGATAGAAAGGCCAGAAAAGTCTTCAACTGTCATTTGCCCTTTCAAGAATACTGCAAAAACACGAGTTACTGGCTTTTAAAGCTTAAAGGCACACAAGATTCTTGTGTACCTTAACATCTTCAAAGTGGCGCCATTTCTCGAGCTTTTAATGGATTTCGATGTACTACACGTCAAAACAACGGTCTCTTCCAGTACTTTAAGACTAGCGTGCCAGTTTTGCCGTATTTGGAGTAGAAAACCTGAAAATGTGTTTTTTGTAAGCTAACCTGAATCTCTCAAAGTTACTTGTGTACCCTAAAATCTTCAAAGTGGCGCCATTTCTCGCGCTTTTAATGGATTTCGATGTACTACACGTCAAAACAACGGTCTCTTCCAGTACTTTAAGACTAGCGTGCCAGTTTTGCCGTATTTGGAGTAGAAAACCTGAAAATGTGTTTTTTGTAAGCTAACCTGAATCTCTCAAAGTTACTTGTGTACCCTAAAATCTTCAAAGTGGCGCCATTTCTCGCGCTTTTAATGGATTTCGATGTACTACACGTCAAAACAACGGTCTCTTCCAGTACTTTAAGACTAGCGTGCCAGTTTTGCCGTATTTGGAGTAGAAAACCTGAAAATGTGTTTTTTGTAAGCTAACCTGAATCTCTCAAAGTTACTTGTGTACCCTAAAATCTTCAAAGTGGCGCCATTTCTCGCGCTTTTAATGGATTTCGACGTACTACACGTCAAAACAACGGTCTCTTAATGTAGATTGCGATTAGTGGATGGAAGGTTCCTGTATTTTGAGTAACAATACCAGAAAATGGCCTTTTTCTAACCTAAGCATAACCTCTAGGTCTCAAATAAAGAAATTATGGGATGGATCTAAGTCAAGTCAATTATGGGATAGAAAGGCCAGAAAAGTCTTCAACTGTCATTTGCCCTTTCAAGAATACTGCAAAAACACGAGTTACTGGCTTTTAAAGCTTAAAGGCACACAAGATTCTTGTGTACCTTAACATCTTCAAAGTGGCGCCATTTCTCGAGCTTTTAATGGATTTCGATGTACTACACGTCAAAACAACGGTCTCTTCCAGTACTTTAAGACTAGCGTGCCAGTTTTGCCGTATTTGGAGTAGAAAACCTGAAAATGTGTTTTTTGTAAGCTAACCTGAATCTCTCAAAGTTACTTGTGTACCCTAAAATCTTCAAAGTGGCGCCATTTCTCGCGCTTTTAATGGATTTCGACGTACTACACGTCAAAACAACGGTCTCTTAATGTAGATTCCGATTAGTGGATGGAAGGTTCCTGTATTTTGAGTAACAATACCAGAAAATGGCCTTTTTCTAACCTAAGCATAACCTCTAGGTCTCAAATAAAGAAATTATGGGATGGATCTAAGTCAAGTCAATTATGGGATAGAAAGGCCAGAAAAGTCTTCAACTGTCATTTGCCCTTTCAAGAATACTGCAAAAACACGAGTTACTGGCTTTTAAAGCTTAAAGGCACACAAGATCTAGCATGTTTTCACAAAAGGGGGTGTTAGGTTCAAAGGCTCCTTTTGTGAAAACATGCTAGATCTTGTGTACCTTAACATCTTCAAAGTGGCGCCATTTCTCGAGCTTTTAATGGATTTCGATGTACTACACGTCAAAACAACGGTCTCTTCCAGTACTTTAAGACTAGCGTGCCAGTTTTGCCGTATTTGGAGTAGAAAACCTGAAAATGTGTTTTTTGTAAGCTAACCTGAATCTCTCAAAGTTACTTGTGTACCCTAAAATCTTCAAAGTGGCGCCATTTCTCGCGCTTTTAATGGATTTCGATGTACTACACGTCAAAACAACGGTCTCTTCCAGTACTTTAAGACTAGCGTGCCAGTTTTGCCGTATTTGGAGTAGAAAACCTGAAAATGTGTTTTTTGTAAGCTAACCTGAATCTCTCAAAGTTACTTGTGTACCCTAAAATCTTCAAAGTGGCGCCATTTCTCGCGCTTTTAATGGATTTCGATGTACTACACGTCAAAACAACGGTCTCTTCCAGTACTTTAAGACTAGCGTGCCAGTTTTGCCGTATTTGGAGTAGAAAACCTGAAAATGTGTTTTTTGTAAGCTAACCTGAATCTCTCAAAGTTACTTGTGTACCCTAAAATCTTCAAAGTGGCGCCATTTCTCGCGCTTTTAATGGATTTCGACGTACTACACGTCAAAACAACGGTCTCTTAATGTAGATTGCGATTAGTGGATGGAAGGTTCCTGTATTTTGAGTAACAATACCAGAAAATGGCCTTTTTCTAACCTAAGCATAACCTCTAGGTCTCAAATAAAGAAATTATGGGATGGATCTAAGTCAAGTCAATTATGGGATAGAAAGGCCAGAAAAGTCTTCAACTGTCATTTGCCCTTTCAAGAATACTGCAAAAACACGAGTTACTGGCTTTTAAAGCTTAAAGGCACACAAGATTCTTGTGTACCTTAACATCTTCAAAGTGGCGCCATTTCTCGAGCTTTTAATGGATTTCGATGTACTACACGTCAAAACAACGGTCTCTTCCAGTACTTTAAGACTAGCGTGCCAGTTTTGCCGTATTTGGAGTAGAAAACCTGAAAATGTGTTTTTTGTAAGCTAACCTGAATCTCTCAAAGTTACTTGTGTACCCTAAAATCTTCAAAGTGGCGCCATTTCTCGCGCTTTTAATGGATTTCGATGTACTACACGTCAAAACAACGGTCTCTTCCAGTACTTTAAGACTAGCGTGCCAGTTTTGCCGTATTTGGAGTAGAAAACCTGAAAATGTGTTTTTTGTAAGCTAACCTGAATCTCTCAAAGTTACTTGTGTACCCTAAAATCTTCAAAGTGGCGCCATTTCTCGCGCTTTTAATGGATTTCGATGTACTACACGTCAAAACAACGGTCTCTTCCAGTACTTTAAGACTAGCGTGCCAGTTTTGCCGTATTTGGAGTAGAAAACCTGAAAATGTGTTTTTTGTAAGCTAACCTGAATCTCTCAAAGTTACTTGTGTACCCTAAAATCTTCAAAGTGGCGCCATTTCTCGCGCTTTTAATGGATTTCGACGTACTACACGTCAAAACAACGGTCTCTTAATGTAGATTCCGATTAGTGGATGGAAGGTTCCTGTATTTTGAGTAACAATACCAGAAAATGGCCTTTTTCTAACCTAAGCATAACCTCTAGGTCTCAAATAAAGAAATTATGGGATGGATCTAAGTCAAGTCAATTATGGGATAGAAAGGCCAGAAAAGTCTTCAACTGTCATTTGCCCTTTCAAGAATACTGCAAAAACACGAGTTACTGGCTTTTAAAGCTTAAAGGCACACAAGATCTAGCATGTTTTCACAAAAGGGGGTGTTAGGTTCAAAGGCTCCTTTTGTGAAAACATGCTAGATCTTGTGTACCTTAACATCTTCAAAGTGGCGCCATTTCTCGAGCTTTTAATGGATTTCGATGTACTACACGTCAAAACAACGGTCTCTTCCAGTACTTTAAGACTAGCGTGCCAGTTTTGCCGTATTTGGAGTAGAAAACCTGAAAATGTGTTTTTTGTAAGCTAACCTGAATCTCTCAAAGTTACTTGTGTACCCTAAAATCTTCAAAGTGGCGCCATTTCTCGCGCTTTTAATGGATTTCGATGTACTACACGTCAAAACAACGGTCTCTTCCAGTACTTTAAGACTAGCGTGCCAGTTTTGCCGTATTTGGAGTAGAAAACCTGAAAATGTGTTTTTTGTAAGCTAACCTGAATCTCTCAAAGTTACTTGTGTACCCTAAAATCTTCAAAGTGGCGCCATTTCTCGCGCTTTTAATGGATTTCGATGTACTACACGTCAAAACAACGGTCTCTTCCAGTACTTTAAGACTAGCGTGCCAGTTTTGCCGTATTTGGAGTAGAAAACCTGAAAATGTGTTTTTTGTAAGCTAACCTGAATCTCTCAAAGTTACTTGTGTACCCTAAAATCTTCAAAGTGGCGCCATTTCTCGCGCTTTTAATGGATTTCGACGTACTACACGTCAAAACAACGGTCTCTTAATGTAGATTGCGATTAGTGGATGGAAGGTTCCTGTATTTTGAGTAACAATACCAGAAAATGGCCTTTTTCTAACCTAAGCATAACCTCTAGGTCTCAAATAAAGAAATTATGGGATGGATCTAAGTCAAGTCAATTATGGGATAGAAAGGCCAGAAAAGTCTTCAACTGTCATTTGCCCTTTCAAGAATACTGCAAAAACACGAGTTACTGGCTTTTAAAGCTTAAAGGCACACAAGATCTAGCATGTTTTCACAAAAGGGGGTGTTAGGTTCAAAGGCTCCTTTTGTGAAAACATGCTAGATCTTGTGTACCTTAACATCTTCAAAGTGGCGCCATTTCTCGAGCTTTTAATGGATTTCGATGTACTACACGTCAAAACAACGGTCTCTTCCAGTACTTTAAGACTAGCGTGCCAGTTTTGCCGTATTTGGAGTAGAAAACCTGAAAATGTGTTTTTTGTAAGCTAACCTGAATCTCTCAAAGTTACTTGTGTACCCTAAAATCTTCAAAGTGGCGCCATTTCTCGCGCTTTTAATGGATTTCGATGTACTACACGTCAAAACAACGGTCTCTTCCAGTACTTTAAGACTAGCGTGCCAGTTTTGCCGTATTTGGAGTAGAAAACCTGAAAATGTGTTTTTTGTAAGCTAACCTGAATCTCTCAAAGTTACTTGTGTACCCTAAAATCTTCAAAGTGGCGCCATTTCTCGCGCTTTTAATGGATTTCGACGTACTACACGTCAAAACAACGGTCTCTTAATGTAGATTGCGATTAGTGGATGGAAAGTTCCTGTATTTTGAGTAACAATACCAGAAAATGGCCTTTTTCTAACCTAAGCATAACCTCTAGGTCTCAAATAAAGAAATTATGGGATGGATCTAAGTCAAGTCAATTATGGGATAGAAAGGCCAGAAAAGTCTTCAACTGTCATTTGCCCTTTCAAGAATACTGCAAAAACACGAGTTACTGGCTTTTAAAGCTTAAAGGCACACAAGATTCTTGTGTACCTTAACATCTTCAAAGTGGCGCCATTTCTCGAGCTTTTAATGGATTTCGATGTACTACACGTCAAAACAACGGTCTCTTCCAGTACTTTAAGACTAGCGTGCCAGTTTTGCCGTATTTGGAGTAGAAAACCTGAAAATGTGTTTTTTGTAAGCTAACCTGAATCTCTCAAAGTTACTTGTGTACCCTAAAATCTTCAAAGTGGCGCCATTTCTCGCGCTTTTAATGGATTTCGATGTACTACACGTCAAAACAACGGTCTCTTCCAGTACTTTAAGACTAGCGTGCCAGTTTTGCCGTATTTGGAGTAGAAAACCTGAAAATGTGTTTTTTGTAAGCTAACCTGAATCTCTCAAAGTTACTTGTGTACCCTAAAATCTTCAAAGTGGCGCCATTTCTCGCGCTTTTAATGGATTTCGACGTACTACACGTCAAAACAACGGTCTCTTAATGTAGATTGCGATTAGTGGATGGAAGGTTCCTGTATTTTGAGTAACAATACCAGAAAATGGCCTTTTTCTAACCTAAGCATAACCTCTAGGTCTCAAATAAAGAAATTATGGGATGGATCTAAGTCAAGTCAATTATGGGATAGAAAGGCCAGAAAAGTCTTCAACTGTCATTTGCCCTTTCAAGAATACTGCAAAAACACGAGTTACTGGCTTTTAAAGCTTAAAGGCACACAAGATTCTTGTGTACCTTAACATCTTCAAAGTGGCGCCATTTCTCGAGCTTTTAATGGATTTCGATGTACTACACGTCAAAACAACGGTCTCTTCCAGTACTTTAAGACTAGCGTGCCAGTTTTGCCGTATTTGGAGTAGAAAACCTGAAAATGTGTTTTTTGTAAGCTAACCTGAATCTCTCAAAGTTACTTGTGTACCCTAAAATCTTCAAAGTGGCGCCATTTCTCGCGCTTTTAATGGATTTCGATGTACTACACGTCAAAACAACGGTCTCTTCCAGTACTTTAAGACTAGCGTGCCAGTTTTGCCGTATTTGGAGTAGAAAACCTGAAAATGTGTTTTTTGTAAGCTAACCTGAATCTCTCAAAGTTACTTGTGTACCCTAAAATCTTCAAAGTGGCGCCATTTCTCGCGCTTTTAATGGATTTCGATGTACTACACGTCAAAACAACGGTCTCTTCCAGTACTTTAAGACTAGCGTGCCAGTTTTGCCGTATTTGGAGTAGAAAACCTGAAAATGTGTTTTTTGTAAGCTAACCTGAATCTCTCAAAGTTACTTGTGTACCCTAAAATCTTCAAAGTGGCGCCATTTCTCGCGCTTTTAATGGATTTCGACGTACTACACGTCAAAACAACGGTCTCTTAATGTAGATTGCGATTAGTGGATGGAAGGTTCCTGTATTTTGAGTAACAATACCAGAAAATGGCCTTTTTCTAACCTAAGCATAACCTCTAGGTCTCAAATAAAGAAATTATGGGATGGATCTAAGTCAAGTCAATTATGGGATAGAAAGGCCAGAAAAGTCTTCAACTGTCATTTGCCCTTTCAAGAATACTGCAAAAACACGAGTTACTGGCTTTTAAAGCTTAAAGGCACACAAGATTCTTGTGTACCTTAACATCTTCAAAGTGGCGCCATTTCTCGAGCTTTTAATGGATTTCGATGTACTACACGTCAAAACAACGGTCTCTTCCAGTACTTTAAGACTAGCGTGCCAGTTTTGCCGTATTTGGAGTAGAAAACCTGAAAATGTGTTTTTTGTAAGCTAACCTGAATCTCTCAAAGTTACTTGTGTACCCTAAAATCTTCAAAGTGGCGCCATTTCTCGCGCTTTTAATGGATTTCGATGTACTACACGTCAAAACAACGGTCTCTTCCAGTACTTTAAGACTAGCGTGCCAGTTTTGCCGTATTTGGAGTAGAAAACCTGAAAATGTGTTTTTTGTAAGCTAACCTGAATCTCTCAAAGTTACTTGTGTACCCTAAAATCTTCAAAGTGGCGCCATTTCTCGCGCTTTTAATGGATTTCGATGTACTACACGTCAAAACAACGGTCTCTTCCAGTACTTTAAGACTAGCGTGCCAGTTTTGCCGTATTTGGAGTAGAAAACCTGAAAATGTGTTTTTTGTAAGCTAACCTGAATCTCTCAAAGTTACTTGTGTACCCTAAAATCTTCAAAGTGGCGCCATTTCTCGCGCTTTTAATGGATTTCGACGTACTACACGTCAAAACAACGGTCTCTTAATGTAGATTGCGATTAGTGGATGGAAGGTTCCTGTATTTTGAGTAACAATACCAGAAAATGGCCTTTTTCTAACCTAAGCATAACCTCTAGGTCTCAAATAAAGAAATTATGGGATGGATCTAAGTCAAGTCAATTATGGGATAGAAAGGCCAGAAAAGTCTTCAACTGTCATTTGCCCTTTCAAGAATACTGCAAAAACACGAGTTACTGGCTTTTAAAGCTTAAAGGCACACAAGATTCTTGTGTACCTTAACATCTTCAAAGTGGCGCCATTTCTCGAGCTTTTAATGGATTTCGATGTACTACACGTCAAAACAACGGTCTCTTCCAGTACTTTAAGACTAGCGTGCCAGTTTTGCCGTATTTGGAGTAGAAAACCTGAAAATGTGTTTTTTGTAAGCTAACCTGAATCTCTCAAAGTTACTTGTGTACCCTAAAATCTTCAAAGTGGCGCCATTTCTCGCGCTTTTAATGGATTTCGATGTACTACACGTCAAAACAACGGTCTCTTCCAGTACTTTAAGACTAGCGTGCCAGTTTTGCCGTATTTGGAGTAGAAAACCTGAAAATGTGTTTTTTGTAAGCTAACCTGAATCTCTCAAAGTTACTTGTGTACCCTAAAATCTTCAAAGTGGCGCCATTTCTCGCGCTTTTAATGGATTTCGATGTACTACACGTCAAAACAACGGTCTCTTCCAGTACTTTAAGACTAGCGTGCCAGTTTTGCCGTATTTGGAGTAGAAAACCTGAAAATGTGTTTTTTGTAAGCTAACCTGAATCTCTCAAAGTTACTTGTGTACCCTAAAATCTTCAAAGTGGCGCCATTTCTCGCGCTTTTAATGGATTTCGACGTACTACACGTCAAAACAACGGTCTCTTAATGTAGATTGCGATTAGTGGATGGAAGGTTCCTGTATTTTGAGTAACAATACCAGAAAATGGCCTTTTTCTAACCTAAGCATAACCTCTAGGTCTCAAATAAAGAAATTATGGGATGGATCTAAGTCAAGTCAATTATGGGATAGAAAGGCCAGAAAAGTCTTCAACTGTCATTTGCCCTTTCAAGAATACTGCAAAAACACGAGTTACTGGCTTTTAAAGCTTAAAGGCACACAAGATCTAGCATGTTTTCACAAAAGGGGGTGTTAGGTTCAAAGGCTCCTTTTGTGAAAACATGCTAGATCTTGTGTACCTTAACATCTTCAAAGTGGCGCCATTTCTCGAGCTTTTAATGGATTTCGATGTACTACACGTCAAAACAACGGTCTCTTCCAGTACTTTAAGACTAGCGTGCCAGTTTTGCCGTATTTGGAGTAGAAAACCTGAAAATGTGTTTTTTGTAAGCTAACCTGAATCTCTCAAAGTTACTTGTGTACCCTAAAATCTTCAAAGTGGCGCCATTTCTCGCGCTTTTAATGGATTTCGATGTACTACACGTCAAAACAACGGTCTCTTCCAGTACTTTAAGACTAGCGTGCCAGTTTTGCCGTATTTGGAGTAGAAAACCTGAAAATGTGTTTTTTGTAAGCTAACCTGAATCTCTCAAAGTTACTTGTGTACCCTAAAATCTTCAAAGTGGCGCCATTTCTCGCGCTTTTAATGGATTTCGACGTACTACACGTCAAAACAACGGTCTCTTAATGTAGATTGCGATTAGTGGATGGAAGGTTCCTGTATTTTGAGTAACAATACCAGAAAATGGCCTTTTTCTAACCTAAGCATAACCTCTAGGTCTCAAATAAAGAAATTATGGGATGGATCTAAGTCAAGTCAATTATGGGATAGAAAGGCCAGAAAAGTCTTCAACTGTCATTTGCCCTTTCAAGAATACTGCAAAAACACGAGTTACTGGCTTTTAAAGCTTAAAGGCACACAAGATTCTTGTGTACCTTAACATCTTCAAAGTGGCGCCATTTCTCGAGCTTTTAATGGATTTCGATGTACTACACGTCAAAACAACGGTCTCTTCCAGTACTTTAAGACTAGCGTGCCAGTTTTGCCGTATTTGGAGTAGAAAACCTGAAAATGTGTTTTTTGTAAGCTAACCTGAATCTCTCAAAGTTACTTGTGTACCCTAAAATCTTCAAAGTGGCGCCATTTCTCGCGCTTTTAATGGATTTCGATGTACTACACGTCAAAACAACGGTCTCTTCCAGTACTTTAAGACTAGCGTGCCAGTTTTGCCGTATTTGGAGTAGAAAACCTGAAAATGTGTTTTTTGTAAGCTAACCTGAATCTCTCAAAGTTACTTGTGTACCCTAAAATCTTCAAAGTGGCGCCATTTCTCGCGCTTTTAATGGATTTCGATGTACTACACGTCAAAACAACGGTCTCTTCCAGTACTTTAAGACTAGCGTGCCAGTTTTGCCGTATTTGGAGTAGAAAACCTGAAAATGTGTTTTTTGTAAGCTAACCTGAATCTCTCAAAGTTACTTGTGTACCCTAAAATCTTCAAAGTGGCGCCATTTCTCGCGCTTTTAATGGATTTCGACGTACTACACGTCAAAACAACGGTCTCTTAATGTAGATTGCGATTAGTGGATGGAAGGTTCCTGTATTTTGAGTAACAATACCAGAAAATGGCCTTTTTCTAACCTAAGCATAACCTCTAGGTCTCAAATAAAGAAATTATGGGATGGATCTAAGTCAAGTCAATTATGGGATAGAAAGGCCAGAAAAGTCTTCAACTGTCATTTGCCCTTTCAAGAATACTGCAAAAACACGAGTTACTGGCTTTTAAAGCTTAAAGGCACACAAGATTCTTGTGTACCTTAACATCTTCAAAGTGGCGCCATTTCTCGAGCTTTTAATGGATTTCGATGTACTACACGTCAAAACAACGGTCTCTTCCAGTACTTTAAGACTAGCGTGCCAGTTTTGCCGTATTTGGAGTAGAAAACCTGAAAATGTGTTTTTTGTAAGCTAACCTGAATCTCTCAAAGTTACTTGTGTACCCTAAAATCTTCAAAGTGGCGCCATTTCTCGCGCTTTTAATGGATTTCGATGTACTACACGTCAAAACAACGGTCTCTTCCAGTACTTTAAGACTAGCGTGCCAGTTTTGCCGTATTTGGAGTAGAAAACCTGAAAATGTGTTTTTTGTAAGCTAACCTGAATCTCTCAAAGTTACTTGTGTACCCTAAAATCTTCAAAGTGGCGCCATTTCTCGCGCTTTTAATGGATTTCGATGTACTACACGTCAAAACAACGGTCTCTTCCAGTACTTTAAGACTAGCGTGCCAGTTTTGCCGTATTTGGAGTAGAAAACCTGAAAATGTGTTTTTTGTAAGCTAACCTGAATCTCTCAAAGTTACTTGTGTACCCTAAAATCTTCAAAGTGGCGCCATTTCTCGCGCTTTTAATGGATTTCGACGTACTACACGTCAAAACAACGGTCTCTTAATGTAGATTCCGATTAGTGGATGGAAGGTTCCTGTATTTTGAGTAACAATACCAGAAAATGGCCTTTTTCTAACCTAAGCATAACCTCTAGGTCTCAAATAAAGAAATTATGGGATGGATCTAAGTCAAGTCAATTATGGGATAGAAAGGCCAGAAAAGTCTTCAACTGTCATTTGCCCTTTCAAGAATACTGCAAAAACACGAGTTACTGGCTTTTAAAGCTTAAAGGCACACAAGATCTAGCATGTTTTCACAAAAGGGGGTGTTAGGTTCAAAGGCTCCTTTTGTGAAAACATGCTAGATCTTGTGTACCTTAACATCTTCAAAGTGGCGCCATTTCTCGAGCTTTTAATGGATTTCGATGTACTACACGTCAAAACAACGGTCTCTTCCAGTACTTTAAGACTAGCGTGCCAGTTTTGCCGTATTTGGAGTAGAAAACCTGAAAATGTGTTTTTTGTAAGCTAACCTGAATCTCTCAAAGTTACTTGTGTACCCTAAAATCTTCAAAGTGGCGCCATTTCTCGCGCTTTTAATGGATTTCGATGTACTACACGTCAAAACAACGGTCTCTTCCAGTACTTTAAGACTAGCGTGCCAGTTTTGCCGTATTTGGAGTAGAAAACCTGAAAATGTGTTTTTTGTAAGCTAACCTGAATCTCTCAAAGTTACTTGTGTACCCTAAAATCTTCAAAGTGGCGCCATTTCTCGCGCTTTTAATGGATTTCGATGTACTACACGTCAAAACAACGGTCTCTTCCAGTACTTTAAGACTAGCGTGCCAGTTTTGCCGTATTTGGAGTAGAAAACCTGAAAATGTGTTTTTTGTAAGCTAACCTGAATCTCTCAAAGTTACTTGTGTACCCTAAAATCTTCAAAGTGGCGCCATTTCTCGCGCTTTTAATGGATTTCGACGTACTACACGTCAAAACAACGGTCTCTTAATGTAGATTGCGATTAGTGGATGGAAGGTTCCTGTATTTTGAGTAACAATACCAGAAAATGGCCTTTTTCTAACCTAAGCATAACCTCTAGGTCTCAAATAAAGAAATTATGGGATGGATCTAAGTCAAGTCAATTATGGGATAGAAAGGCCAGAAAAGTCTTCAACTGTCATTTGCCCTTTCAAGAATACTGCAAAAACACGAGTTACTGGCTTTTAAAGCTTAAAGGCACACAAGATCTAGCATGTTTTCACAAAAGGGGGTGTTAGGTTCAAAGGCTCCTTTTGTGAAAACATGCTAGATCTTGTGTACCTTAACATCTTCAAAGTGGCGCCATTTCTCGAGCTTTTAATGGATTTCGATGTACTACACGTCAAAACAACGGTCTCTTCCAGTACTTTAAGACTAGCGTGCCAGTTTTGCCGTATTTGGAGTAGAAAACCTGAAAATGTGTTTTTTGTAAGCTAACCTGAATCTCTCAAAGTTACTTGTGTACCCTAAAATCTTCAAAGTGGCGCCATTTCTCGCGCTTTTAATGGATTTCGATGTACTACACGTCAAAACAACGGTCTCTTCCAGTACTTTAAGACTAGCGTGCCAGTTTTGCCGTATTTGGAGTAGAAAACCTGAAAATGTGTTTTTTGTAAGCTAACCTGAATCTCTCAAAGTTACTTGTGTACCCTAAAATCTTCAAAGTGGCGCCATTTCTCGCGCTTTTAATGGATTTCGACGTACTACACGTCAAAACAACGGTCTCTTAATGTAGATTGCGATTAGTGGATGGAAAGTTCCTGTATTTTGAGTAACAATACCAGAAAATGGCCTTTTTCTAACCTAAGCATAACCTCTAGGTCTCAAATAAAGAAATTATGGGATGGATCTAAGTCAAGTCAATTATGGGATAGAAAGGCCAGAAAAGTCTTCAACTGTCATTTGCCCTTTCAAGAATACTGCAAAAACACGAGTTACTGGCTTTTAAAGCTTAAAGGCACACAAGATTCTTGTGTACCTTAACATCTTCAAAGTGGCGCCATTTCTCGAGCTTTTAATGGATTTCGATGTACTACACGTCAAAACAACGGTCTCTTCCAGTACTTTAAGACTAGCGTGCCAGTTTTGCCGTATTTGGAGTAGAAAACCTGAAAATGTGTTTTTTGTAAGCTAACCTGAATCTCTCAAAGTTACTTGTGTACCCTAAAATCTTCAAAGTGGCGCCATTTCTCGCGCTTTTAATGGATTTCGATGTACTACACGTCAAAACAACGGTCTCTTCCAGTACTTTAAGACTAGCGTGCCAGTTTTGCCGTATTTGGAGTAGAAAACCTGAAAATGTGTTTTTTGTAAGCTAACCTGAATCTCTCAAAGTTACTTGTGTACCCTAAAATCTTCAAAGTGGCGCCATTTCTCGCGCTTTTAATGGATTTCGATGTACTACACGTCAAAACAACGGTCTCTTCCAGTACTTTAAGACTAGCGTGCCAGTTTTGCCGTATTTGGAGTAGAAAACCTGAAAATGTGTTTTTTGTAAGCTAACCTGAATCTCTCAAAGTTACTTGTGTACCCTAAAATCTTCAAAGTGGCGCCATTTCTCGCGCTTTTAATGGATTTCGACGTACTACACGTCAAAACAACGGTCTCTTAATGTAGATTGCGATTAGTGGATGGAAGGTTCCTGTATTTTGAGTAACAATACCAGAAAATGGCCTTTTTCTAACCTAAGCATAACCTCTAGGTCTCAAATAAAGAAATTATGGGATGGATCTAAGTCAAGTCAATTATGGGATAGAAAGGCCAGAAAAGTCTTCAACTGTCATTTGCCCTTTCAAGAATACTGCAAAAACACGAGTTACTGGCTTTTAAAGCTTAAAGGCACACAAGATCTAGCATGTTTTCACAAAAGGGGGTGTTAGGTTCAAAGGCTCCTTTTGTGAAAACATGCTAGATCTTGTGTACCTTAACATCTTCAAAGTGGCGCCATTTCTCGAGCTTTTAATGGATTTCGATGTACTACACGTCAAAACAACGGTCTCTTCCAGTACTTTAAGACTAGCGTGCCAGTTTTGCCGTATTTGGAGTAGAAAACCTGAAAATGTGTTTTTTGTAAGCTAACCTGAATCTCTCAAAGTTACTTGTGTACCCTAAAATCTTCAAAGTGGCGCCATTTCTCGCGCTTTTAATGGATTTCGATGTACTACACGTCAAAACAACGGTCTCTTCCAGTACTTTAAGACTAGCGTGCCAGTTTTGCCGTATTTGGAGTAGAAAACCTGAAAATGTGTTTTTTGTAAGCTAACCTGAATCTCTCAAAGTTACTTGTGTACCCTAAAATCTTCAAAGTGGCGCCATTTCTCGCGCTTTTAATGGATTTCGACGTACTACACGTCAAAACAACGGTCTCTTAATGTAGATTGCGATTAGTGGATGGAAGGTTCCTGTATTTTGAGTAACAATACCAGAAAATGGCCTTTTTCTAACCTAAGCATAACCTCTAGGTCTCAAATAAAGAAATTATGGGATGGATCTAAGTCAAGTCAATTATGGGATAGAAAGGCCAGAAAAGTCTTCAACTGTCATTTGCCCTTTCAAGAATACTGCAAAAACACGAGTTACTGGCTTTTAAAGCTTAAAGGCACACAAGATTCTTGTGTACCTTAACATCTTCAAAGTGGCGCCATTTCTCGAGCTTTTAATGGATTTCGATGTACTACACGTCAAAACAACGGTCTCTTCCAGTACTTTAAGACTAGCGTGCCAGTTTTGCCGTATTTGGAGTAGAAAACCTGAAAATGTGTTTTTTGTAAGCTAACCTGAATCTCTCAAAGTTACTTGTGTACCCTAAAATCTTCAAAGTGGCGCCATTTCTCGCGCTTTTAATGGATTTCGATGTACTACACGTCAAAACAACGGTCTCTTCCAGTACTTTAAGACTAGCGTGCCAGTTTTGCCGTATTTGGAGTAGAAAACCTGAAAATGTGTTTTTTGTAAGCTAACCTGAATCTCTCAAAGTTACTTGTGTACCCTAAAATCTTCAAAGTGGCGCCATTTCTCGCGCTTTTAATGGATTTCGATGTACTACACGTCAAAACAACGGTCTCTTCCAGTACTTTAAGACTAGCGTGCCAGTTTTGCCGTATTTGGAGTAGAAAACCTGAAAATGTGTTTTTTGTAAGCTAACCTGAATCTCTCAAAGTTACTTGTGTACCCTAAAATCTTCAAAGTGGCGCCATTTCTCGCGCTTTTAATGGATTTCGACGTACTACACGTCAAAACAACGGTCTCTTAATGTAGATTGCGATTAGTGGATGGAAGGTTCCTGTATTTTGAGTAACAATACCAGAAAATGGCCTTTTTCTAACCTAAGCATAACCTCTAGGTCTCAAATAAAGAAATTATGGGATGGATCTAAGTCAAGTCAATTATGGGATAGAAAGGCCAGAAAAGTCTTCAACTGTCATTTGCCCTTTCAAGAATACTGCAAAAACACGAGTTACTGGCTTTTAAAGCTTAAAGGCACACAAGATTCTTGTGTACCTTAACATCTTCAAAGTGGCGCCATTTCTCGAGCTTTTAATGGATTTCGATGTACTACACGTCAAAACAACGGTCTCTTCCAGTACTTTAAGACTAGCGTGCCAGTTTTGCCGTATTTGGAGTAGAAAACCTGAAAATGTGTTTTTTGTAAGCTAACCTGAATCTCTCAAAGTTACTTGTGTACCCTAAAATCTTCAAAGTGGCGCCATTTCTCGCGCTTTTAATGGATTTCGATGTACTACACGTCAAAACAACGGTCTCTTCCAGTACTTTAAGACTAGCGTGCCAGTTTTGCCGTATTTGGAGTAGAAAACCTGAAAATGTGTTTTTTGTAAGCTAACCTGAATCTCTCAAAGTTACTTGTGTACCCTAAAATCTTCAAAGTGGCGCCATTTCTCGCGCTTTTAATGGATTTCGATGTACTACACGTCAAAACAACGGTCTCTTCCAGTACTTTAAGACTAGCGTGCCAGTTTTGCCGTATTTGGAGTAGAAAACCTGAAAATGTGTTTTTTGTAAGCTAACCTGAATCTCTCAAAGTTACTTGTGTACCCTAAAATCTTCAAAGTGGCGCCATTTCTCGCGCTTTTAATGGATTTCGACGTACTACACGTCAAAACAACGGTCTCTTAATGTAGATTCCGATTAGTGGATGGAAGGTTCCTGTATTTTGAGTAACAATACCAGAAAATGGCCTTTTTCTAACCTAAGCATAACCTCTAGGTCTCAAATAAAGAAATTATGGGATGGATCTAAGTCAAGTCAATTATGGGATAGAAAGGCCAGAAAAGTCTTCAACTGTCATTTGCCCTTTCAAGAATACTGCAAAAACACGAGTTACTGGCTTTTAAAGCTTAAAGGCACACAAGATCTAGCATGTTTTCACAAAAGGGGGTGTTAGGTTCAAAGGCTCCTTTTGTGAAAACATGCTAGATCTTGTGTACCTTAACATCTTCAAAGTGGCGCCATTTCTCGAGCTTTTAATGGATTTCGATGTACTACACGTCAAAACAACGGTCTCTTCCAGTACTTTAAGACTAGCGTGCCAGTTTTGCCGTATTTGGAGTAGAAAACCTGAAAATGTGTTTTTTGTAAGCTAACCTGAATCTCTCAAAGTTACTTGTGTACCCTAAAATCTTCAAAGTGGCGCCATTTCTCGCGCTTTTAATGGATTTCGATGTACTACACGTCAAAACAACGGTCTCTTCCAGTACTTTAAGACTAGCGTGCCAGTTTTGCCGTATTTGGAGTAGAAAACCTGAAAATGTGTTTTTTGTAAGCTAACCTGAATCTCTCAAAGTTACTTGTGTACCCTAAAATCTTCAAAGTGGCGCCATTTCTCGCGCTTTTAATGGATTTCGATGTACTACACGTCAAAACAACGGTCTCTTCCAGTACTTTAAGACTAGCGTGCCAGTTTTGCCGTATTTGGAGTAGAAAACCTGAAAATGTGTTTTTTGTAAGCTAACCTGAATCTCTCAAAGTTACTTGTGTACCCTAAAATCTTCAAAGTGGCGCCATTTCTCGCGCTTTTAATGGATTTCGACGTACTACACGTCAAAACAACGGTCTCTTAATGTAGATTGCGATTAGTGGATGGAAGGTTCCTGTATTTTGAGTAACAATACCAGAAAATGGCCTTTTTCTAACCTAAGCATAACCTCTAGGTCTCAAATAAAGAAATTATGGGATGGATCTAAGTCAAGTCAATTATGGGATAGAAAGGCCAGAAAAGTCTTCAACTGTCATTTGCCCTTTCAAGAATACTGCAAAAACACGAGTTACTGGCTTTTAAAGCTTAAAGGCACACAAGATCTAGCATGTTTTCACAAAAGGGGGTGTTAGGTTCAAAGGCTCCTTTTGTGAAAACATGCTAGATCTTGTGTACCTTAACATCTTCAAAGTGGCGCCATTTCTCGAGCTTTTAATGGATTTCGATGTACTACACGTCAAAACAACGGTCTCTTCCAGTACTTTAAGACTAGCGTGCCAGTTTTGCCGTATTTGGAGTAGAAAACCTGAAAATGTGTTTTTTGTAAGCTAACCTGAATCTCTCAAAGTTACTTGTGTACCCTAAAATCTTCAAAGTGGCGCCATTTCTCGCGCTTTTAATGGATTTCGATGTACTACACGTCAAAACAACGGTCTCTTCCAGTACTTTAAGACTAGCGTGCCAGTTTTGCCGTATTTGGAGTAGAAAACCTGAAAATGTGTTTTTTGTAAGCTAACCTGAATCTCTCAAAGTTACTTGTGTACCCTAAAATCTTCAAAGTGGCGCCATTTCTCGCGCTTTTAATGGATTTCGACGTACTACACGTCAAAACAACGGTCTCTTAATGTAGATTGCGATTAGTGGATGGAAAGTTCCTGTATTTTGAGTAACAATACCAGAAAATGGCCTTTTTCTAACCTAAGCATAACCTCTAGGTCTCAAATAAAGAAATTATGGGATGGATCTAAGTCAAGTCAATTATGGGATAGAAAGGCCAGAAAAGTCTTCAACTGTCATTTGCCCTTTCAAGAATACTGCAAAAACACGAGTTACTGGCTTTTAAAGCTTAAAGGCACACAAGATTCTTGTGTACCTTAACATCTTCAAAGTGGCGCCATTTCTCGAGCTTTTAATGGATTTCGATGTACTACACGTCAAAACAACGGTCTCTTCCAGTACTTTAAGACTAGCGTGCCAGTTTTGCCGTATTTGGAGTAGAAAACCTGAAAATGTGTTTTTTGTAAGCTAACCTGAATCTCTCAAAGTTACTTGTGTACCCTAAAATCTTCAAAGTGGCGCCATTTCTCGCGCTTTTAATGGATTTCGATGTACTACACGTCAAAACAACGGTCTCTTCCAGTACTTTAAGACTAGCGTGCCAGTTTTGCCGTATTTGGAGTAGAAAACCTGAAAATGTGTTTTTTGTAAGCTAACCTGAATCTCTCAAAGTTACTTGTGTACCCTAAAATCTTCAAAGTGGCGCCATTTCTCGCGCTTTTAATGGATTTCGACGTACTACACGTCAAAACAACGGTCTCTTAATGTAGATTGCGATTAGTGGATGGAAGGTTCCTGTATTTTGAGTAACAATACCAGAAAATGGCCTTTTTCTAACCTAAGCATAACCTCTAGGTCTCAAATAAAGAAATTATGGGATGGATCTAAGTCAAGTCAATTATGGGATAGAAAGGCCAGAAAAGTCTTCAACTGTCATTTGCCCTTTCAAGAATACTGCAAAAACACGAGTTACTGGCTTTTAAAGCTTAAAGGCACACAAGATTCTTGTGTACCTTAACATCTTCAAAGTGGCGCCATTTCTCGAGCTTTTAATGGATTTCGATGTACTACACGTCAAAACAACGGTCTCTTCCAGTACTTTAAGACTAGCGTGCCAGTTTTGCCGTATTTGGAGTAGAAAACCTGAAAATGTGTTTTTTGTAAGCTAACCTGAATCTCTCAAAGTTACTTGTGTACCCTAAAATCTTCAAAGTGGCGCCATTTCTCGCGCTTTTAATGGATTTCGATGTACTACACGTCAAAACAACGGTCTCTTCCAGTACTTTAAGACTAGCGTGCCAGTTTTGCCGTATTTGGAGTAGAAAACCTGAAAATGTGTTTTTTGTAAGCTAACCTGAATCTCTCAAAGTTACTTGTGTACCCTAAAATCTTCAAAGTGGCGCCATTTCTCGCGCTTTTAATGGATTTCGATGTACTACACGTCAAAACAACGGTCTCTTCCAGTACTTTAAGACTAGCGTGCCAGTTTTGCCGTATTTGGAGTAGAAAACCTGAAAATGTGTTTTTTGTAAGCTAACCTGAATCTCTCAAAGTTACTTGTGTACCCTAAAATCTTCAAAGTGGCGCCATTTCTCGCGCTTTTAATGGATTTCGACGTACTACACGTCAAAACAACGGTCTCTTAATGTAGATTGCGATTAGTGGATGGAAGGTTCCTGTATTTTGAGTAACAATACCAGAAAATGGCCTTTTTCTAACCTAAGCATAACCTCTAGGTCTCAAATAAAGAAATTATGGGATGGATCTAAGTCAAGTCAATTATGGGATAGAAAGGCCAGAAAAGTCTTCAACTGTCATTTGCCCTTTCAAGAATACTGCAAAAACACGAGTTACTGGCTTTTAAAGCTTAAAGGCACACAAGATTCTTGTGTACCTTAACATCTTCAAAGTGGCGCCATTTCTCGAGCTTTTAATGGATTTCGATGTACTACACGTCAAAACAACGGTCTCTTCCAGTACTTTAAGACTAGCGTGCCAGTTTTGCCGTATTTGGAGTAGAAAACCTGAAAATGTGTTTTTTGTAAGCTAACCTGAATCTCTCAAAGTTACTTGTGTACCCTAAAATCTTCAAAGTGGCGCCATTTCTCGCGCTTTTAATGGATTTCGATGTACTACACGTCAAAACAACGGTCTCTTCCAGTACTTTAAGACTAGCGTGCCAGTTTTGCCGTATTTGGAGTAGAAAACCTGAAAATGTGTTTTTTGTAAGCTAACCTGAATCTCTCAAAGTTACTTGTGTACCCTAAAATCTTCAAAGTGGCGCCATTTCTCGCGCTTTTAATGGATTTCGATGTACTACACGTCAAAACAACGGTCTCTTCCAGTACTTTAAGACTAGCGTGCCAGTTTTGCCGTATTTGGAGTAGAAAACCTGAAAATGTGTTTTTTGTAAGCTAACCTGAATCTCTCAAAGTTACTTGTGTACCCTAAAATCTTCAAAGTGGCGCCATTTCTCGCGCTTTTAATGGATTTCGACGTACTACACGTCAAAACAACGGTCTCTTAATGTAGATTGCGATTAGTGGATGGAAGGTTCCTGTATTTTGAGTAACAATACCAGAAAATGGCCTTTTTCTAACCTAAGCATAACCTCTAGGTCTCAAATAAAGAAATTATGGGATGGATCTAAGTCAAGTCAATTATGGGATAGAAAGGCCAGAAAAGTCTTCAACTGTCATTTGCCCTTTCAAGAATACTGCAAAAACACGAGTTACTGGCTTTTAAAGCTTAAAGGCACACAAGATTCTTGTGTACCTTAACATCTTCAAAGTGGCGCCATTTCTCGAGCTTTTAATGGATTTCGATGTACTACACGTCAAAACAACGGTCTCTTCCAGTACTTTAAGACTAGCGTGCCAGTTTTGCCGTATTTGGAGTAGAAAACCTGAAAATGTGTTTTTTGTAAGCTAACCTGAATCTCTCAAAGTTACTTGTGTACCCTAAAATCTTCAAAGTGGCGCCATTTCTCGCGCTTTTAATGGATTTCGATGTACTACACGTCAAAACAACGGTCTCTTCCAGTACTTTAAGACTAGCGTGCCAGTTTTGCCGTATTTGGAGTAGAAAACCTGAAAATGTGTTTTTTGTAAGCTAACCTGAATCTCTCAAAGTTACTTGTGTACCCTAAAATCTTCAAAGTGGCGCCATTTCTCGCGCTTTTAATGGATTTCGATGTACTACACGTCAAAACAACGGTCTCTTCCAGTACTTTAAGACTAGCGTGCCAGTTTTGCCGTATTTGGAGTAGAAAACCTGAAAATGTGTTTTTTGTAAGCTAACCTGAATCTCTCAAAGTTACTTGTGTACCCTAAAATCTTCAAAGTGGCGCCATTTCTCGCGCTTTTAATGGATTTCGACGTACTACACGTCAAAACAACGGTCTCTTAATGTAGATTGCGATTAGTGGATGGAAGGTTCCTGTATTTTGAGTAACAATACCAGAAAATGGCCTTTTTCTAACCTAAGCATAACCTCTAGGTCTCAAATAAAGAAATTATGGGATGGATCTAAGTCAAGTCAATTATGGGATAGAAAGGCCAGAAAAGTCTTCAACTGTCATTTGCCCTTTCAAGAATACTGCAAAAACACGAGTTACTGGCTTTTAAAGCTTAAAGGCACACAAGATCTAGCATGTTTTCACAAAAGGGGGTGTTAGGTTCAAAGGCTCCTTTTGTGAAAACATGCTAGATCTTGTGTACCTTAACATCTTCAAAGTGGCGCCATTTCTCGAGCTTTTAATGGATTTCGATGTACTACACGTCAAAACAACGGTCTCTTCCAGTACTTTAAGACTAGCGTGCCAGTTTTGCCGTATTTGGAGTAGAAAACCTGAAAATGTGTTTTTTGTAAGCTAACCTGAATCTCTCAAAGTTACTTGTGTACCCTAAAATCTTCAAAGTGGCGCCATTTCTCGCGCTTTTAATGGATTTCGATGTACTACACGTCAAAACAACGGTCTCTTCCAGTACTTTAAGACTAGCGTGCCAGTTTTGCCGTATTTGGAGTAGAAAACCTGAAAATGTGTTTTTTGTAAGCTAACCTGAATCTCTCAAAGTTACTTGTGTACCCTAAAATCTTCAAAGTGGCGCCATTTCTCGCGCTTTTAATGGATTTCGATGTACTACACGTCAAAACAACGGTCTCTTCCAGTACTTTAAGACTAGCGTGCCAGTTTTGCCGTATTTGGAGTAGAAAACCTGAAAATGTGTTTTTTGTAAGCTAACCTGAATCTCTCAAAGTTACTTGTGTACCCTAAAATCTTCAAAGTGGCGCCATTTCTCGCGCTTTTAATGGATTTCGACGTACTACACGTCAAAACAACGGTCTCTTAATGTAGATTGCGATTAGTGGATGGAAGGTTCCTGTATTTTGAGTAACAATACCAGAAAATGGCCTTTTTCTAACCTAAGCATAACCTCTAGGTCTCAAATAAAGAAATTATGGGATGGATCTAAGTCAAGTCAATTATGGGATAGAAAGGCCAGAAAAGTCTTCAACTGTCATTTGCCCTTTCAAGAATACTGCAAAAACACGAGTTACTGGCTTTTAAAGCTTAAAGGCACACAAGATTCTTGTGTACCTTAACATCTTCAAAGTGGCGCCATTTCTCGAGCTTTTAATGGATTTCGATGTACTACACGTCAAAACAACGGTCTCTTCCAGTACTTTAAGACTAGCGTGCCAGTTTTGCCGTATTTGGAGTAGAAAACCTGAAAATGTGTTTTTTGTAAGCTAACCTGAATCTCTCAAAGTTACTTGTGTACCCTAAAATCTTCAAAGTGGCGCCATTTCTCGCGCTTTTAATGGATTTCGATGTACTACACGTCAAAACAACGGTCTCTTCCAGTACTTTAAGACTAGCGTGCCAGTTTTGCCGTATTTGGAGTAGAAAACCTGAAAATGTGTTTTTTGTAAGCTAACCTGAATCTCTCAAAGTTACTTGTGTACCCTAAAATCTTCAAAGTGGCGCCATTTCTCGCGCTTTTAATGGATTTCGATGTACTACACGTCAAAACAACGGTCTCTTCCAGTACTTTAAGACTAGCGTGCCAGTTTTGCCGTATTTGGAGTAGAAAACCTGAAAATGTGTTTTTTGTAAGCTAACCTGAATCTCTCAAAGTTACTTGTGTACCCTAAAATCTTCAAAGTGGCGCCATTTCTCGCGCTTTTAATGGATTTCGACGTACTACACGTCAAAACAACGGTCTCTTAATGTAGATTGCGATTAGTGGATGGAAGGTTCCTGTATTTTGAGTAACAATACCAGAAAATGGCCTTTTTCTAACCTAAGCATAACCTCTAGGTCTCAAATAAAGAAATTATGGGATGGATCTAAGTCAAGTCAATTATGGGATAGAAAGGCCAGAAAAGTCTTCAACTGTCATTTGCCCTTTCAAGAATACTGCAAAAACACGAGTTACTGGCTTTTAAAGCTTAAAGGCACACAAGATCTAGCATGTTTTCACAAAAGGGGGTGTTAGGTTCAAAGGCTCCTTTTGTGAAAACATGCTAGATCTTGTGTACCTTAACATCTTCAAAGTGGCGCCATTTCTCGAGCTTTTAATGGATTTCGATGTACTACACGTCAAAACAACGGTCTCTTCCAGTACTTTAAGACTAGCGTGCCAGTTTTGCCGTATTTGGAGTAGAAAACCTGAAAATGTGTTTTTTGTAAGCTAACCTGAATCTCTCAAAGTTACTTGTGTACCCTAAAATCTTCAAAGTGGCGCCATTTCTCGCGCTTTTAATGGATTTCGATGTACTACACGTCAAAACAACGGTCTCTTCCAGTACTTTAAGACTAGCGTGCCAGTTTTGCCGTATTTGGAGTAGAAAACCTGAAAATGTGTTTTTTGTAAGCTAACCTGAATCTCTCAAAGTTACTTGTGTACCCTAAAATCTTCAAAGTGGCGCCATTTCTCGCGCTTTTAATGGATTTCGATGTACTACACGTCAAAACAACGGTCTCTTCCAGTACTTTAAGACTAGCGTGCCAGTTTTGCCGTATTTGGAGTAGAAAACCTGAAAATGTGTTTTTTGTAAGCTAACCTGAATCTCTCAAAGTTACTTGTGTACCCTAAAATCTTCAAAGTGGCGCCATTTCTCGCGCTTTTAATGGATTTCGACGTACTACACGTCAAAACAACGGTCTCTTAATGTAGATTGCGATTAGTGGATGGAAGGTTCCTGTATTTTGAGTAACAATACCAGAAAATGGCCTTTTTCTAACCTAAGCATAACCTCTAGGTCTCAAATAAAGAAATTATGGGATGGATCTAAGTCAAGTCAATTATGGGATAGAAAGGCCAGAAAAGTCTTCAACTGTCATTTGCCCTTTCAAGAATACTGCAAAAACACGAGTTACTGGCTTTTAAAGCTTAAAGGCACACAAGATCTAGCATGTTTTCACAAAAGGGGGTGTTAGGTTCAAAGGCTCCTTTTGTGAAAACATGCTAGATCTTGTGTACCTTAACATCTTCAAAGTGGCGCCATTTCTCGAGCTTTTAATGGATTTCGATGTACTACACGTCAAAACAACGGTCTCTTCCAGTACTTTAAGACTAGCGTGCCAGTTTTGCCGTATTTGGAGTAGAAAACCTGAAAATGTGTTTTTTGTAAGCTAACCTGAATCTCTCAAAGTTACTTGTGTACCCTAAAATCTTCAAAGTGGCGCCATTTCTCGCGCTTTTAATGGATTTCGATGTACTACACGTCAAAACAACGGTCTCTTCCAGTACTTTAAGACTAGCGTGCCAGTTTTGCCGTATTTGGAGTAGAAAACCTGAAAATGTGTTTTTTGTAAGCTAACCTGAATCTCTCAAAGTTACTTGTGTACCCTAAAATCTTCAAAGTGGCGCCATTTCTCGCGCTTTTAATGGATTTCGACGTACTACACGTCAAAACAACGGTCTCTTAATGTAGGTTGCGATTAGTGGATGGAAGGTTCCTGTATTTTGAGTAACAATACCAGAAAATGGCCTTTTTCTAACCTAAGCATAACCTCTAGGTCTCAAATAAAGAAATTATGGGATGGATCTAAGTCAAGTCAATTATGGGATAGAAAGGCCAGAAAAGTCTTCAACTGTCATTTGCCCTTTCAAGAATACTGCAAAAACACGAGTTACTGGCTTTTAAAGCTTAAAGGCACACAAGATCTAGCATGTTTTCACAAAAGGGGGTGTTAGGTTCAAAGGCTCCTTTTGTGAAAACATGCTAGATCTTGTGTACCTTAACATCTTCAAAGTGGCGCCATTTCTCGAGCTTTTAATGGATTTCGATGTACTACACGTCAAAACAACGGTCTCTTCCAGTACTTTAAGACTAGCGTGCCAGTTTTGCCGTATTTGGAGTAGAAAACCTGAAAATGTGTTTTTTGTAAGCTAACCTGAATCTCTCAAAGTTACTTGTGTACCCTAAAATCTTCAAAGTGGCGCCATTTCTCGCGCTTTTAATGGATTTCGATGTACTACACGTCAAAACAACGGTCTCTTCCAGTACTTTAAGACTAGCGTGCCAGTTTTGCCGTATTTGGAGTAGAAAACCTGAAAATGTGTTTTTTGTAAGCTAACCTGAATCTCTCAAAGTTACTTGTGTACCCTAAAATCTTCAAAGTGGCGCCATTTCTCGCGCTTTTAATGGATTTCGATGTACTACACGTCAAAACAACGGTCTCTTCCAGTACTTTAAGACTAGCGTGCCAGTTTTGCCGTATTTGGAGTAGAAAACCTGAAAATGTGTTTTTTGTAAGCTAACCTGAATCTCTCAAAGTTACTTGTGTACCCTAAAATCTTCAAAGTGGCGCCATTTCTCGCGCTTTTAATGGATTTCGACGTACTACACGTCAAAACAACGGTCTCTTAATGTAGATTGCGATTAGTGGATGGAAGGTTCCTGTATTTTGAGTAACAATACCAGAAAATGGCCTTTTTCTAACCTAAGCATAACCTCTAGGTCTCAAATAAAGAAATTATGGGATGGATCTAAGTCAAGTCAATTATGGGATAGAAAGGCCAGAAAAGTCTTCAACTGTCATTTGCCCTTTCAAGAATACTGCAAAAACACGAGTTACTGGCTTTTAAAGCTTAAAGGCACACAAGATCTAGCATGTTTTCACAAAAGGGGGTGTTAGGTTCAAAGGCTCCTTTTGTGAAAACATGCTAGATCTTGTGTACCTTAACATCTTCAAAGTGGCGCCATTTCTCGAGCTTTTAATGGATTTCGATGTACTACACGTCAAAACAACGGTCTCTTCCAGTACTTTAAGACTAGCGTGCCAGTTTTGCCGTATTTGGAGTAGAAAACCTGAAAATGTGTTTTTTGTAAGCTAACCTGAATCTCTCAAAGTTACTTGTGTACCCTAAAATCTTCAAAGTGGCGCCATTTCTCGCGCTTTTAATGGATTTCGATGTACTACACGTCAAAACAACGGTCTCTTCCAGTACTTTAAGACTAGCGTGCCAGTTTTGCCGTATTTGGAGTAGAAAACCTGAAAATGTGTTTTTTGTAAGCTAACCTGAATCTCTCAAAGTTACTTGTGTACCCTAAAATCTTCAAAGTGGCGCCATTTCTCGCGCTTTTAATGGATTTCGATGTACTACACGTCAAAACAACGGTCTCTTCCAGTACTTTAAGACTAGCGTGCCAGTTTTGCCGTATTTGGAGTAGAAAACCTGAAAATGTGTTTTTTGTAAGCTAACCTGAATCTCTCAAAGTTACTTGTGTACCCTAAAATCTTCAAAGTGGCGCCATTTCTCGCGCTTTTAATGGATTTCGATGTACTACACGTCAAAACAACGGTCTCTTCCAGTACTTTAAGACTAGCGTGCCAGTTTTGTCGTATTTGGAGTAGAAAACCTGAAAATGTGTTTTTTGTAAGCTAACCTGAATCTCTCAAAGTTACTTGTGTACCCTAAAATCTTCAAAGTGGCGCCATTTCTCGCGCTTTTAATGGATTTCGACGTACTACACGTCAAAACAACGGTCTCTTAATGTAGATTGCGATTAGTGGATGGAAGGTTCCTGTATTTTGAGTAACAATACCAGAAAATGGCCTTTTTCTAACCTAAGCATAACCTCTAGGTCTCAAATAAAGAAATTATGGGATGGATCTAAGTCAAGTCAATTATGGGATAGAAAGGCCAGAAAAGTCTTCAACTGTCATTTGCCCTTTCAAGAATACTGCAAAAACACGAGTTACTGGCTTTTAAAGCTTAAAGGCACACAAGATCTAGCATGTTTTCACAAAAGGGGGTGTTAGGTTCAAAGGCTCCTTTTGTGAAAACATGCTAGATCTTGTGTACCTTAACATCTTCAAAGTGGCGCCATTTCTCGAGCTTTTAATGGATTTCGATGTACTACACGTCAAAACAACGGTCTCTTCCAGTACTTTAAGACTAGCGTGCCAGTTTTGCCGTATTTGGAGTAGAAAACCTGAAAATGTGTTTTTTGTAAGCTAACCTGAATCTCTCAAAGTTACTTGTGTACCCTAAAATCTTCAAAGTGGCGCCATTTCTCGCGCTTTTAATGGATTTCGATGTACTACACGTCAAAACAACGGTCTCTTCCAGTACTTTAAGACTAGCGTGCCAGTTTTGCCGTATTTGGAGTAGAAAACCTGAAAATGTGTTTTTTGTAAGCTAACCTGAATCTCTCAAAGTTACTTGTGTACCCTAAAATCTTCAAAGTGGCGCCATTTCTCGCGCTTTTAATGGATTTCGACGTACTACACGTCAAAACAACGGTCTCTTAATGTAGATTGCGATTAGTGGATGGAAGGTTCCTGTATTTTGAGTAACAATACCAGAAAATGGCCTTTTTCTAACCTAAGCATAACCTCTAGGTCTCAAATAAAGAAATTATGGGATGGATCTAAGTCAAGTCAATTATGGGATAGAAAGGCCAGAAAAGTCTTCAACTGTCATTTGCCCTTTCAAGAATACTGCAAAAACACGAGTTACTGGCTTTTAAAGCTTAAAGGCACACAAGATCTAGCATGTTTTCACAAAAGGGGGTGTTAGGTTCAAAGGCTCCTTTTGTGAAAACATGCTAGATCTTGTGTACCTTAACATCTTCAAAGTGGCGCCATTTCTCGAGCTTTTAATGGATTTCGATGTACTACACGTCAAAACAACGGTCTCTTCCAGTACTTTAAGACTAGCGTGCCAGTTTTGCCGTATTTGGAGTAGAAAACCTGAAAATGTGTTTTTTGTAAGCTAACCTGAATCTCTCAAAGTTACTTGTGTACCCTAAAATCTTCAAAGTGGCGCCATTTCTCGCGCTTTTAATGGATTTCGATGTACTACACGTCAAAACAACGGTCTCTTCCAGTACTTTAAGACTAGCGTGCCAGTTTTGCCGTATTTGGAGTAGAAAACCTGAAAATGTGTTTTTTGTAAGCTAACCTGAATCTCTCAAAGTTACTTGTGTACCCTAAAATCTTCAAAGTGGCGCCATTTCTCGCGCTTTTAATGGATTTCGACGTACTACACGTCAAAACAACGGTCTCTTAATGTAGATTGCGATTAGTGGATGGAAGGTTCCTGTATTTTGAGTAACAATACCAGAAAATGGCCTTTTTCTAACCTAAGCATAACCTCTAGGTCTCAAATAAAGAAATTATGGGATGGATCTAAGTCAAGTCAATTATGGGATAGAAAGGCCAGAAAAGTCTTCAACTGTCATTTGCCCTTTCAAGAATACTGCAAAAACACGAGTTACTGGCTTTTAAAGCTTAAAGGCACACAAGATTCTTGTGTACCTTAACATCTTCAAAGTGGCGCCATTTCTCGAGCTTTTAATGGATTTCGATGTACTACACGTCAAAACAACGGTCTCTTCCAGTACTTTAAGACTAGCGTGCCAGTTTTGCCGTATTTGGAGTAGAAAACCTGAAAATGTGTTTTTTGTAAGCTAACCTGAATCTCTCAAAGTTACTTGTGTACCCTAAAATCTTCAAAGTGGCGCCATTTCTCGCGCTTTTAATGGATTTCGATGTACTACACGTCAAAACAACGGTCTCTTCCAGTACTTTAAGACTAGCGTGCCAGTTTTGCCGTATTTGGAGTAGAAAACCTGAAAATGTGTTTTTTGTAAGCTAACCTGAATCTCTCAAAGTTACTTGTGTACCCTAAAATCTTCAAAGTGGCGCCATTTCTCGCGCTTTTAATGGATTTCGATGTACTACACGTCAAAACAACGGTCTCTTCCAGTACTTTAAGACTAGCGTGCCAGTTTTGCCGTATTTGGAGTAGAAAACCTGAAAATGTGTTTTTTGTAAGCTAACCTGAATCTCTCAAAGTTACTTGTGTACCCTAAAATCTTCAAAGTGGCGCCATTTCTCGCGCTTTTAATGGATTTCGACGTACTACACGTCAAAACAACGGTCTCTTAATGTAGATTGCGATTAGTGGATGGAAGGTTCCTGTATTTTGAGTAACAATACCAGAAAATGGCCTTTTTCTAACCTAAGCATAACCTCTAGGTCTCAAATAAAGAAATTATGGGATGGATCTAAGTCAAGTCAATTATGGGATAGAAAGGCCAGAAAAGTCTTCAACTGTCATTTGCCCTTTCAAGAATACTGCAAAAACACGAGTTACTGGCTTTTAAAGCTTAAAGGCACACAAGATTCTTGTGTACCTTAACATCTTCAAAGTGGCGCCATTTCTCGAGCTTTTAATGGATTTCGATGTACTACACGTCAAAACAACGGTCTCTTCCAGTACTTTAAGACTAGCGTGCCAGTTTTGCCGTATTTGGAGTAGAAAACCTGAAAATGTGTTTTTTGTAAGCTAACCTGAATCTCTCAAAGTTACTTGTGTACCCTAAAATCTTCAAAGTGGCGCCATTTCTCGCGCTTTTAATGGATTTCGATGTACTACACGTCAAAACAACGGT